>OZ008369.1:295266729-295881373 GCA_963931995.1 Phaonia tiefii | reverse complement strand
AGTTCGTATGTGATAACGTCTAATGTGGTTGAGGCAACCTATAAATTCGATTACGGTTAAATTGGCGATTTTTTCTGTGGCTGCATTAACTAACTAATACAAACAAAAGACTCATTATAGGCGACCCTATTTTGATTGCTTTGCATACGAGTAGTACCAATAATGCCTCAATTAGAGTAACCAAAAAACCGGTTCACATAAAAAAACTTGGGTTTTCAACTGTTTCGAAAAATTAAATTTTTAAATAAGTCGTTCAATCCAATTTCAAGATTGTTAACGACTTTTTAAGGATTGGATTTTTTTCAATTTCAATAGCAAATTTGTTATATTAAAACTGCAATAAAATACCTTTAATTACAAATATAAGAATTAATGAATAAAAATTGGCAATTTCTTTATATTTTAGAGAAAAATATTGACAAATTTTAAAAAATTCAAAATGTTTATTAACCCTTCTATTTAACAATATCCCATTTGTTTATTTTATAATATGTATAATAATATTTCAAAATTATATTTTGAAATCAAATGTAATTTTTTAACACGAATACGAAATTTTCTGTGGAAAACTGCAAACAACCATATTGCAATATTTGACTTAGGAATAGAAGAAATTCGAAAAAAACCGGTTGCACCGACTATACCGCCGTTCCTCTGGCTCTTTTAAAATTTAAATTTTCAGATAAGTTATCTTTTCGTTTTGATTTCTTTAATCTTCATTTCGGCTGCTGCTCCTGCAGTTTACAAAGGAGTACTGAGAAGATACTTTGAAGATTCCCTCCCTTAATTATATATTTTATTTCATGGCCCTGATGTTCTTTCTATCTGCATTATTTTTCATAACATTTTACATGTTGATGCTGTTTTGAATATTTGACTTTAAACTCTATTACCTTTTGTTGTTACTCTCCAGCTCAGTCTGATTCTTAACTTCATTTTCGTTTTGTTTCCTGTTCGGAAATGACAGTCTCAAAAGGCCATTCAACAGGCCTTTACACCTTAGTGTTCTCATAAAACTCAGTGAGCCAGTGAATAGTCGTTTATTTTATTTAAACCAGGCTACTCGACTCCAGTGACCAAAAGACTTTTTTCTTTGCATGATAACATATTGAAATTATAGTGCATATGTTATATCTATGCCCAACTAGAAGAACGAATTAAGAACTCTTTGGCCAATATTTAGCTAAGGACAGCACGATGATCTCCCTGATTGAAAGTAGCCCCTGGTAAATTTTCGAGTAATTCGGCCGATTGATCCCGATGTTATTGGCATGAAATTGTTTGACTTATCTTATTTACTGTCGTAACTTCACACCGAATAACAACCCAACTACACATAAGATTTAATATTATCAACACTAATATGCATGCATATCTTTGCATTACAGTTGAAGAAAGCATCATTGTTTGTAGTGCATTGGAATGGCAAAATACTGGAAAACATTACCGGAAAGAGTAAGATGGATCGGATCGCCTTCCGATTGTTGGCACTAATGGAGACATCGAACAAATATTAGGCGCTCCAAAACTAGATTGTGGAAAACGCAAAAAGATTGCAGCGGGCGTTCACTAACTAATGGTGGAACGGAACATTTCAAGTTCAAACCATGTCTTTTGACATGGCATCTTAACACACGGGTGAATTCGCGGGAGGGGCAGTTTTACTTGAACAGCTATTAGAGAGAGACTTGATGTATCTGCCGTGTAGACATTACATCTACGAATTGATTCTAAGAGCAATGTCAGAAGAAAAATTGGAAATACTTTTGCACCACATGTATCTCTGTTTCGGCGTTTCCAGCAAAAATGGGAAAAAATCAATCAAAATACATCAGAAATTGGAGTAAACGATGAGATCCTTGCTTAGAAATAAAATGACATCATTACTTTTTGCCTGACCCAACTACAGAAAAGGCAACGCCGCAACGACTATAAGGAACTATTTGAACTGGTTGTTTTATTCATTGGCGGTGACTTGGGCGAATACAAGATTAAATAATTCATGCCCATTCACCAAGCACGATGGATGTCCAAGGCAATTTTCCCTTCAAAAACATTTATGTTCAGAGACCATTTTTAACCTGCTTAATCAGAATTGGATGGAATTCGAGATGTCTGCGTGTTTATTGTCCGTCAATACGTTAAAGTCTGGTATGGCGGTACTGAAAGTGTCAAAGCGCTAGACTTGGATAAGAAATTGCCCAAAACAGTGGTAACGAAGTTTATGAGACATTTTGGTGTCTGGCGCAAGAGACTACAGATATCGCCTTCTTTCATTCAGGCAGAAATCGAAAAATGTTAGTTATTATTTGCACCGATGATGGAGAAGAAGATCAACTACAAAGAGAAGATGAAAATAAAGAAGGAACATGTTAAAGGAGTTTTGTTTTAGTAGGTGACCGGCGTTTAACGATATATACTTATAGTTTAAAACCAAATTCTATTGAGATTAATAGTGTTTCACGAGACGTTATGCGTTATACTTTTTCCAGAGCAAATATTATACACCCCCATTCCTATGGGTCAAAGTATATAACCGGAGCATAAAATTATATTTTCTAAACACGGTACCCACACCGATCACACTGCGTATGATTGTTGCATTTCAAAAATCAATATTGATTGAAATCCACGACGTTTCCCAATTTTCTCTGTCACGACAAAAATTGGGCCAGAAAATTTTCTAGGAAATGAAAAAGGCTTAATGCTCTTTAAGAATGAATTTGAAATTTATGTTCGATGTCCGAGAATGAATTTGTGGGACCCTTAGATGATTATTAACATTAAGTGCGCCTACTCTTCCCCCATTAACAAATACTATAGGCCCTCTAAACAAATTTGTATGTAAAACTTATGTATCTTTGTACACGAGGTATTATTTGTTATGGTTGTGTCTTTATTTCATTTGCTTCGTTGATATCGAAACTTAATCGTTGTCGTTCGTCTTGTACAGTGAGCACATGTGTTCAGGCATTTGTTAATGTAGATTGTCGTCGGGCACGAACGGCTGTTTTTATGAAAATGTGTTTGTTTTTTGGCCTTAATGTGGGTGATGGGCTTAGGATATTTTTTGCACTGAATTCTTTTTTCGGCATATCGATTTCTTGTACTAATGGGTGCATTTTTGGTACTTTTATGTACATTTTTCGTACTTACATGTAAAATTATTGCAGTTTTTCGTACATGTTTGTATACCAGCATGTACTTTTGTGTACATTTTTTGTATTTTTTGTACTTCTTTGTGTGCATGTTTTGTACCTTTGTGTTCACATTTTGTATCTTTATGTACACTTTTTCTACCTCTGTGCATATATTCTACAGTTGAGTGTACTTTGTATACATTTGTTGTACACTTGTGTACTCTTTTTATTCTTCTACATTTGTGTAAACGCATGTACTTTTGGGTATACTTTTTGTACTTTTGTGTACACTTTTGTCCTGTTTTTTAACGGGATTTTCTATCTCCACTCTATTTGCGTCACAGAAAAGTTTGTCGATTCCGACTTCAAAATTCCAAAAAGTTGAATATCTAAAATGTTAACTTTACTTCCATTGTATGCTATTCTTTGCAGAACCGAACGAAGGCCTCTTACCATATTCTCCTTGAAAACTCCGTCCTTGAATTGTGTTACATTGAATAAAGCTTGCATGTTGTGGCATCTACATGTTCAACGCTCGAATCATGTTGCGTCGATTGAATGTGTATTTGTTTGGATGTGTAAGTCTCTGCTCATTTAGAAGGGCATTGTTGTGGAGGGTGAGAGGAGGAGAGGTGCTAGCAAGTAGTATAGTAGTTTGAGTGCAATTGCTTTGAATTGCATTGGCAATTTTCCTAAATACATGTGAACTGGTATCAGCACACCATTAAGTGGGCGTGACACTCATTTAATGTGCAATAAGCGGAACCGCCATGGAACTGCTGTTGATGTTGCTGCTGCTGCTGATATTACTTCAATTGCTAGCGTTGAAATAGAATTGGCTATTTTGCAACAGCAACATTGCTCGAGCATAATGCAGCGTTTGCGGCCATAACATCAACTTTAACAATGACGAGGCTTCTACAGAAAAGACATACAATGGCGACGACGACGACGACGACGCAGTCCACAAATAAGGAACACATCAAAAACAGCCACAAGAACCATCCTACCAGCAAACCAGCCACTACTGTGACTACTCTTATGGGTATATGTATACCCATCCAGCCAGCCATCCATCTATCTATGCAGCCGTCCGTCCGTCCATCCGACTTTCTTATCATGCAAACTGTAAACATTTTACACGCATTCCTCATAATAATGAACACAAAGTCTTCTCGTTTATTTTCCATAATAATTATCTAACCGTCCCCAACTATTTTCGTATTTCCCCTTGTGTATCTTGACGCCCCTTTCGTGGAGGGGAAGCTACCACAATATTGGCAACTGCCACGAACCGAGTTAGTCGGACTAATATTAAAATAAGTAATTTTAAACAAATATTTTTAGGTTATCCCCAATTGTCCATCTCTATCCTCCTCCACCCAACCCTTTACGTTTCTAATGGTTATGGCGCTAAAAATGTTGGCTGTTAACTTTTTTAACGGTATCTGCTTCCACTGACTTCACGGCATCGCCTTAGCGTCTTATTATCGGCCATGGACATCAAGTGGGCGGTACTGATGGCATTCGAATACCGGGAAAACATGGAAGGCAACAATTGTTTTCTGAATTTCTGGACATGAAATTAACTGGCAGCGGATGGCGAAACGCTTGTGCGACCATAAAAATTTATATTTGATTATTGAACAAGAAATTTTAAAGTTGAGAGCAGTAAAATGTTGGAATTTATGGGAAGATTTTGGTTGTCAAGAATTAAAATGAAATGGTCGTACGAAAACATGAAGTTTGTTAAAGGAGCTGCGAAACTGACAATCCCACATGACCCATATCTGTTATATAGACCACATTTTTTATGAGGAGAAACAAAATTGTAGTGAAACAAACCCCTTTTGCATCCACAACATAGGATCAAGACGGGTAGGTTCTATTGAATTTCGGCTAAATAGCCACAAGTGGGCCATTAAAGTTATTTATAATATAGCAAGTCCTTTAAATATGTTCCTGCTTGAAACTTGCTGAAGTACCAATCAGAACAACATAGTTTAATTCTGAAGAATAGGACAGGATCACAGCGGGTGGCTTTAGATAGACGCGCCAGGCTTATTGTAACAGATTCGGCAGCAGGAGCTGTCGTTGAGGGAGACAAAATCTTGAACTTCATCGACGACTGCATAGTAGTACGGAAACACTCAAATTAATTCTCTTGCTGGGTGATGATTAGGCTAATTCGTCTAATTAGGGGCGTCAAAGAGGACGGACACATGCACTGAAAAGACGACGAGAGGAAATTGCGCGTGAAAAGGGGTAAGATCGAAAGTGGTAAAGGGTTCCATTTTACGCCTAAGTGGCTAAGTGGCAACAACAGAAAATAAATAAGCGGAACCACCATGGAACTGCTGTTGAACCACCATGAAACTGCAGATTGACTTAAGTCTTACCTAGGAATCAACTTACCTGTCAACTATCAACTTTTTTAGACAAATATAATATACATACCAACGGAATATTTTTATTGCATGTTTCCGAAACACACGTTTCCTATTTGTCCCACATTTGTCAACTAAAGTGCGACAGTGCTGGACCATGGGAATATCTTCCGCATACAGCGGCTAAATATAAAGATGAGGAAATTCTCGTTCATGGGGTAGCCGGTATTGTAATTAATAAATAAAATAAATAGTTTCCCATCACATCCCATGAAGGAATTGGGGAGAGCTTCTCTGCGCTGTCTAGTTTCATTCTCACTGATTGGGACCTACAGTTTTTACACTGATTCCGAACAATATTTTGAGGTGCTTTTTCATGACCAAATACTCGATAGTGTCGCCGTCACTATGCGAGGTGACCGCCGCCGAAAGAAATTTTAAAGTGGTCAGAGCAGCAATCGAACCCAGGATCTCACGTACAAGAGGTGCGCACACTAAACATTGCACCATTGTAATTACAGTATTTTTAAAGTCATACGTTCTTTTGATACTTAACATTGGCTAACTGTGTTAATTGTTTATCTCCTCTGACAACACAGGATGCGCGTACCAAAATTGTGCATGACTTTATCGCATAGTTCGGGCTGTATATCATCTAGAAGGCATATGATTTCGTTCTTCAGCTCTGGAATCGTCTCGGGCTTATTAGATTGACCTTAAGAGACCATACTTTTCACATGGTCCCAGAGAAAGAAGTCCAATGGCGTCAAATTGCAAGATCTCAGCGGCCATTTGACTTCGTTCTTTCGTGGGATAATGAGTCCTGGGAACCTCGTTCGCAATAAGGTGGCAAGTGACACCGTCCTGTTGAAACCACATATTGTCCAAGTCCATGGCATCTAATAAAGGCCATAAAAAGTTTGTTATCATATCACGATAAAGTTTGCCGTTCACCTTAACAGCGCTACCGATATCATTTTCAAAGAAGTACGGTCAGACGACTCCACCAGCCCAAAAGTCACACCAAACAGTGACTCGTTGTGGGTGCATAGTTTTTTCGTGAATTACATGTGTTTTTTCAGTATCCAAAAATGGCAGTTTTGCTTGATACCTTATCCGTTTAGGTGAAAATGCGCCTCATCTCTCATGATGATTATATTTAGATGCACTTCTTGCAGAACGACCATTTTGTTCAATAGAGTATAAAATCAATACGAAGCTTGCTAAAGCCTGTGGTACCAATAGTCTGAAAAAAAAGAAAAAACAACATTAAAATATCACAAGTAATTACTGTCAACGATATGTATTATAATTGAATCACCCTATACATTCTTTCTTGGGTACATTCTTTCTCAGATGTACATATTTCCAATGACGGAACGTAATAAATTCTGAAGCTGGGTCAAGACCAACTGATCAAATATGCACCCGGCTCGAAGCTCCCATTGGCTAATCGAAGGATCGTGCAAAAATTTAAGGGAAGTTATTGATGTGACGGAAATCGAGGTGAAGACTTTTGAGGAGTGTTACCCTCACCGCGAGAGAATTGGTCTCGTGACAACTCTTGGGTGAGAGGGAAAGTATGAATGCTGGTCCGGAAGAATTGGAAACACTTCTGTAAACAGGTTGATGCCGTTAACGATGTATCTAGGACCAAACTAATTCCTTCCAAACCCCCATATGCATGTCGATTGTTTGGTGCACAAGGTAGAAGAATGAAATCGACCGAGCAAATAATGAAAAGACAACTTATAACTCACTTAACGGCTGGAGAGGCAGGACTCACATTGGAACATCAACGTCAATCACTCAGTGCCCGAAATCCAAACTGTAAGGACGGTTAATGATGCTGGTGGGGCGGGAGGGTTAATGAATGGCCTTTGGCAGTGGAATGGTTGCTAGGCGCGACTCTTATATATGAGAACGTGGCATGGATCGAAATGCTCTGACTACCTTAAAAATCGTTCCAGGTTCTAGGAATGCCTCTTCTCAGCAAACGTAAACTAACACTGCATCATGTGAACTATCACTGGTGTTCAGGAATCAAATCGAGGAAAATACATTGCAACATCAGCTGTTGTATTTTCAGGGCCTTTAGAAACATTGACCTGTTTTTGTTAAGGAACTGATGTTCGCGACCACCTAGCATTGAGACGGCCAAATGATTCCATAGGAATCATGACCAACTTAATTCGCTAATAAATTGTATTTAAATATTAATAACAAAAGCATTAATCTTCTCCCTTCTGAAATAATAATAATATATTGTTTATTTAGAGCCTTAAAATCTCCGTTACATTTCACCCACATAGTTTATTAATCATAGCATGAGAATTGTGCCATCTTTTGAAATCTCCTCTCTAAAATACCCGAAAATTCATTGTAATCCAAAAGGTGTATCTCGTTATCCTGAATCTTCATCGATATTTCCACTCATTTTTCATTTAGTTGCAGTTCCATCCTCTGGACGCTTTCCCATACAAAACATCCCACATTATCTTGGTCATCTCCACAACAATTACCGTGTTATGCTTTACTTTGGGCCAAACTAAAAAAAACACAGCCGAGACACAGAATGTTAACTTATCAATTTTATGTACGAATGTGAACAGCACCGTAACCTTTTGGGATCATTAAGAAATTACTTGAATTCCATAAAATTTGGTTGAAACGAAATATCGTATTTTAAGCTCATTTATCGTTTAAATACGCCGTCTGATCGTTATCGCGCCGCAGAGATCTTTTCACGCGTTTCGGTGATGGCAAAATCGCTTTCAAAATCTCGACACAGCACAATCTCGCGCAACAAGCCTAATGGAACAGGTACACGCCGCTACCACCAACAACAGACACAACACACGTACAACATGGGGCAGGCGAAACATGCAAAGAGAATTGCTAAACTTACCGTTAAGGGACACATCCCACAACTTCTACTCCTACTTAGTGCCACCAGGTTTTAGCCTGAACTGATGGAGACGAAAATCTTAAGCAGTTTCTTGGCTATAAAGAAATTACGCGATCTTCATTTGTGTGGCAGAACAAAATGCCACATCCACGAAACGCGTAGAACACACCGGACGACGGAGATTGTGTTGATGAACTTGTGTTATCGCTGGCAATAAATCAACATAAGGTCGATATACAAGTTGACGTGCATGAGATGCCGCCTTTTAAGCCATGGCCAAAACCGAAAAAACAGACGAAAAACATCTCTTAGATTGCACAGAAACATTGGCTGCAACAACGGTATGTTTCATAGCTGATCTTTAACCAGCGGAATCGATAAGCTTCCTCTTCCCAGACCCACTGTTACCCCCGGCAACAGAGTGCGTGCGAGTATGGGTGAGTACATGAATTCATTTAGCCATTGCTACGCCCATTGTCATACCTTCGTTAATTGGAAGCGGGTAACGTGCGGAGAGTGGTCGGTCAGCCAACGCGGTTGAAGAGAAGGGAGAAGAGCCATCAGGAACTAGCTTTTTCACAGGCATTAACACAATGACAGAAAGCATCATTGCACTTGACCAGGCATGCATTTTGTGATTTTCCATTAGTTTCCTACAGGTGGACGCATGGATGGTTGGCAAGCCGGAACAAAAACCAAATAAGATTCATTGGTTACTCACACTGTGATACGACATGGCCAGCATTGTTCTCACAGCGGCGGTTAAGATTGATTTAAGATTCATTTCCTACAGGCCTTAAAGAGAAAACCAAAACATTAGAGGAACTATTTTCACAGAAACCTTGTTACGAAAAACTTTTAACCCTTTGACGATGATACATTTTCGGCCAAGCGATTTAATTTGTGTTGATTATTTTCGTGATCTATAACAGCTACGGCGCAAAAAATTGGACCAACCATTTTTGTTTTGGCACTAACATGTACACATTTGTTTGGCCCATCAAACTGTGTTATAATTCGACCTTAAAATTTCTAAAAGTTAAGGTATGGACTCTAACCGTACCTTACGGTTCCTCCATAAGTGCCCCTTTTTTTAACCCATTGCATCCCTTTGTAGTACGAACACTTTGTGACCCACTTTGATGGATCATTGGGGTCAAGGAAGAAAGAGAATTGACGCCTACTACACTATCGTTGCTCCTACCGTATTCTACAAATGGCCCATGGATACATTTGCTCTATCTCCTACCTTACAAAACCCCCAGGGCAAACATACTTGTCTGTGGTCAACAAATTTATAAACGTTATAATTTTTATAAACGTTAATGAGCCGGCGAATTAAATTAAATTAAATTGCGGCGTCGATCCATACTCTGGCCCCCCTTCATATCTTCTTCTCGCATGTCTTCTGACACTGCAGACATGAAAGTCTTCATAAAAACTGTTGGGAATCGGTGTAAAACTGTATGTCCCAATCAGTTAGTGTAAACTAGAAGATGGAGCTCACTGACTTTAGAATCTCTCCCCTATTCTTTCATGGGATGTAATTGGAAAATATTTATAACCAGAATGATCAGCCTTCAATCAAATTAGTTCAAGAAAATTCTTTCAAACTGATCTCGAAAAGAGGGCACACAGATGGGGGAATATACATATATATATGTGTATGTTCTTCTAACTCCCATTCGAGCATAGGGCGTCAATTATCCGCCATCGGACCCTGTTTTGTGCAGTTGATCTTAGTTTGTTCCGGGATATGACGAGGATGTTCCGTGTGCAATTTGCCTTCAGCAAGTTTTTTCTTGACCTGGAAAACTATGCGTGTGTCTTCAGAATTTGCTGCATTTTCGGCATCTTCTGCAAAACAATCAATACTTTTCTTTTTTCTCTGCGCACTGAACGCTGTATCGTTTTATGGCGTTCATTATATTTATCCTGTAGAAATTTCTTCTCTGCAGGACTCTCGGAGGCATTGCATTTTTCTTTCAGCTCTTTACGTTCAGCAATTTCGTTCCAAGTACCATCAGACATCCATTCTTGTCCTCATTTGAGGGTTGGTTCGATTGTGTTATCTGCACATAATCGTATGGTGTTTCTAACATGGTATCATGTCGAATTAATGGAAGCAGGGTGTTCATTATTAGTGATATTCATAGCCTGTCGGAGTTGGGTGCTAAAGTTGTACCGGACATTTATATTCCTTAATCTACCGAAATGCTATTTTCTAGGTCGGAAGTTCTGCCTGTTTTTTTTTGTATTGAGGCGGTATATCAACGAATTTTGGCTACTACGTGGTAGTGGTCAGTGCAACAAAAGAATCATTCTGGCCATTCCCAAGTGAGTGACAATCAGTAACTTTCCTCCCCTGAGCAAAAATTCTCCTCTGGTAAAATTTTATTCGCCAAAAAAATTATGTTTCATTGTCTATAAAGTGAACCCTTTTTGACTTCCATCGAAGAAGAATACTGGCAGCACGGCCAATCCCCCAAGAATTCACTTCGAATTTTGAGGAAGAGTGTGAATATGCCTTTCTGGGTTCAACCATGTACAATCATATTGCACTACTTGAAGAAACCAGTTTCACAGTTTGAAAATTATTCAGTTAAATGTACTTTAAATGCCCGATGCTTGTTATTTAAATGTCATTTAATATGAAAACTTTCTGTGAGCTTTTAAATGAGGAGTGTGAAATTCGTCCTTAGTAAAGGAAATTTAATGCGGTCTCTTATCAGTCCACTTAGAAAACATTTCCTCTCCATTCCAAGGCCTGTTGAATTCCGCAAATAATCCCTGATTAGTAAATCCCAAATGTATTCAGGATGTAGTATGATTGTGTGTATTTAAAATCATTTGCCAATTTTACACATTAACGCAACGACTGCTAAAGATGTGAGTATTTGTTGGTGTCCGGCAGAAGAGTAAGAATCATTAGAGGAAGACGACAAAAATGAGGAGGAATTTTAGGCTCTGTTTAGCTATCAATTCATTTATCCAACTATTTATCAAACCGTATGTCTGTCTGTACGTCTGTCTAATTCACAATTCAACTATACCGTCAACAATCCATCATATGCCAAGCCATCGTCCATGTAGACTACGATTCGAGTGTTATTCTCGTGTTACGTTTCAGATGTACGGACAATAATGTCTTCTACGTCTGGGCACTTACGTGGTGGAGCTGAAGTTTACGCTTACGAATGAATGTTCGGACGATTATTTGCTTAGAGAATTATGCCTTTTTTGTTGGCTACATTACAACAACATTCCTAACAAGTTTAACCAACTTGTTTGCAATCCCAGCAACATTTCATCCATCCATCAGTCACATTGTCTAACTGTGGTACTAACAAAGCAATAACTCCATTTATAAGATTTTGATATGTTTATTGTATAAATAGATTCTCAGATAAGGCCAAGAACTTGCACTCACACTCGCACTCACACTCATATATCCTCAGATAGACAAGTGGACATGTAAGAGTGTGTATACCATGTTAGAATGGACGGATGAGGACGGACTGACGAACGGACATGTGGTTAAGCTCAGATGGACAGCCTTGACAGATATCAAGTTAAGCTATAGACAAAATGTAGACAATCATCCAATGCCTACAGAGGATCCTCGCCACACACCCTTGCACATTTCACTGGCATTGGTAACATCTCCAACCAATGGCCGTTGAAGCAGCACTCCAATCGGGTCCATTCCCTCAAATACATATGAGCGAATTATGACAGCTCTACATGATACCAGTTAGCAATGTTTAATGATCCCAAATCACGGCAAATGCGCTTACAAAGGAATCGGCCTTTCGGTTTAAATTTCTCCTTTCTTCAGTGCCAGCCCCATTCGGTCCGGTATGCGGCTGCAACATTTAACTTGAGCTCTTAAATGGAAACGTCGCGGAATGATTTGGAATGGCATTGTAAGAGAGCAAAAACCGCAAAGGAGATTCGACGAGATGAGATGGGTTGAGGAAGAATTGTGTTAAATGTTAACAGAATTTGATTCTGACACTGAAATCATAAATCAAACAGTTTAAACTAAATCCATTTTTCCAATTAACAAATGATAAGACAGACAGCCGACTGGCCGGGATAAATGAGAGACGGCCAGAGAATTGGATTGACATTGATGCAACATGATTGCCTCTCGCATGAGTAGCAAATATTACAAATTTTTATTTCCACTCCTTAATGTGAGCAATCGATCTGCCGCACAAGGGACATGAGTGATGGCAGAATATTACATCCACTGAGAGATGGCAAAAAAAAAAAACCTATGGTAATCAGAGGAGGACGCAAAGAGGTTAAGAGGCAGCTACGATTGGAGGGATCGTTGATGGTAATATTTCAACGTTGCGTGTAGATTGGGAAAAGGAGAGGGAAGCGTTTTGTTCAGGCTAGATCCCTTGAAGATATATGGAAAGAATTCTCACTAATAGTCGGCAATATGTATTATTACTTAGGTAGAAACCCCAATCTACTTGTAATCTGCTTAACCGCTTCAAGGTGATCTTATCATACCGAAAGAAAAGCTTCGTTACACGAATGAAATTGTGCGTCGCATCGACGAATATTTTCATAAACATAATAATAGGTGGGTCTGTAGTCAAACAAATAGTTTCCCATTATATCCCATGAAGGGACTGGCGGAGAGCTTCTGAACCACGTTCTCATTTACAAGAGTCGCGCACACTAACCATTGCACCACCGCTGGCCACACATGCTGTAATCATGATTGAATATTTGGTAGAATTTGAAAAGGGTATTTTTAAATAGGTATATGTCTTGACTGTTAAGGAAGTGTTTTTTTGTTCCACAGAGGTTTTATAAAAACGTACAGCTTTACAAAAAACATATCAAATAAATGAAAAACAAGTTCTGAAATAATTGTCTTTCCAAAAGGAATATTCCTCTGATTTTTCTGAAACGCATTAACGATTACCATTGTTTCCCATTAAGTAATGAGCATCCCAGATTAAGAGTTCCAGAACTTAGTGCCAACATAATTTGCAACAAAATACTAGAAAAAAAACAGCAAAATCATTTTCTGGTATGACAAATTTAAATTATTTTTTTGAAAAAACTCTTTTTTTAAATTATTAAATATTTTTTTATAAATTAGCAGGTGGTTATAAACTATATTCGGCAAGAATCATTCAAAACAACCTTTTTAAATTTGAACGACTTTCAATCATAATTGCAGCATATTTTCGTGCCTTTTAAATGCATCCTTATAATCAGAAATTATTCTATATTGTTCACGTAGGCCATGATTCGTGATTGTAATATAAGAAAATTATCAATACAATAAAAATTTAACAGTTTTGTTTTATATTTCAAGAAACACGGGTCGCGAAAAAGCTCTTAACACCTCCGAAAAGGAACAAATTTGGCTTTTGTAGTAAAAAGGACTAAGTCGATTTCAAATATCAGAAAAGAGGAAAAACAGTTGTATTAAACTGTTTGAATATCATCGAGAAAAATGTAGAAAACATGAAAGGGCCCACTAAAATGACAACAACGGTTCCAGAATGGCAAAATATTTGCATCCTCCATATCGGCCGCAAAAATTCTCAAACAAAGTGTAGTTACTGCGAGTGTTTGTATAGTATGTCGCATTTTAAAGTCATGTCCAATCGGAAATTCCACACAAAGACTTCCACTTAATGGGAAACATAAAGCTCAACGCCTCCAATTTGCTAAGGATACAATGATATGGTCTGACAAGTGATCATCCGACGAGAAAAATGTAATATCGATGAACCAGATGGATACAACTACTGTTTCTACTATTTAAGAAAAGAATAACAATTTTTGCAACGAACACACAGCAGTGAGGGAGGAGTTACGGTATGGGTTGCACCATTTTGGATTTGGTTATTGAAACCGAAAAAAGACTGGACAATCGAACAAGAGGATCATAAGGATCAAGATAATGCTCCAATTCATACCGCCAGAGCTGTGAAACATTGGATTCATGAACAAAATGTTGATCTTTTGCATTGGCCTCCATATTTACCCGATCTAAATATAAATAATTTTGTGTATTCACGAAGCCATTCAGATGGAAATGCGCTTCATTGCAGAATATGACTTAACATTGAGTTCTCTTTGCTCCGTTACCCATTGAACGAATTTTTGTAACAAGTTTTCACAATTATAACGCGTTGTTCTTTCGTCAAGAGCTTTTAATAACCGGCATAAACATATGTGACAGCATCCAAATTTCAGAGTTGCCACTTGCACAAAAAAATTACACTAAATTTAAAAAGTGCTTTCTTACTGAGACACCCTTAGAACGATAATAGATAGACTTTATTCGTAATGAATTTCGTAATTCTCCTATATCCAGTTTAAATGATATTTATGTTCAAAGTTTGAAAAATATAATTCCTTATTTAAGTTATTTCCAGTGTAAAATTGAACTTTTCAATGGCAACCTAGTTCAAATTGTATAACCGCGTTAAACCTGAGTTTCATGGAGGCCAATCGATGGAACTTGAAAAGAATAACTATACGATTGTAGATATAAGTGACCAATATTTCTATTATCTGAAGGTTGGTCGGCCGTCGGTGGTGCAATGGTAGCGTGCTCGGCCCTTGTTCATGAGAACGTGGGTTCGAGCCCTGCTCTGACCACTTTACATTTTTCTCGACGACGGTCACGTCGGTTAGGGATGGCGACACTAACGAGTACTTAACCATGAAAAATCTTCACAAAATACCGCTCAGAACCGGTGTAAAACTGTAGGTCACACTCAGTGAGTGTAATAACTAGAAAGCCCACAGCTCACTTTTTGTGGGGAGCTCTCTTCAACCCATTCATGGGATGTAATGGGAAACCATTTATTTTTTAAAGTTGTTGAAGACCTTGTCCTAATATTCTGACCATAAACCGTCGGTTATCATGCCTTTGTTGGTACTTCCTTTGACCGAAATGGCGTTTACAGCACAATTTTCAAGGTAAAGGAGCTAATGTTGACCACTGGCCCTTCCGTGTCACAAATGTTTTATAAAATATCCAAACATCAGACACCGTTTGCTGTCTATCAATTTAGAATTAGAACGCGACATTTTTTGCTATTTGGTTTTTCAGTTTTTGCCAGTTCACGTGTGATTTTCAATGGATACGTCAATAAACAGAATTGCCAGATGTTGTTCAATAGCATCCTAGAAAATGTACTGTTGGGTGCGCTTTATGAGCCCGCGGTATCACTGGACCTTATTGCTACAAAGACGATGATGTCTGCAACGGTATGATCGTTGGATGATCACGGATTTGTTTTTGCCTAAAATGGAAGAATTAGACTTGATTGACATGTGGTTTCAACAGGATGGTACCAAATGCCACACTGCACACGCTACCATGAACCCATTGAAAGGCGAGTTTGGTGAGCAATTAATCTCACGTTGTGGCGCTGTGAACTGACCGCCTCATTTATATGATTTGACACCAATATACTATTTTTTGTGAAAGCACATGAAGTCTCTCGACTATAGGGACAAGCCAATCACGATTGCTGGCCTGGAACACAACATTATACGTATGATTGGTGACATACCGGCCGAAATGTTGGAAAAGTGTGTCAAAATTGGACTTTCAGTAAATAGTCTTTCAAAAGTAAATGACAGGCATTGGTTTATCGATTCAAACAATATTTTTATTCCCTTGTGCAAATCTGTTGTGTTTTCTTCAATTTTCAAAGACCAAATAGCAAACAAATCACCCATTATTTTGACACAAATTAAAATGTATTATTTAATGGACAATCCGATCTAGAACAAGTTTTGCTATCTTTTCTATCAATTTGATACCGACGAGTTTTTCAAAGTTGCAAAAATTCACCAAAGGAATGTCGCAGAAGTCGAACAAACGAAAGTGTCGTTGCTGCAACGGATACGTTTCATTCGTTTTAAATGTCGGACAAAGCACACTAATAAATAGGAAAGAGATTGAAGAAAGAAACAACAGTAGGTAAAATCTTAAACAGGTAGCAATTGATATAGTTATAACAATTTTTAGCTAAATTTTACAAAAAAAATTTCTGTTGCAGCAAAGACATTTAAGATATTGCAGCATCGAAACGACAAACGGTTAAACCGATATTATATAGCATTTTTCATTTCTACACCCACAAGAAAATTAACGGAATTAGTCGCAACCGAATTGCAGTTGTCACAACCGCATTCGAGGTTTTTAGGACCTACTAGAGGTTGCCTCAACCGAATTTCAATTGTGGGAACTAAACCCAATCATTCCAACCTCAATATGTTTGTGGCAACCGGCATATAGACGGTTGCTGCAACCTCTTTCCAAACGATTATCTCTGTGTGTGTAATAGGTAGATTTTACATTATTAGGATTGAAATAAGACTTCAGTGATGTTGACCCCATTGGCGTGTAAAGGACATCGGTGTCCAAAAATCTACATAACTTCACCTTTCCGAAGAACAAAAACTATCCAGAACTATATTAACTCCACATCTTCGTTTTAGCCACAATTTATTTGTTTTCATCACTTCCAACCCACAGCAAAGGGAACCAACAAGACAAACCCATAGAGGTGGCATAACTTTTAAACACCTTGTTTTAATTGTCCACCAGTAAAACAAATATGGCGTTTGTCTGCGAAATACCAAGAACAACCCCTTTTGCAATGATCCTCTTCGTTTGCAGCCATGTTCTCTTCACATAATGCCACTTGCACACATTTATGCATGCCACTTCAGCAAAATGTTGCCTACAGAGATGACGTTTACACCATTGTGATCAACGTATTCAGACACACAACAACCAATCGTTAAGCAGCCTTTCCTCCTGCCCTCCCCTGTGCCACTACTATACCGAGCTCGACTTGCCCAAGTTCCCTGAAATGTTGATGGGCTTATTGCACTTAATTTTGTGCCGTCTGTACTTTGCCGGCCGCATGCAATACGCTTGGCGCGCTAAACAAGCACTAATTATCGACAACATGCTACATGCTGCATGGGGCTGACTGGTGCAGTACGCAACATTATAAATTAGTTGGTGCTCATAATATTGTCGATCTTGTTGTCAGTTATTGTTATGGCAACAACATTTCACCGGTATTATGATCGCAGCAACAGCGACAGCGAATGAGCAACAAGTGTTGGGCGTTGCACATGAAAGATACTCCTTGTAACATGCATGCAGCCTTTTTAGGGTAGTAAGTTAAGTAATCAAGATGACGATCATCAGGAATGAGTAGACAACAGGATGGTTACTTGGCTTTTGGTGGTGGGATAATCATCTACACTGATATACCCAAAGGTGGTGAAAATGAGACAAATTTATCTCAAAATGTAATGCACCAAAATCTCAATAAACTTCTTCATTATCCATCTTTTTCAGAGACAGTACAACTTTCTATGAACTGGGTATCCAGAGCCTGGGCCTTGACTAAAATTTCTTCAGAAAGTACGGTAACCAATTATATTGTTGTGAGTTTCTACATCACTAACAAGTCCATCTGAATACATTGAGTATCGCTAATTGTTTGTTATGAGAAATATGAGTTAAGCACACCATGTTTGCCTGCTGGGGCGTTAACAGTGAAGTAATTGTCGACCACTCAGCCAGACAAAAGGAAGCCATCCCGGTCCGCCGGTGCAAGGTAATCACGCCAACTAATGTTTGCAACAAATTGCACATTCCACTAACCAATTTATAGCCAATGCTATTGTCTGGAACTGCAGAAATCCATAACAAAGAACTGAAATGATTAATTTTTTAGAACCCAACAAATGGTTAGTTTGCCAAGAGTTGATTAAAGCGCATCATCTAAAAACATCACAAGGAACCAAATCCCGGAATCATACAATCATACAATAAAGGGTGTTTGGAGTGGGTGTTAAAGTATTTTTACTAGAAGCATCTTCTTCTTGGTCTTAATCTTTTAATGTGTGTTTAAATTTTGTAGGCTAAGTCTCACAAAAGGTTCGATATCGCTATGGGTGCTGCTTCGTATCTCTCATGGACAATGTTGTGTTTCAAATACTATCAAGTAATTTCTTGGCCTATTAATATGAGCGCATGAAGCGGAACAGGTAAATCATATCTTCGGTTCTGTGGACCAGGGTCAACACAAGGATGTTCGTTGTCCAATTGATGCTTACAACTGGTTTAATATCTCTATGATATGAAGACTTCTAGTTTTCGCACTGATACCAAACAAGTCCAATTGGTTTCACATCTGGCAGACTGTTTAATCCAGAAGCACCTACGTGCTTCATCTCGAAAACAGACAGTTAATACTTAAGGACGGGGTTTTACAGTCGAATGTTTGCTGAAAAAAACTATTTAATAATATCTCCCGCTCCCAAACAGTTTACCCTTTTTTGCTCAACTCTCATTTGTATGGTTGCTAAACGTTTTTAAGTGCCTACCTCTTTTGTTGAATTTCATTTCCGCTGAAATGTTGGCTGTTCTCTTTTTTTGTCGGCAGAGGCTCCTTCGATATCTTAAACCAAGCTACAGACCAATGACGAGACAGTCAAGAGGGAACTGCAACAACACAAGGATCTTTGATGAGTTAGAGGACAGCATCAGCAGCAGCAAACACGAAACGGTAAATAAGAGAATATGCGACCATTATGCAACTATTTAAAATAAAGAGTCCATATTCTAAACTGTCGGTTTGCTGCAACAAACCTACAAAACCAAACAATATGACAATTGGCGCTGCTAAAGTTACTGACGAAGAGGACATTGTGAACGTTGTTGCTGTCGTTGTTGCAGCGTAGTTGTTGGCAGCACATACATATAAATCAAGGGAATAATTTAAACAAACAAGAAAC
The DNA here is from genome assembly GCA_963931995.1 of Phaonia tiefii. Lineage (NCBI taxonomy): Eukaryota > Metazoa > Arthropoda > Insecta > Diptera > Muscidae > Phaonia > Phaonia tiefii. The sequence continues at coordinate 295,862,114 of OZ008369.1, read as the reverse complement.
TTCCTTAATAATAATGCTGGGGTACTTTCGTGTAAGTCGAACTATAGCTCCGCTGCTCACATGCAAGTTTATGCGCATTTTGACAGACCTGTTCGCTTCTCCAACTGACACGACTTGCAGCGTAGAGTGCGAAGCATGCAATTGTTGGGCTGGTTACCAAGTGCTGTCGCTGCCTTTGCCCGGGAGAATGTCAGCAAAGTTATTTAGAATATGCTGTGGTGTGTAATGGAGCCTGTCAGGCAAAACATAAACTTTAACAGTCACAATTGACAAAGTCTTTGATGACACAGCAAACGGCCATGGCCACGACGATGCCAGCAACATCAACAGGCAATGGACTTGTTACACGGTGCCTCTCCTCTATGTAATGGCCATCAATGCTAATGATGCTAATGATTGTTGCAGTTCCAGCCCCAACTATTACGACAACAAACAACCAGCAATGACCAAAGGAAACTGCGACAGCCACAAAAAATGCGTTAAGAGGAAAACTAAAATTTATTCAATGTTAACGAAAAATATGCCGAAACAACACACCGAGAGATGGACAAGCCGACGGACATACGCGCATGCGCAACACGTTTTGTGCCTCAAATTCTGCTTTACGATGTAAACTAGAGAAAATATTCTAAAATATCTGTGAGTACTCAAAGACGTGGCCTCTGTGATGTGGTGGATGATGGTTGGTTCCTTCGCCTAGAGTTGGTATAATAACCAGATTCGCGTTGCATTTAGTAGTCGCGGCTGCATAAATTCCACTATTAAACAGTCAAATGTTGACAACAAAGTTACGACAGGCCGGACTCAGGACCCGTCTTAAATCATATTTAAATTTGTAACAACCTCCATGGCTGCTGCCGGCGGGGATGGGCCATGTTCGGCAGAGCACACGGGCGCACGCGCTTGTCACTGCTACAACGACAACGACATCAACATCAATATCAGCAACATCGACAGCGACATTGGTGATGTTGCGCGTCTGCGTTCGCCTCTCATGTAAATTGTTGTCTGTCTACATATTGCACTGAAAGCTTCTGTTGCATGTTCTACATATTTCGCTGTCATTTGTTGCTCTTTTTGTTGCAGAGTCAAGGTTTGGCTATTTTGGAGCACTTAATAACTTTTACCTGGAATAGTTATGTGCTGTGGAAGGAAGGCAAATAAATACCACCACAGATGATTCTGTTCTGTTGTGGTGGACACAATCAATTTTTAAATTGCAAATCATTCGGCATGAAGCCTCCGAAATGTTATTTAAATTATTGCAACAAACTTGTTGTGGCCACAAACGGCCACGGCAAAGGCGCAGAAGATCACGGCCGTGGTCAGCAATAATGGGAAATTGGTTGCAGTTGCTGCTGAAGTCGAGTTAATAGAAATGTTAGCAGTCTTGTTAAAGTGATTAAAATTCGTCTACGTTTGTCTTGGCCTCGGTTGGCAGTAGGCTATTGGCAAACGGCAAACGGCAATTGCCAGTCCACACTGGATGGAAACTGGTCTAGATTTATATGGGCTGTAAATTGGATGTGTTTTTAAATACGAAACTGACTGAAGACACAAACAACCAACATGCTGGATTGTAATCCCAGAAGTGTAATAAATTTGTAAGATTGTTAATTTGAAAATGATACCAACCGCCGCACACCTTGCCAGGCCAGGCCGAGACAATCATTTTATCGTAATATCGAGCTGCAAATAGTCGGTGTACACCTTCACACCGCCGTCAGTGAGCAACATCAATGCCACTCTGCTGCTCCTGCTCCTGTTCCTGATGCAATTGTTGCTTTAGTTGTTGTTGCTGTTGTTAAACAATGTCATTTCAGATGATTGTATTCGTTTTATTTGGTCATTGGCTATAGCCTCTTCCTTCTCCTATTTAAAGTTTGAACATCCGCAAATTGTGCAGTAAATCAGCTCCTCAGCTTCTCAGATTCTTTTATTTTATTGACTGCCTCATGCATCACCCAATGCCACAGCCATTGCCTTGGAACAATGAGCAAATGTCCAAGCAATAGGCTATGCGACGCGCGCGCTCTTGGCCGTTGCTTGTTGCACAAACCTGTGGACAACTTGAAGCTTAAATTCAAAAACTCATTCACTCACTGCCTCGGAAGATCTGTTAACCAGGCGTCGTTGCAACAGCCAAAGCCGCAGCCATTTCGAAACAAAAGCTACGACCAAGACATCGCTTTTGATGCAATTTTCCCCCATTCTAGTTTGGTTCTAAACACGTATGTAAGATGGTCCATATGCATACACACACACATACCATGTGGTCCATCGTTGTTGTGTCTTTGTCGTCAATGTTGAAATTTATGTTTCCTTGTTAGCAACATAATTGGAAGTGTCGTCAATGATCGTTGTTAGCAGCAAAACACATCCACGTTCACGGCCCCATCCACATTTCCACTTGCAGAGTATCATTTATTTCTTCAAGTGTTTTACAAAGAGTCGTGGTCGTCATCGTCATCATCAGCGCGATCATCATCATCGTCAGTGTCAGCATCATCCGCAGCGTCAGGCAAACGCAACGATTGTACTCGTATATTCACAGTTTCACATTTGTTCGGATCGAACGGAAAAAAATCGTTACAATGAATCGTCTACGATCACATCTGATGGTTTGAGTTACACATTTCATATCAAATCATGATGGTACACTGAGAAAATAATACGACAGTCAGAAAGAAGAATCTGAAAACATTCCTAAGTTACTACTTTTTCGAAAATTATCAGAAACGATCCAGCCTCACCACTATATTAAGTCCAACGATCTGTCAAAAAAAAAACACCGTGTTCAGACCCAATGGCCTAGTGTGAAATATATCACAGAAAACATAGTAGGTCTGTCAGTCTTGATAATTTTTTTAAATTTCCAGGGTTGTATTTCAGTTTGCTTCGCCTATGTCGCCCATCGGTGGCTCTTGTACATGAGGCCGTGGGTTCGATCCCTGCTCTAGCCACTTTAAATTTAGTGACGCTTAGTGGCGGCGACACTATCGAGTATTTAATCATAAAAGAGAATCTCAAAAACAGTTCGGAGCCGGTGTCAAAGTGTAGGTCCGAATCCCAATCCCACCATGGGATGCAATGGGAAACCATTTGTTTCCCCTGCTGGTTTGACAGTTTCCAATATATTTCCGGAAGATTTTCTTCAAGCAGAAGAGAATGCTGTCCGATGTTTGCTCCAGAATTAGAGTAAGTTATGGCCTAAGGTGCATATATGATGCGTCTCGTAATTTGTGCTATAACTTTCATATTTTCCAGGACTGTAATCGTATTAAAATTGAGACTGGGAAAAAATAAATATTGTACTTATGTGCATATTTTTGTGTGCATACAGTAGCGGTCAAAATAATAGCACTAATTACGAATAAGTGTACGAACACAATCGGAGCGATAACGTAGGCGTTGAAAACTTTTACATTCATTCTTATGGAAGAAGAACAAACGTCGTTTCTGGCGTAGGCCACAATTGTTATGGGTAGAATACGTTTTGTTTCTCTGGCGTCAACAAGACACAATGTTGCCAGTTTAATACAAAAATTAGTATGTGTTGGAAAAGTTTTTTTTATTTTTCTGACTATTAAAATTAAAATATTTTGAAATTCTCTACAGAATATGAACGGAAATGGTAAATTCATGTTCCATAGTGTGATAAATTACAGTCGAAGTGATTTGTGTCCCTCCGCCCTATGAAAAGTACTAATTTCAGAATAATTTCTGAGATTTGTGTGTATGTGTTAGTGCCCAAAGATTGGAATATAAAGAACTGACTCCATTCTGAATTAAGCCCAATTTAGACTATTCCGAAATTCATTATTCCATATAACGGACTAAATACAACTCTATTTCATCATTCACTGAGACTTTAAAGTTTCGTTTACTACAACTTTTCAATAGGATTTTCAATTTATAACTTCTACAATTTTTCTTCAAGTGTTACTATTAGCGAACAAAGAATCGTTATATTGGTGACATCGTAGAAACCTATTACTTTTGACGGCCTATAGTGCCATGTTGTTGCATGCCTCATTGACCATGATACTGCCAAGCAGAACATTGGACAATTTATAAACCTCCATTGCTGGCTCTAAACGATCCGTTTCCCTTCGGCCTATTCCTCGCCATGCCCTTCCCCACTCCCATATACATATGAGGTGAAGTCCTTCGGGTCCCTTGGCTTGAAAGATGATGACAATTTCTAAATTACTACACTCGGTAATCTATGGACGCACGTTGTCTTAAACTATTATTTCATAAGCGATTTTTGATAAATGCACTTCAGCATACAATACCACTAAATTGATGGTTAGACTTGGTAACTCCGTGCACAAGACGAGTACGCTAGGATGGCCGTTGTGTTGGTCGCTGCAGCGAAATGAGTTCATAAACCAAAAGCTGAACACTTGAATGGTCAATAGGGAATATGAAGCAACAACAACAGCTATAACGACAACGGAGTTTATGTTGCCGTGGTTGCCACAACGAACATGACACACTACATAGTTGATACAATGGACCAATAAACCAAAGATATACACAGATTTTGGTAGTGGATCCCCCAACCACCAAACAGCTCCGTTGGAAATCCATACATAAACACTTGTACAAGTGAAGAGGTGAGTGAGTAAGGAAGATTGGCCACCCATGTTCTTGTGAGTGGCTTTGTTATGTTGTGTTAAATAGGCAAAAGTGATTGAACTGAAATTTATGTTATGATCTGTGGAGGGACAAGCACGGCAAAGCTATTATCAACTCAACTCGGGCAGAGTCCGACTCCTTAGCTAAAGGAAACAACAGTCAATTATCTTTCACTTGTTAAGTATCTGTATAAATCTATTGCAAGCTGCCTTGCCTGTAAGTATTGGACAAACAATAATATTAGCCTAACCGAAAGTCCATGGACGATGTTGATAGGCAGGCGGGCGGAATAGGCACAGACATGCGGCTCCCCTGGCAGTATCTTACAACACCCCCAGTAGACAATCGTTCCAAGATAGGCAATTATTAAATCTCTATGTAAAGCTTTTTGAAGACCTAAAATATTTGTCTAACTTAGTGTGTGTGTGTGTGTGTGTGTGTGCGTGTGTGTGTGTGTATTTGTGAAGCTCAACATAAACTTTTTCATTATAATTTATTAATAATTGTTTGCACAGGAAAATTAGTTCAATTACTGTTAAAGTAAATTGAAATTTTGTTATTCATTGAGCATCGACATAGATACAATTACATAAATACATAGAAATACACCACTACCACAACAAAGTAGCCATAACAAGAAGCTGCAACATCAAGTATCCAGCATCAGCAGTGCTGACTATACAATCCAAATATTCACTCACACACATTGGATCCGGACAAGTCCTTAGTCAAACTGTAAATTGCCATTGTTCTTTGTCGACACTAAAGCCCAAGATGGGAATACACAAACTCAGCAAACCAGCAGATCGACACACACCGACTGAGGACAAGGGAGAATGAAGACCAACCAAAAACGAAGGAAATTGAATAATATCTGCATAGAATAAATTTAAATATAAGCAAACTTATGTTTCAACAATGGAGTAACCAGCCCAAGCAATATTTATGACCACTATTTGCAAGAGATTACAATGGAATTTCCTCGGGGGTTAACAGCCCTAAAGAGCACTATTGATACTTTACATGACCTGGCCACCTTAATGCTGACAAGACCACTGATAGCTACTAGAAGCAGCTCACAAAGTCAATGTTAGTGTATATTTTACTTAATATTGTTGCTAATGAGCAATTGTTTTCAACCAATATTTTATGCATTTACTATCCTCACACACAGACCAATATCAGCACCACCTTCAACTACGCCAATACCACCACCATCACCATTACCAATTCGAATACAACTACTGAACTAGTGCAGCAGCAAAAGCCACTCTCATCACACGTACAGCAGCTGCTACTAGGACTTTGACTGCCGCAGATAAACCACTAAATGGGGAAGGTTCTCCTAGGCGATAACAAAAATATATTTCGACAGACCATTTTTGTCATGTCGGCATATTGAAGAATTGAACAAATTTTCTCGATTTTTCAGTTATTTCGCGATTTCGCTTTTCGTATTTATTTTTTTATATTTGACAGTATTTTCATGTAAAATAGAAAATGTGATGGAAAAATGGGGAAGAAAAAGTATGCTTGATTAATATGGCAAAATTTTGCAGTGAATCAAAATACTCTATCAAAATACTAAAAAAAATGTCCTATTTATGTTCGTCATCACCATGGAGTAATACTGACACCTAGAGGTGTCATCTTTCTCATCTGACATTTCATTTCGCACGGTGCGATAGAAGGATATTTGACATAAATTGACTTACACCAGGTGGAGTTACAAAAATTGTTGACTTAATTTTCTTGGTTAAGAACCGTGAAATTCAAACACCGTTTTAAAAAAAAATACATTCTATAAAACAGAATTGTTCTTAAAGAAAGTTTATGATTTTACAAAAGTATCTTTTCTTAAAGATCTATTTAAATTATCGTATTTTTCAACGGGCGCTTTAGGCGTGTTGGAACTAACTAGTACATAATATATATTACGAAAAGAACTTCGTTCCAACTGTGTGTTCCATGACACCTCGTGTAATATTTTTACCCAAATACACTAGGAATCGAAATTTCAAAGACCGATAGCGGACTATAAGTATCCTCGTATAAAAAAGGTTGACTTCCCCAAATCTACTCTTCAGTACGCATACCCCCCGCGTTTGATATTCCAAAAACATGGTTTTCAGTACACCCTCACGTATACACTCCAACATAGTAACTGCCTACATACATATGCAATCACTCACTGTACAAGACGAACGGCAATGATTTCGCTACAATGTAAATGAACACACCGAGAGACAGACACAACTAGGAAAAAAAAACACGTCTACGAGAGTACACACATGTGTAAATATCCAACCACACACATCTATACACACATGTGAATAATCACACTCGTCGGGAAGAAAGAACAAATTATTGCAAATACAATACGAAGTTTTGACATCTGCCGCGTGTTTTCGGGACACACTGATTAGCTTTTTTTAAGCTTAAATTGTATTTTCAGAAATTTCAGATTCGAACGTAAGGATACCTTCCTAATAAGAAAATCTCATTATCATACAATTTTGCATTTACAGTTTGGCACAGTGTTCAATATCCATGAACAATACCCAAACAATTATCTATAACTTCTCCAAGTCACTAGTCGATGCAAATGTATATGAACATGTATGTATGTGTGCGTGTGAACGAAGAAATAACAGAGTGTCTGTGTCAAATATGAACGAGTGTGTATGTGTGTGTATCTTCTCCAACAGTTACAGATGAACTGACAGACGGACGTACAGTCGGACACACAATCTTGGTTATATGGACTGTTTAAAATTTACAAACAATTGGAGCATTATTAATTTGATTATTTGCTCTAGAAGACAAAATTGTAGTTACGTGGCGGACTGGGTTGGCGAAAGGTAAACGACAACGATGGGAAAGATGAAAAGCATAGGGAGCTCCAGCAACACAAAGATGCAATGAGTTTGCGATTGTAATGTGAGAGTAAGTATGTGTGAGTGAGGATACTGCTTCAAATAAATGAATGAATGACCGAATGTAAATGAAACAAATGGCATTACAATGCGGTTATTGTTACGTTTTCTATTATCTCGATGGGCATATGTGTGCATGTGTGAGTGTTGCTGTATCCTGACTACGTTTGATGAGATTGCTGTGTACTTGTGGCACTGCTGTTGATGGGGTATTGCACACTTAAGTGTGTGCATGTGCGTGAGTGTTGCTATCGCCCGATTGTGCGTAAGTAACTGATGGCCTTATAATCAACATCCATATTCAGTGCACGCACACAAACACTTGCATATAAACACACACACACACGCACACTTGTAGATGTCCCGTCAACATCCTTTGCATTTGCATATTTCCTACAAGTGTCCTTTTATTAAATGTTCAATTCACTTTACAGTCTTTGCTTTTATTGTTTACATCGTACTTAACTTGGTCATCCTTCCTCTGTCTCTTGTACTCTCACCACCACCGAGAGAGGCTTGAGCTTAAACGGTCTGTGGGTGAACTTAAATTGTCGTAATTATTGATAGCTTCAACTTAACCACAGCCCACTCACCTTCCATCCTCAGAGTGAGTGTAGTTTCCTGTTAAACATTTACATTGAGAAATTAATATTGAATATTTAATTTAACCTACAAGCGATCAGGCAAGGCAGAGTATTATTCCTAGCAATACAAGTGTGTTTATGGTTGCCACTACACCAGGAGTAGACAGGAGTATTGTGTTCATCATTTCGCCTTTTGTTGTAAAAGGAGTTTTACAGTTCCAGCCAACAAGTGTTCGTAAAACTGAGTCCTTCAAATGCCCAAAAGCTGGGAACTGCAGGACCTTCATAATTTGGAATATACAAGAACTCATTTGTGTTTTTCACATTTACATATTTTGTTCGCTGAGTTGATTTTCCGGGAACAATTAGGTGCAATCAGTGGCATTTACTAGATATAACGTCATCTTTACATCAGATTAACAATACTGGATTTGTAGATAAACTTAGAGCAGACTACCTAATAGTTAAGTTTGGTTAACGTAACCTCGCGTCCCAGCACATCACTACTTTCTCCCAAATCCTTTATACATGTGTATTTTATTTACTACTTAGCCTGCCGAGTATATTTAGTTCGATGTATATTCGTCCTTTTTCGAAAGTGTCATGTTGATTCACTGTCAGGGTCCTATAGCGTGCGAGTTTTATCACATTTTAATAGGACAAATTATACTGAATTGAATTGCAAATGCGAACTGAAAGAGATCAAGGAATAACAGTCTGGAAGTGAAGAAGTAGCCAACGTAATGTATAACAATTATAACGCTGACATATCCACAGCCAGGTCCGTTAGAAAGATATAAATACCAACATATTTCTGAGGAGAGATTTTGGTACTTTTTGCGGGCATCTTTTCGAAGTTTATAAAAGGTTATGCCATTAAATGTCGCTCCAAACAAACCACTTAGGTCCCAATAAGATATGACGATCCCATACAGTTTGTTCTGCGATACATGTGTTGGCTGTTTTGTAGCAGAATTGGATACGGTTCGGTTTTATAAAGCGCTTTTCGTAGTTACCAACAAAAACTTAGCAATGCAGCAATGTCGGGATGGTTCTTTGTCTAATAGTGAAGACTATATTTAATTCTAAGGCCCTGACTCACATTTTGTGGCACATTTATGCTGTAATTTTAAAGCTACTGATGGTACTAGTTTTTCCGTTTGTTCAGCTAGTTCCCTCTGGTTGCTTGGATACGCCCGCGTGGCGCCGGCATTTTTCAGTGACTGAGGGTAAAAGATGACGTTATGAATTAATTGATGTTTATTTACTGCAAAATATACCCTCGTTAACAGTCGAGAATGTAAAAAATACGAATGCTATATTAATACTCGACGAACGTAAAGCACGGCCTTGTCTATGGAGTGACTTCGCACGGAACACTCTCTTGGTTGATATGCTATTTGACAGAACTCGCAGGATCTCGGGCGACCTCTTACTGCGCACTCTTTTTAGCCCACAGGATGTTTCCAAGAACTCGCCGGATAAAAAGGGCTCACATAATAACAAGAACTCGCAGGATAACAAGGGCTCGTAAGACAACACAAGGGCTCACTGGATATCAACACGGCTGGCATGATATAAGAATGCCCTCTCACCACGCACTCTTTTAGCAAGCAGGATGTTCCAAAGGACACGCAACAAGGACTCATAGTACAATACAATAACTCACGGGACAAACCAAGGATCCACAGGGCTTGAAGGATATATACATGACCTCTCATGGTACACTCTTTTAGCCCACAGTACATTCACAAGGATTCGCAGGAGAGCAAGGGCACCCTGGACCACGCAAGGGCTTGCAGGATATAAGCCTGACCTCTCACGGTACACCCTTTAAGACAAAAGGATATTCCTGAGGGACAACACAAGGACTCGCAGGATATAAGAATGACTTCTCACGGCACACTCTTTTTGCCCACTAGATATTCCCAAGGACGTTTTTAAATTTTCCCACAACAAAAAAATTGATTCCTCGTTTTTCCGTATAAGGCGGATGAACCAAGGTTACTGCTGAACGGTGGATGAGTGCAGAGAACCCCAAAGCCCTGATTGAGAGCTTCCTCCTGGTCTAACCCAGAATGGGCGGCTGTAGCATACATTCAAGCAGTAGGTAAAATTCGTAATGACGGTGGGATGGGCCTGCCTTTAGCCACCATTCATAATGACAAAAAAAAAACTTCTGAAACTCAACAAAAAACAAGAAACCCTCTATTTTTTGTTGACAGATAACAAAGCTGGAATTACTGCTAACAGTATAAAGTAAATTTGGTTTGGTAGTTGCTGGAGACAGAACAAAATTAACAGTTTCAATAATCCGAGCCTTCATAAGATTGGAAGAAATGTTAAGTTAAAGGACAAATTCATCTGACATTGACAAAAGCAATAACGTTAGCCTAGGAGTCAAACGGAAAATTGTGCCGGCGAACCGGTGATATTTCGGGCCAAGCACGCTCTTAAGAGATAAGGACCTCTTTCGAGTAACGAAGATCCATCCGATTTTATCAGGCTCTCAATCAACCTATATTACTTTACTGTACAAAATCTTAGTTGATATCTACACGCCAGCAATTCCGACAACAAAATAGGACTGATAGATTTCGTCGCGATAAAAACTTGGTAGAGAGATTCCAACACAAACACATCCTCAAAACTACTTGAGTAATAATGCCTGACCTGCAAACTACATAAAACAGTTCAATCACATATTAAATAATGGGAACATTCTACCAGTATGACGGACGAACGTTGGCTTCGAGGTGCCAATATCGATTTGGTACATTTTCCCCTGCAACCTAGGTTTACACAAGGTTAAGCAGAGCGATATTCATACGAAATCAGATGTAAAGAAAACTTTACATTGGACAGCTGCAATTTCCCTTTTCAGATAAGCTCACCCAGTTATTAGCGCAGAACTCATCTCCACCCAATGATCTTGAAATACAGTGGTAATACATTTCCAACTCTACGAAAACTGCTGCAGAAACCGTGCTTAGTTCGGAAAGACAGCTTACTGGCGAAAAGCAACTGACGAAAAAACGTTGCACGCATGGTAATGCTTAAGTCAGATGCAACGCGAATCCTGATGGAAGGATATAGGGAAAAATGAAGTGAAGTAAATAGTTTACTTAAGCCAAATAAAACGGCAGTGGGGAAAGCGCGAGAGTGAAAAAAATGTAAACCTATACACGGAAGAATTAAGCCCAAAAATTCTACCGAAAAGTGTAAAGTCGAACCAAGCGGTCACGGATCAGGGCACACCTTCTTCGAGTATAAGGACAAAACTCTAGGCGCAGAGTTATGTTGGGGATATGCAGAGATAATTTCTCTGATTAATTTGTCTCAGGAGAATACAATGTAGGTGAGAGAGTTGAACATATTGAAGACGATGATGGCGATTACTCCCCTCCTAATCACGACGAGGTCAGAACAGCAATTTCCCGGATTAAAAACATAAAAGCTGTAGGTGCTGATATACTTGTCTTTGAGCTGTATAGGCCTGGCAGATATGAACTGGAAATCTGCATGCGGTAGCTCATTCTCAAAATCTGGTTAGACGAATGCATCAATTGCATACAAGGTCGTTTCGCGCGAAATTTGCGAAAGCATTTGTTGTAGATCGGATAGGGGCTTATCAGTGTGCCTTTGCACCTGGAAAATCAACAACCGCCAAGTTATTCACATTACGACAAATCATGAAAACCTCCACGAAAACCAATTCGGCAACTACCACCTGTTTGTTGATTATATGGCTGCCTTCGATAGCCCGAACAGCTATGGAAGCTGTACATAGAAAAATGGTCCGAAAAATACAGGATCGTATTATAGACAACGGCGAGTAACGACGATATATGAACCAAGGGCTGTGTGCACTGTATCGTGCCATCAAAGTAGTTAAGTGAATGAAAACAACGCTATTGCGTTGGCTAGCCCATGTCAGTAACTCGAAGGATATCGAAGAATACGACTACCAACACTTCGCTAGAAAGACTAGGTGGCAGAATCTCTGTTAGAGTTTGATGTTACGTACCAGAAGAAAACAGCTAAAGATCTAGGAAGTTGGAGACACTTGTTCCATTTACCAACCACACTATACGATTTACACTCCAACATTTGTCGACGTCGTCCTTCCGTTAAATCCCATATGGGGCACATGCCTGGCTACGGCACTGAAGCTGACTACAAGCCGGAGTAATACAATCGCTTGGCAAACTTAAAGATAATAAAGCAGAAATCGACTTTAATGTACTACTTTTTACACCACCGCAATCACAGGACACATCGGGTGCAGCAGCATTTAAACCTGGCGAAAGGAAAGAAACAATACAGATAATTGTTCCAAGTAATTTACATAAATTCACATTAATTACAGTTGCACACAGCAATACATACGTAAGTACATATGTATGAGTGCAAGTGTGAGTGAACTCTTGCTCGTTATGATATAAAATTTAAGAAATTTATTATCATTTCCAACATATTTTCATTTGTGGCAAATAAAATAACATATTGTCATTGTTATTGTAATTGTGTTTATAATTGCAATTGCAATTGTTGTTAACTTCAACGTTATTGTTGCAAGAAAAGTTCAAGGATTTTCGTTGAACATGTTGGTTACAATATCTGACGTTTGTTGATGTGGTTGCTCTTAAGGCTGTTGCTAAAGAATCGATTAAAATTATATGCAGAATTTTTCGACAAATTTGCATAAATTTGTAAACTGCTATTGTTGCAGATTGAACTATTTGGAGCTGGAGCTGCAGTTGTAGCTAGTGTTGGGAGGGGCAGCTAAAAGTTTGATTATGCTCAAAATATGTGCAGATTGTTATTGTTTTTATTAACTTTAGCATTGCATTAATGCATGTGCAGTGTACACCCATACAGACACATACACAGATAAACAGTAGGACCTTGTTCAAGATAATCGTAAGTATAATATGTGATCTGGAAAGAAGAAATTGTGTCAAAACTGTATTTTTCTACGAAACGTTTCTACGTCAGAATTGGTTAAAATCTTAGCGTAGATGTTCTTGATGCAGATCCCTTTCTTCGTTGCAAGTCACTTATGTATTTAGCACTGCAACATCCAATCATCTGTCTCCATTTGACTGTGTCAACGGTGTCAAACATTTCACCTGGCTGTCCAAGTAATTAGGCGTTTTAGCGAGCTCTTACTGTAGGACATGTGCGTTTGCATATGTGTGTGTTATTTGTATAAGCAAACATTAGCGTTAAATTATCATAAAAGTTGAGTAAATGCGAACATCAACAACAACAACAACACACTGCTGCAACAGATAATGCAATTGTGTTTGTGTGAATGGGCGCGTGTGTGTGTGTGTGCGAATTGTATCTGTATAATGCATGAGAATTTGCAGCAGCTGTTGCCAGAGGCCAAAAATTATGTACAAACATTCACCATAAACAACAGACAGAAAAAACCAACTTTTCTCATGCATTACCAGAGTTTTTTTTGGGGGATTTCAGTTTTTGGTAATAACAACATGTTTGGCACTACGACAACAAGGAATATATTTAATAACTTTATATATGAAACTGATTTCGAGCTGCACATGTTTCATGCGAACAATATTTAGCGTCAAAAAAACCGAACTAATATATAAAGATATCCACTAAGTATTCGGTCCAATATATATTATTTTTCATATCGTAAAATTTTAGAATTTTCTATAATGAAAGCGAAATTTAACATCGATATCAATTCGAAAATAATATAAATCAATCAATTTGCCTGACCTTAAGCCAAACTGCAGAAGATTAATATCGTAATGCTTTATATTTGAATAATATATTCGCAAAAGGAACTAAAAGGGATGGTTCCATTTTCCTCGTATAAGATTTTATGACAATTAGTTTTTTTTACCAATTTTTCAAAGTATTAAACCCATCTTTTCTAATTGTTTGCATTCCTTTACTTATTTTATCAATTGGGGGGATCTGCCGGGAAATGCCGATAAGTTCAAGTCAGTTTATCATCAAATTACATTTAGGGCTACAAACTAACAGTACCAATTCAGAGTAGAATTAGTATTAGAAACAAGAATTGTTGCGTATAATTTCTAAGCTATTAACACAGGAATGTAATAATGTTCTCTAAAGTTGTACAACTTAAGGCCTTCGACAGAAATGTCAAATTCATCAACGCCCTAAAATGTCATGTATGACCTTAAATGGTCGCATACTGCAAACATATGCGCGTTAGCGATTTTTTTTTTATTTGCGGGTAATGAAATTTCTCATTTTAGTAATAAGTGCGGCTCCCGAGGGGCCCAGATCCAAATGTGCTCAGAGTCAGTCACATTTGTTACTTATTTTTATTTATTTTTGACGTAGAATACGTCTTACCTTACGGTATGAGGAGTCATGTCAGGTTTTTATTGTTGTAATCTTTATTTCATTGAATTTGAGGAAACGGCTAGATGATTTTTTTTAAATTTTTTTTTGTAGGTAAATGAAGATGTTATCTTTCGTTTGATATACATTTCATATTGGTTGATATATTTCTAGTATTTTAATTTCTCAAATGAAAATTGTTTAAACACATACACTCAAACATATGCGTGGTGTTTGGTTGAGTGTTTTTGGTTGCTCAACATTGCTTAGGAACATGTATCTAGTAAAAAGTGAAACGAACAGCAAGCTAATGTTGCTTGGCAACATGTATCTAGTAAAAAGTGAAACAAACAGTAAGCTAACGTAATAAAGCTTTTTTGCGAAAGCTTCAATAAAGCTGTTGTAACATTAATTTTGAATTGTAAAGCGTAAAGCTTTCACACAACGCTCGAATGCTAATGCGAAGACTCGATAAGGTAAACCTCTTTTAATATTAGGGCGGCCCTCTCAACAACTTATTTCAATAAAAATATTAATTAAAATACAGAAATTAAATTAAGTTTAAAAAAATTTAACATAATATTTTTTTTTTAAACGGACTTGAATCAAATGCCGTTGGTAAATATAAAAATTACAGCAGACAGTTGTCCGAGGCCTTCGGCCACGGACTGTCCCTCCAGACTGTGTCAGAGACACGGCCATTAAGTTTAACGTAGAATACCCCATCCGATAAGACAGAAAACATATATAACAATAAGTGATAAATAATATAATCAAATGAATTTATTGTTATATATGTTTTCTGTCTTATCGGATGGCGTATTCTACGTTAAACTTAATGGCCGTGTCTCTGACACAGCCTGCAGGGACAGTCCGTGACCGAAGGCCTCGGACAACTGTCTGCTGTAATTTTTTAATTATTGTTTAATTTTATTTAGAAAAATGTTCACTTGCTGCAAAAAAATATACATAATTACACCGCAGAAATATTTCGTTTGCTACATATACCAAGCGTTGATCACAAAAGTTGAAACGTTTCCCATAACTAGAAAATGTTTATCGTAAAAGGGATTTATATTGCCCTAAGCGAGCTGTCATTTATCTGAAAATTTCTATAAATAAATTACTACAAGTACAGAAAACTATTGTGCTCATGCGCAAAACGAACAGGATATGTTGCAGCACAAGATGTCTTTTTCTGTGCTTGTAGTAAGGTCCTTTCGGAGAAACATTTGTGTTTTTGTCTATACTGTCCTAATGTACAAATATACCCCCTTAGTAAAACTTCTGGATAGGGTTTCCAGGATACTTCGAGATCTAAACACAACACAATGGAAAGCTCATTTCAAATTTAGAGTGACTCAGAATGATGATTTTACTGTTGTTCAGACTTTAGTGCATTATCTCGAAATCTTTTGACAACACAGCAAAGCTAATGATGCTTACAATATCTCTATACCAGGAATAATTAAAATAAACTAGAGTCAACTAGAAAAACAACATTTAGTTTAAGGGCATCATAAGTGATTTATTAAGCCTATTCCAAATCGCTGGCGCAATATACTATTGAGAGGAGTCTGGTGTTCTACGCTAACTAATGTTCGTGATAGTTTTGTTACAAATAATGCCACACGATTAATATATTGCGGGTGATATAGTTAGTGTGCGCATCTACATGAGAACGTAGGTTCTATACCTGCTCTGATCACCTTAGATTTCATTCGGCAACGGTGGCTTCACTTAGTAACGGCTAGACTATCGAGTAATTAGACATGAAAATGCTTCTCAAAAAACCGTACGGAATAGGTCTAAAATTGTAATCAGTGGTGTAGAAACTAGAAAGCGGATCTCTGATTATGGGAAGCTTTTCCCAGTGGGATAGTTCTGGGCATTATTCATCACAATTAAATCTTCAACTCAAATATAATATGGTCATGATCCCGTGATCAAAACAAAGTCATAGTCATACGATTTTTTAAATTCAAATATCTTTCGATAATTACATTTTTAAACTTTAGTAAATATGTCAAAAAAATAAAAGTTTGGCTGTCATTCAGTAATATACCCTAGCTGTACACGCATTAAAGTTCAACCATTATATCGTTGTGTAATTATTCTATTTTTTTAAAGCCGGACTTTAAATGCCCACAACCCGAAAGCCGTAGAAGATATTTAAAAAACTAACTGCAATAGTTTTCTGAACTAATTTGGAATATAATAGAGAGAGCTCTAAAATGATATTATTGAAGTTAGTTATATAGTCAACCACGCGTATTCCACTATTATTTCCCCTCGGGCGACATCGAACCAGTGCCCCTTGGAAATCTACCACCTAATGTTACCAAATGTTATTGTGACACTTAATCAACAATTACTGAGAAGTTTTTAATTTCGGATACGATGACTTCATTTGTTGTGACTAATTGTAGTTACTTCCATGGCAATCTAGCGGACAGAAATGACTGATAAACTTGTAATGTCATTTTCCAATAGAGTTGTAATTCATACGATTGTTTATCGATTTCTGTGCGATATGACAAATGGTCGGGTGAATGTATGAATGATCGAATGGAATGGCATGGTATGGTAAGCCATGACATAGCTTGGGGATTTTGCTTTATGACTAGTCGCAAAACAAAAGATAACTCCACCTAATGTTCCCTGAGATATTCTGTCTTTCGTTTATCTCGCATAACGTTTGTAAATGTGCTTGCAATCTTTTATTGTTTCTTGAGTTTCCTTTACAGTACTAAGCCATGAATGAATAAATGGGTTGTTGGATTTTTCAAATTTTCATTTGATTTTTTTTATGTTTTTTGTCTACTTTGATTGGTAATCGATGTGAGTCATAAATTTCCACATTATTCCCCCACCCAACTGACTGAGTACTGTTTCGACCATAGAATAACACATACCATAGAAGGTTTTATTCGCTCAATAAATTAAACGTCATAGGTACGATGGAAAGTAAACATTGGATGGTAGAAATATGGGTTCAATAATACCAGATAGTGGCAATAGTATACAGCGATCAACATAGGAACAACAACCGAATTTCGTGTTTTTGTGGCAAACTAGTTGTGTTAAATACAATACAAATGTATACCAACGATAAAAGTCAATAAAAAAGTGCAAAATACATTTAAATTTTTCAGTTCTACACTAAAACGACAAGAAAAAGTTAAGTGAACATATTTTGTAACTCCACCTGGTGTAAGATAATTTTAAATTTAATTGCTCTCATTTCCACAAACCTACGATGAGAGTGTGAAATGAAACGTCAGATGAGAGAATAAGTTTATCTAGGTATGTATTAGTCTATGGTTTCGACTGAGGGGTAGTGGAGTGTAGTGACTGATTTAGCATGTTGCACATAGAAACCTAGTACGATTTGTTGCTCATGCCAGAACTTAGGGTTATGTAGATGTAGTGCTATTGGATATATTTATGTATCTATCAGAATTCGTGTGTAGTTCTATGGTTTCACGTGCTGTCATGTCTGAGAAATTAATTCAATAAACATTTCATTGATACGTAATTTATCAAACCCCGCCGGTCGGTCTGTTGTATTTGTCGTATTTACCTTTCGACTTTGTTTGAGGAATGATAACAATTGCTATGAAACCAAAGAACAGATACTACAACTACAACCACAGCAACTTGACAATATTAACGGATTTATATTTTGGCAGACAAGTTGTCAACATTTCAAAGTCAATCCATGTGGGTTACCAACAGCAACAACATCCAAAAAGGTATTTCACAGACGGGCCAGCGGGCGGACAGACGATTCAGTCTCTTAAATGGATTTATTGATTTTCACCTCATAAAGGGATCGCGATAAACTAAATACAAATTGAGTAATTGCGAAATGCTAATTGAAACCAGCGAGTCATCACACTGTTTGGTTTCCTGAATAACCGGTTGTGGCGAGGATACCAGCACTAATTGAAGAGAAATTTAAATCCCATTAAGCTGAATCCCACCACCACAGCCGATTTAACGAACTTTATTAGCGTTTATGATTATCGCTTTGTCAGTTGTACGTCAATCTAAATCAATTGTCGATGTCCGCACGGTACTCACATCCGTCCAGGTAATAAGTGTCAACGTATGCACATACACGAGACTCCAGCAGCAAAGAAATGGAATTCGAGTGCCTTCTAGTGGGCCTGCAAAGGAGATCAGAAGACCCAAATCTCATTTCACATTTACGCAGGTTGCCATATTAAGAGGAGACCTGCACGCTTTCCTTCTCTTGTCGTATAAATGGCCTTCACAGAAAATGCCTCCAAAAAGGCATTCCCTTTCAAGCTTTCTGGCATGCCTGCTAATGGAATGTCTCTTTGAAGGACTATAAAAATAAAGAAAAATATAAGAATTGTTTTCATATTTATCTTGTTCAGACACTGTTATTTACTCTTCTAACTAATTTAATGATGCAATATTAGTTGTTTTATCAATTTTTATACCTGCAAAATTATAATTTCAAAAATCTGCAGCTTCAGGAATCGCACACACGACCTGAATACTACTGTAGCCAACTCAGGGATCTCGAATCTCGAAAACCCAGGATTTCGGTACTTCGGGATTTCCCGAATCCCGGGATAAATTTCGGCGAGTTCACCAGGTTTTCGGCATCCGGATTAATTGATTGCTTCTACTACAGCTTTTCCAATTGTAATGCAGAAAACATCAATTGCAATTCAGAATAGATTAATTTAGTTTAAAAATGTATAATTCAAATTTAGAAAATATCATTTAAAATTCAGAAATTCCATTTGAAAATCAGAAAATGTCAATAGAAAATCCGAAAATATCAATTGAAGTTCAGAAAACGTCAATTAAACTTCAGAAATTGAGAATTGAAATTTAGACCAACATCCACTAAAGTTCAGAAAATATCAATTGAAATTCCGAAAACGTCATTAGATATTCAGAAAATGTCAACTGAATTTCAGACAAATGTATATAAAGATATGAAATTTCAATTGACATTATAGTTCTTTATAAGAAATTTTCAGAACTCCCAGTGACAATCCCGCATTTCAATTAACGTTTTCCGAATTTCATATGATTTACTTCTGAATTTCAATATTTATTTTCTGAATTTCAATTTGAGTTAACTGAATATCATTAGATTATTTCTGAGCTTTAATTAATATTTTCTAATTTTCAAATAGGATTTCAGAATTTCAATTGGTACTTTCTGAATTTCAATTGAAAATCTTGAATGTCATTTGATGGTTTCTTAATTTCAATTGGAAATTCCGAATTTCAGTTGATATATTCTGAACTACAATTGAAAAAGTTCTAGTATTTCTTTAAATTGAGACAATGTCAGACTATTAAATGTGGATTTATGGATTTTGACGTCCTATCTGGAAAACTGGTATCAAAGAGTAATATGACTAAGAAGTTTGCAAGAGTGTTTCATTTTCAACAAATTCTCGTCGAAAATCTCTTGGCTTATTAAAGTGTTGATACAATAGGATAATAACGTATAGAGTATCGAACTCTCTCAGTAAATTGATGACATTTGGTGTATATAGGCAAGGGCATTTCGGTGTGTGCGTTAAAATTTTCGTAATATATACTATACTTGTAATATATACGAAGAGTGTGAAACGACACGTTAGATAAGAAGAATGGCAGCTCTATATGACATTATTCTATATGACATTACCCTTACTTCATACCAAAATTCACTTATAGTATATAGTGTTGTTTTGAAAGTCATAACTGTCTATATATAATACAATTTGAAATCAGTCTTGCAACTCGACTATCGCTCATTCTACCTCACATGATATCCGGTATAAAATCTCCAACTAACAGGTCTACCAGCTATTGAAGCGAAAGGGCTGAATATTATTGTATTTGATACCTACAATTCACACCAGTTCTGCATTTCAATGATAGATATCACTTAAAATTTTCGTCGATAATGTTGAATAAATACAGCTTTAGTAAATTATTCGCATGCGGGGACGAATAAAGCTCGCCACAAACCATTCCAGTTATCGTCCGGGAATCTTCTCGCACCCAAATATCTTTAGTTACTGCTACAAAAACAAAATTCGATTTGGTGCAACACAATTCTCGCACGACAGCCGCATTGGTCTGACGTGTGCTTAAATTTAATATATAACTCAATCATATTCCAGCAATAACTCTTGTACAACTTTTGGTAATTTTGTCATTTATAATTTTGATTGACAACATACATAAGTAACGAAAAGGTTATTGGTATTTTGTCGAATATTGGAGACAAGCGCAAGCAGACACTGAACAGTAGTTTTTGTTTTTACAAATACTCAACCCGGTGAAGAGATCAGAAGTCAATTTAGAAATTGGAAAAATCCCGAAAATCCTCGGGCTCCCTGAACTGGAAATTTTAAATCCCCGAATTCAGAAATTTACAAAACAACGAAAAACCGCGGGATCTCTGAACTGGAAATTTTGAAACCACGAATCTCGATATTTACAAAACATTGGCCCGATTGGCATCACTACTCAGTATTTATAGTCGGACGTGTTAATCACTCGGGTACTGCATGTTATGATTTTGTATTCAATTCTGTCTGCCACTAGTTGGCCTGTTTAAATGGGGGAATTGTACATGAGTATTAGCATTTATTCTGCCTATCAGTCCTTTTTAAAGATAGGAAATATGGGTGCCAATGCCATCAGTTCTGCCTTCCTGCCATCAGGCTCGCTTAAAGAGAGGAATTGGGAACAATTGATAATTAGCATATATTGTGTCTTCACTGGTAGGCTTGTCATCAGACCTTCTAAAGTAATGGAATTGTGTATGACTTTGAGTTTCAATTCTGCCTTCCACTAGTGGGACTGTCGACTGTCCTCCTTAAGGATGGTAAGTTTGCAGGAAACAGGAAAATCCTTTCCAGGCCTTCTCCAAAAGGCAGGTGTGAATGTGTGACTACCAGAGAAAGGGTAATGCATGGTAGGGAAGGAGTAGTTGAATGTCAATAGGCTAGCTTAGGAGTCGTATGTGAAGGCCTCTTTTGAAAATACGTCGGCGTGTCCGCTGCTGGGATGAATATACATACATTGTGTGTGTATGCGTGCCTAGAGTCATTTTCGCATATACGCACACACGCAAGTCAGTAATATGGTCACTTTGATATCAGGGCATGAAATGATACACCAGAATGTACCTGGTCGACTGGATGGATGATTGAAACCAGCCAACTTGGGCCATTCACATAACAGAAATCGAAATTGAGGTAGAATTTCTATCATTTCTTTTGTGTTTGTTTCATCACAATTGACTGAGGCGGTGATCAGTTGAATAAACTTCAATGAACAAAAAAGCTAAAGAGGATTAAGTTGTGTACATATTTCTAGAAAATGTCTTCCAAGCAGCACCACATGCCAACATAGGCTCAATTTACCATGGGTACTTAATTGAAAATAAAAGCGTTTTTGTTACGAACGCAAAACACGTGCAGATCTCTTAAGTGCTTACATATCTGGCAGTTCAAATATGCACAGTGGTTTGAAATCACTAACCGGGGGAATGCAGTGTAGTTTCATGGTAACCGGATGCTAAGTAAATGAGGTATAGTGGGAAGGAAAACTGTATTAATCGGTCTATATCCTCTGCTCGAATACGAGTATCTATGAGCATATAAAAATGTAGCCTTCTGGTAAAAGAAGTTAGACTTAGCACCCAATATTTGGCTCATCTCAAAATTGTGATTAGATTTTCATTAAAAAAAACAAAATTAAAATACAAATTTGTTAGTGTCGGTTATAATTTTTAAATTTCTCAATATCAATTAGTATTTCTGAATGTCATGTAATAATATTCCTAATATCACCTTGTGAGCTATGTTAATAAGCAAAATTGCCGCATTTAGAGCGATAATAATCCACATCCTTCACATTTGGGTCTTATCACTCTCTCTCTTCTCCCACTTCCTTTTTTTTCGCCTAAATAGTTGGCTTCCTCCCTTCTCAGCCTCTTGTCCCTCTCACTGGCAGCACGCGTTGTAACTGACTGTTTCATTGCCAGAAGTGTAGCGTCCTTTCATCAGTTGCAATGCGACATTCTTCGTCGCACCATGGCTTATTCTTCTTCGGTTTTTGATAGCCAAGTTCAGTCGTTGCAGCGGTATCCAAAGAATGCGAGATGTGCTTCCACTGCGCTTCTGGGTCCTGCATTCAAAAATGATGATGGTGGAAAAGTTACTGTGAACGGTGAGTTGTACAGAGACATGAAGGCATTAATGCTGGGGACAAGTGGTTTCACAAAGAACGGTCCACAAGGCATATACCGCGATATATAATTAATTTATTGGAAGAACCATTTGACGAAGGATTAATTTTTCGGAATTGAGCTGTTAACTGGCCACCTTGTTCGTGCGATTTGTTGCCATTAGATTATTTTCTCTGGGGATAAGTAAAGTCGCATGTTTGTAGACACAATAAATTGAGCACTTGGAAGCCAACAGTCGATTAATTATTGCTGCAATACAGAGTGTGTGAAAATTTGGCCTCCACATTACGCCATGTACGGCCCAACCGCGCGGACTTACGCCCGCAATCAATTTATCTTGTAAATAATTGGAATTCATCGGATATTGAAAACACTTTCCTGTTCTTTATTTCAGTTGAAAGTTGTCTGCCTCAAAAAAAAAACATTTTTTTATATCTTCAAATTAAATTGGGATTTTCTGAATGTAATTATTTAGTAGTAGTTGCATTCTAGACTCATATTGTGATACTACAAAACTTCTATTATGTATCTTTAGGTTATAATATTTTATGCTTTCCAAACTACTGTGCTCTACCGCTCATCATCTCTGTGGATATTCGAAACATTCTCCACTAAATACCAATCACTATTGATATTATTTTTGTTGTTGTTGCTTTGGTTAGTTTCCTGTTCCCGATCGTATTCATTTTTCTTTATCGTAAAATACTCATAGGATGCTAATGTTGGCTGAGGAGAAGGAGCTGAGAAGAGAAAAACATATTCGAATGTCGGCCCATTACTATTGCATTAAAATGTCAGCCTGTCAAGCTCAGAAGCACAAATCAGTTTTTGATACGCACTCACTCCGGACTCTGGTGGCGGCGGTTGTGCTGGCTGCTGCTTTTTGTCCATCCAACATCCATTCAACCGCCAATTCCTCTAGATGTGGGCACTGGCGAGATTGTTATGATTGTGTTCATTGAGCTTTTTGTTCTATACGCAATTTCAATTCCTCTTCAATTGAATTCTTCTCACAAAATCTGGCACTCCAAGGCCTGTAGGGAGATAGACTGACTCGAAAAGTCATATTTAATCAATTTAGCTGGCAAAGCTTAAGTAAAAATTGATTAATTTATCAACAATGCAGCCGGAAAAAATCCCAACGAAAGCGAATCTTTTAATACACAATGTGGCGTGTCAGGAAACATTCTGTTATATTCGTATCTAACCCACCGCACCCTCCACCATTAGCACACACGCACTCCAGTACATTTCCAGCATATCCTTAGTCCGTTATCATCACTCCTTCCCCTGCCCAATAGGATGTGATAACAACATTTGAGCGTGCAAACACTTAATGTCATAATAAATGTCGAGTGTTTTTTTTCTGGATTTGTTCACTCTGCATTCGGAGAGCAGTGTATCATGTTGCTTGGCGGATCATCATTATTCTCGTATTCGTCTACAATATTTCCTTGCCTCTTGAAAGTGTATCTACGTTTGACTTCCAAATGTTGCAAGTCGGTTCGGTCAATTAACTTGTTATCAAGCCAATGTTATATGTTCTCTCTGTGTGTCGGAAGCAGGGAGTGAGTGGGGTGGCGGGCAAGATGTTTGTTAAACTTCTACTAAACACGCAATGTTGCATTTTCTGTTAAATCCATAGAATATTAAATGAGAAACTCAATAATAATTATAATTACAGCTCAATAGTATTTCTAGAGATTCTCAAAAGAACCTCGCTTAAGATTCATGCGGGAAAACAAGTTTTTGTTTTGGAAAATATAATGAAAATTGACATTTAGATGACATTTAATCGAAAGAGAGCGCCGTTTATAAGAAAAGTGTTTTGTAAAAAAGGAAAAAATTTGATTTACTGTCTTTATGGACGATTCTTTCAGAGATAGTTTTAGTAGTAAAGATTGTACGACAGATGAAACTGCCAAGAAAAGATTTAGCCCGGCACCGTTGCTGTCTTTGGACTCTTGAAAGGCTTGAAAAAGATCCACTGTTTTTGACCAAAATTTTGTTCAGCGATGAGACCCACTTCTTGCAAAATATTTGTATTTGGGTTGAAGAGGGTCAAGAGCTGCCATAACAACCGGGCAAAACGACAATCTGGTATGGTTTTTTGGCTGGTGGAACCATCGGTCTCAGATAAGTAAAGCAGTAGGAAAAACACAAATCCATAGTGGGCTGGTCTTTACTTCCGATACCAACTAGAAAATACGAAACCCAAATGAGAAACGTAAAACCTCCCTAATGGTTGAAGTACCCCAACAAACGGTATTAGGATCACGACAAGCGGACATACATATTGCGAATTACATCGCTATGCAGATCGGCTGTCGGCAACCAATTGGCAAATATCGTCGGGATTTATAGATATAGTACAGCTGCCATGAGAAAAACTATGAATTTCGATGCGGATTTGTACACGCTGACAAAAAACGTCCCCAGCAGCATATTTCAGGAAACATATATATGATTGGAAGCCTTGCTTGTATGAATTAAAGATCTGCTGCTTATTTGTTTCTTTGTTGTCTGTCACGTTTTTGTTTTCAACAAACAAAGTTGCATTTGGGCCACAAAAACATATATTATATCCCAGTAATCATTGTGTCCCAAACATGCAATATTGAATAGCAAACACATTGTGTATGGACACAAGTATACTAAATTTGCGACAAGCTACAAACACGTTATATTTGCATCCAAACAACATTAAAAGACAGACTGCGATATCTACTCTCTCAATTCAACCTTGTGAGCGAGCGTATCGTATAGCGAGCATCCGCATATCATTTCGTTAACTTGTGGACATGCCCCGACAGATAGCACCAAGGACACATTTTATGAGGGCGTGGAAGACAATGCTTGCAAACATATACATGGTACCTGCAATATGTTGATGGTGCCCTTTTTTTCATGGTGTTTACTTTTCTGGGGACCACAAATATTCATGACTTAATTAAGGAATTTCAAAATTTATTGAGACATTTACATACATATGTAGATATTTCATAACTAAATCCAAAGTTGCGTGATAGAATATTCATTTCTCAATCCCAGCAAAGTGGTGGCATTCATGTCTGTCTCTCTTACTTTCTAATCACACCTAGTGTCCGGCAGCAACGACGTTTCTTTACATCAAAACTCTACCTGCAACTTATACATCACACAGGGGAGCAAGTCCGTCCGCCCGACTGTCTGTTAACTCCAATTTTAAATATGATTCTTTCGTTGTTTCGATTTTAAACATCATATTCACATCATCAATCATATCTGTTGCTTTTTTCACTCGAATAAATGAATAAATAAAATGGAAATGGATGCGAACGAGAAATGTAATGTCAGTGTCTAAAAGCGTTAATCTGTTGTTCATTCCACATGTACGTAGCAAACAGATTTTCCTGTTGATATCTTTTGGGGAAGACATTTAATTATAATAATCACATCGAAATGTATGTCTGTCTGTCTGTCTGTCCTCCTCCTCCTGGCTGTTTCGCTTGTATGTAGATACATGTGTGTTGAGGTGTTACTTTGACTCAATGAAAGAAACATTTGCAGGTAATAAATAATGAATCGATCCAATCGAATTATTTCTGAATTCGAACGGGCGGTGGGGGGAATGCAGTGTTAAATATCAGTTTGGAATCTGAACTTAATTCAAGAGAAGAATGAAAGCAGACATCATCGTGCCCGGCCACATGACAATGGCATAATGCGATTGCAATGAAATTAATTTTTCAATCAACGAGAGATTTAATGATTTTAATAAATTTCATTTTTGGATCATAAAAATTATGTGAAACAGAAACACGTATTAAGTTACAGAGATGCTTCAATAAAATTCAGTCTACACACTTTACAGCAAAAAAAAAAAACATTGTTTAGACCACATTTCCTTAGACAGGGTACAGATTGCAAACAAAAAGTATGTTACTTCGAACGAGCTATTCCGAAGCCAATTTATCTAACTCCACAAAACAGAAAGTGGTGCAAATAAGTTTGGAAATCCCGTGTATTCTCACGTGAATCTAGTTTTCCTCATTTCACAAACAACCAGGTTTTCAATATAACAATATTTAGATATTTTACATTTAATTGCATAGAAAATTTTTATAATCTGTAGTTAGATCATTTGGAATCTCGTCAATATAATCTATATTATAACCAGCATTTGTCTTGCGTTTTAACTCTCACATCAGTACACTCACAGAACTAATAGTGTGGAAATAGGTAGTAGCAAAAGTAAATTCGGATGTTGCCACCGAATTCCAATTGCTTGAACTTGTAACGTCGGTTGAGGCAGCCTCTAATAGATTTGGCAGCCTCTAGTGCGGTTGTGACACCTCTAATTCGGATGTGATGACATCTTATGTGGTTGTGACAACCTCTAGGTCTGTTGCGTCTTATTCGTTTCCTTTTTTTGTGTATCAACATAAGGGTCTGGAAGTATCCACTCGCTATATTAAGACCCTGTCTGCGTGCTCGATTAATACACGTTAATCAGGTATTGTCTTTAAAAGTTTACCCTTAGGGCTTTGGGAAAAGGTGGGTCTAAGAGCACTCACAAAAAAATTCAGTTGAGACAGCCGAATTAGCCGTAACCGAATTTAGAGGTTGTCACAACCTCATTGGAGGTTGCCAGAACCTCATTAGAGGTTGACGCAAACTCGTTCGAGGTTGACACAACCTCATTCGAGGTTGAACCACAATTTGTACCAAATTCGGTTGTGACATCCGAATTGATGTCAAATTTGGTTGTGACAACAGAATTGATGTCATATTCGGTTGTGACAACCGAATTGATGTCAAATTCGGTTGTTGTTACATTCGGTTACTCCAACCGAATTTGGTAGCAATTTCGGTTGCTGTATCCGAATTATTTTCAAATTCGGTTGTACTAACCGAAATTTTAAAAAATTTGGTTGACAGAACGAATATAATTCAAGATTCGGTTGTCACAACCGAATCGATTAAAAACGAGGTTGGTTCAACCGAATTACAGTTGCGAGGACTAAATTCGGTCGTGACAACCTCAATTCGGTTGTGTCAACCCCAATTCGGTGGTAATAGCCGGATTTAATTAATTCTCTGGCTGAGGGTTAGAACTTCAATCACAGAACTAGTTGCTTGAATAGACGTTATAGCAACCGTAAATATGGCTATTGTCACGCAATTGTGGTTGCTACAACCGAATTGAGGTTATTACGACCGAAGTTAGTCCCTGCAACTGAATTGTGACAACGGAACTTCCAATTACATACATATATTTTTTCTATCAACCAAATTTTCAATAAAGTAAATTTGAACGCAATATTGAAATTTGATGCTATTATGGTTACAACACTTGAATTTATTACTAATTCGGTGGCAACAACCGAATGTGGTATCAGTTCAGTTGACTCAACCGAATTTCCCATCAATGCAACCATCAAATTTAGTATCAATCCGGTCGCAACACTGGAAAACGCAATAATTTTGCTGCAAAGCCTAAGCAAATGATCGAACATTGATCAGGTGTTCGAATCCAATCGTTCAACAGGATGTGATTTGGTTCTCACAAAATATGGGATCGGTGATTGGTATGAAAAGTGATCAAATGCTGAGAACAACCGAGTTAGGCATTAATTTGGTGGGAGCAACCGAATGTAGACTCAAATCGGTTGCAACAACAGAATTTGGAAATAATAAAACCATCAACTTAGCGTTAACTCGGTTGAAATAATAAAGAGTTCTGTGTTAATGTATGAGAACTTCAAGCTTACAATGTTACAAACATTTTTCCAAGCGAGAAATAATTGGAGTTGTTGGAATAAGATACCATTCAGGAAAGCCCACTCCCTGGCATGACTAGTTTCGAACTCCGTGACAAGTTCATCAACAGATCGCTAACTACTGTGCCTGTGCCTGCGTCAAAATAAAGTAAACACCAATTGTTTTCAAAAATATCGTTCTATTACAATGACGTAAATAGTGATATTGAAAAATTAATATTGCAAACATCATTAGTAATTAAACTCGAATATATTTCATATAAACTATAGTCGATAGCAGGAAAATATTTGGAAAAAAAATCGACTTTTATAAAAATACATCTACTTATATTCCACAAAATAAAGCAAAACAATGGCATCTCCTTTACACGAGAAATCGTTTAGATCTAAAAGTGGTGGCAACTCATTTACAGTTTCTTTGTGTGTATTTGGGGAAAGTACCGAGTTAGTGTTGTAACCTAATTTCATCAGCATAAAGCAGTTATTTACTAAAGAACAACGTAAAATAGCAAACGAGACAAAACAACTGTCAGTGGGCACTCGTAAAATCATAATAGATTTGCATAAAAAAAGGTAAATCTTTGCGTGAAATAGATCAAATTGTTGGATGAAATTGCACAGTAAAAAAGATAATAGACAAGTATGCGAAACATAGCACAGTAGAGAATTTGCTAGGAGCAGGCAGACTAAAGCGTCTTTCGGAAAGCGTCTTACGGAAAGCGTCTTTACATCGAGTGCTTTTTATAGCAGATACAATTACACAACCCTCCGGCAAATCAGTAAGACCTAGCACCAGTGGAAGATCGGTGCACAAGAATGGGTTGACATGGACGAAAACGCTTGAATTTCGCCAAAAATTAGAAGAATGAGGCTCCAAACTTTTGGGAAACATATTGTTCACCGACGAGAGGAAGTTTGAAATCTTAGGTGTAAAAAACCTCCAAATATATGTAGATTCAAAATTGAAGCCTTCAACGATGAGAATGTGGTAAAAACAATTAAACACGGTGGATCATCGGTTATGGTCTGGGGATGCATGGTGCCATCAGGGGTCTGTAATCTAGTTTTTATAGAAAAATACGATTATCTTTGCGCTAGTGTACACAAATTGGGTTTATCTCAGAGCTGGATATTACAACAGGGCAACGATCCTAAACACTCGTCCATAATTGTAAAGGAGTGGTTGCTTTATTGGACTCCGAAAGCACTAATAACACAGTGGTTGGGTTTATTACAGAAATCGACAAACACAACATGTCGTAATTGGGCGTGCGACCAATCTCGGAAATGCAATGAAAATTATAAAACAATTATTTATCACTTACAAATTTATTCAAGCTCAAGACCTTTTTAAATAATATAAAGTTATTATCTTTATATTACTTTCAAAAAAGTCGAGCATAAAAATGTTCCAATGATACCAAGGCTGTCTGTATAGCTATTTCGGATCTTGCTTGGTATTCTTCAAACGAGTATATGAAGGAATTCTCATTAATATGATGAGTGTTTCTGGATATATATTTTTGAAGAGTTCACCAAAAACATACCAAAAACGTCTGCTGATGAAGATCTTGGCAAGATCCGAAATAGCTATGCAGACAGCCTTGGTATCATTGGAACATTTTTATGCTCGACTTTTTTGAAAGTAATATAAAGATAATAACTTTATATTATTTAAAAAGGTCTTGAGCTTGAATAAATTTGTAAGTACTAGAAAACAGACCGAATAAAAATTCCCATAAGGGAAATTATGACAATTATTTATCAGAACCTAGAAAATTACATGATGAATAAGAGAAATTCAGCCAATGCGTTTTCAGTTAATAGAGAAAATATTATTTTGATTAGGTTTTGACAACCTCTACAGTCGGTCGGGACACATTCTAAATTCAGCTGCGACAAGCTTTGATTGAATAGAGTAAGTTTTAATGCGGGGAAGACCCAGTGCTGTCTGCTTTTGCACAAGCGGACAGCTGACCCAGTCGTATCGTCATTATCTATGGATGGTGTGGATATTGAGGAATCAGACGCTCTTGATGTTCTGGGCATGAAAATACAATGTGATGCTCGCTGGGCAAAACATGTATTTGAAGTGTCGAAAGATGCATCGAAGTGCCTAGGCTTTTTAAAGCGGTGCAAGAAGTACTTCACTCCATCTGATCTCCTTAATATCTACACCACCTACATCAGGCCGCGAATAGAATATAACTCCCATATATGGGCAGGTGCTCCAAAGTCATCTTTGGAGTTGCTGGACCGTGTACAAAGGAGAGCAAAGGTGTTGATAGGGGACAGTAGGGTGTCCAGCTCTATTGCCTCCCTTGAGCATCGGCGTAATGTGGGTTGCGTGACACTGTTCTATCGGTATTTTCACGGTGCGTGTTCCTCGGACATCCGTCAGCTTATACCAGATGTGAGGACATTTGGCAGAGGTACGCG
Organism: Phaonia tiefii; assembly: GCA_963931995.1. Lineage (NCBI taxonomy): Eukaryota > Metazoa > Arthropoda > Insecta > Diptera > Muscidae > Phaonia > Phaonia tiefii. The sequence goes on along the minus strand of OZ008369.1, from coordinate 295,831,153 downwards.
GCTTTCAAGGAACTCCCATCCGTTTACTATATATTGGCCAGTCGATCGCACAACACACTACAGAGAAAATTCGTTCTTCAGTCGTACGGTCCGTATGTGGAATAAACTTCCCGCAAGTGTATTTCCCGCCAATTGTGACATACAGCGATTCAAGGCAAATGTAAATGAGCACTACTCCCTCTTTCCACCCTCCTCTACCTAAATTTCCGTCGCCAGCACAATGCATTGCATTTATAGGGGGCATCCCCTGAGTGCTGGTCTTAAAAAAAAAAAAAAAAAATGCAATTGTGGGAATCTTTAAGCCGGTTGTGTCAACCTCTAATGTGGTTGTGATAACCTCTGATTCGGTTGCCAATGCCCCATGCAGTTGTGACAACCTCTTTTTCGGTTGTGAGAACCTCTAATTCCATTGCGACAATGTCTCAGTTCAGTTGTGGCAACCTCTAAATTCAGTTGCGGCTAATTGGGTTGTCTCATCAGAACTTTATGTGGGTGTTTATTTAATCCATCATATTACCCAGCTATGGAATGGAAATCTCAACGTTATCACTACGACCATTTAACCGCTACACCAAAGGTAATTACCTCCCTAACCAAGATTATCAGTCTCGTGTAATAGACGGGCAGGTTACTGATAACGAGTAACGCATTATCATTCGTAGAATCACCATTTACCGATAATTGAGTAAATGACACCGCAAAGCACTTCCTACAATACTGTGGCAAATACATATGTTAAGGCGTACCGGAGCGTTGCCATGAAGATGCGGGCATTCGCACAGCGACGCAAATTAATTTAACACTTTGAAACATTTTTTTGCCACATACAATTTTCCACCACCACGCATATGCCCCCTACTCCGCAATGTGAGAGGTATACCTGTTCGTTCAACCAACACAGCAAGACAAATAAGAGTATGCGGGCATTGTGCCATGGCATGGTAACGAAAAGAAAGCCCAGATATAGCATCTTTGTTTGGTTGGTATTATTCCGGAATGGGTTATTTACTTTACGGAAACTAATTTAACAAACGCCAGAGCTTTTAATAAATAATTGAGGGTTTAACTGCAACCAGACAGAAATTCATTAAAATTAATTGAAACTCGTTGTGCTAAAACGAAATTAAAATAAATGTTTGAATTGTGAATTTGTTGAGTAAACAAATTGGAAATCCGATTTTGCGGAGAAAAAAGGAAAACCGATTAAACTGAGAGTCTGTACCAATAATGTCCAAGTTAAATATGGGGGATGTTAAATGGTAACACAAAATGACAGTATTTGGCCAGCAACATACTGAGACCAATACTACACAACTGTACTAATATATAATTTTTTACCATTTTGTTTCAAGCACTTCAGTATTTTATTTATTTATTCTGGTTTTGAGGTTTTTTCCTATTTTCGCCATCATTCAGATATCAATCTCTGGCTCCAAACACTGCAATTGTTGAGTTTACATTGCCGACTGTTATAGCGCCAACTCGGACACCAATTCATTCTAAACACTGCCGTCGATGCCAATACTAACAATTTTCGTAAACCAAGTCAGCCACTAGACGGCGAGCAAAAAAAAACAAAACGTATTTTTAACTTGGCCATAATGGCGTTAAAACAAAATTAATGACACAGCGAACATGACAAATATTTGCTGTTTTAGTCTTAGCAATATTACATTTTTTAAGTGATTTCAAGAATCGCAACCGGGGGGCAGTGTGGGTCCGCACGAGCGGGCACCATGGTCAGCAGCAGAACCATCGAGCATTTAGTGATTTAAGCCATCATAAATTACAGAACACAACAAACTTTCCTCAACGAAAACCGTTAAAAATTATTGCTATTCAACAGCTGTTCTCAACATTTGATCACTTTGCATTCCAATGACTGATCCCATATGTTGTGAGAATCAAATCACATCTTGTCAACGATCCGCTTCGAACACCTGATCGCCGCTCGATCATTTGCTTAGGCTTTGCTGCAGAATTATTGCGTTTTTCGTTAAGATTTCTGCTTATACCAAAATGATAATCACCTGAAATCTTTTTGGAAATCATTATGGTGTGGAAAAAATCAATTAGCGGTTTTAAATTCCATTTAAAAAACCATCACGCCTCCTTAATCACAGCTCCATTCATCTCCTCCTCCTCCGTATCCGTATCCGTCTCAGTCCCCATCTCCGTACACCATCGCTGTGATGAGGTATTTTCTCTGTGTGTAACTGATACTTCATTCATACTCGCTCGTATCAAAACATTTTTCATTTTAGCCAGTGAGCGGGAAAGGGGGACCACAAGCTTTTTTACGTTGTGAACGCAAGAAAAAATCGCTTAAAATGCAAAATACTAAAACCATCATCAAAATATCAAATTTCAAAATATTGTATTTTATACGGACAAAAACTGAGCGAGTCGAACGAACAAAGAACACAAAACTCCCAAACAAGATTACAAATTTAAAGTCTGAGATTTGCCCTGCTCACACTGGCTCAGGAGGAAGTTGAGGAGCAGTTTAGGAACATTGCCAGCAACAAATGTCGACGATCCGTAGAGCAACAATATGTTGGAAACCTTATAAAACATTTTATATTTTGTCATTTTTTTCAAAGTGTGTGTCGTCGACATCGTTGAACGAACTCGTCAGAATAAACATACATTTGGCAGCAGAAGGTGGCCAGGCTCCGATAAATAAGTGTCACAATACACTCGGAACTCTGTACTTAACAAGACAAATCGAGTGAACTTTGAATGGATATCAGCCACTGTATGTATCCCGAGCCATCTGGCCACTGATATCCATTCATAGGGTGGCAATCTCTTATATTTCTGTTTTATGTCCAACTTCTAAGAGCAACTCGAACTCCATCAAATCTCAAACTACCTAGGTGACCCCAAGAACATGTAGAACAGCTGATAGAAATGCATATCATTACTCTGCAGTCGAAACATCATTACCATCGTAGACGATCACCCTACTTCCATGCTATAGTACATAACTTTATTTGTAAATCTGACATTTTCTTTTTATGAAAATTATCACCTTGTGGTAACTAAATGGTTAGTAACACTTCAAATTTTTACAACAAGATGGCAATAATTGCGTATAAAAACAAGTTATCTGAAAACGTCGCCTAAGAAATAGAATAACGTCTATTCAAGCGACAAGAGGCCAATCGCTGCGACCGACTATGGCGAAAAAGTACCCTCCCACAAGTATTTAACGTAGGGTCGCTAATCACTATATCTCTCGACTCCAATTGAGCACTAGGAATACTATGATGATGTACGAAAGTAAAGAACGGAAAAATGCGTCAGTGATTTTGGATCAACGTGAATTTCGGAACAGATTTCGCAGACGTCCTACGCCAACTGGTCAAACAATAAAGCGATTACTCGCTCGCCTCGGAAAGACTGGAATATCACGTGACCGAGTATCTGATGTCGCTGCTGTGGCTGAAAATGTCGCGGATGTGCAGTCAACGTTCCCGCAATTTGCATTTACATGCCCTTCTCAGCATCGCATTTTGGTGAAGGCTTGAAGATGTTACCTTACAAACTGCATGCAGTTCAATAGCTCTCCTGAACGTGAACGATGCGGTGTATAATTTTGAAAAATGTTGGTCGAAATTTATCATGAGCGACTAGGGCTATTTTCATCTGAACGACGCTGTACCGTTGAAAAATTGGAAGCCCAATCCTCATTATGGGATAGTACGCGACCACTTAGACCACATCCAGCACGAAGTCAATAAAATATGACGGCGGTAGCCGAGAGTAGGCAAGAGACTGCGACACCTAGTTTCAAGGTTCAACCCAGTGAGTGACCGCATAGCAACAATTCGCATCAAAGCGAAATATTTCATAAGGCGACCTGGATATCTCCTGATCAACGGACGAAGAACCAGATTGATCAATTGGTAATCGATGGCAGACACTCTTCTGGTGTAATGGATGTACGTGTGATTCGAGGTGCCAATATCGACTCGGATCATTACCTGGCGGCTGCGAAAGTTCGCACGAGATTGAGCAGGGCGAAAAACTTACGGAGCCGAACACAGGAAAAGTTGGATATTGACAAGCTACGAATACCGGGGAAGTCAGTGTCCTATCGACGGAAACTCTCTCTCCTGCTGGAGCAGAATACCCCCCCTCCCGAAGACCCAGATGCGCAGTGGAAGCACATCTCCCATTCTTTGGAAATCGCTGCGATGACTGAACTTGGCTATCAAAATCCGTGGAAGGATAAGCCATGGTACGACGAAGAATGTCGCATTGCAACTGATGAAGAAGACGCTGCACGTATGGCAACGAAACAGTCAGTTACAACGCGTGCTGCGAGTGAGCGGTACAAGAGGCTGAGAAGGGAGGAAACCAATTATTTAGGCGGAGGAAATGGCAGTGGGAGCAGAGAGAGAGTGAAGGAACCGAAATGTGCAGGATGAATGGTGAGTCGCCAAAGTTTTTCCGGAGGGTGAGAAGATCGACCAACGGGCCTAATCTGGTGACTGGGGAGCAGTGTGTGCTCAAAATGTGGAGAGACCACTTTTCAGCACTACTCCACTCAGATTCTTCCACTGAAGATCAGGAGGTAATGATAGTGGAAGATAGTAAGATAGTATGGATTGTTGTACCCCCCCCCCCCCCCCCCCCAATCAAGACGAGATTAGAACGGTGATCTCCAGCCTGAAGAATAATAAAGCCGCGGGTGCGGATGGCCTACCCGCTGAACTTTTTAAGGCAGGTGGCGAAGGACTGATAGCCGACATGCATCAACTGATATGCGGTATATGGCTGGGGGAATCTATGCCCGACGACTGGAGTCTCAGTGTATTATGTCCTGTATTCAAAAAGGGTGATCCGTGTGTCTGTTCCAACTATCGCGGTATCAGTCTTTTATCCATCGCGTATAAGGTCTTGTCGAGCGTATTATGTGAAAGACTAAAGCCAATTATTGAAAACCTGATTGGACCTTATCAGCGTGGTTTTAGACCAGGCAAGTCCACAACCGACCAAATATTCACGCTACGCCAAATCCTGGAAAAGACCCACGAAAAGCAAATCGATACATACCACCTTTTTGTCGATTACAAAGCTGTTTTCGATAGCCCCATACGGGGAAAACTACGAAGCTATGTCTGAACTTGGTATTCCGGCAAAACTGATTCGCCTCTGTAGAATGATGCTGACCAACACCAAATCAGCAGTGAAAGTGGGGAAACACCTCACTGAACCATTCTGTACAAAGCGAGGACTTAGACAAGGTGACACACTTTCGTGCAATCTCTTCAACATCTTAATGGAGATAATAATGAGAAAGGCTGCAGTAAATACGAACAAGACCATTAACACGAAAAGCCATATGTTGCTGGCGTATGCTGACGACATAGACATCATTGGGCGAAATTTGCGAGAGGTTACTGCAGTATTTTCAGAATCGAAAAGGAATCAGCAAAGGTGGGTCTTGCTGTTAATGAGGGCAAGACAAAATTGATGGTGTCAACGACTAGAGAAATCTCTCAACTTGGTCCGCACTTGAACGTTGACAACCGATTTAAATTTGAAGTGGTACAGTGAGCGAAATTTGCTTAGCCCGCATATAGTTTTTTTTTGATTTTGATAAAAAAAACAAAATGTATTTTAGTATTTTATGAACATGTGTTGGTTTCAAACATAAACTATAAATGTTAATAAAAGTAATCACAATTAATCCATTTTTTTATTCGAAATTCGTTTAGCCGCACAGTACTAACTCAACAAAAAAAATAATTTTAACTTAAATAAGATATGAAAACTACATTTTTAATATTTCGTTTATTGTTTGAAAAATCCGTGCAGGGAGTGTGTCAATTAGTTTCGAAGCAAATTAATGTCCAAATCTATCCAAGCTTGTAAAATTGATGTTTTTAGTTCCTGAACCGTTGAATATTGTCTCCCGTTTGTGTATGCAGTTTTTGCAATAATCCCCCAAATATTTTCGATTGGGTTCAAGTCAGGGCTTAAAGCTGGCCAATCAAATAATGGTATCGAGCGGGATGAAACAAAAACTCTTTACTTTTCTTAGACACGTGAATACTGGCATTGTCTTGTTGAAATATAAATTCTATTTGTTCCTTCTCTTCCAAATATTCAATTAAAACATCGTCTAACATTTCCATGTATTTTTCGGAGTCCATCTTTGTGGGAACAAAGCATAACTTTAGTTTTCCATGGTAAGAAAAGGCACCCCATATCATGACGGAACCTCCTCCGAAGTTTCGACTTAGTCGTGGAGGGTTATTTACGCGAAGATCGTGCCAATAAAAACTAAAACCATCCGGTCCATCCAGATTACATTTTTTTTCGTCAGAAAATTCGCAAAAGCTAATCTTGCCACTTTATGTTTAGATGTCAATTGGGGTTCTTTTGCAGGTTTTTTCCACATTATGTTTCCGTCAGCGCTTAAAATCTGTTGGACCCTGCGTTTTCCAATTGGGAGCTGAAATTTAGCCACTATTTGGCATTTTGAAGGAGGAACACCGTATTTATCATCCAATCGTAAATAATTTCTTACTACTTTCTCCGATCTACTGATCTGTCTTGCAATTTCTCTATTGGAAAGGCCGTTTCCCTTTAAAATTTGTATTTGTCCCTTATCAACGTCGTCAAGAAACTTCTTACGCGCCGTGTTTAATAAGCTTGTCAAATAATCACAAAATTTATAAAAAACCAGTTAAAACCACATAACCTTAAAAAAGATTTCATAAAAGTCGGAATCTGATTAGAGAACTTACCGGTTCAACTCATTGAAAGCAATTGCGGCTATACAAATTTCGCGTCAATTTCTTTCATTCTTTATGTCAATTTATGTAAATTTTATGTCAATTTCTTTCATTCTTTATGTCAATTTATGTCAATTTTATGTCAATTTCTTTCATTCTTTATGTATATCTATACCTAAGTAACGTTACACAAACAAAAGTGTTTTCTCTGTTTTGTTTTGATGTTTCCATTAAAAATTACAATATTACCTAAACAAAGTTTTGAGAATAGGCGAGCAAACAAACGAAAAGGCGAAAAAAATTAGCACGCGGCTAAACAAATTTCTCTCACTGTAGATGAATTTGTCTACCTTGGATCCGCCGTGAACAAGGACAACAACGTCACCCTGGAAATAGATAGGAGAATTGTGCTTGCAAATAGATGTTATTTTGGGCTCAGCAAGCAGTTTAGGAACAAAGCCCTCTCTCGACGGACAAAAGTCCAGCTATATCAGACTCTCATTTTACCTGTCTTGACATATGTCTCCGAAACTTGGGTCATATCGCAAGCCGATGAAAAACACCTGGGAGTTTTCGAGAGAAAAATTCTCCGTAAAATATATGGGCCTGTTAGGGAAAACGGCGAGTACCGACGTCGCTGGAACGCAGAGCTATATAGTCTCTATTCTGACGTGGACATAGCTAGACGAATCAAAGTGTGCCAATTGCGTTGGCTAGGCCATGTTATCAGAATGGATGAAGATGAGCCAGCGCGAAAGATTTTTGATAACGTACCCGATGGAAGCAGGAAAAGAGGACGACCAAGACTCCGCTGGAAAGATCAGGCAGAAGAATCCCTCCGTATCCTTGGTGTTACCAACTGGCGAGAAAAGGCGAAGGATAGAGCCAGTTGGAAGAATATGTTGAAATTTGTTTAATTTGTTTGTTTAACTAATATGTGTAAGACGTCTGACCTCATGAGGTTGTAAGATAGTCAATAAAAGTAAAAGGTAGCCGAGAGTACACGCAATGATCGTAGTGAATCGATCTTGATTTAAAAGCGTTTACAATTCAACCCCTGCGCGGATTGAAACCGCCCGACCTTCCGAATGGTCACGTTTTAAGCCTTTGGACTCTTGAAAAGTCTGCAGAAGATGAATGGTTGTCGACCTACATTTTGTGCAACAATGACTCTCATTTATAGCTTATTGGGTACATCAATTAGCAAAATTACCAAAGATGGGCGGGAGAGCAGCCACCATGTGTTCAAGATCTGCCTTTATATTCAGACAAAACAACGGTTTGATGTGCTTTATGAGATGGTGGAATCATCGGGCAATATTTTCGGCTTCAGATCGATGAATTGGCCGGCTATATATCACACGAAAATTCAAAAGTCTGCAGGGATAAACGGGCTACAATTGGAAGTTAGCCGCAGTTACAGCCAAGATTTGAAAGACAACATAAATGTAAGGAATATTACAAGCTTACAAGATCAGAAATATTTTTCCAAGTGAATGATAGTTGGTTTTTGTGTGAATCATAGATCATTCAGGGAAGAGCACTCATGACTAGTTTCGAACTCCGTGACAAGTTGATCATCAGATAACAGCTATGTGTCTGAATTTATACTATATTGTGGTTTGATATTTTACATATGAAAATTAGTATCGATTGAAGATCCCTAAGTATCAACTCACACGCTGAAATTCCAACACAAGAGCAAAAGTCCTTTTTCCCTCAAGTAACATAATACATGTAAACGAATCCCATCATAAACTATACACTGAGCAATGACACAGTTTCACATGTATACTAAACATATTCCTCGCAGTAATGAAATACAATCGCCGCAACAATGATATATATTCACTGCAGCAATGAACCATATTTGTCACAGTGTCGAAATGTTGTCAGTTAATGATTCCAACTCCACTATGGGGATCAATCTGTCTATAGCTCAGAATTTCACTCGTGTGCAGATCTTATCCTTGCGATGCTCACAGTCTATTTAACAAAGACTGATCACGATTTTGACTTGTCCTTGTTTTATATTTATCGAGAACAACATTAGAGAGTATATTATGAAGGATTCGTATGGGAAGGAATTGAAATATTGCACATTGATTTCTATTAGTTTTTTAACGATATGTCTCCTTTCTAACCGACAATTTTTATGTAAAATAAGAAACGCAAATTCCCTGCCCCTTATGATAATCTAAAGATAAACGCATCTGGGCACTCTATTGATCTCCAATTTCAAACTAATAAATAATATGTGTTGAAACTTTTAGTCCTCAAGCGCAAAACCAACAACCAATTCTCAATCAAAATCCCTTAAAGCACCACCACTCGAATGGAAAACATAGCCAAGCTTAAGAAGACTGAAAGCCAACCCAATATACTGCGGAGAGGGGCTGTAACTGAAACTTAAAATACCTCAAAAGAAAGTCGTCCATATGTATGTAAATTATATCTGTGGTTTGGTTAATTAATTTTCCCACAAACACGACCACGGCCAAGACCAATTGACCAAGTTCTGATCCCGGTGCTGATGTTGGTGCTGGTGCATGAGAAGAATCTGGCAGTCTTGCATGGCACAAACAACTAAATAATGAAATGACGATGGAAAAAATTCCAGCTTTTTATTTGGGTTCATTTCGGTTACCAGAAGTCTCTCTCTCACAGCATAAAAAATGGCAGGTGTCAGGCGTAAATATGCTTTGAATTTATTTAATTTCGAAAAAATTCCGAACATCGTGTTGGCCTGGACTGGACGGGAGGGACTTTGACTGGCCAAATTAACGTGCGATGTCCAAAGTCAACATAAAATTGAAAATGATTTTCATTTTTACAATACATTAACATCAGAAGAACAACAACGACTACATTAGAGGGCAAATAAGAGGCAAGAAATTTGACTTAACCCATACACGCCGCTTGAGGCTTAGGACAATCATATAGGAATACACACTGTTATGCTGGATTTGTGTGTTTCCCAAAGGGTGTGTTTTCGAACTCAATTTTGTGCGTAACTCAAAACCGTGAATTGCGTGCATTTTTTTCTTTCCCAACGTATCATGGAACTACATATTTTGCATTTTGCCTCATTTTTCATCGAAACGCTAGGCAAGTATTTTACCAACAATAGAGTACAAAATTGAATTAAAAGGGTTTCCATCCTAATGTAAAGAACTCAAGTGTAGTTACGTATCGTACGAGTATGTAAAGTGGAAAAACGCCTACTCATTTCCGTTTACTACAGGTTTATTATTTTCCCATTAGCTGAATTCCATAACCCGAAGTCAAATGTATGAAAAGATAGTAACCTCTTCAAACACACAACATATAAATGAAGGAGGCGTAACAAAATATGCAAAAAGATTTTGGAAATAACAGGAAAGATTAGCATTTTCTCCAGTCTACTTGCGACCGCCATCTGAGTGCGTAATAGAAAACCCGATTATAAATGGTTCTCCAACAAAAAGGGATAAAGGTTGTTGGTTAGATCATTTCTATAAAGCAAACAAACAAATGTTCTTGTTTTAATTGCGAATTAATGAGCGACTGGCCGTCAAACGCCTCTAAACAACATTAAACTGCGCTCCTTTTGAATGGAAATGGCCCCGTTTTCGGCCGCACTATCTAGCTAGTTACCACGACGCATATACACAGCTAATTAGCCAATGACAGCCAAATTATACGCTTAACATGTCTAAATACACAGCCGTATAAAACAATACCAACCATACATACATTCGTATGTGGACATACAAACACGCACTGCTTGTAAGAGTAGAATGAAGCTGGTATTGCACCTTTTCCTGAAATGTCGAACTTAAGCTAAATACGCGCCGCAACGCGCCACTGTACACATGTTACAGTAACGCATTAGAGCGTATCCTTTCTACTCGTGCAACACCACCAACTGCAACTGCAATAGCAAATGCCACGGCACCATTAGCGTAACTACCACAATCGTTGGCTATAAGGGATGTGTAAGCAACACGGAAATGCTGCCAGCATATTTAACGCATCGGCTGAACAAATTTAAGCGTTAATTTCAATTCGGTTTTTTCTTTCTTTTTCGAAGAACGAGTACGACCTATAAAATAATCATGAACTATATAATATGAGTTCTTGCTTATTTCCTCGAGTACTTTTTTCTGTTTTCAAAGAATTATATTAAAATTGTTGTTTTAGAACTATCCTATCCGTACACGCCAGTTATAGGCACTGGAAACTATTGCAGGAAACAGTTAAGCCTCAACGAATACAGGCAACAATTCCCACAACATTGTTGAAAAGAAAAATGTTGTGGTATTTATTTTAATATATATGTATATTAGGGCGGGTTTTTTTTGATGAAGCGTATAGCAAAACCGTAATCTATAGGTGATTTTGAGAAATTTTGCTCAAGAGACCATAGCTCTGAGTCGGGTTTGGAGCCCCCCAAAATTTCAAAATAGATATTTTTCCATATATATATTTTTCCATATATATATTTTTCCATATATATATTTCTCAAAATCACCTATAGATTACGTTTTTGCTATACGCTTCATCAAAAAAAATTCCATCAAAAAATCCATATATATGGAAAAATATCTATTTTGAAATTTTGGGGGGCTCCAAATCCGACTTAGAGCTATGGTCTCTTGAGCAAAATTTCTCAAAATCACCTATAGATTACGTTTTTACTATACGCTTCATCAAAAAAAATCGTTCCATACAATTTGACCCGCCCTAATGTATATATATAGTTTCCCATTACATCCCATGAAGGGATAGGGGAAAGCTTCTCACAATCATAATCAGTGGAAATGTATAGATATTTTACTACGAAAGATATAAAGAAATTGACTAACGACCAAATCGTACAAATCACATTCACTTCACTTGGCATTTTTGACGTCACATAATAAACAAACTAAGTACTTGATGTAAGATTTTAGTATATTTTTATGTATAAATGAACACAAGGAATACATATATTGACAAAAGTCATACGTCAGGTTATTAATTTAGTCAAGGGATGATGTCGACACAACAGTACATTCAAAATAGAGAAACCAACATTTGTACTGAAAAGTTTTGAAAAATTGTATGTTTTCGTTCGACTTGTACCGACAAGATTGTGGAACCCAAATCAACTTTCTTTCGGCTAGAACACGAATGAAAACTTTCGTTCCAGATAGAGAATCAGGCTGTAAAAGTATTAGTTATGGTTCTAAAAGTTTGGTTTGTGTACTAGTTAAAAGGACAACCATTTAGCACTAACATACCCTAAAAGTGCTAAACCTATAGCCCACTAGGAGTATTAGTCGTATTAGGAATGGTTTTTGCAATGTAAAAATGATAGAGATGTAAAAAGTTCTGAAAATGTAAAAAGTGCTGATAGTGTAAAGGTGCTAAAAATGTATATTAATGTGTGTTAAAATACGGCAGTACGCTAACGGTGTAATTTATTGCTGCTGTTTTAGTGTTGAATGTTACTCTAAATGTAAAAAGTGAAAGAAGAGCTACAAATTTAAAAAAAAGTGCTAAAAGTGAACATTAGAGAGTGTTAAAATACATCACGGCACTTTGAATTACGCAAAATGTACTCTATAATTTGAAGTACACTAAAACTACAGTACACTAAAGTACACTAAAGGTTACCGGAGAAGTACCCTACCGAATTATGAGAGTATACTAAAGTACCCTTACGCTGTCATTCTAGTACTGGAACTGTCAGAATCATGTGGTATATCCGGAATGTCAAAAGGAGTGTTATTATAGCTGTAAAGTGTCATATAAAGTGGTAAAAGTTAAAAAAGTGCTAAAACTGAAAAAGTTATAAAAGTGTATAAATGCCAAAACTTTACAATATAGAGTGTTCAAATAGGGCAGTACGCTAAAAGTGTACTTTTTATTATTTATAGTGCTAGAAATGTACAACAATGAGTGTTAAAATCGTATGTTATACTAACGAAATTTTTGTTTTAGCTGTTAAGCTTTCACTTTAGATACAGAACACTAATTGAACCACCTGACAAAGATTTGTCAAAATTGTATACTAAATAAGGCCCCTCTATGTTAAGGTCACACAATAAGTTCATACAAAATATAAGAATAATGGGTACGTGTGTAAAATTCGCAGTAAAGTCAATTGGCACCGGTGTAAAACTGATCATTCATAGAGAGATTTAGTGTATTTTTTGGTATTATATATGTATTATAATTAACAGTAGCTGCGATTCTAATGTGTATCAGTATTGATGTTTGTCGTGCTTTGGAAAATATTCTACGTCAGTTACGGATTTCAACAATGTCGGAATCGGACTGCAGTCGTTTATTTTCAAAGTGCTGGAGTCGGAGTCTTTAAATTTTGACCAGACTCCCCAGCCATGCAACGAACTTGATCTTATAGAGAATGCAAGAGGCACAACAGAGACGATCGTTAAGCGTGTCTTGCAATTCATATTTATCGATTTATAAAACCGAATCAAAACAAAGTACTTCATGATTTTTATTTTGCTCAAATGTATTTTAATTTGAGTACGACAAGATTTCCTCATCGGTTTGTTGCGTGCTGTGAATAGAAGACCTTTCCCCTGTTTTTACGCAGCGTTCGACGACAGCTACCCGTTCCAATGGCATTTAACCCAACAACATCCGACATTAACGATACCATAATTAGAAAGTGATTGCTCTAGAAACTAATGTTGGCAAAACAAACCCAGAACCCTCTATGGAATACATTCAGTCAATCTTTCATTCATTCGCTCATTCAGTTCAAAATTAGATAATTTCTACAAAAGAACAGCAAAAATCGAAACAAGAAAAAACAACAAAACAATTCCATATCCCAAAATGAATGCCGAATATATGTGTGTGTGTATGGCAGCAATTCCAAAATGAGTTAAAGTCAATTTCCACTGGGTGGCTAATGATTGTTTCTGGTAATGTTGTTATAGTTGTTGGACGTTTCACCAAGAAACCGAAATGGGAGAAATACACAGTAGGAATGGAAGAAGCAGTAGAGAAGTATTAATAGAAATTCAAAAATTCACCCAAAAGAAAATAAACTGAAGTTCATATCCAGTCACACAACAAACACACTTATGTATCAACAAATTCATCCACTGGTTTAATGTATGAACGAGCGTTCTAGAGTATTGGCAGTAGAGTACTGGGGTCCGGATCAGCTTGAATGAGCGGAGTGGAGAGTTGGTCGAATTGTGATGGCGGGTTTGTTGCTGGCTGGATGTAAAGCCTTTTGGTGATTATTTGTTCTCGTTTCATATGCCTCCGCTCTATAACCTATAATTATGGGTCGTTAAGGTCGCCGGTAGTTAGTTTGTTTTTTAGTTTTCCCCGTTGTTTTTTTTTTGCTTCTTCGTCTTCTATTTCAACCAAATAAATTAACATTTTTACAATATGATTGTTTTGTTGTTGGTTGAAAAAGGCGTTACCACGTGTTTTCTCGTCTAGCTGAACAAATTATTTATACTTCTGTGAAAACCACAAAATCTCCACTCTTTTTTGTTCGAAATTAATTGAATTATTTTCGCGATGAAAAATTTTCCATAAATAATATGAATTATAATCTTCTGGATCTTTGGCACCACCAACAACAGCAGCCGCAACACAACAAACCTCACATATTTGGATTATTTCACATCAACGATTACCAGCAACAGCAACAGAGGCAGCAGCAAGAGCAACATACAACAGCATCCACATCAGCATCTGTATCAGCAACACCTCGATTTGTTTGCATCGATTACAATTTGTATTAAACTTAGCACACTCGATGATGCATTTTTTCTCTGCAAGCTGATGATTAAATTGCTTAACAAATGTCAAACCACAGCCATGATCCGATCAATGCCATATTGGAGTCATCAGTATCAGCATCAGTATCAGAATCAGAATCGTCATTCACATCCACATCTACACTGGCTGGCATCAGCATCGCCATCAACCCATCGCCATCGTTTTCATAAACATCATCAGCAGTTACGAGTAGTGGTAGTCTGCGGTGCTGGATTGCTCTTCGATTTTTCACTTTGTCAATTGGAAAACCACATGCAAGGCAGTCGATGGAAGCTTCCATAAGAGTACACAGAACATATCGCTCAAATTGCTAATGACTTTGTGGGTTTAAGGTTGAAAGTGTTCAGAAGATTAAAAAACAAACACAAAGTTGCCAGGATATTTGAGTGCCAAGTTAGAATAGGTTTCATCAATCTGAAGTTCAGAAGTTTGGGACTTTTTAAATGTAACTCTAAGGGGCACTATCACTAAATCTGGTTACAGCCAACCTACTGTTAAAAATGTCAAATTCAATAAAAACTGGCATCCATAAGTTAACACCAACTGTGGGATAACTAGACTTGGTTATAATGGAGGTGAATGTTTCGAATTTAATTAATAATTTGTAATTTCAACAAGACTCTAAACAAGTGCGATCGAAAAACCTGGAACAACAATATCGTTTGCTTTACACAGCAAATATATGTTGAATGTCAATCCTATATGTCAGCATCAAAAACAGTGGCTACTACAGCCTTCGTTTTAAAATCCTTTCGAATATGTCTCAAATTTAAAAGTTTTCAAATTTAATGAACATTTTTCACCCACGCCTTCTTAGTCAACTTCAGCTTCAGCACCAATGCTTGACCATTCCATTCCAAGAGTGTGATTAACAGCAACAAAACAGAAACACATCAAAAGGTTTAGATAACATCATCAGGCTAATACCTCGGACCCACCATCGCCACCTACCTACCTCATGCAGACAGACAGCATCTACAACGAAACATGGCACATACGAACAAAGCATGGATTTTTGTTGAAGTCAGGAGAGTGTAACAACATAATCGACAACATACAACAGCACAGAACAAAACCATAAAACCAATCAACGACTGATGCAAAAAAGGCAACGATGGCAACACCATCAATGGCAGCAGCAGGAGAGAAAAAAACTTCATGAAAAATTGGAAAAACTAAGAAAAATATGCAAAACACATTTGTATCTGTAAAAAGAATCTAAAAGAACTAATGATTTGTTAATTTGATTGGCAAACACCCGGTGATTTTTTTTCGTCTAAATTTGTTAGAGGTTTTCGAGCATTTCGCAAAACCCTTTTCTCAAGGCAAAGACGAAAAGGGTGACGGACTCTAGCAAATAGACAATAATAACGAATGTCTTGATAATGTTGCAGATGATGATGATGAAATAACTACTTGGGGTTTTTTGTTGTCTGGGCCAATAGTTTTAATTGTTCTTTTACATTTTTATAACTCTGTTGATATTAAGTAATTTTGTACTAAGGAGCCAATTGAGTTCTTGGTGCTGTTGTGGTTGTGGTGGAGGTGGCGGTGGTGGTGTTTGCGCAAACATAAAATCTTAACATTTTGCTGGGAGATGTAAACAAATCGTACATAAATCTTTTTTGGTTGCGTCGACATGAAGTTGCTGTCCTTGGGCTTATTCATGAACGATCTCAGCAATGGCAACAATACTCGTACCAACGCCATCGGACCCAACAATTGTTATTCCAACTAACCATGTCAAACGGGCAGACGGACGAACGGCGAGATCCATTGCAAATCATACATACGTACGTACACACATAAGTACTCGTCGTACACGCTTCATCGTACGTTGCAATGAATGAGCTGAGCTCTGGTGGTGAGTGAGTTAAACGAGTGAGAAGTGATTGGACTGCATTGCAATTGTACCCACAATCCCACAAACGGAAAACTCTAAACGAATGCATGTCTCTTGATCTTTAGCAGCATTGGGACAACGAGCGGAATCAAAAAACCAACCAGCCATAGCGTCAGCGGCGACAATAGTGCACAGTGGCTTAAAATGCTAAATGGTCTATTAATATCTCCTCTAGCTTTCTAAGAAGGGGCGCTATTAATCCAATTTGCTTCCCTCATAGACACCAGAATACATAACTAAATATGGGCATTTCCACAGAAAAGTCCACTTTTGTCAAAGCACGTCACCCTCTTTAATTGCTTATATTTTAGGATCAAGCAGTTCGATTCTTTTGATAAATACAGAACGCAAGTAGTTCTATATTTAGTAAAAACAAGATACTACAATTGAACTCCCTGGTCCTAACATATAAGCCATTAACAGGCGTGACGAGACTTGAGAAAGGTGGAAAGCATGTGTTTAAACTTTACAGAAAAATGTTGGTACCCTGAACGCAAAAGCTTCGTCACAAAAATGAAAATGTTCGTCGCCTTAACAACTTTTGTCATCGAAAGTGAGCTAATGTACAGTTTCGTTCCCGCTACGAAAATCTGTTCATCAATGCTGTGGTTGTTGCGGAAATGAATATGTTTCATTTCAGCAACGAATTTGTTTCATTGCTACTATGAATATGTTACATTGATGCAATGAATTTGTTTCGTTGCTACAATGAACTTGTTTCATTGCTGCAATGAATATGTTGCATTGCTGCATCTATTTTGTTTCATTACTGCAATGATTTTGTTTCATTGCTGCAATGAATTTGTTTCGTTGCTACAATGAACTTGGTTTATTGCTGCAATGATTTTGTTTCACTGTAGCAATGAATATTTTGTAGTATGTTTGAAATTATTTATTTATTGATATTTAAATATTACATTGGTGTTAAATGGAAGTATATAATACTTTTAATAATAATTTTAATAACAAACTCTCGTCTGCAAGAAGATTGTGGTATTTGAGGGTTTGTGTGTCAATGTGGTCATCATATTCTGGTCCTACAAATAAAACAAATATGTGGTGGCACTATTAATTAGCTTTCTATTCATGTTATATGTGTGGAAGATATGGGGATATTTATGTACTTACTATGAACATAAGCTCCACTATCATTACGGGTTTCGTCACATGGAATGTACCAGAATATAAGATCCCGGTTCAGAACTTCCTTTAACCACACCATATGTATGCTCCAAATCATAATTTGTTGTTGTGTAGAATTCTCTTTTGTTCAGTTCCAGTGCCAATTTTCCTCGCCTTGGAGACGGCGATCGATCTATGAAATTTTTCTACAACTGATCAACTTGGTTCATGTTAATCAAATTGGGTAGTTTTTATTTTAGTTTGTTCACATTTACTTGACGCACTTTGTTTCGTATGATTTATTTAAAATAAAAAATTGTTTCATTCCCTTTCTCTCTTCGCAATCGTTCTACTACTAATAGTCAAACATTTCCTTTACACGTACCCTCGCCAATAAAATCATTATACCTTTTTGGAATGACAACACAACTAAAGTTGTTAGCTTCGAATAACAGCAACAAGAGTCCGGCAACATGAGTTCAGCAATATGATTTTAGTACAAAAATATAGTTAGGTTCTATTATATTCGCGATAATGTAAAATCAGAACGACAACAAATTTAAATGAAGTTTCACTAGTTAAATAGTTAATATGATGTAGAAGAAGTTACAACGGACGATGATCCTTCGTGTAGGATAGTAAAATATTTGCCTAATTGTTCCCATGCAACACTGTGCATCAGCTACGTATTACCCCCAGCCACCGGTAATGCGGTTTTTTTTTTAGTTTCTTGTTGCTCTCTTCTCTGACTTGTTTCATAGCTTATAATGTGTTGCAACATAGTTATAGACAAAAACACATAAAAGGTAAGTTATAGCAAAACAAAAAAATTTTCAGCCACTATCAGCAACAACTCGAACACTAGCAACAGCAGCAGCAAAACACAACCGCCATCAACGGCAGTATAAATAACAAAACATCACCAAAAACAGCGGGTGAAATATTTGTTAATAACAACATGCAACAAGAACAACAAACATTTTAACACCATGCAATTTTTAAACAATTGTTCAGACTCTATGTGGTAGCAACAACAATTCAGATCACAACCAACAGTTGCAACTTCGTTTTGTGAATTTCCACAACGAATGGAATTGGAATAAAATCAAATCGAGTCGAGTCGCGTCGAGTGGAGTACTTCTGAAAGGTTTCCGCTCTGTTCTTAACTTCAAACTGAAAACAAAAACAAACAAAAATCTGAAACAAAACGGCCAATAACAACAACCTAAGAGCGTTTAACAGTTAAGCAATTCTATGAGTTGTCTTGTCAGTTAAATTGTGCCAAGGAGCGATAACAATCATTTTTAAAGCTTTTGCAGATTTTTTTTCTCTTTTTGCTGAATTAACGAATGTTTCCCAAAGTGAAATCGAATCCGGCACACAAAAAAACCAAGAATTTTAGGATTTATTTGTTACGTTTTTCGATTTGAGACCATTGTGATTGTGTTGTGTTACACACGAGAAAAAAACATCATTATTTTAAATCTCAGCTACAGCAACAGCGGCAACAATCACGCCGTGTTGCTGCTGATCCATCGTCTGCAACTGATCCTCATCTTTGTCATTGTTTTAGTTGTAGTTGCTGGTGTTTTTGGTATGCTTTTGTGATTTCGGTTTGCATAATTTCGTAAATTGCAATCGATTTGCATATTCGTCCGACCAATGTTGTTAAATACACACAAGAGCAACACACCAGAACCGGCAACAACATCAAGCGTTTATTGTAAAGCCCGATCAAACCAACCAGCAACTGCCGCAGACGGACTGACACAGGCATTCATTTGTTTGACAACAATGTCGTACATCAAGCTAGTGGCCTCGTATGTCTTCCACCGTCTACTATTTTGACTGAAGCTTCATATACATAGCCGAGACAACAGTCACAGCAACAACACCGACAACTGAATGTCAGTCTTGACATTTTCATGTTTATTGTTGAATGTTGATGTCATCACAGTTTCGATTTCCTTTCGTTGTACCCTCAGACTTATATTGTTAGGTGGCATCTAGACATTTGTTGGCTGAATAATCGGAAGGCATTAACTTCCTTTAAAAAGCACCGGGCACAGACAAACTGAGCTAATGAATACAGAGTTGAACGGAGTGAGTCATCAAGACGTTGCGGAATATACGACTGCAACCAAGCTAAACTACCATAAAATCTAATTTATACTCCCAGAGGACACGGCTGCTCTTCCCGTAAGAGAATAATTTCCCTATTTGATAAAATCTAGACAAGAGGAGGCTTGCGTCCTAGAAACTTCAACGAGCTATAAATTACAACGTACAATATAAAATACAATCCCAAGAGCGGGAACTATTCCAGCATTTCCACTCAAGCAGTCTTTAAGAATCAGCCGGAGTTCGTGTTAATAGGAGTTGGCGCCTCGCCCATCCAATGCCCTTGCTTGGCATAATGTTCAAATATGGAGCATTTTTCATATCATTAGAAAGCGCCCCTAGCAATATGATGATCTACTGATCACAAATCGTGGTCTCAATGCATCTTAACATACATTAATCGGTTTACTAAATATACTTGTTTTGCCATTATATCGCATGAAGGGATAGTAAAGAGCTTTTCACTGTCAGTAGACTCACTCTTCGGGGCTTACACTTTGACACCAATACCGCCAATTTTCGGGTTGTGCTGATTTTCATGACTAACTCCTAAGAGCCACAGTCACACGCTGTAAAATCTGTCTTTTTTGTTGTTAGGATGCAAATATAATGTTTTTGTAGCTTGTCGCAAATATACCATACTTGTAACCAAACACATTGTGTTTGCTATTCAATATGAGACACAACGATTAATAGTCTATAATATATATTTTTGAGACCCACATTTGGTTTTGATTGTTGAAATCCGCAAAAAACAGAAACGAGACATTCAAATAAGAAACAAAAAGGCAGCAGATCTTCAATTCATGAAACAATGCTTTCAAACATATACATTTCCTGCAATATGTTGCGGTAGTCGTGCAGTAATAGAGGTGACCATCGTTAAAAAAGTACTATCGATGTCTTTCAGCCTTTGGTTTGAACCAAAATGTGGCATACATGTGTATCAGAAAATTCACACAAGATTTGAATTTTGTGTCATGTGAGCGGTAAAGTGCTGCGGCTGAAGAATAAAGACAGCGTTCAGGATAATTGAAAATAGCACTCTAAATGAAAGAACAACGCGTTTTCAATATTAAAAAATATTGTAAAAGAAATATAGAAATAGAAATATTGTAAAGGATTTTCTAATAAAATCATCTTGAGCGATGAGGCTCATTTTCACATTTATGACGGCGTCAATCGTCAAAATTGTCGCATTTGGGGTTTAGAAAATACACGACTGTTTGGCGTAGATTTTCGGCTGGGACCATCATCGAACCATTTTACATTGAAAACCCGGCTGGTCGGACAATAAGGCCTCGCCTAAATTTGACGTCGTGAAGACAGCCCGAAACCGTGTTGCTGAAAAGTATATGGTCAATTTGATTGTCTGTTCACCCATCGGGTGATTCCTTTCATATATAGAACAATAAAGACAACCCCGAATAGATAGGCTACGCAAAGTTCTGGCGACCTGTAAATGTGTGAATATTTAGTTGGTCACAAAAGGATTTAGTCATGAAGACAAATGGATCGATTGACTTGCCTTTTCATTGCTGCACTAATAAAAGGTGTCCTATACTAGAGACGCATAGGAATCATCAGCGTTTACGAGCTTCCCGAAGCTTAACCGTGAAACATTTACCCAATGTAAGGGGTAGTTTCTTGTTTTTTTTTCATTTTAGGAATGCAATGGGACCCGATTTTAAATTTCCAACTTTGTAAAATATTAAAGAATATGAAACAGAGAATTCAACTACAAATTCACAAGTGGGCAAATATTCGAGCATGTAAATGTTGCGTGCTGTCTGGTTTTCATACTAGGACGAAGTCCACCTTGCTGCCAGATAATCGTGTATTTCATTCAGTTCGAATAATCCCTTTGTCCTCCTCCAATATTCACAAGGTTGGGATCGTGTTTATTATAATTTTAAATTGTTTACCTTTAAATTGCCTCACAATGTTGTGGCAACATTACAGACACTTAAGTGCAATGCAAACAATTCAATTTCTCACCGTTAATCCTACAGAATTCACTTTTAGGTATTCCATCGTTCATGCCACTCATCCTGCCCTACCATCGGTCCATCCATCCATCCATCGAGTCGTGTTTTTTGTCCAATCATAATTCCCTTGAACTTTTACCACTTAAAATTATCGTCGATATTGATTGTTGAGTTGTACGTTTCGTTTGCAACAATGACAATTATATGGGTTAAAATCATTCGCTCCCAGTGAAATTGATGGTTTTTGTTGTTATGTTATTGTTGTTACTCGAATTGCTTCCAGTTGTTGGTGATTCAGAAATGCATTTTTGATTGGCGGTTGTTTGCGCTCGATTCACCGGATTCCGGCGAAAGTCTAACTACTCCGTCAACGAAAAATCAATATTTGCATTGTGTTGCACGTCGTTTGTTGTGTTTTCTTCAGTTTTAGTTCTTCTTCCTTTTTTAAAGTCCATTGTTGTTGTTTTCTTTTTTGGCATTTTATTGTGGTTGCACTCTGCGCTGTTTTTGTTTTTGCTTTTTATTTGGACATGGGGCCAACAAAAGGAGCTCAAACCTAAGCGAAAATTGCATGTCACTACGCACTAAATAAATATGTTCTTCTTTTTTGCTGATTAACCTGTACAAATGCCGGGGATTGCATGTTTTTTCCATCGCTATTCGCTGGTGTTGTTTATGCAACCGAGTGCTGCTGCTCCACTTTTTGTGGCAAATACTTTTTGCATTGGTGTGTCGTTTTTGAGAGCTACACTGAAAAAAATGAGGAGCAGATGAATTTCCCCATTTTCTGTTTTTTTTATTCTGAACTTCTGATCTGGCTGAACTGTAACATCCCATGAAATTATTTCTGGGAGACTTCAATACCAAAGGGGGCAACAACAACTTAAAGGCAAATATGGAGGACATGGACTTGGGGCTTTTTGGAACGAGAATGGTTTATCGACAGAACTAAAGTCCAGCATGGAAATACACATCGCCCAATGGCTAAACATTCAAAAAAACGAGCCATATCCTTGTTCCCTGCTGGACATCAAATCTAGACGTGGTGCTGATATTGATAGCGACCAACAACTTTTAATGGGCTCCTTCCGCCTCCATCCAGCATCAGTGGTTAACTGTCGACGGTATTAGAAGCAAACTAGTGAGACTGTCTGTCTGGACTGTCAAAAAGGCAATTGAATCGCCAAATTCGTAAAGGGTTCAAGTCGGTTTTTCCGAAAAGGGTCCATCCTTAAAAACTATACCAGCTGTTTCTTTCACCACTCTTATGTTAGGAAGTATTATGATGCGGTTTAATGGTTAGGTCTTTTAACAATTTTTGCGCTCTCAAATTCCATACAGACTGTGAAAAATTCAGTTTTTTGTGTCTCCGGAAAAATATTAAAAACCCGACATGAGCACTTCCCAATTTGGTGATTCAATTAAGTGCAGACTATCGGGACGTAGAGTGGACTATATGATCCGATTCGAATACGACAACAATCTGAAAGAAAACATCCCGAATTAGCTGCAAGTACATGTAACCTCGGTATTGCGTAGTCTTCCAGAAGTACTGCATCGCGGATATAACATCACAAGATCAACAATTAGGGAGTTGACGTGAATAGTGAAGATCACTGTACTTTTTAGGCAACACCCACGTTCCGACCCAAGGAGGGGTAATTCCAACGGAACTGTTGAATTACACGGTTGAATTGTACTTCCCTCTGTATCCATTTTTCGCACATTTTGAAATGGCTTTATACGGCGGAACTGAATGTGTTCCAACCTGGCCAAAACGGGATACGGTACAAGACCGTATCCATGATTCGGGAACTGTACAGGGATGCAGCATGTAACATTCGATTTAAAGAACAGGATAGCAAACGTTTCACCATATCTGCGGTATTTAGACAAGGATGCGTCTGTGTCTCACGTTATTTCTTTATGCTTATGGACAAACTAATAGAGGCACCCAATGCAGAAGCACCATTCGGAATTCAGTGCAATTTGTATGAACACCTACATGGTATCGACTACACAGATGGCATATGTCTTATGGCCCACAAATATAATGACATTTATGCCAAGTTAACCAGACTCTCCGAAAATACAGGAAATGTGTGGACTGAGGATGAATGCTAGACGCTGATAAATCTGTTTTTTGTTGTTGTTTGGAGGCAAACATACTGTGTGTTTGGGCCTTTTCGCAAATATAAAAAACTTGTGTCCAATCACTATACAATATTGCGTGTTGAAGATAGAATGTCTAATATTCTATAATATATAAGTTTGTGGCCCAAATATAGCTTTGTTTGTGCTACAAATACAATATATGATATATACATGTCGTAAGCAAGAGATACATATGTTATTTACAGCCTAAGTTAATGTTGTTGTGTAGTGTGTAACTGTATTTTTGCATTATTCGTTCAGTCAGCGATTCATAAATATTTCTGAATGCTTGTGTAACTTGCAGCTGTAATGAGTGTTTCTAATGTTGACCGATCTCTGGCAGTTTAGTTTCATGCATTCAGTCGTCAATCGGTCATCGGACAGACCGAAGGAAATCAAACTAGGTTGATCGATTAAGTAAGTAGGCTGTGAAAAACTATAGCATTAGTAGAAAATTTTTGTGATCAGTGAAAAAAAAAATAAATAAAGGCTCTGTCGGTTAGAATGCTTTGTGTGGTTGCTTTACTTTTTGCGTATGTCATTCGCCTGCATGAGTACCACGAAAGTGAGGAACAATTTTGAGGATAGAAACTGAAAAAAAACAACAACGCGGAGTCCTTTGTCTGCACGAGACTTTAGTGGAAAATCGAAGCGGCGAATCATTTGTGAGCAGTAAAAAACTTAACAAAAAAAACAGTAGTCAATCCGCACTTTGCTCACATTAACTACTGTGGTAACGTGATGTAGCGTTTGGTGACGTTGAAACCTGCGGAAAACAAAAACTTGCCCAACAACAAGCAAAGAAAAAACTAAAAAGCAGCAGATTCTCATTTCGTGGAAAACAACCAAATAATGTGTTCAATGCTAGTAAAGGGTTTTTCAACAGAGACGCTACAAAAGTAAATCGATAGGGACAGCAAACGACGCCATATTTTTTCCCGCTCTTTTGACATTTCTCTTCAGTAAGGTTTGCCATTTCATCATGGAAAGATATACGAGCCAACAACGAGTCGAAATTATTAAAATTTACTACCGAAATTTGGAGTCAGTGGCCTCAACTTTAAGAGCACTACGTCCAATTTATGGTCGTCATAATCGTCATTCATTTCTGGCTGAATGGCTTCATCAATAAACAAAATATGCGTTATTGGTCAGACAGCAATCCACACGTAATCATGAGTCATCATTGCATCCCGAAAAAATTACGGTTTCGTGCGGTTTATGGGCCGGCGGCGTCATTGGGCCGTACTTCTTCCGTGATGATCCAGACCGGCACATTACTGTGAATGCGAATCGCTACCGTTCAATGATAACCGAATATCTTTGGCCCCAATTGGATAATATGGACTTGGAGGACATGTGGTTCCAACAGGACGGCGCCACAAGCCATACAGCGAATGCCACAATCAATTTATTGGAAACCAAGTTTGGTGAACGTGTTATCTCACGAAATGGCCCAGTCGATTAGCCTCCTCGGTCGTGCGATTTAACGCCGTTAGATTATTTCCTGTGGGGCTACGTCAAGTCTATGGTCTATGCCAACAAGCCAGCGACGATTGATGGACTTCGTACGAATATCGAACGTGAAATTGCAGCAGTCTCGGCCGATTTATGCTTGAAAACCGTCGAAAATTGGGTTCAGCGTCTGGACTTCAGCAAGCGTGCCCGTGGTGGCCATGCAAAAGAAATCGAGTTCCATTCATAAAGGCAACGAACGTACTTTCACAGGAATAAAGAATTTCATTGGTATCTAAAACCGGTTTTGTTTTATTTAAAAAAACATTTGTAGCGCTGTTATTGGAAAACCCGTTAAATGTAAAAGTGCCGGTATAAATCTTTTTATTTTGATAGAAATTGGTTAAAAATTTAGATTTATATTGGCAAATCGGATTATAATAAATTGATATATAATATTGAAGTCAAAAACTAATTTGCTTCTAAATATTATTATGTTTGGGAAGAAGCACCGCGTGATTGGGAGGAACTACGCACATAGTTACTTTCACGTAAGTGTATGAAGGTTTGGAAGAAAGCATCCGAATGTTTCCACATAAATATATGGATGCTTGGTATGAAGCATTCATATGGTTCCACATAAAAGCATGCATGTTTGCAAGTAAACATTCTAGTTTTTAAATATAAATATAAATAAGTTTGGTACATGAAAGTTTGGAGTGTGTTCCAAATATATACATGGTTCCTGCATAATGTGTTTGAGAGAATATGTTACAGAGACAGTTTTTTAGCGTATATGAGGACGTAGCTTATGTGCATCCGCACAGAACGTAATACTCCACTAACAGTTGATGGTTATGTAATTGAAGACATAGATAGTGGCTCCCCAACGGATATAAATGATCGGATAAATAGGGACTGTGTTGCATCCCTAAACCTGCACAAAATCTGGCGCAAAAACATCTCACAAAAGACGTAATAGTGAACAGACAACTACAGTGTGAAGTTTACTATTTGGAAGTTGGGAATAAAGAAGTTCCAAACGATTGTCAATAGTTTCGGAGGAGCACCGCTCAGCCCTAGGAGGCCCACATCAAGTACATATGTGAACACAATAGTAACCAATAATTTCTCTCAGTGTGTTCATAAATATGATCTAAAAATTATGTGTTGACGATGTCGATAAGCATGCGCATGCAATTTGTGGAAATGCAACGCAACAAAGTACTGTTATAGTGCGTCGCCTCGTGTTCCATTGAACTGTTTTTTTTTTTTCTTCTTTTATGTGCTGTGGTGTAAGAGGCACGTTGCTGTGTGATTCAATGCTGGGTTGGCTACTCCTGTATCCTTTAGTGCCTCATTTTTGTAATATAAATTGTTTTGTGGATCGTTAACGACAGCAAAATGTTAAGAACGAGTCACAATAACCGTCAGTACGTCAAACATTCCCTGTACTGCCGCCATACATAGCATTGCCGGGAACAGGGTGTAATGTGCGCAACCACACAAACTCATACATCGTACATGTGGTAGATGACGACGGCGACGAAGATGGGATGCGATTCGATGCTGATGATCATGTGAGTGTGTGCAACTCATTATGATGCCTGTTTGCCGAGATGATGTTGTTGATGGAACATGTACGAAACTGCAAAATGTTTACCAACTGATTACAAAGTGGTGCAAAAGCTCTGTTACCTGCCTCATCCACACTTACTTACACTGGAGCATGTAAGCAACCAACCACACACACATTCACGTACCTGTTGCTAACTTTTATTTTGTGTCGTTTTGTTTTTTGCTGCTCAACTTTTTTGAAAGCCTTTGATACCACAGACACGCAATGCCATTTTCAATGATATTAGAGGGTCGTTAAGGAGTTACGTGCTCCCTTCCCGAAACATGATGACGGGGGAAAAAGTTTAAAACGTAAAGTTTTTTGTGCAATTCCTTTTGGTTTTAATTTATTGGTTTTTTATGCATTACATTTTCGTTGTCGCTGCTGTTGCTGCTGTTGTTGTTGTTGGGGTATGAAAATAAGTTTTCACATTGATGACCCAATTTGCAACACATCCATTTGGCCCATGTTTGCCCAAAATGTAGCATCGCCAACAAATTCATTGAGAGAGATGTCGATAAAAATCTCAAGTTAATTTTTTATTATCATGAAAGCGTTGAAAATCTCCCAAAGAAATTTCTTTGTAATAAAATATTGTATTCGTTCTACCGCTGCTGACCGCTTCAGCTGCCAATTGGCCAAACGAGGAGAGTTTCTTAATTTAAAATATATATCACCATAACATGCAACCCATCATCCACTTGCGCTCCTCTTTGCTTGGCTCCCCCACTATGGGCGGCCGAGAAATCCAAGACATGATTTTGAAATATGACTCTGCACGGGACCTATAAAAATTCAATTACAATTCAGGTCAGTCAAGATGAAATTACATTGAGCGCTTATTCATTCCGCTTACTACATAGTTTTCGAACCAACTCAATGTAATGAACTTCAATTAAATTTTAATGCATTTTTTTTTTATTTTAGAAAATTTTAATTTAGTCAATAAATTTTATTAAATGTTAGGCTGGAAGCAAAACAGTTGTTGTATGACGATATAATTTTCCCTGGAGTGGCACAAATCCAACAGGGAAAGGTTCACTACATGTGAATGCTCCAATTGAAATGGAAATCTATTAGATACAGTTGTTCGTAGGCCAAGTGCAATAATAAGAAGAATCACAGAAAATATTTATTTTCACAAGTGAAAGTTATGAAGATATGAAATAAATCACATGGACGCATTTTCCTAATAAATCCACTTAAATGCAATCATTATTGTTCATAATGGAAACTTTTGAATCTAAACCTTGACCAAACTGTATGTACAACAAGGACTAGTATGGTTTTTATTCCAAAGTATTCAAGTATCCATATCAGTTCAAATGCCCTTAAATGTAAGATAACCATATAGTAAGTATTAGCTCAGAATTAGTCGCCATATAATTCCGGGGCGTGTGCGCGGCTCTTGTGCATGAGAACGTGGGTTCGATCCCTGCTCTGACCACCTTACATTTCCTTCGACGATGGCCACCTCGCTTAGTGATGGCGACACTATCGAGTACTTAGCCATGGAAAAGCTTCTCAAAATACCATTCGTAACCGATGTAAAACGGTAGGTCCCAATCAGTGAGTGTAAAACTAGAAGGCGCACAGTTTGTCCGATCCCTTCATAGGATGTAATGGGAAACGTTTTTTTTTCTGTCCAAACAGATTGTGTTTGCCATTCAATATTACATGTCGGAGACGCAACGAGTATAATAAATTATAATAATAAATGTTTTTGTGACCCAAATGTGGATTTGTTTGTTGAAAACTGCTGAAAACAAAATCGTGGCAGCCAACAAAGAAACAATGAAAACAAAAACAAAAACAAAAAAGGAGCAGATTTTCAATTCCTGAAAACAAGCTTGCAAATAAATACATGATTCCTGCAATATGTTGCTGGGGCAATTTTTTTAATATAGCATGGACGAGCATATAGTAAAATAAATATTTCTAATATTTTAATAGAATTTTTTTCAATTTCGTGAAGTTGTATTTACAATTTTGAATGTTATTTAAAACTATTTCGTTTGAAAGGTGTAACGAATACAACAGCACAAAGAACATTATTAAGAAGCAGTGGAAATGAACTTCTTTTTTAACAAATTTCAAAACATTTTCTGTTTTTCAAAGTAAAGCCAAATATATCGTTCGATCGTAATTGATTTGGTAAGAAAAATGCACTATATAGTCGAACGCAAACTTAAAAAGCCGATCAAATTTTTTAATTTTGATTTCAATCCTCGAGTAAAATGACAGATGAGGTATGTTTTTTTAAAAACTCAATATTTTTTTTTTAAATTGAACCTTAAAGTCAAATAATAGGAAACCTGACCAAATGGAAAACACAGTGCATTATGAAGACACGCGACAGAAGTGGCAATTCCTATATGTATGTATTTGAAATTATGTTTGTATTTCGCTTTCGTGCCTGATGACGTTAAATATTCGTGCGTAATTTTAAATTTCTGTGTATTGATGCTTAAAATGTTTATAGTTGAAGGTTTATTTCATTTGGTTTGTGTTTGTATCTCGTGTTCTATTTTGCTGTCATAATAAAATGGTTGTGTTCGTCTTGTACAGTAGCTGAGCCAGTAAACAATCTCTTCCGAAATCAGTTAGAAACCAGCTAAACACTCGGCACAAGTTTCCGTTTCTGTTGCCGATGATGGTCAGAGAACGTACAGAAAATCATATTGGCGGTTGACAATAATTCGCAAAGATTTGGAACCTGTTGCCAGCATGAATAAATCTATCACAAAAAATTACCAACATCTGGTATTTGCAGAAGAAATGTGTATCCAGTGCTGTTAGTGTTTGAATAAACGCAATGTCTGCCGCAGCTCAATACATAGACGTGAAGCTGAAAATCAAAGGTCTGGATTTAAGTCCTGATCGGAGACTTTCTAACCACTCGCAAATTCTGAATATTCAAAGAGTCAGAAACATGAGCAATTTCCAATCGCTTCTAATTCGGAGTCATAAAAGTCGAATTACTGAACCTTTTTTTTTAGTCTTTCAAAATGTGCGGCATGCACCGGAATTCTGTAACTTTTTAACGATAAAAATCGGTAGTTTATGAATTTTTACAATTTAACTAACGTATTTTATCGCTAAAAGTTACAGAATTCCGATGCTGAAATGTTTTCTTTTTTCTGATCGATCATTTATAAATTATAATAAATTCCCTGGTTCATAGTGATGAGTATTTTTTTTGTCAGAAAAGAACACTCGGAAAGAGGGGGCACTTTCAAATTTTGTTAGGAGTTTCTGAGATCACTTTCTGACTATTTTCGGAATCAGAATGTTTGCTGGGTTGGTAATCGGAAAATAATGTAATAATATAGTATAATGTAATAATGTATGGAATACGCAAAAGCATAAAGTATAAAAATAATTTTAAATATATGTGTGTTCAAATCTGAACCCGTGACTCTTATTATTGGACAAGCTCAATCGTTCCAACTTGAATACGAATGTTCTAGTTTTACGTCAAATGACGTTTAGATTTGTCCCAAAATATAACCGAACATATATAAACGATGGAAGAACTTGAAGTAGGACAGGCAGTTTTAAACTACAAGACGTCCCAATACTAGTTTTTTTCGATCGAATACATTGCTGGGAATAATTAAATTAACTGTAATTTTATTGATTCCTTAGTAAAATTATATACAAACTAACGTTTTATTGTGGTTCTATTGAGTGTTCGAAAGTGTGCTCGATGAAGAACTCGATTTAAAGTTTTTGTTTACGATTTTTCGGCGTTTAGTCGCTCTCCGATTACATAACCCTTGTGTTTTGTGTGCGCTGCAACACTTCATCTGTATACAAAACGTGTTGAGTCAAGAGTTTAAACGACTCTCCGAACGCTGATGAAAACAGTGATAGAGAAGCAAATGTGTTGAACATGCATAACTTTCAAAACTGCCCTCGATAAAATTACGGACAAAAAAGTGCACTCGTTTTATTGGCGTCAACGACTGAAATTTGAATTGAAATTTTGAGCTAACTCAACCAAAGTTGAGTTGACTTTTTATAGCTTTTCGGAGGGATTCTGAATAATCTTGAGTTTAGTACTCAAGATTGTGTTGCGGTCAGTATGTGATCCTCGCGAGAAGCTATGATTATAAATGGGTGCTCAGTCTAACAACGACTAACGAATATTCACATATGAATTATCTAAACTTCAAAACAATTTGATGTCTTTATGTAACAACTATTTTATCTCAGCGCCTACGATTTGGTTTTTTGAAAGGGATGATGCATTCAACAGGGGTGCACTTGCCCATTCGGCAGCTTCGAAAAATGAAACAGTCGGCTTCTGTAGCACAATTTGTGATGATTTTATCTTATTGCACTTAATGCGAAATGTATCGGATTATCCTTCAACCACTACAACTAACAACAGTTCAACACAAATCATATTTGTGGACTTGTTGCTCTTGAGTCACAAATCATCTAGAGATGACGATGAAACTACATGAATAAATGCATGAGCTTTCGGGTGATGTTATCGACATCAACATCAAAATCGACAACGTCAACGTCAACTTCCACCGACGTCATTGAGGCCACCACTTGATGTGTGTGTCATGTCCATCCATCCCTCTGTACTCCTTGCAAATACCTTTTAATAGTCTCATAAAAATGTTCATATTTGTCATCATTAAATGTTTATCTTCCAAGGAAACAACAACACTGCAATGCCATACCACACAACTGAAATGAAATGATATAAAAATAACCCATATCTGCCACTTAATAATTTCTCTTTAAAATGGAATTCTGACATTATTGATCGTTGTCGTTGTTGCAGTTCCTTCCCCAACGTTGAGGATGACGACGCTCTTATTGTTGTTACTGTTACTGTTACTGCTGTTGCTGGCCACACTGTGTCAGCCAATATCGTATCGTAGCGTTTTCGGACAAATGGAATTTTATTTATATTTTTGTTAACAACTTAAGTACAACGGACAATAACGGCCACAATAGATATGGCCACAGCAACAACGAAACATGAGACTTGACTCCTCATCCCTGCAGCTCTTGCTGTTACCATTCTTTCGCCACCACAGCTTAATCGTCTTTTGCGGTGGATTTTCGTACAACTTAAAGAATGGAGATCTTGTAAAATACAACTAAAAAAAGATTTCCCGCTAAACGAGAGTTCCATACAAATCACAAACAATTTAATGACAGCTCAATACGGTTCGTTCGTTTGCTCTTCTTCTGCATCATCATCATCCTCATCCTTTTTGGCAAAAGTAATAAAAATGCAATTCAGCTGGATGTTGTTGCACCCCGTCACCCCTCTGCCCAATAACAAAAACAGACGCATTTACAACAGATTCAGCACAACACATGCAACTGCGACTGCTATGAGACAACACCAAACAATCTCCCGGCGACCAACTGCCAACCCAAAACTGGACAATAACATGCAAACTGTTTTGTCGGTCGCTCGTCGTCGACGGTTTCAATAAACAATTGCACGAGATTGACCCAATACGACGGAACGCAGTCGATTTTTCCCTGTGGTGGTGGAAGTGTATCAAGACAGTTTACGAAACCACACGAGCAAAGGAACAAACGGACGAACGAGCACTAAGCCAATGTCAATAAAAATTGAGTTAAAATACAATTAAGTTGGCAATCATTTCATTTTGGTCCAACTTGCAATATCCTGGACAGAGTGGGCTTTTTATGAACTCCATAGCTAGACTGTTAAGAAACTCAAATTGGACAATGAAAGCGCTTGAGTGACGCTGACTAGCTGACAAAAGGGTCTGACTAACCGAAGGACGAATGTCGAATGCATAAATGCTTAAATGGATGAATAGACGACGATGAGTGTCAAGTTCGAAATCTCTGAGCATTTAAATTGTTAAATATTGTGGGCACATTTGCTAGGGTGATCCGTAAATTAATGATGGGCAACATGAAGTCCTATTTATGGGAAGTAAAAGAATTATTCAAATCTCCATTATGATGCCGAAGAAATCGAAAGGTTGTCTATAACCTTCCACATGCCTATTTTGACATTAACTGAGATATTTTCGCTAGTAACAATTTAAGGAATACTGAGAATTGTTCTACGGAGGGAGAAATCAGAAATATCTTTATGTTAAAACAAGTTGGGTATCGCAATAGTACAGTCAGGGTTCATACCAGCAATGTTGGTCTTTATTTCCTACGCGAAGAAAATTAATAGCAATAGTTTTATAATATATTTGCCAACATATATATGTTTGGAATATGTTTCCTATTACATTGTTATTATAAAAATTATACATATGTTTCCTGGAAAATATTGTAATATTTGTGCGTATTTGATAGTTTTTCCTCCAAAAAGAATATAGTTGCAATTATAATTTTTAAATAATTATAATTGGGGTCTCCACTTAACCATATGTTTGGATAATGGCAACCATCCACATCAAACCTATTGTCTGTTTCGCGCTTATGCAAAGTAGATGTTTATATTTATGTTCTTCTCTACATGTACCCATACATATCGCACTACTACCGACTATAAGTATAATTGTTCGCACCTATTTGGACATTGTCTTTGCAGTAGTTAAAATTGTTTCGGTGGTTAGGTGTGGCAGTGGGCTTTCAATTTATTGCTCAATATTTGCGGGAACCTCGCGAAAAATATTAAAATACATTTTCCAACAAAAATAATATATTTCCAATTTTAGTTTTACCATACTTATTATAATTGGCGTTCTCTAATTAACCATACGATTGTGTACTGGCAACCCGCCAGATCATCCTTGTGGTGCCTTTCGCATTAATGTTAAATAACGCTGAAAAATTTCGGTCCCAGCAACATTTTGCAGGAAACTTGTAAAAAGCTTCATTCGGGTCTCAAAAACATATATTATAACCTAATAATCATTGTGTCTCAATCATGTTATATTGACTAGCAAACACAATGTGTTTGGGCACAAGTATAGTTTATTTGCGACAAGCTACAAACACGTTATATTTGCATCCAAACATCAAAAAAAGACAGATTTTTCAGCGTGTAGGTGTATTCATCTTATACTCTACACCCATACTCGCATACATAGTTTACTGCATGCGTTTTAACATTGACTTTCTATAGTACTGCGTGTCTGTTTGACAATTGCAGTAGCAACATAGTTTCGTTGGTGAGTGAGCAAAAATTCGATGACTAGTTTCTAACTCCGTGACAAGTTCATCATCAGATGCCTAACTACTGTGCCTGAATTGATACCATCGGTTCATACATTAACCAAAAAATAGCAAATATCATTTATTAATTTAATTTGAATTTGCGTCAATCATAATATATTCGCAATTTGCCCCTATAGACACGGTATACAGTTCCGCTAAACATGTTAATAATACAAACAAAAATATGTTTGGGGACAGGACTGATTTCTGCGTTGAAACAAAATATGGATATTTTAGCAGAAACAAAACATTACAAAGAGAGTTATGAAGACGGCACAACAAATATTATTCATTTTGTTACAGCCTGTAACTCCTAATTGATTAGTGATATGAAAATTGTATATACACTTGATTTATCAACAAAGTGTTGCTAGTCTACTACTCTTTTATCGGGATCCAGAACTTGGAATTTTTGGACGAATACCTAGTATAGAATGAAAAATGCATCTAAGTTTAAATGTTCACATTCTAAGTAACTATAACATTTCAAACCGATGCCTGTTACCTGTTTTTATGAACCCATTAAAAAAAAAATAAAGAATTGGTAGCCGAAATGAATTGCAGGTACTTTAAAAAATATTAATCTCTGTTCAAATCTGTCCTCAAAAATATGATGAATGATATCATAAAGTTTACAAACCATATCCTCGACTTTCTATCATTCCTATTACTCTACCCTGTGTGACGTTAAGTCCCACACCAATTGAAAGCAGCCCAATAAATGTGATTTTTATTGTGATCCAAACTCGAGACAACATCGAACCCTCATTGTGTTTAGTGCCAGCCAGTCAGCTGGGCTCTTATGATATTTTGATGGAACGCGTCAGTGTCAGTCATGGGATGCGTACTCCTCGAGGTTGGAGTAGTATTTAACACACAACTTAAATAGTTTTCAATGATTTGCAAAAATCACATAAACGATTCTTGAAATGTTTAAATTAGAATTACAAAGCGTAGAAATTATTTCCTCACTCGTATTATTATTGGCGGGGGACTGTGACGGGTTCGAGCGTTTCTGTTCGTTAAGAATTTAATAACTTTACTTTGATGCCGCAGCTGTTGCCAATTATAATTGTTGGGCATGATATCTGTTCAATTTTCATCTACATTCTCCGAATCCCACTCACTCTCTCTCTCTCTCTCTCTGCCGCTCCCGCCCATTCTCGATGGAGAATAACTATGACCTTTTTGGGAAGAAAAATAGCGTAGAATAGTATGAACTCGTATAGAAAAAATTTAATTAAAAGTCAAAACGCACTGTTCGCTCCGAAAATATATGACTGCACAACACAACGACGACGGGGGAAATTTAAATATTCCGTAATAACCGTTCAAGTGCACCTGTGCTTCGATATTCGAACAGTGGACTGAGCGGGGTCCAGGCCCAGGCAATGGCAGCGGGGGCAGCCAATGGAAATGTAAACAGCATCAGAAACTGAAATAAAGTTAAAAGAAAAACTAAATTGTTACCGAATCCTGTACAAGAGCAACACAAAAAGAAAAGGTAAAATAACGTAAACGTTAAAACAATTAAACCTTTTACAATTGCCCTCATTTGTCTCACCCCTCCATCGAGCATCCTGCCTCATTGACTTCCTTCACCTGTCGCTATTCCAGCTACGGGCCACTCTGGTCCGTCCAGGGTGCTGTTAAGTTGTCTTGATATTATTTGCGTTTATTTCAATTTCACTCATTTTTGTAGATTTTTCTTCATTTCCCTGTCATTTTACGTAAAAATGCGTAAAATTCCTTGGTTCTACCAAGTTCCATCTTCCTTTAGTTCATTTAGTTACTGGCGACAATCGTAATGTTGCAAGTAATGTCGTTGCGAGGCAAGCGACATGTTTGCTTTTTATCATCTCAGTTGTCATCGTTGTCTCAATGGGTCTCTGTGTGGCTCAAGTCGAACATTCACGCTGATGATGACGGTGACGGCGACAGTGACACTGTGACGTTCCTGCTTCCAGCCGCCCCTCCGTCCTTTCATCACCCGGCTTATAACATCCATTCATTTGCAGGCAGACAGACACTTGACTTCATTCATTTCATTTCACCGGTGGTGGCCAAGATTTTTAATGGATTTTCATTTGTAAGCTTTTTATTGTACGCGCGCGCTTTCGCGCTAGTTGGTGTTTTTGTTACAAAATTACAGCTTGGAATGCTTTGTTGGTATTTCGTGTTTAGTTCAGCTCACTCCAGTTCAGCATCTTTCATCATTTTGTATTATTTGCTATGATGCTATGTTAAGTGGATTGTGTGTGTGTCCCCAGCAGTCAGTAGTTTGTCGTCCGTCATCTCCCCGGTCAGTTGAGTTCACCTACAAAATATCATTTATGCAACAATTTATGCAACAAATTTTATGTCCAGGTGAAGTTTAGCACATAATACACTTAACGCAAATAATAGCAGAAGCGATTTCGGGATTATGTACTGAGATGCTAAATGAAAGGGAAAGGATCTTTTCCAGCTAATAGATAAAAGTCTCTTAAAAAATAAAGCGGACATATTTTGTGGAGAGCAACACGTCGCCTTGGGTTCGTATCTTTAACAAAGCAGATGTGGTAAGAGGGTTGGTAGGTAAATTTAACTTTGTTGTCCTTTCACTACTATAGGAGATCAGGGACAGCTTCTTGCATTCAGTGTGCTGCCTTTTTTACATTTAGATTAGTTGAAAAAGGACATCTATGAATGACTACGCAGTATAGAAAATCGTTGACTGGCTAGCTAGTAAGTATATTATCGATTTCATCGGTAAAATAATTTTTTCGTCTACTTCGTTTGAGGAGTATGCCAACTTAAAATCGCTTAGCTGCAAATTAAAAGGGATCGAAAAATAAGCGAAATGGAAACATACCAAGTGTCGTTTTCAGTAGCATAATCGGCTACATCAGAGGTGATAAACTATACTACTGGGCCTCGCTAGGCCCGCTTTCATTCAAGTCTTTATGTAAAATATACTATGTACTGTATTTACCTAATTTGTAGAAAAATTTGCGTGTCGATGTATCGAATTGAAGGCGAAGGAATCGTTGATATTTCACACGAAAGAAAAGCAACATTTGCAGTAAATTATTGTTTGCCTCAAAAATATTTATTTTGTTACAAACATATTTCGTTTGCTACTTATTCTCAGGGTTAACGGCAATCGTTGATACTTTTGCCGCAAAGACAATTATTTTACCGTCTTTTGTATTTATCCCAAAAATTGTATAGTTTACTTTTGTGGCAAATAAAGAAACATCTAACGAAAAAGTGTTAAAACACGCATAAACTCAATTGTTGTTTCTCTGTCCTTTTATAAAACAAACAAAAACTTAAATAACACTGTAGCATCAATCTTGTGACCCTTTTGAAACAACAACATCTATGCACTGGCATTCAATGAAAGTCTGCATAGACAAGAAATATGTGAATATTTATTGTTATGGTATTTCCCACTAGTAAGTGTTTTGAAACAATTCTCAATCATTTGAGTTTTGTTTAGCCTTATACAGTGTGATAATATATCCAAATATTTGTGGAGAAGGAAACTGCCGATTTGCTAAATCGCTATATTCACTTATTTTTTTCCACTAAAATCAATTTTAATACAAAATATTTGATCTGATTTGATTTGATTGAACAATATAGAAAACAAGTTTATACAAACGCACTCATATACTTCACTGTCTCTTGAATTCTTTCAGCGAAAACGAACCAATTCCAAATTTAGGGTTTTGCTCGATCTCGAGAAACGCATGCGATGTGAATGTGGTTGACTGAGTTCAACCTTATTTCAGTGAACACGTAAGTACTAAAATAGAATTGTATATAAAAAAAACATAAAATACTTCTCTTAATGAGAGTACACTTCTACTTGGTGCCCGAGTACAACACGTACTTGGTGCCCGAGTTACCATATATCTATTATTGTAAGCATTTCACAGTTCTTGGAAACGATTTTAATTATTTTTCACAAGTGATTAGAGACGGGCGCGAGTCACGAGGTTGCCATGAATCACGAGGCGTTGACGCGTGACTGTGAGTAAGATAAAATTTTGCTCACGTGAGCTTTCGTGAGCGTGAATAGCGAATAAGGCTTCGTGCGCGAGAGACCCGTCCTACTTTCGTGAGTGTGCGTGTACTACCCTGACTCAAGTACTCATCTCTAGTT
This sequence comes from Phaonia tiefii, assembly GCA_963931995.1. NCBI lineage: Eukaryota > Metazoa > Arthropoda > Insecta > Diptera > Muscidae > Phaonia > Phaonia tiefii. The sequence continues at coordinate 295,792,896 of OZ008369.1, read as the reverse complement.
TGGACGCGATAATTGTCCATGATACTGGGACATAATCTAGGGGGATTCAACACATAAGCTATGGACACACATAAGCTATGGGGCACTTGATGCACCATTTGATCCGTATCAGAATGGACATACAAATGTCAATAATCGGTTTAAAATTCCCAACATTGTGAGCTGAATTTAAAAGCTTTGTAAAGCGTTGAACGCTGTTTGTGGTTTACTCTCTTTACTGCCTTTTAGTAAGGACTGTCAAAAGCCACACTCCATAGTAAAATGGGAAAATTCGGGTTGGTTTTGAGAATTGCAACTTGTGATTGCGAAATTTGAAATACTAAAATAATTGGGTAACTATAAACCGATATTGGATAAAGGTAATTCCATACTGGGAACGGTAAATCAATATTAGGAAAATCCAAATAGATATATTGAAAAAGCCAGCTGCTAAGGACACAGCGAAAGTTAGAAAATAAACATATATTTATTTTTTGAAATAAAAAAATTATATATTTTCTTCTTGGAAACGAGTTTAGTTATTTATCACAATAACATAAGAAGTTAAAGATCGAATAATTCAAATTTGAACAGGGAAAATCCAAAAAGATATATTGAAAAACCAAAACGATAAGGACATATCGAAAATTAGTAATTGATTAGAAAAATGATCTACTTAAGTTGTCTAAAAACCCAGTCCAAGAAGTAAATTATCGCTATATTTTGCCTTTATTTTTCTGCGAATTCAATCATTCAACGGGACTTCAACGGACGATAATTTCAAAACATTTTTTAAAAAATAGATTAAAAATTCAAAAACATTTTTAAGGGGCAAATGCGACATTTAGATTCTAATAAATTTGCCGGTAAAGAACTACAAAATGTAGACAACATTTCATTCTTTTATACAAATAATAGAAAAAATACCAAACCTATGAATTTCAGCGGACGATATCTCAAAGTAGGAATATGATATTGGAAGTTATTGGAAGTTGAAATTTGAATGCAACAGTTAGAACTTTCAGATGAAATAACAAATTTTGTGAATAAAGCTTAATACATGATGTTATAACGTCACGAATACAGCGAAAACACGGTTTAACTTAATTTTAGGTTAAGATTTATTCAAAAAATCTGATATGACGGAGAAAGATTTCGGTCAGATTCGTATTCAGTGGAGTTACAAAAGTATGATCTGATATCAGTGTTAACAATTGTGTTTGCCTGTGTAATTTTCTCCGTGTAAAGACTTTTTACTTAAGTTAAACTATGTCCTCTTATTTTTAATTTAACTGTTGCAGTCGTGGTTGTTGCTGTTGATACCTTTTGCTGTCACTCGACGTGCCAGGGACGACATTGCGTTGGCACTTACCAACATTAAAAAGGGAATAAAGAATAAACAAATTGTAGAGAATATAAAAACAGTCACTGCTGCATCCTAGAGATGTTCCTTTATATGTATTTAAGTGAAACTCATTGAGTCCCAACGAACGTCGTAATAGTATGAATGAAACGACTGAAAAGCGGAATGAAAGGAAGTTTCGTTTGTCCATCAGGACTCTGTCAACGTTTATTGAAATTTTGTGCAAGACAGCAAGAAACAACCCAAAAGAAACAATATAAATTATATTACGAACAATTGATGTTTCGAATCAGAACTACACAAATAGTAGAGAAATTGCTGGGTACAATTGTTGACACAAAATGTTCTCCGAATTTATATTTTTTCAAACTTGTGCTACGGAGTCTTAACAATTCTCTGCTCCAATCGAAACCACTCGCCCTCCACTGAGTTCTACATTCGTCTCATTTAATTTCAATTTATATTTCCATTTAAATCCAGTTTAATAACCCCGATAATTGTATTTGTTTGACAGATTACTAAAGCATTCTCAGTAAGCGAGTGTGTCAGAGCCAAGTCTGTTGGAACTGCTGTTGTCATTTCTTATCAAAGTTCATGATCATTGTGCTTATGGACAGGCAGTTGCACTGTACAAACATGCCCAGCATGGGACATGCATCATGAACATGCAAAATACCGGGCCACCACCTCCACTGCCTCAAGTCGCATGGCCAGCCACCACCATCACCAGCTTGGTGCTGTACGCCAACTCGGCAAAAAACAAATTGGGAAATGAAAAAGCGGGAAAGTACTTAGGTGCCAAGATATTCAAGCAAACAAATGTTGGCTTTTATTTATTTCACTGTTGTGGTAGTTAATAACCATTCCACGGGTTTTGTGCATACAAATCCTTCCTAGCTGGAAGTGCAAATGGCATTGGAATTGGAAGCAGCCAGCGGTGACTATGGTGGTGGCTTTAAATGTCTCTACTCAACTCTAACAAGAAACGAAATGAAAATGCTGTAATCTTTATTAGAAGATCGTGCATAAGCGATTATGCGTATATTTAGCTTAGAATGGTTGCGCGCATGCGTTATTCAATTTCATTACTATTTCATTTAACGCAATCAGCAAAGGAGATATGCAATTCATATGGGAAAATGTAAAAAAAAAATGTACAACGCGATTCCTATAAATGTGTAGAATATGATGATGCATTTGTAATTTAATTTCTTTATTATAAGCGGCTCTGTTTTCAGTTTGTCTGATGGTGATAGGGTGATGTTTCTGGAGTGATTAATATCCAAATCAAATATAATTTAAAGTGCAGCAGTAAACCACAGAAGTAGGGCAAAAGTGCCAATGCAAGTGTAACGATTTGTTCCAATTATAATTTCTTTCTACAAAATTGGGACTAGGCGTTATATGGAAACCTCGTTTCTGTAAAAACTTATGTTTTTGCTATTGTATCATTACTGTCATAATCACTTCAATATCATTCAACACATATGGTGGTAACTCTAACTAAATGTCATGGGTCGCATTTCCGCCTTCATCTGGCTTTAGCCTCGATCAATGAAACACGTTTTTAACATCAATATCTTCTCTTCATTAAATTGTATTATCTAAACCATAAATAACTTCTTTTGTTTCTGAGAGTCCTAAATAATCACAAAAGTTTCAATTTAGTTACTCAAGCTGTTACTCAAGAATGGTCTGTGTGTCTATTAATAGAGATAAAGTTTTCAAAAAGAAGTTTTGCAAAATGCATCCTCATGACTCCTGGCAAACCGTATAGCTATTTCAGATCTAGCCACAGATCTTCATGAGGGGTAATTTAGAGTTCTGTTATTGAAAAATGCATCAAACTAAATCCAACCAAAAATCAAGAGCAAAGAGAATTCCTTACAATGTAATTTCTCGCACAGAAGAATCAGCCGCAACCTAGAAAAGTGGAAAATGTTTGGTTTCCGTGTTCGACAGTGTTTGGACAGCGTTGGCTATAAAAAATGCTACAAATCTAGGCATCTACATGAATCTGCAAGAGAGTGTTGCTAGGTTGATATTCACAGGAGTCGTTTCCTGTTAATTTTGAACCTAATCCTTTCACAGGATGTAATGGAAAAATAGGCTGTTTTGTTTTGTTTAAAAAACATGTACATACGTAGTTTCGAAAATTTGTATGTATAATATTGACAGATTTAAAGATTTTGTTGATTTTGAAACCATTCCTCAATTTTCCTCACTCCTTTAGTGACCGCCCTTTTTTCCAAAGCCGAGCTTAGAATAGTTCCTGCAAGAGTCTATACAAAATAATACAATGGGAATTTTGTTGTTCGTTTTTGTGTATGTTTTTTTGTTTGAAAAAATTCTGGTTAATTATTTCGATTCAGATTTGCACAGTCATGTTTGTTCCAGAACAAAGTTATGAAAATTAATGGTGCTGTCCAATGTACGGTCGACATCAGCCACAGTGTTGGTGTTGCTTTGGAAATATCAAAATAATTTATGTGTTCAATGTTTTCGGAAGAGCAGAATGGCCAACTATTGTTTTGCCAGGGAAACCCAATCTAAATTAGTTTTGAAAAGAAATCTTGGTTTCAATCCCTACCCTACTCTGAGCACTCAGTTGTAGTCGGTTTCCTTAGTTGGTTGAGTTGCGTCTTAAATGCTGATCTCATCTAGGAATTTCTAGCTTTAAGTTTTAGAATAAGAAGTAGAGAAGCCAACTGCCTGTTTGTATGGGAAGTTGTTAAGCTCAAAATGTGCCACTATAACGAAGGGCTTCGTTAAAATTTGTTTTGTTTTTAGGGGCAATTCGGCCACAAAAAGCAAATACTAGCCTCATCATTTCATCTGCGAATATACATCATTTTCATCAAGTTTTCACATGGACAGGAGGCGGACACAAGCGGATTGAGAGAGCGCAGGGTTGAACGAAGCATACAACTAAAAACATATCAGCAACAGCAACTACTTTGGCACCGACAATAATCATCATCTCGCAAATATTGCAAAATAGCCACAAAACACTCTACAACCGACAACATTGCTACAGTCATCCGATGTTCTCTCCCAAAAGATAGTGCATGGAGAGGCATTGTTGTGTAGCACTGTGTACATCACCAGCAACGTGAGGTCGTGAGCTCAACATTTTTTTTTTGTTTTTGCTATTGCTGATGTTGCGGCTGCTGTTGTTGTGGTTGATGTTGCTGTTGCCATTGCCGTTGGTCGTCTTTGATTTGAGGTTTTTCCTATTTCTGTACACGGTGTCCATGTTCAACACCACCAGAGTGTTTTGTTCTCAACTATTTTTAGTTGAGATTTTAGATTACTCAACTCAGCGTCAAGTCAAGTCAAGTCAAGCCAAGCCAACTACCAACCCAATCGACCGACTGATCGTCCAACCATTAAAACCAGCCAAACACCACAATTGCCAACAAGTTTATATGAAGCAAAAAAATATATAAGTACATATATATATATATTTATATATGATTTTTTTTTAGAAAATTTCATACATTTCATGGAATTTATTACAAAATATTTGCCGTCGTTATTTTGTGTTGGTGTTATTAAACGACGACGTCGCACTATCACCAACAGCAACAGACACGGCACCAATGATGACTGGGAAATAAACATGTTGGCAACTGCAAGAGGACAAGTTTCATTTCATTGCTGTCAATTGAGTTAACAAAAATTAAATTGAAATTAAGGTTGAAATGCCATCAAATAAATTGGTTGGTCATTGTTAAGCAGATGCCCTGTACATCCATCTCCATCTCCAACTCCTCAAACTCGTAATTGAAAAACTACAGACAAAAACATCGCCAGGTCCTGTTTCGGGTTCTGCAGCTATAGCTGTATCTGTATCTCTTCTCGTTCTTGCTGTTCGTTTGCCACACAAATGTGGCCGAGGACGACGAGGAGGCAACAACCGTCAACCGGCAACCGGCAACCGAGAACTTGTATAATCAATCACCAAAAAACCACAGAGAAACACATTGCAATTTGCATGTCAAAACAAGACACAAAAACATCACCAGAACAACAAAACGAAACAACACCAGACATCATGCGGCAGACAGACAGACAGATATACCCAAACACAACAACAACAACACACGCAACAACCGACAGAAATTGTTGCAATAACGTTAAGCATTTGTCTTAAGATCAGGCATAATTCCTTGGTAACTCTGGGTAACTGAAAATTAAAGCGTTTTACTTTAATTCCTCCTGTTCAGCAAAATGCGGCACCACAGTAATCAATTGGGAAAACAATTTTCGACATTTCTGAAGAATTTTGTTTGGGCAATAAGGTAGAGAGAGGGAAAACTACTTGTAATTGTGTTTAACACGCACAATAACACAACGCAACCGAACGATGCAACACAAATAAAATGGAATTCAAACAACCTGACATTCAGGAAACATAATTCCACATGCCCGTATGTAAATTTGTGCGTCCAAATGTGGTTGAATAAGATTAATGCCACCAAATCATACCACAACATTTCACAAACTGTGGCCAAAATCTCTTAAACCACATGCAGGCATGAAACTGCATATACGAGCAACATGTTGTTTGTTACAAACGGTTGACTCGAATAATCACCAGTTGTCACTGACATTTAACGATCAACCAATTTTAAAATTCATACAAAATTGGCATTGCAACAGTTTTGCCAAAATTCGGCCACTTCAATTGTAATTTTCAGTTCTGGGATAAATATCTCAATGAATAAAGAATAAAATAAATATTTCCTATTAAGAGACAGAGGATTTGAATGATGAAAATCGCATTACTTCGAATTTTGCGAACGGCCATAGGCCACATATTGTGCACTTTGTATTTCGTTCTGGTACTTGGTGAACAATTGTTCCAAACTCGTATTTTAATAAAACAACATGTTCCTAAGCGCAACTAGTGTCGTTTCTGTGAAAATTCCATCTACACCGTGTCCTTTTTCATAATATGAGTAAATCGTATGCCAATTTCTTTTCCTTATTGGAAACGCGCCCTGCATTAATCCACAGTGAACGTAGGACAATTTCGCAACTCTACTATAGAACCAGGTATCGTAATCGCAGCTCACAAGTCGCTCGCTTGCCACGAGCCGCAAAACTAAGTGTAGACAAACGCACCTACTCGTTAGTTATGAGATGTAAAAATAGTACCAAACTATGCGACTCGAGAGCCCAAGCGATAAACAAATCAAGAAACATACGCGTCCGCAAGCGAGCTGTGTTAGTTTGTTTGTACGTATTTTCACACGGTCTTTTCCGTCTTAAACAAGTAAACCGAGCAGATCGGGAGCAGCTCCCGCAACACACGCGTGACGAAAAAATCTGTTATGTATGTAGAGAGTAAAGAGAAGATGGTATCAAATATTGAATGTGGATCGTTGTTCACATTTATTCGCCATAATTTGTAACCCAAAGTTCACAAAATTTACGCTAAAGTATATAAAATATACCAGAAACTACATAAAACATTTATTTACCATAATTCGTTCCTAATAGTACATAAAACCTACCATAAAGTACATATGTGACTTGTTCCACGAAAAGGGACCTCTGCGCCGAAAAGAAGTTATTGAGAAAAACGCGTCTAAAAAAAGCGCTTCGTTCATTTTTTCATATATTTCATTAATTATGTTCATCTTTACAGGTGATTTGTAAAAAAACTAAAAGACATAGAAAAATGGCATTTGAAAGAGCGTTTTTTTTCTTTAAGAATCACTCAAAAAGTAAAAAACAAAATTTTCGGCGCAGAGGTCCCTTTTCGTGGAGCAGGTCACATATAATATTCCAGAAATCGCGTGAAATGTAAAAAATTCTATCCATAATGTTCAAAAAGTACAAAACATACACATCATTCAAAATCACTTAAAAAGTGTACTTAAAAGTGACCAAAACTGATCTATTAAAGTGGAAGTTCGGTAATCGTGTAATCGCTTTAAATACTACGGTCGAATCGCCACCTCGCTCATGCGATTTATTATAGTTGCATTTCTTGAGGAGCTAATGAATAATATTGAACTCGAAATCGGCAAAGTTCCATCCGATATGTGCTGAAGAGTGATGGAAAGTTGGCTGTACAGAATCGAATTCGAATTCCATACTTAATTCTAACAAGTGTACTATATCTGGAATGAAATTGTGCGCGATCATTTATTCTGCTGTTTATTAAAATACAAAATTGTCGTGTCCTTATTGGAAACCCTTTTGAAATGTTCATTAAACACATGGAGACAGACAAATAAACACACTGATATAAAATCAGCCACACGTATGCTAATGCACTCCAACATAGTAACTGCATACGTAAGCACTCACTGTACAAGACGAACAGCAACGATTTAAATGTGATGTCAGTGAAGATAACGAGAGACAGATATACAAAAATAAACCTTCATCTACGAAGACGTCAAAAAGTACATACACACATTCTAACAGTTCATAAAGGAATTCTAAAATTAGCTTAGTTGCTGCACGCTGAAAAATTTGTTTTTTGTTGTTGTTTGGATACAAATATAACGTGTTTATAGCTTGTCGCAATAATATATTATACTTGTGCCCAAGCACATTGTGTTTGCTATTCAATATAACATGTTTGGGACACAATGACTAATTGTTTATAATGTATATTTTTGCGACCCAAATGTGACTTTTTTTGTTGAAACTGCTGAAATCAAAAACATGGCAGCTACTAAAGAATAAAAGCAGCAGATGTTCAATTCACGAAAACTTTGCTTGCAGACATGTGCATGGTTTCTGCAATATTTCTCCAATGAGGCAAATCACCAAAACGTGTCCCTCAACATATTTTTAATTCAATTAATTACATATGCAGGATTATTGCCGGGCATTTATTTTGAACTTAGTATGTTGGATACAATTTTATACCAAAACTTCCAGTCAGTAACCTATGTCAAAAAAAATTAATAGATCGGCCAGGCACTAATGTGGAACCAACTAATGTTATAAAGACACTCTTTTATGGGATCTAAATCAAATGACGGTTCGATATGTACTGACGACTGTGTACTAGCTTGCATTTGATTTAAGATCATAAATTGTGGTCTGTAGCAACCAGTGCTTACGGTCAATTAACAATTGAGGAATGCAATGTTATACAAACAGACCGTGTAGCATTTCTTTGAAATCGGTAAATATTTGCAACCTGTCGTTCGGCCTCAAGAATAAACACCCGAAAGACATTTGTCCATACAAAACTAATTTAATGTTGATTGTTGGGACCACTGGCAAAAATGAGTGTTGACCAGCGCTATCAAAACAATATAGTTTTGTAATATGCGCTGAAGATAAATGTCTCTAGCATGGAATCTTTGACCTCATTAGGTGATGGTCACCTCGCGATAACATAGTAGTAGACATAACAGTGCTGAGCTTTGAAAAAAAAATCCAATGAGTGTTCGAACTCACGGGCGATGTGTTAACACCTTTTTGCTACACGGTACCTGTTCGATTTCTATGAACACATTCGTAAATGTTACATTGGAAAATAAAAAACAGCGTTCAATCATATGGTGACGTTACAGTTAAATAATATTAATACTTAAAATTATTTAAAGACCCAGTGCAAGCACATGTGTCATTATTTTCTTGCTCAATACTTTTTGTTTTATTCCCACAAAAGTCAAAGAATTCCCACAAAAGTCAAAGAAATGCAATGTTATATTCGTACGATATAACCGAAGATCAACATAAAATACTTTTTTAATATTACTCCAAATTAATACTCCAAATTAAAACACTTCAATCTCGGCTCGCCGATATCGGATCGCCTTAATTTTTGGCCTAAACTCTTCGTCGAAACCCGCACTAGCTTTTTATTCCAAAAATTAATAAAATCGGCTATGAATTTCCGGAGAAAATCGCGTGGGAAAATTATATGAAAATCGCCAAATAATCACCTTCAATACCGACTGCCAAGCAACGAACAAACAAACGATGATTTACTCTTACAAACCTAACACTTGCGTATGTATTAAATTTATAGTTTACTGCCCTAGAGGCGTGCGTATAGATGTTAACACATCAAAAAAACTAGTAGTTCAACAAAGGATTGTTTGTGAGAAGTGCTCCCCAAGACGAATCAAGATTAAATTAAATTTTAATTTAGTTTTAACAACAAAGTTAATTACAAACAGTTAACAATTTAACAATTTATTATAAGTAACACCTACTAAACCCTGTACTATAATTATAAGATTTTAAGTCCTGTTGTGAAGGATGTTATTTGTATTTTTTCAGAATACGTCACCTTTTTTGCTGGGTTTTAACAAGTCTTAGTTTGGTATGGAAACTCATGTTTAATGTAATTTTACAATACTTAAGCTAATTTTAAACCAGGAATTGTTGAAATAGAAATTTTTTTAGGTTCAATTAATTTGTTCCTGCTGGTGCCTCTGCCATTTACTGCCACTCCTACGTCCATGCGAAGAAATATTAAACCATCGCAACATGTCACAATTTGTGTACTCGTCTACCTAGAACTCAGTCAACCTGCAACCAATTGTCATGTCAGTTTTTCGCGTTCATGCATATAGTTGCCCTCACACTTGGCTGAGCCTCAATTAAATCAATTATCTTTCAAAATTAGAAGACAGAAATAAAAGCAAAAACAATTATAATTTCAAATCTATGAACGAATCCAATAGAAATCCTCCAATTAAATGCGAAGATACGGAATGATGAGATGTTTATCGATACTCCCTCCCCAAAAAAAAAAAACTTCAATTAGATATGAGCAATTAAACGCACGCACTTCAAAAATAAAGAAGTTATGTTAATAATATATTTTAAATATCTCCCAAAAGTCGAAAGCAAGGCGTTCAAAATATTTAAACCATTTTCATTGGAAAGCAGATATTGAAACAGAGACAGCATTTACCTTTCTAACAAAATAATAATTATCAGCATGCAATGTCAATGGAAGACTGTAAATGCTGCATGGAATTACATTTGAATTACATTGAATACCGACCACCCTGACAAAGTATTAACAATTCTCTGTTCGGGCCCATGAAATAATAATTCAATTGTTTAAACACGAAAACAATTTAAAATACTTTTGCTCCAATGAAATCGGCCACAGTTATGGTCAAGATTGTTAAAGAATGGACAAAAATATCTCACGCTCGTAAATTAAAAGATAAATCTTCCTTAATTGTAAATTGAAAACCCAAAAAGAAAAACGCTTCCAAAACTTCAATACTTAGCAATTCACAGCCAGACATTTGTGGGGACGGACAGGACAATGTGACCGCCGCCGCTTGTTTAGAAAAGGAACCATAAACAAGTTCTTAACAAATCGTTATTATTGAGAAGGAGTAACCAATGAACTGATACTAGTCCACGGCTCCAAGATCACGGCAATAGCACCGCACTAACACTACAAAATTGCTTTTGATTGTGAAAATATTTCCTGCAGTTATTGCGGTAAAATTCTAACAAACCGATAGTTGATATTACGTGGATTATTGGCTGCCAATGGGCCAGCGAAACGGATTATTCCTTGGTAACCAGAGTAAATAGAACCTGTAGTGGTTTACCTTTTTCCAGCTATTTCTTTTTCATTTTGTTGTATTCTTTTTTGGGGGGAGGTCTCAAATTGACAGACCACTTAAGCGAATCCACCTGCAATTGACACACAATCGTGTAACAAGTGCGCAACAACACACACAGCAGCAGCAGCTGCAACAGCCAAAGTGGCAGCAGCAGCAACAGCAATGGAAAAGTAGATGGCATTATAAGCATAAGTAACTTGAACACACTCATATACACGCGTGGACCCACTTTAAAAGTTATTTTTTCAGTGGAACCCATTCCGCCCATACCACAGTCACCTCTCTTGCTTGCTGGTGTCGGACCTTCCGCCTACTGTTGCATCGCCAACTGAGCACGCAAGAAAATTTTTGTCTCCCCAGCATTAGATTTTCATTTAGCGCAAAAGTGTAACAAAATGTTAATGGAGCCGTGTTGGTTCAGGCTTGAGTTGCATCATCACCAGCACAGGATGTTGCAGCGATGTGCTCCAGTTTGTAAAGTTCTTCTCTGTCGCTTAGCCTTTGGCTGACAGCACATGCCACCTTCTTGCGCACACGTCGTTATGGCCACAGGCACTTTGATTCCATGCTGCAACTCAGCTATTGTTGAGCTGATCTGCTATGGCTTTTAACTTTATGTACTGTGTGGATTGTGTGCAATAGCAACAGCAACAGCAGCAGCAACAGCAATAGGAAAGTGATATAAAAAATTGTTGTTAAAGCTTTGCTTAAACTCATGTTACATGTTGCTCTTGCCATTGTTGCCGGAATCGTAATTGTTGTTGCTGGTTGGTGGTTACAAGAGTATTATCATCATCATCATCATCACCAGCAGCATCTCCGGCATCATCAACATAGCAGTCGTCGTCGTCATCGTCATCATCATTGTCGTATCTGATGCTTCCATAGCGATAGTGTTTAGCTACTTGCTTTCGATTTTTAATAGGTTTCCCATTGCACTCTGCTCCCAAGCAACCAACCTTAATCCATTCAAAGCGAGCGAACACTCGAACACTAGTGCACAAGTCAAGCGACCGACGGAGACCGCGCAACTTGTGATGCTAAATGATCCAACAACTGATGTTGTTGATGATAAAGTCTTTCTTCCCTGCTATTCGGTTCCTGTTGCTGACTTTTGCGCTTCTTATGTACTACGAGCAGTACGAGCACATTGGGGATTGGGAAACACATGTAAGTTTCGTGTTTAGTGTCTTTGTGTGTTTGCCACTCATTCATCTCCATTGACTTTATGGATGCAGTGCCTCCATTGGCCTCTTCCTCGGCACCATTCATGTGTTTGTTCGCTTGCTCGTTCATTCATCGATAGGTGGTGGTGTTAAATTTGTATGTGTTTGTACAAATTAGATTTGACATAATTTTTTGTTCATCCTCCATCTTCCATCGCCCTTTCCCTCTGCCGCTGACACTGCCACTGCCATTCATGTTATCGAACTTGAATTATTGCCTAATCCAAATCGAAATCCCAGTCCACAGTACCCAGTTTCTTGGCAATCAGTGCGAGTATCAAACATATTGTAGCTGTGCCCAGAGTTGCCTTTGGCCAAGGAAATGTTATGAAATTAATTTTAATGTTCTCCAACATTGCATGTGATCATTTCGTTATAATTTACATACTCCGTCTTCCGCTTTGATTCCAACAAATGATCTTAAAGTATTTTACGGCGGTTAAAATCTATGCGATCATATGTCCGGAGGGCTTCAAATTCTATGTGATTATCATGTCTAAATCTATTTTTAATAACATTGTGATTGAATCGGCCCCTAATAATCGTACCAATGATTATTAATAAATATTCAATATGATGCCATCGGTTCGCATGTAGGTGATCCAAAGTGGCAATCACTTCAATTGACCTCATGGTGCACTGAACAGAATGGACACTTTGTTGTAGAAATCTTATACGTAAATCTAATTCAGCCAATTGCAATTCGTTATAAAGATGATGTACATTTCATTATTTCAAAGAAACAGTTGGTAACATATACAATATAATTGACCTGTTAACTAATTAAATTGTATTATAGATTAGCTTAGTGAAAAATTTAAAGTGCAAAATAGGAGTCGACATTCGTATTGGAGATTCGCATCATGTTCTGGATATATATCTGCTGAATATACTGATATTTACTCTTCGTTTCATTGTGTTCTTTAATTCATGCCTTTAATATGATCCATACTGGGAATTGTATCATCGGAAAGGGGTTGGAGTCGAAATTGCGCGATAACTGGACAATGACCGACCAAGTCGCAACGTTTCGATATCCTCCTCAAATGTCTTGTAGGCTCTTTGGTTCAATTCGACTTGGATGTACCCTCAGACTGGGGTGTCCCGTGATTCGTGAGCGTGCGTTCACTTCCTGAATGAATTTAATTATAATCACGATAACGCGTGACTCGTTCGAGAAATTCGTTTCACGCGCATACTTGGAACTGGAGGTACAACCGTTCAGGGCCAGGTTTAGTTAGGTTTGATGTTGCTGGCAGTCGATGAACGACTCACTTAGACTTATCTACGCCTGTTTGAGACAATTCACCGAGATCCGTAAATAGGTATGATCCCATAATAGGCATCTTCGGCGGGCTAGTGTTGGACGAGGTTCAGTGGATTCTTCTTATTATTTACGCATTTCCGTCAATCTCGTCTGTCTGACACAATGATCAGGTAGTCTCCAAGAAAGAAACAGTCCTAGTTACATTGGGGAGGCCCCATACTGTACCTGATAATTTTCAACCCATTCGTATAGACATACAATTATCGCTCATTATTGTGCTTGAGATCGAATAGTGGTTCCGCCTTCGAGTAGTCGACAATTGCAGGAATGTTGGAAGTATCTTCCAGCATTGTACCGGAACCAACTCCGACGACCATGCGGTATTACGAGAGTTGCCTTACCCTGCTGGCAGGTGTAGAAGCAATCTGTCTCCTATAATATCCACCCAGTGCAGCAGTGAAAGTGGTGTGACCCTTAGTGTACTGGGATGCTTGTCTGTTATAGCTATTAATACGCATAACCAACGATTTTCCTCCAGTGACCAGTATTCCATTCAGCGCAAGGACAACATGCCTCGTGCTCAACACGCCCGTGACTCGTCTCCTGGTGACCATTTCGTACAAAATCCCTATGAGATCAACGATCACCTTCAGGGTCGATAGCGCCATTTCAAACGCAATAGGCGTGATATTGTTGAGCGTACCCTCAACATGAAGAAAGGCTACCAACATATACTTCCTAGCAACCAACAACTCCTTTATCTAACCTACTACTTCAGGCAGTGCTGCCTCTGTAGATCTTTCCTTGCCGGACTCACGCAGAACACCATCTTACATCAATATTCCCCCACAAGTGTCCATTCTAACAGCCGTTCCACAGTATTAAGTAGGAACGATGGCAGACTTAAAGACCAAACTTCTTTATGAGTTGTATGAGAGGTATTCCCTTCTTTGGGAATAAACACCACTCTTGTATCCCTCCACACCCTAGGTATGTATCTGAAGTTTGTACACGCGATGTATAACTTTATCAGCCAGACGATAAATAGATCGGTCACAGCCTGCAGTTCCGCTGGTGATACCATGTCGGGCCCGGGAGACTAAAAGTATTTGCAGATAGCCCATTTAATACCGGATTTAGTAACAATTCAATGGGAACTTCTGATCTACGAGAAGTGTGTTCACATCAGAGTTCGTATTTACCCTTCCCCCACGTGTAACCCATACACATCGCCGTGGGGAACGGTAATGAACGATTCTATATCTCGGAAACGGAGCTTCCAATCGTTTCTAAGGGTGTTTCTTATTTTGGTGATTTTTGTAAAAAAAAATTCTTCCATAAGAATTCAACTACTTTATGAATTGAATTGAACCACATTTTCTCAATTTCCTTATTTTGGCGATTTTTTGAAAAAAAAAATTTTTTGTAGAAATTTTTTCGATCGGACGCTCCGTTTCTGAGATATAGAAATTTTGTTCTGCATTTTTCATATGTTCGATCAAAACTAGGGATGGGTTACCCTGGGTAATCCATTACCCATCTCTATGAGTAATGTGGAAAGGCCGCCTGCCCATTAACCATGTGTAAGGGGTAATCGTGATTGGTAATTCCCCATCGTTGTGGGTAACTTCCCGTTATTTGCCCGAACCCTGTGGATAATAGGTAATCGTGATGGGTAATTCCCCGTTATCATGAGAAACTACCCATTATTTTCCACATACCCTGTGGTTAATGGATAGCCCAATACCCACGAAATACGAACCCTGGTTCACAAACAGCGATATCCTCATTCAGAGAATTATCAGAGGAATGGTTGTCGATTGAGCGAGAATCCTCACTGCATGTTATCCACTGCCCGGAAGAGCCCTTCAGCTTTTCTATCGTCGTATTGTATCACACCAACATTTTCTTTAGCCTCGATACCTCGGACGTTTCTCTACTGATTTACAAAATATCAACCACGATTTTATCTTCGAACGTCTAAACGCATTCATATATTTGCTTCTATTGACTATCTTACAACCTCATGAGGTCAGACGTCTTACACATATTAGTTAAACAAACAAATTAAACAAATTTCAACATATTCTTCCAACTGGCTCTATCCTTCGCCTTTTCTCGCCAGTTGGTAACACCAAGGATACGGAGGGATTCTTCTGCCTGGTCTTTCCAGCGGAGTCTTGGTCTTGGTCATCGGGTACGTTATCAAAAATCTTTCGCGCTGGCGCATCTTCATCCATTCTGATAACATGGCCTAGCCAACGCAATTGGCCCACTTTGATTCGTCTAGCTATGTCCACGTCAGAATAGAGATTATATAGCTCTGCGTTCCAGCGACGTCGGTACTCGCCGTTTTCCCTAACAGGACCATATATTTTACGGAGAATTTTTCTCTCGAAAACTCCCAGGTGTTTTTCATCCGCTTGCGATATGACCCAAGTTTCGGAGACATATGTCAAGACAGGTAAAATGAGAGTCTGATATAGCTGGACTTTTGTCCGTCGAGAGAGGGCTTTGTTCCTAAACTGCTTGCTGAGCCCAAAATAACATCTATTTGCAAGCACAATTCTCCTATCTATTTCCAGGGTGACGTTGTTGTCCTTGTTCACGGCGGATCCAAGGTAGACAAATTCATCTACAGTGAGAGAAATTTGTTTAGCCGCGTGCTAATTTTTTTCGCCTTTTCGTTTGTTTGCTCGCCTATTCTCAAAACTTTGTTTAGGTAATATTGTAATTTTTAATGGAAACATCAAAACAAAACAGAGAAAACACTTTTGTTTGTATAACGGTACTTAGGTATAGATATACATAAAGAATGAAAGAAATTGACATAAAATTGACATAAATTGACATAAAGAATGAAAGAATTGACGCGAAATTTGTATAGCCGCAATTGCTTTCAATGAGTTGAACCGGTAAGTTCTCTAATCAGATTCCGACTTTTATGAAATATTTTTTAAGGTTATGTGGTTTTAACTGGTTTTTTATAAATTTTGTGATTATTTGACAAGCTTATTAAACACGGCGCGTAAGAAGTTTCTTGACGACGTTGATAAGGGACAAATACAAATTTTAAAGGGAAACGGCCTTTCCAATAGAGAAATTGCAAGACAGATCAGTAGATCGGAGAAAGTAGTAAGAAATTATTTACGATTGGATGATAAATACGGTGTTCCTCCTTCAAAATGCCAAATAGTGGCTAAATTTCAGCTCCCAATTGGAAAACGCAGGGTCCAACAGATTTTAAGCGCTGACGGAAACATAAAGTGGAAAAAACCTGCAAAAGAACCCCAATTGACATCTAAACATAAAGTGGCAAGATTAGCTTTTGCGAATTTTCTGACGAAAAAAAATGTAATCTGGATGGACCGGATGGTTTTAGTTTTTATTGGCACGATCTTCGCGTAAATAACCCTCCACGACTAAGTCGAAACTTCGGAGGAGGTTCCGTCATGATATGGGGTGCCTTTTCTTACCATGGAAAACTAAAGTTATGCTTTGTTCCCACAAAGATGGACTCCGAAAAATACATGGAAATGTTAGACGATGTTTTAATTGAATATTTGGAAGAGAAGGAACAAATAGAATTTATATTTCAACAAGACAATGCCAGTATTCACGTGTCTAAGAAAAGTAAAGAGTTTTTGTTTCATCCCGCTCGATACCATTATTTGATTGGCCAGCTTTAAGCCCTGACTTGAACCCAATCGAAAATATTTGGGGGATTATTGCAAAAACTGCATACACAAACGGGAGACAATATTCAACGGTTCAGGAACTAAAAACATCAATTTTACAAGCTTGGATAGATTTGGACATTAATTTGCTTCGAAACTAATTGACACACTCCCTGCACGGATTTTTCAAACAATAAACGAAATATTAAAAATGTAGTTTTCATATCTTATTTAAGTTAAAATTATTTTTTTTGTTGAGTTAGTACTGTGCGGCTAAACGAATTTCGAATAAAAAAATGGATTAATTGTGATTACTTTTATTAACATTTATAGTTTATGTTTGAAACCAACACATGTTCATAAAATACTAAAATACATTTTGTTTTTTTTATCAAAATCAAAAAAAAACTATATGCGGGCTAAGCAAATTTCGCTCACTGTACCACTTCAAATTTAAATCGGTTGTCAACGTTCAAGTGCGGACCAAGTCGAGAGGTTTCTCTAGTCGTTGACACCATCAATTTTTTCTTGCCCTCATTAACAGCAAGACCCACCTTCGCTGATTCCTTTTCGATTCTGAAAATACTGCAGTAACCTCTCGCAAATTTCGCCCAATGATGTCTATGTCGTCAGCATACGCCAGCAACAATGGCTTTTCGTGTTAATGGTCTTATTCGTATTTACTGCAGCCTTTCTCATTATTATCTCCATTAAGATGTTGAAGAGATTGCACGAAAGTGTGTCGCCTTGTCTAAGTCCTCGCTTGGTACGGAATGGTTCAGTGAGGTCTTTCCCAGTTTCACTGCTGATTTGGTGTTGGTCAGCATCATTCTACAGAGGCGGATCAGTTTTGCCGGAATACCAAGTTCAGACATAGCTTCGTACAGTTTTCCCCGTATGGGGCATGTATCGATTTGCTTTTCGTGGGTCTTTTTCAGGATTTGGCGTAGCGTGAATATTTGGTCGGTTGTGGACTTGCCTGGTCTAAAACTACGCTGATAAGGTCCAATCAGGTTTTCAATAATTGGCTTTAGTCTTTCACATAATACGCTCGACAAGACCTTATACGCGATGGATAAAAGACTGATACCGCGATAGTTGGAACAGACATACGGATCATCCTTTTTGAATACAGGACATAATACACTGAGACTCCAATCGTCGGGCATAGATTCCCCCAGCCATATACCGCATATCTGTTGATACATGTGGGCTGTCAGTCCTTCGCCACCTGCCTTAAAAAGTTCAGCAGGTAGGCCATCCGCACTTGCGGCTTTATTATTCATATATTGGCGTAGGTTAACTTCGTAATTATCCCAGTGATCCTTGTCTCTGAAAGGCTTGGCTTCATTAGATAGTCATCGGCCGTATTTTCTTGTATCTACAATTTATTAGTTCCACAAGGGGGGCTTTTTCTTCCCCCTCGGCTTCGTTCTTGGGCACGGGATTTGTAGTGACTTGTCGAGAGCACTAGTGACCCTGTCCGCAACATTCTCTGTGTTATCTACTCACCTAATCTCCACAGGTTACTCTAAACCTAATCAATTGTTTCAATTCATCTCATGGAGAGATCAGTCAGTCCTTCGCACATTGCAGCGAACTACTTCAGGATGGGTAACGTTGCAACCCAATTGCAATGCGATGTATTCAATTCTAAATACGTTCACATTTCTTTCCTGCCTAAAATCTGGCAAAACGATTTGTTGCCAAATCCATGGACAACTTTTGAATCCATTCATGCAAGTGCCAGATTTCCTATTACAAATGTTGAGCTTGTGTGATGCCACATAGTATTATTTGAACTTAAGCGAAAGTGTACCCTCGCTAATTAAAAAAGTCATATTGATTGTGTTAGATCCATCGAGCTGCATATAGACAAAATCGCAATTATTTAAATCAGAATCTGTGGAAACCGTTTTCCTCTCGTGGCCCATAAGGTTTTCCTTTTTGCATTTATCTTTGACTGTATCTTTTGTTCCGCGATCCTCTTGTGGTAGAATTTAATAGAATGAAAAGGAATACTTATGCATCCCTCGGAAGATTAATAGATTTGTAAAGTTTCCTAATGACTTCATTTAGAATCGAGTAAAAAGGAAGCGCTCGCTGAGACGAGAACGGACGTAGAGGGCAAGGAATCATACATATTACATACGATCTTAGAGATTTATATCAGTGTAACAATTTATGGCGTATAAAGATTTACATTTTCTACTCCCATAAACAGATAAACCCTCACAAACTTTGGTGCACATATAAAGATGTGTGTGGCATGTTGCCGACTCTTCGTCATTGCCTGTGCGACAATGGCAATGCCGGCAACATCGGCAATTTGTTTCAATATCTTGGGCCGCCTGAAATAACTGAATGAATGAATGAAGTCTCTTGTATGCAAATCTCGGCATTATAAAGTTTAAGTCTCCGATCCTCTGCGACGATGACGATGAGCATGATGATGGTGGTTTCATATTTCCCTGAAGGGTGTGTGAGGTGTGATCGTCGCAACAGGGCCCAAGACCAAGCTGAAGCTGCGGCAGATAACCACAACTAACAAATGACACACAATTAAATGCATTTTTAATTTGTTAAAGCATTTTTCACATCAGCAGTAACAACAATGCACAAACTCAATTTAAATGTAAAAATTTGTATTTAAATGCGTCAGACGAAATAAGGATGTCTAAATCCATTTGGAAGATCCCACACTCAAGGCTGCCAAGTACAAAAGGAATTACCGGAGAGTGTGGGTTGTTGGTTGCCACGAACAGATAGATTTCGATAAATCTTCATGGCAATCCAAAGGTAAACAACTTCGACTCTCCCTTCAATAACAGCTTTTGGAAGATGAATGGGAGGAGTTGGAAGAGGTGGTGCCAGGGTTCGCGGAGAATGCGAACAACATCTATGAGCGCACAACAATGTGTGCACAACCACCGTGGAGTGGTGTGGCGTGGCGCGGAGATGGTGTTCCTGAGATCATGACCTTTTAAGTTTAGATTTCACGCATTGCAAATATTCCCCCCATTTTGACAGATTGCCTATCAAATCGTAGGAGAGCGATGGTGGCAATATTGGAGCAGCACCACCAGCGGCAACGCAATAGGACTACACGCTGGAGCGGAGAGAGGAGGAAAATAAAATAAAATTTGTTATGCTACTCCACTCATAGCCAAACACTATGTTTACATGCAGCAGTGGAAGGACCCCGACAGCAGCAGCAGGAGCAGAAACTCAAGATGTAGCATAGAACTAGACAAGCGTAGTGAAGATGATGTCAGCCAGGCAGCCAGCAATCCAGGCAGCATCGCTGGCAAAAATCCATTTAAGATGGCTGCTTACTGCTGTCAAAGCTTGCACTGATACTGTATCTATAACTGATGCGTTAAGCTCTTTTGTGTTTGGTTTTCTTATTGTTGCAACATTCAATGTTGCACTTCGCATCTGTTGGTTGAGGATATTGGAATTGTTGCCTCCGCAGTTGTTGATGTTGTTGTGCTTTATGATATGTTGCATGAATGACTTGGTTTTGTTAAAGTCTATGCAACATTGTTATATAGCAGGACGTCACTTCAATGTTGCAGCAACTATCCTAAATGGAAATTTAGTATCAGGTCCGATATTAAGGATACACTTTGTGATTTAACAAAAAAAATCTTATTATTCCCCTACTCAGTTGCGTCAAAGGTGTTGAAAAAATTAATTCCCTTGTTAAATTCCTTCAAAGGTATTAAATAAAATTAATTCCCGTATTGAATTCTGTCCCACAAATAATAATTATGGCATTACATATGTATTCGGCAAAATTTAAACTAAATTGTTTATTATTGAAAATGGCAAACATACTTTGTTTGGAGCGAGATAATATATAAACATATTATTAGTTATATATGATTCGATCTGTTATTATTTCTTTAGAAGAATATTTTCGATTTCCTTGTCTGCAATTAGGAAAAATTTAAATAGCTTTATTTCTCTAGTTGGCAATACCAAGTGTAGGCAGGGATTCGTCAACCTGATCCCTTCAGCGGAGTCTTGGTCTTCCTATTTTTCGTCTTCCTACGAGTTCGGTTTCGAAAACGCTTCGTCAACCTGATCCCTTCAGCGGAGTCTTGGTCTTCCTATTTTTCGTCTTCCACTCTACTGACATGGCCTAGCCAGTGCAATCGCGATATTTTGATCCGCTTAACTATGTCAATGTCGGGATATAGCTCATACAGCTCATGGTTCATGCATCGCGGTTATGCACTATAGGGCCTTACATTTTTCGGAGTATTTTCCCTCGAAATTATATCGGTTACCAACGATCAAGCTTTGGTATAATCGCGTGGAGGCCCTGTTCGTTGAAACTATTAATTTTGTGTTGTCCTCATTTACCGTCAGACCCACTTTTGCTTACTCCTTCTCAATTCTCGAAAAAACCGCAGTAACTTTTCTAATTGTGCGCCCAATGATATCTGGAGCATCAGCAGACGCGAGCAGCGTGTGATTTTTGCTGCTGATGATTTTATTCATATTGACTGCAGCTTTTCCCATAATGATCTCCATTAAGATGTTAAACAGATCGGACGATAGGGTGTCTCCTTGCCTGAGGCCTCGCTTAGTTTTGAAGGGTTCGGAAAGATCCTTACCAACTTTCACTGCGGATTTGGTGTTCGTCAAGGTCATCCTGCAAAAGGCGTATGAGTTTGCAGGAATACCAAGCTCAGACATTGTTTCGTAGAGTTTCCCCCGTATCGGGCTATCGAAGGCCGCCTTATAATCGACAAATAGATGATAGGTGTCGATTTGTTTTTCGTGGGTCTTCTCCAGGATTTGGCGTAGCGTGAAAATCTGGTCGGTTGTCGATTTTCCAGCCCTAAAGCTACACTGGTATGGTCCAATCAGGTCAGTGATAATCGGTTTTAGTCTTTCGCACATTATGCTTGATAGAACCTTATATGCTATGGATAAAAGGCTTATTCCACGGTAGTTGGCACAGGGACTCGGGTCACCTTTTTTAAATATGGGACATAGTACACTGAGACTCCTTATCAGCTCATCGCCGCCAGCCTTAAACAGCTCCGCCGGTAATCCATCGGCTCCTGCGGCTTATTTGTTCTTAAGCCGGGCAATATCTGTTCTGACCTCTTCTCGGTTAGGAGGGGGGCAATCGATGTCGTCGTCCAAATTGTGATCGATTGTCCCATCGTCATTGGATATCTCAGGTACCAGCAGCGCGCAGAAATGATCTCTCCATATTCCCACCATGCTCTGCACATCTGAGATGAGATTTCAGTCCTTGTCTTTACAGAAGGGGGGCTCTGAACCAAGTCCATTAGTTCCGTTTTTGACTTTCTGGTAGAATTTTCGGGCTTCGTCCTTTCTTCTGTATGTCTCAATTTTCTCACTCTCGCGCTTTCTCCACTGCCGTTTCTTACGCCTAAAGAGACAGTTCACCTCCTTTCTTTTCTCGCCATACCGCTCAGTTGCAGCTCGCGTTGCAATTAGCTGAAGCATTGCCATATGTGTAGCGTTCTTTTCGTCATTTGCAATGCGACAGTTTTTCGAAACCAAGGACGGTTGTTGCGGCAGTTTTTATAGAGTCGGAAATGGGTTTCCACTGCGCATCAGGATCGTCATCGGGAGGGAGTGGGTTCTGTGCCAAAAGTTGCGAAAGCTTCCTTGAGTAGCCTGATGTCCAGCTTTCTCTGTGTCTGGTTTCGTAAGATTTACACTGGATTGAGCGGCTTCCATCAATTATAACGTGATCAATTTTGTTCTTCGTTTGTTGATCAGGGGACGTCTTTATGCGGGAATCTTGTACCTCTAATGACCATGTTTTTTGACCCGGCAAAGTCAATCAGTCTCATTTCGTTTTCGGAACTGTCAGCATGTAGACTAAAATTGCCAATAGTTGAATGAAACACATTCTCCCTGCCTACTTTGGCATTAAAATCTCCTAGTACAATCTTAATGTCATGGCCTGGGCAGCGGTCATACGTTAACTCTAGGAGCTCATAGAATATGACTTTGGCATCATTATCTCTCTGTTTTAACGGGGCATGCACACAAATTAGGGAAATATAAAAATATTTCGCTTTTATGCGGCATGTGGCTATACGTTCACTCATAGGATTGAACCTAGAGACTAGATGTCGCAGTCTTTTGCCAACTACAAATCCGCAACCAAATTCATTTTTTTTTTCATGGCAACTGTAGTATATGTCTCAGTTTCTTTTTCTTGTGCAGCCATGTCCTGTCCATCGCATTTCTTGGACATCGGAAATGTCAGCCTTATATCTTTCGAGGACATCTGCCAATTGGATACTTGTACCGGATCTAAATAGAGTTCTTACATTCCAAGTGCATATCCATAAATCCATAAACACAATTCGTTGAAAAATTACTTAAATTTCTTCGGTGAGGTCCTCGTCAATTTTGTGAAAACGAGTGGATACATATATTTTTTGGATATTAATTTTTCTTCGCTACATTTACATACCGAACCAACGAATCGATTTGAGTAACAGAATTAGTTGATCACCCAAGCTGAACTATCAGAAAACAAAGTCAAAATGGACGCACTAAATTATGTGTGTGCAAAAGAGCCAACAGGTTTGACGTGGCGGGTTGCCAATACACAAACACATTGTTAATTGGAGACTCCAATTATAATTATGGTAAAATTAAAACTGCAAACACATTATTTTTGGTGGAAAACAGCAAATATGCACACACTTTTCAATATTTTCCCGGATACATTGTACAAGCATGATAATCATAATATTAGTATTAATAATGTAATAGGAACCATATTCAGAACATGTATATGGTAGTTTGTAAATATATTATAATTGTGTGGAAACATATTCAAAAATGTATTTTCCAGTGTGTAAAGACTATTTTTGTCCTCAGTTTTAGTTCCTCTGGCTACTTATAGTAAAGTTGATTTCAGTGAAATGTTATAAATAAATAAATATATAAATATTTTCCTATTACATCCCATAAAGGGATAGGAGGGAGCTTCTCACAATCACTTTCAGTTTTCACTCACTGATTGGGACCTACAGTTTTACACCGGTTCCGAACGGTTTTTTGAGAAACTATTTCATGGATTATTGCTCGATAGTGTCGCCATCGCTAAGCGGGGTGGCCGGTGTCGAAAGAAGTGTAAGGTGGTCAGAGCAGGGATTAAACACACGTTCTCTCGCACAACAGCTGCGCACACTAACCGTTACACCACCGACGGCTAGTGAAATGTTATCCAACTCAAATCTAAGAATCTACATTCCGATCAAGAAGATTTCTACTGTGTAGTCTACTACCTTGAAATAGGCAAAATATTGTTTCCAGTACCACTTCATACTTAAGCGGATATAGACTTATTAATAACCTTGGCGGAACTAACCCACTAGTTTGTGGAAAGCATTCACAAACATCAGAGTCAGCAACTACGGAAATACAAAAATGTTTTTCATCAAAAGTTGACGTGAGTGGCCTGTACACATCCCTTCCTTGACCTAAGGTGTCTCTCCCAAATGAAATCCTTCCTACTACTTTTGTTGGGATGGACCTTACCCAGATGATTACCGGTTGAGAATCACTACTACTTCAGTAGATTTTATCAAAATAACTCCATCACTTCTATTCCTTTATGGTTATGACAATACGAGTAGTATTGCCGACAAGTTGCCTTTTATGACTTTGACTCACTAATGGTTTTGTTTTTTGGGGAAAACTTGTTGCCTCCTAATGACGCTGTTACTAATTTAAGCATAATACGAGTTGTAGATGTCGCCGAAACATGTTCAGATGGTGCTGATACCAGAGTTATACTTGTGCTTTTTGAAAAATTCTAACATGAGTGTTAATTTGCTAATGAGTCTTCATTTCCACAAGAACATATAGGGACCTACACATGTACTAGGCTGTCTTTAAAAGGCTTTTGTGGTCCCCTTTTTCGTTTAGTTTTGGTTTGTGACGCTTTAGGGCACCATAAATTTTGCGACAAATTCCATGAACAATAAAAACCGGAGCTTCGGTTGAGGGGAAGACCAGGGGGAGGGGCCAAACGTATATATACATTTTTTACACTATGATTTTAAACAATGGCATCATTAGTTTGTATTTTATGCACTGAAGTCAGTTCTCCTTTAGTGTTTCTTTTCGGTTTTTGTTTTGTTTTTCCTTTCATTTTCATATGAATCCTATGGCAACAACTAGGAAATATGTTAAACAACCTTAAATACCGAAAGTACTCAACCAAGTGCAGAGTTGTTCACTCGTATTCACTGATATCGATGTTTCCGTTGCTGCTGGATGTCCAACAACTTCACTATTGACTGTGGCAAGATACTCGTACTATGCTTCACTACTGGGTACTCAGTGCTGGCTGGCTGCTGGTGGCAGAGTCCACAAAGATTTGTTGCACGTATGCGTGAGTTAAAAATCTGATATGCTCGCATAATTGCGCACATTTGCTTAAGTAAAGGCCACTGGGGGACGGACAGGCAGACGGACGGATTAGGAAAGGCAAACAAAAAACTGCACGTGGAAGAAGTCAAAGAAGGAAGCTATGGAAAAAGTGAACATTTAAACATATTACAATTGTTTCCGAAAGACTTGACTCGAAGGTGTTTGAGTTTTCCTGTAACTAGTACTGCAAATGTTGTTGTTGTTGCTACATGTTTCATAGTTATGTTGGCTACTGGAGTTGGACCATCAGCAGCCTCCGTGATGGTGATCTCCGAGAAAACCGAAAAGTAAATTAAGGCAGAGGAAAACTTAGGTTGCCATACTGATCACAACGATACCGAATAAAAATTGTGTTCTCGGTCCATGTGATATATTAAGTCAAGTATTTCTGACCACTCTGAGAGATTCAAGGACGATCAGCTAATGTTAAAATATTTAAAGACTATTTAAATTCATTCCAAAATGCGGTATATATTTTTACACAAAGACCATTACATCCCATGAAGGGACTGAGGAGAGCTTGTCACAACCAGTGGGCTGTGCGCTTTCTAGTTTTTATACTCACTGCTTGGGACCTAAAATTTTACACCAGTTCCGAGCGGCATTTTGAGAAGCTTTTTCATAGCTAAGAACTGGATAGTGTGTCCGTCATTACGCGAGGTGACTATCTAGGAAAGATATGTAAGACAATAGATCGAACCCACGTTTTTATTTACAAAATCCGCGCACACAACCATTGCACCACCGACGGTCAAATTAGAATTAACTGTGTGTGCGACTATTGTACTTATTGCGCTGCTTTGATATCGGAACCGACGTCACATCTTTCGGCTTCGCGTTTCAATTTCACACAGAATTGACAAAACTATTGAGTGTAATACGAAAATAAGATTATAAGAAACGTTTCAAAGAACATTAAAGTTCGGAACCAGTATTGAAGTGCTTGGGCCGAGCGGTCGGATTATAGGAGATATATGGAGACAAAGTTTGCCAAAATGTGAAATGTCTCTAATATATCCATACTTTTTCATTCAGCAAAACGAAACGAAAGCTTTTGCTTCCAAGCGGAATACGCGGTTACACTTGAGAGGCTCGTACAAATTGATTGATATATCGGCGCTTGCATAAAAATTCTGGTTATAGGAGATATGAGGTGACAAAGTCTCAGGTATGAAACATAGTCGAGTCTGTAATTATTAGGCCTCCTGCTTAACAAACACTTTCCAGGCAACTGATACGAATATAATCGTACTCACCGCACGTTGCGGGAAATATCGTGACTAAGGGAATATACACATTGAGCAATAGGAATCTTAAAAACTATGTAGCCCTAACGAAATAGCACCTATGGGGTTACAAAGTGTCGTTTCTATTGGCTCCCTCTTTACTGAACCTTTATTGAAGCAGCATTAAACTATCATATATTCCTTACATGCTAATGAATTCGAAAGTCATCCTAATAGTTAACAAGGGCATAGACATTTTTATGAGTGGAAATTCTTAGGTTTTGTTTTAATAAGTTATAAACTGTTCAGGAAAGCGCTCTCAATGGCATGACTAGTCTTGGAATCCGTAACAAGTTCATCATCAGATGTCCAACTACTGTGTCTGAATGGATACCATCGAATTAGTATCGATCGAAGGATCCTAAGTACCAACTCACACATTGGAAAGTCAATTATTCTAAAACAAGAGCAGAAGGTTTTTTAGTCTCCTATTCCCATTTCCTAGTGAAATCTCGCATTACTTTTAGATGGGGGAATCTAAGTTGACATTCATACTGACTGTGAGGAAAGCACCACAACTACAGTCACACAATCCACCTTCTGAAGCCATTGGAACCGATCATTCACTCATAGCTACTGCACTGTCCACATACCAGCATGTATACTGCTAAAGTAAATCCATGGAATCAGCACTACACCACCTACTAAACTCTATAGAGGAATTTATATATCTGAAGGAGTACACCTTGATCGATAAAATTGGATCTATCAACACTCTCTACCCGCAAGGGGATCAGTAACGTTCTCTATGAACTACTTATGCGTTTTCGCACAACCTCGTCCCCAAGTCTCACGAACTTATCTAGAAATGTAAATAGATGAACCCCTTAAAGGGCTGTCCAATATCCAGTTCTCTATAATTTAGCACCAGATAGTATTTTGCTTGAGCTAGCGAGATCAGGTTCCAAATTCGAAGCAAACCACCTGCAGCACAGGGAATGTACCCTTAGACATGAGGAGATCTGTCCCACGGTTATATTAGGAAACTTCCTAAGTGGGTCACGTAGAATGAGTTGGAAGTAAATTCGTAGGAAACCTACGTTGTGCTCTGTACCACAAAGAAGAGGGTTCAGTATACTTAGCCCCTATCTCAAGGTGTAGGAGTTTGCCTGAAGGAAAATGCAAAATATCTAGGTGTGATTCTAAGACTATAAATGGCATCAGTAAAGCAACGGTGGCTCTATATTCGGGCAAAAATCCTTTCGGAGAGCAAGGGGTCCAATCACCGAAAAGAGTTTTTTTTTTGTATCAAAGCCCTGAGTGCATTGTGTTGGTGAAGGAAAATTGAGGTAGTGGAAGGCGGATAGAGGGATTAGTGTCTGTTTACATTTGTCTTGAATCTTTGTATGTCACAATTGGTGGGAAATACAGTAGCCGGAAGTTTATTCCACACACGGACTGTATAGTGTGTAGTCCGGCCAACCGGCTACTCTATAAGCTCGACACTCAAATGCCGGCAACGTCAGGAATCTACATCAAAACATTTTTCTTGATAGTTTGCCATACCCTATGGTCACGGCAATATTTTAAGGGATCTGCTGTATTAGAATTGGATTAAGCAACAGACACGTCTACAGGAAGGAACTCATACCTGGTCATGCAAATCAATTGACAACAAAGTAGGTTTTGAAGCTCATACTGAAGAGTCGAGTCAGAACTTTGCACAAGGCTACCAGACCATTGTAGTGTTTTAGGCAGCCGTCATCGTAAAAACGGAAGTTGTACTCTAGCTTGGAGGAAACAACTATCAACATATTCTGTGTGAGCCCAAAACCATGCAATACGTTCTGGAAACTTAGGTTCAGAGGATGTTCTTCCGCCGTGCCAGCCGAGACAGGTAAATTAATGAAATTGTATTAAATTATTAATGAAAATTATTGTTGTTTATTAAAACTTTAATGAGACATATTCATCACAGCAACGAAACGTTTTCTCACTATAAGGGGACGTGTTCATGGGAGCAATGAAACAAATCGGTCCATAAATGATTTTAATTCGTTAATTTACTTTCAAAGAGTGGCAGTCGGTTGTGCAAATGAGAACGGAGGTTCGATCCCTGCACTTACCACCTTACATTTCTTTTAACGGCGGTCACCTCGTTTAGTGGCGGCGACATTTAGCCATGAAAAACTTCTCAAAACACCGTTCGGAACGGGTGTAAAATTAGCCAATTAGTGAGTGTAAAACTAAAAAGAGCACAGCTCACTGATTATGAGGAGCTCTCCCCAATCCCTTCATGGGATGTAATGGGAAACGATTTTAAGGTTGAAATATCAAAACTATCATATCAGACAAAAAATGGATGCATATTAACTCCCTCTGTCATTTGGGTGTAATCCAAAGTATATCAACCCCAGAAATCCGAAGCCTTTCGGGGGTATTGAGTAAAAGAATAATTCCAGCAGCTGATTTAAGTGGCACATAATGAGTGACAACCAGGTTTAATATTTCAAAAATTGTATTTCAGCTTTCATTGGATTGAGCAGTCAATTTTTCAAGGCGAATTTAACAAAATCTTTCGACTGAATTCCACGTCTGTATATTAACCCATTTCGAGCCACTGTTCGAGTTTTCGAACAGCAATTTTTACTATTTTCAACCCAATTTTTCTATGACGATGTATAGGCGATGCAAAACGCCATGATTCAGTGCTATAAGAAATTTTGTTGCCTGGTTGAAAAACCCCTTATATTTAGACTAAATTTCTAATAACAAAATAAGACACATTAAAGGAATTATTTTTTCAAAAATATATTACTTTTAAAGAAAAAGATAAAAATAAATTGCCTCGGGTCATTGTTCGACTTCTCGAACAGCCGTTATCGGTGAAACTATATGAGATAGCGAAATTGTGACGACAGATTTGAGTTCAGCGGACCCTAATTACCATAGAAACATAATTTTCTACAAAAAATTCCAAAATTTTTGCAACATGGCTAAAATGTGTTAAACTCGTCACCTGGCAAGCCTGATTGCAACCCCATACCTTCTACTCATCCCCACACGATGGCTTAGATCATTCTAGACTTCATCATTGATACATTGTATGTCCTCTGCCCGAAATGTCGTGCCTTTTTCCAAAATATCTCTATCAAAAATCATGGAATAGAACAGACATTAAATATTCAGATTTAAATTTGCCTCTGACTGTCTGGCTTGTAGTATTTCGTTTTACACAGCGGACATGAGAATCAATTCCATGAAGCTTAGGCTGCCACAGAGACAGAAGGGAGGACAGAAACGGATGGAATTTAATAAAATATTCCACAAAATTATTGATGAAGTTGGAGCAGCACTGATGGACGGGGCGGTGGAAAGTGTGTATGATGGTGAACCAAAACTGAACAACAACAAAATCTATAAAAAAATTCACGAAACTGCACTAACAAATACAATTATTTAGAGAACAAAACGAAACGAAGCAAGGAACGACAGAAGGGGGAAAGAAGCAACAACACTACGAGGCAGTCGGTTTCAACCATGATAGTAATGGGACGAGATGACTTGTTGATGATAACAAATTAACCGAAAAGTCAAATCATGCAACTCTTTTCAAAACGAAGAACTGACGATGAGGATGTTCCCTCCTCCCAGATATCTAGCTGCACGCGGCTGCCTTTGCTGCTGAAACAGCTGACAATGCCCCAAAAATCAGTACAACGTTAAAAGGGTTTGACGAGGCAACAGACCCCCTCCACGTCCTCCTCCTAAAGATGGAATGCATGCCATCCATAACCATCCAAGTTAAAGGTTGTGTGTTAGGTGACGTTGAGGAAGATGTTGACTGTTGTTGGCCTGGAAGTAGCCATAGAGCGGCAGTGGCCAGGTACAAGTAATGAATAACAGTACGAAAATGATGACGATGTGATGATGAGAACGAGCATGAGATTGAGAATGAGGATGTTGTGACTTTTATAACTGCCAACAATGTGAGGGGAAATGAGTGATGCAAGGACGTCATGATGATGATGGGGGTAACAACCAGTGACGTTGCCTTTGCCTCTGACTTATTCCGTGAATGTATTGCAGCGGTTTGCTCCGTCACTGTTTATATTCCGAGTAACCGCCCATACTTGATAGATTTAGGCATAGTGATCCCAAGGCTTTTTTGTAGTTTTGCTGTGGGCATAAGCTATTTTTATATGCCATCATGGTTGGATTGTTTTGAAATTTCGCGTGTTTTTTGATTTAGATTTTGGCGAGTTTGCTTTGTACCCTTTGTGGTGGCTCGCAGTGTTGTCGGTTTCGTCGCTGCCAATCCAGCTGCTCGAGTGCCAGCCCTGTTATTAACTTGTCGTATTCGAAAACAAGATGAGAACGATTAATGCTCGTGGCCAATTTAAAAGTTTGCATTCCTTGTTAAGCATGTGAGTGGTACTCGGCAGTTGGAGCAACTGCAACCTCACTGTCATCATCTTCATACTCAATCTCCTCCTCATCGTCCAGTGCGGTGTCAGCAATAGACCACGGAGTAATATTCATATTGGTACTGGGTAAACATCCCAACATATCCATTCTATCCACCGAAGTATTGACTTTTCCGCCATGCCTGTGGAAAGCCAACCATTTCCATTCACAAACCTCTTCTTGTGCTACACGGTGTGAAATGCTGTTGGCCCATGTCTATGGTTGGTTGGCATTGGTGGACTGTTTACCACATACGAGGGGAATAGGCTCGTATCTTGACAAGCCACCATAAACTCATTGCCTGCCCTATGGAATGGGATGCAAACTCAATCAACCAGATTTGCAGACACAAAAATATAATTTCATGTTCTAATCCTATTTCAAGTAAAACAAACGCTGAAACTGAAAACAAAAGATCCACTCAGCAGTTATAATGTAGGGACAACATACGCAAGTTTCCTGGGATTCGCGTTGATCTCAGTTATGGCCAACACATACTCCCCGGTGCGTACGAATAAGTGTGTGCTTGGACTCACTACGTTCTTTTGCTGCTGGTCCTTGAAGGCAACTATCGTGATTACATTTTGTGATTCTTGTAGCCGATTTGAGTTTGACGAATACTATTCTTTCGTCGTCTTTGTTCATGTTCGTAAATTGTTAACTAACTGATTTTGTTTTCGTTCTTAGGTCGCAGTGGTATCGGCTCCTCCAACCTTTCATTGGGTACTCTTGGTCGGGTTATCGGGAAAAGGCATCTAAACTGAAGGGGTTGTAAACAAAGTCTTCCACAACAACATATGCGATGGTGTGTTGATTTTGTTGACAATATATCAGAGTGGACGGACAACAACGATGAAATGTACATTATTTTTGCTTGTTGTTGTTGCTATTGCTGCAGATGTAAGAGCTGATGATGTAACACTTCTCTGCTGGATA
Source organism: Phaonia tiefii (assembly GCA_963931995.1). Taxonomy (NCBI): domain Eukaryota; kingdom Metazoa; phylum Arthropoda; class Insecta; order Diptera; family Muscidae; genus Phaonia; species Phaonia tiefii. The sequence continues at coordinate 295,760,723 of OZ008369.1, read as the reverse complement.
TGTTGACAACAATTTGTAGTCAGATGTTTGAAAGTTTACAAGGAACCAAAGCAACTGTAGTCATGCAAAATACTTCTAGTGAAGGAAGGTACATTTCACTAGTTATAGATAAAAAAAGCCATATACATATACATGTTGTTCAATAGCCGATTTTTTTTTTTAAATACTGTCTTGAGAAGCTCTCCCCAATTCCGTCATGGGAAGCATTGAGAAGCCAAGTTCTAAGTTTTTTGGGCAACCATTTCGACATCCGAATTCATCGAACAAAAGATCCGGAGAAATACCGCATCACAATATTTCATCCTGTACTAAGATCAATACGTCTCGCCAAATACAAAAAAGAAATGCATTCAAAACAAATGCCCGCGAAATAACGCCTGCACTAAGATTAACATCTCCCGTGAAATTGTATAAAACTTCATACAAATAAAGCCTGCCAAATATCGGCGCAAAAATTCCGCTAGTGTAGTACTGAGCTGTTCACGCGAAATAGCAGCAACATCTGTATCGTCAACGCAACATTTGAATGTTTCTAAGAAAATTTTAGCGAACAATTTATTTGTAAAAGGAAGTTAACAACTCTGTCAACTCACATCCAATTTATTAAAAAATATATTTTCAGTGGGAAAATAACTCAAATACAAACACAATTATATTTACAAATCGTGGGTTGATTATTATTTTGTCGTATACGCCATTTCTGTTTATTTCGAGGTGATATTATGTCCACAGGTTTTTGTGAGGTCTCTTTCCGAATCTGTTGTCAGATTTTTGATATATCTTATCACTACTGTGATGCTTACCCTAATTTGTGTGTATAAAAATTGCTAGTTGGTAATAGTGGTATAGTTGCGAATATTGGTATCTCCGTTTCAAAAAATTGACGTTTACGACAAACCAATAATAAGTCGACGAAATACTGGTATGTTGCTGGGCCATTTCTCAGCGAAACAAATGAATATGTTTCTCCCGAACGATCTTAGTGCTCGGCTATACCGACGACATATTCCCGCACGTGCAGCACTAAGTTTTTCGCGTGATATGCAGGCAACATGTAACGGGTCCGCCAAATAACAAATGACTATTGTCCAAATAGGACAATATTCGTGAAGCCATTGGTGAAATACAGCTGCACTCAATCGATAATGTGCTTAAAAATTGGACCGATCGTGTAGGCTACTGCATGGCTAGCCGAGGCAGCCATTTGAATGAAATTATTTTCCATTATTAACCGGAAGGATTGTACTTTCAAATAAAAAAAGAAATTTGAGAAAATATTCAGTAGTTTTTTTTATAGCATTTTCAAAAAATAAAAGTTTGTAAGAAAAATCAAACTACCAATCAAATTGGAGGAAAGAATTATCAAATTTTATCAACTAATAGAGATTTTTAGTGTAAAACAAAACTTTGAAACAGGTAAACTATAGTCGTCAACACAGATATGTTGCTGACCCATTTCACAGCGAAACAAATTGATGTTGCTTAATGTGTTTCATGTGGCCGTATTTAGTAACAGGCTACAACACTAGTATTAACAACATGTATCTAGCAACATTTCAATGTATCTATTGAAACTATAACTACACCTATCAAATTATCGGTAGAAATTATCAATTTAAATGTTCTCGCGAATAACGTTGTAAGCGACAAAATGTAAATTTTTAATCACAGACAAAAACCCATTTAAGCTTGTGTGCACTTAGTTTTTGTGTGTCTCTTTAAGTTTTGGTTTAATATCCACTTTTATTAACATTAAACACAAAATTATATTAATAAAAACATGAAATTATTACAAAATTAAATTGTTTATAATTTTCGCAATAAAATAACGTTTTGTATTTAAAACTAATGGGATGATAACACGCTTTAACGTGTAGCGTTTTTCACTTTGAGACGGATTTAAAATGTCAGAACTGATTTTTCTTATTTAGTTTTGCATTTAAATATCTGGGAGACTAATTCGACACAACGAAAAATCACTTTTCCAAAAACTGTTGCTGACAACATTATTCGCGAGAAGGCTTCAATTGTTGGCTCTCATTCCGTTCGACAAAAAACAGATTTTCAGTGTAAAAAAAATTAAGACACAGAGAAAACATTAAGAGAATTAAGACACAGAGAAATATTAAAATGTTGTCGACACTTTGCGTAAAGAACTAAGTACTATACTGGCGGACATTTTCGTTGTTGTTTCACAGTTATTTTTGTCATTAAATTTTACGAAAAATACTGAACATAGTACAGGCCTTTACAGTGATTCAATTGTTGTATCAGGTGATTCAAGGTATTTAGCCAGAAGAAGTGTGGAAACTGCATATTAGGAGGGTCTCAAACGATGAGTATTGCAGCGTTTATATCTGGGATGTGAACGTTTTTCATTTTTGCGAGAAGTGTATATTAGCAAAAAAAAAAATATTTACATATCAGTTAAAGGGGCACAACTCAAAATTTTCATAATTGCATTTTTTGGTACAAAATAATAACCACGACCCGTATCTATCCACTGTAAAAATTTGGCATCATTTACGCGCCCCCATTCTTAAAAATAATTCCTGAAGAATATATCCTTCATTTTTTGTCTTTACTGAAATTTTTTAAATTTTGAGTTGTGCCCCTGTAACTGATAGTGTGCGATATATTTTGATAATATTTTTTGCCAATACGGGCTCTAAAACGTAACTTCATAGACACTAACTACAACTATTTTGCCAACATTTGAAATCTTTCTCAATAAAAACTATTTCGAAAGATTTAGAATCATTTTCCACTGCTATCAAAATACATTAACTACTATATTCATTTTTTTAAGTCAAAATCTACTTTTATTGATCATTACAAAAACTGATCCCATCTAAAGCAACATGTATCCGTAAAAAGATGCCAACCAGATAGCATCCATCTATTGCGTCCTCATTCAAACAAAACACACTTCAATCACTGCTGATTTGAGACATCTCAGATCCTAAATACATTTCATCAAATCAAGCTTATTTTTTCGTCAGCTCCAGCAAGAGGTGATACTCCAGCCAACACACGCTCAGACCAAAAAGGTATTGTATTCGCGCAGATGACGGCCGACAGATAAGGTGCTGGGGAGTCAGACGTTTTTGAATTTAGTGTTGACAAGATAATTACGTTAAACAGATACTTATAAACAATGATCGCAATAAAAAAAAAAAAAGTACAACAACATCAACAACAAAACCAAAAACATCAAGAGATACAATGTAACAAAAGTTATCACAGCCGGGTAAAGATGTATGAACAGACGGACAAACTCTGAGACAGACGAAAAGTCTTTGAACTTCAACAACTTCAAATACAAGCTTGGCCTTTATTGCTTGTAATGCAATGAATTATTACTTACCTTGCTGGATGAGATGTGGAAGTGTTCGAAATGGGAATGGACAGATAGGCAGCAGGAAGCTGCAGGTACGATTGACCGTTGCAAGTGTGAATTGAACGAGCCACCATTGTAGGGGTGATAATTGTGATGAGAATACCAACTACACGCCAAACTGAACGACCACATGGTGGCTGGCGATGATGATTGGCCTGCTGATTTAATGATCATACCTTTTGGATTTTGGGCTGTGGTGTGATGTGATGTGTTGTGGTCTTTGGCAAACTCTTCCTCTCTTGCACCAGACAGACTACAACACCATTTAAAGATCTTCAATTCACACTCTCAGTTTTCGAATCGATTTTGGTTTTCGTTTTTGCGACTCTTAATGTCTGATAATTTAGCCACACGTCAGTCAATCTCCGAGTAACTCACAGGCATACGCGCGCATGTGCAACAATTGCCGGGGCAGGTCGATAATTGTGTCCATCAGTTCGAAGTAAGCAAACTGACAATTTGTGAAAAACTCCTCCTTGGTTGCATTGATGCCACAATAATTGCAGTAAAACCCAGCCAACCAACATATGGATGAAATGCAAAGAATTCTTGACTTTAATTTTTGTTAATATATAAAAAAATCAAAGTAACAACAGCAACACATCAACAACGATTGGAAACAAAAACTATAGTGATTTAAAGACAACAACTGTTGTTAAGTGATTTATAATTGTTGACGATCACAGTCGCTTTCATATGTGCAGACAAACAGCCAGATGAACAGACACATGTACATATTCATACACCCACATAGACGAAAAACTTTTACAACATTCTCATAATTTGTTGTGAATTTTTGTGATAACTTTCAGTGACAATTGTCGTACACAAATACACATCCGAGGGTCACACAGGAAGTTTACCAAAGGCTGTAGCAGTGTCTACAATGGAAACCTTTGTCGAAGTCTGAGTTTGGGATATTTGCCTATAGTCGGAGTCGTAAAAATTTGAACGACACCGGCCCCAAGTTCAGTAGTTGGAATGGTGTAGTACATTTTGCAAATTATTGGAGGTTTCACAATTTTGGCCAAACTTTTCAATTTTGGCCAAACTTCAAACTGAACTGTGAAACAGCTAGATAATTCTGCGGTTTCCTGCAATAACAGAGAAATGACAAAAGGATATAAATTTATCAAACTATTGTTGTGGTTATGTATGGAGCACAAAAATTAGTATTTGTTAATATTGAAATAAATAAAATCGACAAAGATAGTTATTGCAAACCACTACAGAAAAATAAAACTAAAGAGTAATATAACAAAGGATTTTTGTGCGTAATCGAATACGCTAAATAGACAATATTTGGGTTTGAATGAAGGACGCAGTTCATTTCCAAGTATTTGCTAAGGTCCACCGTTGCATCTGGTCTCAAGCCATATTCCCTTGGTCAGCTTCAAATTTAAATATACACTTGTATTAACTAACGTTGAATTCAAGATAGATAAGTGAATCTTATATTGTCATATTTTTGTCTGACATTTGTTATCAAACTTATAACTGTCGATTCCTTCTTAGATATAACGTATATCGCAGTAACGCCTATATCTCTCTTTACTACACAAAAAACAAGCAGTTTGTGCTGCAGTTATGACTGAAATGAGCTGAAAGGTGCATCTTTCATTCGTCGACTGTTGTCAGTGTGCCTGTCAAGTATCCAGAAAATCTAACATTCTCCTTTTTTGCTCGTCACACGACTTTTGTCATCGAAAGTGAGCTAACGTACAGTTTCATTGGTGTGGTTTGATGAATATATTTCATCGCAGCAAGAAATTTGTTTCATTACTGCATGAATATGTTTCATTACTGCAACGAATATGTTCCATTGCTGCAATGAATTTTTTTTCGCTGCTACAATGAATTTGTTTCAGAAACGCTTCCTTCACAATATCCATTGTGGCTCCGCTCATTCTATTCCGGCCCTGTAGCGTTCGCCAGTAACAGTAACCGTATTGCCGGTGGCGTCCTCAAAAGTGGCGTCCTTTCTTGAATGAGTGGATGTAATGGCTCTTCATGCATCACACGCGGATATTCAGTGCCCCAGAAATGAAGATTTAGCTTATTGACGTAACCCCTTAAGTGGAAATGCGTATCGTCACTCATGATGATTTTCGACACAAAATCGTCCTCTTTGTTGTTGAGATTGAGGATGGCTTGACAGTAATTCACACGTGACTGACAGTCAGCAGGCATTAACTGATGCACTGTTTGCACTTTGTACGGGAACTTGTGTAAATCTTTTACTAAAAGCCGTGTGTTGTCCGATTGCGTGGCCCGTGGTCAGGTTGATGTTGCTTCGTTCTCAACGACATAGGCAGCCACAGCCGCGATACTCTCGGCCGAACGACCAGTCTGGTAGAGGCCACGTCTTGCAAGGTCTCGTGTGGTTCCAGTCTGTTTGAGTCGAGTAGTTAAGTGCCAGCTTGTTTGCCCAGTTGGCGCGACACGATTAGGAAATTAGTCAAAAAAGTCGACGCAATTATTCCAGGCTCTTGCGGATTATGGAGCTCCATTGCTTGCTTGTCTGTTTGTATGGAGCAGCTGTCTAGTTCACAGATATCAAAAATGCAAAAATTATAACATCTTCCGATAGGGTAAGTCGCCAATTCAAATGAATGAGATCGAAGTCTTAAGACCAGAACATTGTATAAAACTGTATAGAAAAATAAATGGCATCGAAATAGAGACGAAAATATTCCTCCGTTCACGTGTGATATAAGCAACATGTATCGTCAACATTTTAATGTTTCCAAGAAATAATAAACAAACATATCGAATGAAAAAATTATCAATCTTGTCAACTCTCTCAATTTCTCAAAACAAAAACAGATTTGAAGTATAAAAACAGCAACAATCAAACATGTGCAAAATATGAACATAAACATTCATATGTTGCTCGCAAATTGAACAAAGAAACAAGTGTAGCGCAACGTTTTTCACGCAACATATGTATCAAAATGAATTTTTTTCGTTGCGAAATGGGCCAGCAACATATCAATGATTAAGACAACATTTTTCTGTTTTTACGTTTTTTTTACACCCAGTTTCTTTTTTTTATAAACTGAGCGACTTCTTCCCTCAATTTGATTGAACGTTACATCTTTTATGCAACATTAAAATGTTGCTCGATACATGTTGCGTACATTCCGTGTGAACAACTTAGTACTAGAAGTTCGGAAAAATTTCGTCGACATTTCGCAAGTATTTATTTCGTATGGTGTTTTCCAAATTTTCACGTGAAACGTTAATCTTAGTATGGACGTTTAATCGGCAAATATTGACCTTGAAATAATGAACAGAATAAAGTCAGTGTATGAGAGAGAGTTAAAATATAAATGCAGCTCTGATCAAGCTGTTCAGCACCACATATATACGTATATCAAGCTTGTATTACACTGGCATATTGGCCTTGTATTTGGTTGTGCACATGCTGTTTCGTTCGACTGAAATTCAGCTTACGATTCACTGAATTTGCTGTTTTTGCTTTCTAACCATGCTTTACACTAGATTAAAGCCTTGCAATTACACTGTTATTATAGCACAATTCTAATAATTGTGCTTAGTGTGTAACTTCGGCTCGTGTTATATTTAATCAGTATCCCGAAGTTCAGCAACATGTTGCAGATACTGTTCAAGTGAACCTCGGCATCAATGCTACAGTAAATTCAAAACAAAAATAATACAAACAAAAACCACAAATTAACAACAACTTAAAACATTATTTTATATATCCCAACAACAACAACTGCAACATATCTTCGTATACATATGAATTTTATACAAATTATTACTGATATGTTGCGACAAGCAACATATTTCCATATCAGACGGACTCTCCTATGTGAAGCCTCCCTGTCGCAAACTTTTGTCCTCCATACAATTACTGATGCAGAGTGTTGTGATAGTTGACGATGGCAATGATGCTGTTGATGGTGATGACAAAGTTTCGGAGAGATTGGAACGGCAGGAGGTGGAGTGCAATAAATGCGGCAGTGACAATGCCATTACCGGCACCGGGATTAAATCCAGGAAGATCTAACGAAATGTACACACAAACTCATTCCAAAATGAATCGAAATGAAATTTTGCAAAAACCAAACTTGAGTTTCATAAATTTGTTTTAACTGACGAACAGAGAGACAGACATACAGACAGACACCAGGACATAGGGATGAAAGAACGTTGTTACGGAGTAGATAGAAATGTATTGGAAACACATACAGACTGTGTGGCATGAATTATTAAATGTCAATTTGCAACAACATGTAAAGTTTTATTGTGACAACAACTTGTGCCAGAAATTGTTGCAATAATTTATTTTATTGTTGGCAACTATTAGAGAGTCTCAAATAAACATAAGCAAACAACGGCAACAACATTAGCAGCAGCAACATCATCGCCATTGTCATCAGCTTGAGTGCATCAGCATCAGCATCATGAGCACAGGATGCTGACTGCTAGATATTGGTTGCTGTTACTGAGGATGATGATGGCAATGAATGTGAACGATATCCTGTATGCGAAATGACTATAAACGGAATTCAAAAGTTTAATTTTTAGACGCTGGCTAGTTGGTTGTTACTTCGTTTGTTTGATTTGTGTTCTTCTACATGTGAAATGGTCAACAACATGACAACACAGCAACAACCGAACATGTTCATTTTTTCTACAAGACATATGTAAATGCATCCAATATTTCATACATAATTTTGTACCTTTACCAAGGATTAAGGGGCATTCCAACTGTTGGAGTAAACATATATATTAGCAAAGTTTCAAGTTGTCATGCTCATAAACTTAGAAGGCAATTTGATTTTTAATTATAATGTTCGTGCCCATTCGTTATTACAAATTGTTTCCCGATCCCAACAAACGCCATGTGTGAACACAGCTTTAAAACACTCAATTCGAGTTCCTTCACATACCGTTCAAGTAGTAGTTTAGATTTTATTTGTACTTTTTCAAAGAAAATTTCAAAAGAAATCCATTCATATCTTGTTTGTTAGTATCCACGATACTGGGGTCTCCTGCAGAAGAAAAAAACACAATCTGTGAAGGGGGATGGGAGGAAAATAATGATTTTGTATGCGAATGGCAAGGAAAAATCAAAGCTTTCTTGCTGCTTGCAAAGAACAAACGAGGAGCTCATGTTTGCTTATTTTCCAGGTTCAGTTAAACGAAGCACCACACAAGTGTAGAATCCTTTGGAAAAATAAGCTTGAATTGATAGAGATCCATCGGATTGCAATTGCATGGCATAGTATGACATAGCACTCGTCCCATTGTCCATCCATTCACCCATCCCCTTTGCACTCACTTTTGTGGGGCCCACTGTGGAGCAATGCTGAAGTAGTTGGATGCTGAGTTGAGTAGTGTCCATCCAACATAGGTTGGTGTATTGACTTTGATGCTTTTCCAATGATTTGTATGCAAAAAACATTTCCAACTGAAAGAAATAAATCAGCATCGCACTTCAAAACAATACCAACAACAGCTCCAGCTCCAGCATCAGCAGTATCAGAAAAATGTTTTTGATTCTGATTCCACTGCCTTGCATTTCAATACAGGACTCAACCGACCAACTACAATACAAAATAAAACTCTAGATGAGATGCATTCCATCCATGTTTTGTTCAGTCTTTGTATGCGATGGCATTTGGATCGGCAACAACTTTGTTTTGAATGTTCTAAAGAATGGACAAAAATGTTAACAAGTTCATAAGAATTATGAACTAACGAACAAAGAGAAATGGAAAAACTCCAAAGCATCACAGATTTCAAAGGATTTCCGGAAATTGCAAAAGGAAAATGAGAGTTCAATTTAATTGAATTATCAGCAGCAACATCCTTGTTGCCCCAAACAGTTCACCCTAAGTAGATAACAGAAGCAATCACGTGTGTATTATAACAATTGTAAGCTGTCAGAAAACTTTAATATCAACTCAATGATTGCGAAAATATGTTTTTTAAGAATTTAACAATCATCAAAACAACAACACGGTGTCAATCACACGACTGTTTATTGTCCAATAGTTCGGTGAAAAACATATTTTTTATTAAATCTCTAGATCCAAACGAAGCGAATTGTTCTCTTATTTGACAACAACAAATTAGCTTGTATGTAAAGGGTGGGCCATGTAATAACGGGTTTTTCAACAGAGACGCTACAAAGGTAAATCGATAGGGACAGCAAACGACGCCATATTTTTTCCCGCTCTTTTGACATTTCTCTTCAGTAAGGTTTGTCATTTCATCATGGAAACATATACGAGCCAACAACGAGTCGAAATTATTAAAATTTACTACCGAAATTTGGAGTCAGTGGCCTCAACTTTAAGAGCGCTACGGCCAATTTATGGTCGTCATAATCGTCCTACCAGATGAACAATTGAGCGTCTAGTGGAAAAGTTTGAATCCACAGGCACAGTACAAAATGTTGCCGTGCCAGTGAGACAAAGAAGTGCCCGTAGTGTCGAGAATATTGCTGCCGCTGAGGCTTCAGTTCAAGAAAGCCCAAATGTGTCTCTCACACGTCGTTCTCAAGCGTTGAGGATCTCCGTGACGTCGTTGTGGCGAATTTTGCGAAAAGATCTTGGCCTACATCCTTACAAGATCAAATTGACGCAAGAACTGAAGCCGCTTGACCACCATAAGCGTCGTATGTTCGTGAATTGGGCTGAGCAACAACTTGAAAATGATTTGGATTTTCATCGGAAAATCATCTTCAGCGATGAGGCTCATTTCTGGCTGAATGGCTTCGTCAATAAGCAAAATATGCGTTATTGGTCAGACAGCAATCCACACGTAATCCACGAGTCATCATTGCATCCCGAAAAAATTACGGTTTGGTGCGGTTTATGGGCCGGCGGCGTCATTGGGCCGTACTTCTTCCGTGATGATCAAGACCGGCACATTACTGTGAATGCGAATCGCAACCGTTCAATGATAACCGAATATTTTTGGCCCCAATTGGATAATATGGACTTGGAGGACATGTGGTTCCAACAGGACGCCGCCACAAGCCACACAGCGAATGCCACAATCAATTTATTGGAAACCAAGTTTGGTGAACGTGTTATCTCACGAAATGGTCCAGTCGATTGGCCGCCTCGGTCGTGCGATTTGACGCCGTTAGATTATTTCTTGTGGGGCTACGTCAGGTCTATGGTCTATGCCAACAAGCCAGCGACGATTGATGAACTTCGTACGAATATCGAACGTGAAATTGCAGCAGTATCGGCCGATTTATGCTTGAAAACCGTCGAAAATTGAGTTCAGCGTCTGGACTTCTGCAAGCGTGCCCGTGGTGGCCATGCAAAAGAAATCGAGTTCCATACATAATGGCATCGAACGTACTTTCACAGGAATAAAGAATTTCATTGGTATCTAAAACCGGTTTTGTTTAATGTAAATATATTCCATACAATTATACAGTTTTCTTCTAAATTACTTTTGAGGAATTTAATTTTAAACAAATAAAAACGTATACACTTCTGTTAAAATTGATCATGGAATTTAAATATTTGTCCTGACAGATATAAATTTTGACCAAATTATTTCTTCTCGAATATTCAAAATTTCAGCAAATAGACGGTCGGTGCAAGTCCAAACCCAGTTTCCATCTATGGTTTTTTAAATATTCTACACAGAAAAAAATATTGGCCTGTAAATTTCAATTAAAAACATAATTGCATTTTTTCAAAAAATTCAATTAAAAATTAATTGAATCAATTAAATATTTAGTCATATTTTTTGAGTTTGCAACAGAACTTGGAGTTGCCAAAGCACGGTGCTAAAAATGTTTAATTTTTGAGTGCATTATCGAATTTCATTGTAAATTGATATAAATATGCATACTCAGCCTAATTCTGCATTACAATTCCGTCTCCGCATTCCGTTACGTTACGATCGTAAAATGGTATTCCAACTAAAAACTGAATTGGAAGAAAAAGAGGAAGACAAGAGTGTATTCACAAATAGCTGCTTTGTTGTGAAACGTATGAGATAGAAACGAAAAATATTGTCGATTGTGTAAACATTTTAATAAAAAGTTGAATTTAGTGCAAATAAAACAGTGATTCAGTGATAAAACAGATGACAATTAAATATTGTTGATACTTTAACAAATTTAACACATCAGTGAGTACCGAAATACAAAAAAAGGCAGAACATAAGTAAAAGGTATTTGTGGCCAAACTATACCAGTGGGTTGTTGTGCCGGACAAGAATTTTGTGCCGGAGAAGAATTTTGTTGTGCCGGAGGTGCTATTTTCATGTGTTGAACATCATTGTAGCACAAAGTAAAGTTAAGAGAAATGGAATCGATAGCAGCGGCGTTTTTGTTGGATGAGGAGAACAACGTGCTCCGGAATACAGAGGGAAGACTTGAAAAGCGAAAATTGAGAGACAATTGCAATCCGTTCGATATGAGCGATCAATTGGAAGAGATTTGTTTTAAAAGTGTTGATGTGTTAAATAATTTTTTACTTTTACAGATTCCAAAAAAAACTTTCGCCTAAATAAAGACGCGTTTAAATATGTGTTAGATACTTTTGCACAAGAAGCTCGGGCGAATACATTAACGTCTTTATCACCGCTTAACACAGTAGTGGCTGCTTTATTCCATCTTGCAATGCCATCTTTTGTTGGTGGCCCTAATGAATTTAGCTCCACTATGACCTCTTCCCAAAATACCAGGACTTCTTCTTTCGGACGCTTCGAGTACGCAGTGGCCATGTCTAATTTTCCTGACATTAAAGTCACCAACTTCGCGTATTGCTCCGGTGTTGTTGTTTTTGACCTGCATTAAATTAAATAAAACTCACAAATCAGTACAAACAAATAAAGAATTTATATAATTTACGAAACTTTTTTTTTTTTTATTGTATTTTATACTTACATTTTGCTCAATTCCTCTTTGTTACACTTAAACTTGATTTTTTGACTAACTTTTCACCAAACACAACAATTTTAAGACGCTCCGTCAAGTAATTACTAACTTAGAAAAACTGAGTTACGATTGTAACGCAGAATACACACGATCGTAAAAAACTCAGTCACGATAAGAAATTGAATCGAAACGGAATGGAGAATACCAAAGTTGCAATAACGGAGAAAATTACGATTGGATTGTAATGTAGAATACGGCTGATTATGTTCGTAACAAACCTTAATATAAACAATTTTTGTAAACAAAACTTGTTGTGATAAAGTATTTTACAGAAAGTTGAGATCTACAGAGCCGTTGGGAGGCAATATGTGTGGCGGCTGAGTCACCATCCGTCGTCGTCACATACAATTGTTTACACGAAAATTGTTTTCAAAAATTTCACGTAATAAGAAACTTTAAGACTCACCTTCATAGACATTTTGAACATGTGAAACAAAAGTGCCCCAAAATTGGATAAAAGCCATACATTTCTCCAACAAAGCTGTGAATGTGCTGAAGAGATAGAATGCGACAATGGAGTGACTGTTGCTCCGGAAGGAGCAGATAAATTGAATGTTTCTCCAGAACCACCAGAACAGTTCCACTCTTTCAGTTATAAAAACAAAATGAAACTAATTTGGGACAACGCAATGGAATTTATTGTTGAATTACATTCCCTCAATAACTGTTCTCGTTCTCGTTTAAGAAAACCGGACATAAGTTCCGATTATAAATCCAAATTCTAACAAATTTTATTTTTTATAGATATAAGTGCACGTGTAGATGAGACACCTTGAATAAAATCCCTTTAAAAATATAACATTTAAGTTTTTTAGCGTCGTCGCAGGGGGTGGGGTTTCATGCTGATAAAAGCAGTAACGGTTTTAATTGATTCAATTCAGAATTGAATCAAAACTTGCAAAAAAAATCAATAATTTTTTTAATTGCCTTGATTACATACTTAATCAATATTTTCGAAAAAATTCAATAAATGTTTTAATCAAATTTACAAATTTTTTAATTGAAGTTTTTTTTTTGACAAATTTACAAATACCTTTAATTAATATTATCATTTTCGTGATTACACCAAAATCAATTAAAAAATTAATCAAATTAACAAATTCTTTAATTGAAATTGATTTTTATTTTTTTCTGTGTAGGCACGACACAATACTCGTATGTTTACATAACATTATGTTGCTAGTCTCATGTTGCTGAAACCAATTGCGCTACATTTTTTTAAATATTTCCCCTGTACCATTTCGTATGAAATTGAAGGTATCATCAAACATAACCAAAATATTGAGTTGAAATTAATTCGTTTCATTCCATGGAAAGAGGTTTACGACACCAGTGAAATTTATTTCAAATCTATAATTAAATCTTCGCTCACTTCAATCACGACATGTGTGGCACGAGTCAAATACTTCAACCGCATATACTAGACACACAAACGCCCAGAGCAAATACATCCATTAAAGCAGAGGTATTCTTACATTTCCGACGCAGTCGAACAGCCAACATTTCTCTTGCATTGTGGTAAGTGCGTTTGAGTCTGGGTCTTTATGATGATATAGTTCAAATTAGTTTTACGATTTTTTTTCGGAGGATTTTTACATAAAAACAATGTTGGAACGCTAACACCTATGCAGATACCAAAAAGAAACACCTAACATTCCAACAAACATAGGCCGCTGAATCGATGTGATGTTGGTCAGGCGCAAGCGTGTGCATATGCTTTCGACGATATTGTAGCGATTATTGCAATGATTGTTAACAACACCACGACCAACAGCAGATAAACACCAACACAAACAACATGGGATCGTAAACTAAACAAAACAGAAAACCTTTCCTGAAATGGAATTTGCATTTAACAAGATCGAAAATTGATTTTTCGTGTAAACCATCAAAACACTCGAAAAAAAACGCTCAAAACGATACAAAAAATGGAATCACAACCAAAGCAGTACAAAAAAGAAATGAATGAAAGTTTGACTCGCTGACAGCAAAAGGTGAACACTACAATATCGAACACTCAAATTTGGAATACCCGCTCACAGTCTTACGGGTATTGACAGGCACAACTGAACCGGCAGCACCAGACTCGTAAACTCTTGACTTTATCTGATGGCTCCTCTGTCTGTGTTGGGGTGTATCGCCCCCCACCACTCCAGATTGCTGGTGGATGATGAACAATTAGTTGGCATTTGTTGTTAGCTGGGATTCATAACAAATTGAAATCTTTGATTAATGAATGAATTGAATTCCAATAAGATGGGAGTTATGTGATTGCACCTTTATGCCATCCACATTTGTGTAGCAAAAGGTTAACGTAATGGAAAGTTGTTTAGATTTCTCTGCAAGATCTGTATCAGCAGAATATAAAATAACATATCAAATATAAGTATATTTCTTTGGGATTTTCTCCAACGTTATTGTTTACATGAAACGCTGATTAAAATTTACGAAATTTTGTATTGAATAAACAAAAAAAATCGTTACTCCCAAACGTAATCTCAGATAAATGAACTTTGTCGAGAGAATTCTGAAAACAATCCTTTATAAATAACTAAATAAATATTTATATATAACTAAAACCGGTTAGGAGAACCGTTAACCTTTTATAACAACACTAAGTTGAGGATCGAGGACCCGAACGACGTCATCTAAATATCATCTCTGAGAGAAGGGAAGGGGGAAAATGTAGGTGTCTCTTGGTCAGTACAACCTCCCGTGTCAAAAAATAAATTCAGTGAATTTCTACATTTAAATTCCTTTTCCTTATTTTATTTGAAAACTCAAACCACAGAAAGCATTGCCCCAATGCCGAACCCTCCATCCTCGATTGTTTAAGTGATCGTTGTTAGCTTTCTTTGTCCAATTTCAAATGGCAAACGAATAACTCTTCCATTAACTACTATTTCGTTTGCCAAGACTAATATGGATTCATTTTGTAAAACCTATTAAAACCTATTATCTCTATTAACAGAGATGTAGAATGGTCTTGAGCTTGAATGGAAAAATAAAAGTTTTCAGTTCTGCAAATGAGTCATAGTATATCAAAACTCACAAAAAAACTACTTTCATAAGAAACGAAAAATATTTGCGATAATCTGTTGTTGTGTTCAATGCAAGTGCGATATATTTCACTGAATACAATTTATTTTGGATCGAAGGCTACTCTCAGTAATAACCTATTTTTCGGAATTTTAAATAAAAATGTTCTTTATTATTATTTTCACTTACGCATTCACTGAAATTGACTTGAGTCCATGTCCCATCACTGCAAGAACGAACGTTTATCCACAGGATCGTCGCGTATATTCAACAGTTAAAATTAGGATGTTTGTCTTTGGTTAAAAGAAGACAGATCTACTTAATTCGAGAAACCGAAGAGAGAAGCAATGCATTAGACTGATCGACGACCTTTAAATACAAGTGTAAGGGTACACACGTAAATTATGACCATTTTGTGGTATATGAAACTTATTTGTTTGCAACAACAGAAAAACCTTTGCAATAAACTTTTTAATCCCCGATTTTGTTTATATTATTCGATCTTCCTTTAGTGTGTTATGGTTTTCTATCACTATTCGGTTCACGATCAAGTTATAGTAAAAATTTAATTTCAGTAGAAAGTAGCTACTCAACCAATAATACGCAATTAATTATAATCGTGGATAATTTAGAACGTAGCTATTTCAATCGGATCCCTTCACTGCAAGTATTTAGTTATACTACCAAACATTAAAGGGATAAAGAATACTCAACTTAACGGGAATTACTTCAACACCTACTGCTGTGAAAACATTCAAAATAATTCTTTCCCATAAGCATAAATATTCACAAATATCTCGCCTTTACAGTCTTTCGTTGAATGCAAGTTTCAGTATATTGTCTGCATATTTTTCCGTTTTTGTTAATGTTATTCGAACATTTCTATTCTTTTTACGGGGAAAGTATAAACCATAGAGTACTCATACACCTAGAGTACCGGCTACTCTCAGTGCACTTACGAAGTTTGGTGTGGTTGCATATGGACGTTGCATGTGGAAAAGTATTTCTTTAATTATTACAGGTAGAGACATTACTTCAAACCACCCAACAAGAAATCAGCAACGGCATTTCGTTTTGTGTGTTAAATACAACACATACAAAGTCCAACAAAAAGGCCAATATATGTTTAAATTTCACAGTCCTCCACCTAAACGACATGACATATTTAAGTCAACAGTTCTTCTAACTACACCTGGTGTAAGTAAATTTACGTCAAATATATCTCTATCGCACCGACCTCACCAAGAAGAGTATGGCATGAATCATCCGATGAGAAAAGTGCCACATCTAGGCGTCATTACTCTATGGTACAAACTTTGTGGTTAACAATCAGACTAAGTAGCAAACGAAATATTTTTGGGGCAAAGTAAGAGTGTAAGAAACGTGGTATCAGCAATAAAATATACCAGTAAACTAAATTGGCATTTGTTCTTCGATGTTCTGCAGAACGTTTATTACTATCGTCTTAGTATTGGATATTTAACCATTCGATTTCAAAAACTGACAGCTGTGAGCAATGGGAAAAATAACAGCTTTTCTCCAGGAAGTCACTACAAAGTTTTCAAGCAGGACTATTCTGCAATGTTGTAACATTATACCCATATCCTCCGGTGTATGCGTGTAATGCTGTTGATGGTACTGGTTGCATTCACACGAGTGAATGCATTAGGATGTTCAAGATACCACACAATCGTGTCTGGCAGACAGCAGTTGATTTTATCTCACTGACGTCCGAACTACAGTCAATGACATTCCGAAAGCTCCTATCAGCTGTTAAGAAATGAAAATCTGTATTTTTTATATATCGCAAGATTGTAAAACACCTCACCGAACCATTTTGTACGCGGCGAGGCCTCAGGTAGGGTAACACCCAATCAGGCGATCTGTTCTGTTCAACATATTAGTTGAGATCATCGTGAAAAAATCTGCAGTCAACACAAATAAAACGACCAGCAGCAAAAGTCACATGCTGATGATTTATGCATCATTGGACGAAATCTGCGAGAAGTTACTGCAGTATTTTCGAGAATTGAGAAGGAATCATCAAAGGTGGGTCTGGCAGTAAACGAGGAAAAGACTGAATTAATGTGTTTTGTTTTTTTTCGGTTTTGTTTTAATCGTTATAATTTCGAAGTAGTGGACGAATTTATTTACCTCGGATCTGCCGTGAACAGCAGCAATGACGTCAGCCTGTAAATCAAACGGAGAATTGTCCTTGAAACCAGGTATTATTTAAGCAAGCTCCTCAGAGATTGGACTATCGAAGATCCACCTATATCAGACACTCATACAACCTGTTTTGCTTTATGGCACAGGATCCTAGGTCATATCCCATGCTGATGAAACATCACTGGGAGTCTTCGGGAGAAAAATGCTCCGAAAAATATATAGTCCTATAATGGAAAACGCTGAGTATCGACGACGGATGAACGACTACTTCTTTAATCTGTATCTCGATATCGACGTAGTTATGTGTATCAAAATAGCCCATTTACGCTGGCTTAGGCCAAGTTAGTACCATTGCGAAAGGTATTCAAAGACGTACTCGAAGGACATCGAAAAATAGGTCGACCAAGACTTCGCTGAAAATTCCAGGTGTTATCCAAACACATTGTGTTTGCTGTTCAATGTTACATGTTGGAGACTCAATGATTAATATGTTGTAATATATGTTTTATTGACCCAAATGTGGTTCTGTTTGTTGGAAACTTCTGAAAACAAAAAAGCGACAAACAACAAAGGAACAAAAAGCAGCAGATCTTCAATTCACGAAAACAATGCTTTCAACTCTGCAACATGTTGCAGGGGCCGTTTTTTCAGCTTGTAGTACTTGCGATCACTGGGCACTGTATAGGCAGACACGCGTTTGCACTTCAGATTTCAGCTCCACCTGGTGTTAGTTAATTTTCGTTGAAATTCTCTCATTTTCACAAAGTGTGAAATGAAACATCAGATGAGAGAAATCGTTTCTCTATTCTAATTTGCTCTCGTTGAATCTAACAGACATTCAGGGTGTGAAGCTGGGTGATTATTTTTTTTTCAAAATACTAATTGGTTCGCCAGGGGCATATGTAAGTCTATTCTTCAGCCATATCCTGGAATGTTGAGATGAGTTATCATAGAACTTAAGAGCCCTTAACAATACCAGGCCGACGGTGTGGATGGAATATGATGTCCCGTGGTATCACAACGGTCCTCAATGGAATCTGTGGGCCAACAGTGACAGCCAGCCCTACCTAAAGATGGCCGCAAGACTATTTCCATAACCATTCCGAAACAGAATCCCTTTCAACTCTGTACGGTTTCAACAAGATGGTCTAACTTGCGACAGAGCCAGGCTTGTTATGGCAGAATTGGCAAAACTCCACATTCCGTTGGCCACCAAGGTGTCCTGACCCTAATGCACTTGATTTGTACTTGTGGGGTTATAGCAAACAGGAAGTTTACGCAACAAAACCAACAAATTTGGATGATTTAAAGCAATCCCCTCGAACAGTAATTCAGACAATTCCCGCTGCAATCCTTCAGGCGGTAATGAAGAAAATTCTGATAAAATATCTCACATGCGTCACCGAGCGTGGAGTTTATTTAAATTTAATCAATTCTAAAAGCCATTAAAATTACGTAATAAAAGTGTATGGTTTTTCAAATTAAAAACAAAAAAATAATAAGCCTGTTTTTTTATTCCCTGCTAATCTAATTTTCCGACCACTTTGTATGGGGAGCTAAGCGATATTAATCGATTTTAAGCGGCTTCCCATACAAAGTCGTCGGAGAATTAGTTTAGCAGGGAATAAAAAAACAAGCTTAAGGTCTATGGTACTAACCGGACACAAGATGTACCAAAAAGTACACAAAATGGAAATTAATTAACACATAGCGTAGCGTAGAATACGTTAAGCGCGCCAACAGCTTTACTGACAGTGCAAAACGCACATAAAATGTGGCGGAAAGTAAATAATGTATACCAGAGTGCATCAAAAGTACGCAAAGTGTGCCACAAAGTGAGCGCACACAGTGTACCGAAATGTACACAAAGTATACTGAAATGTAGACAAAGTAAACAAAAATTCACTAGTATGCTTAAAATTATTGATGTTAATTATAACTTGGTAACTTTAAACAGAATTAGATTTTCAAAAGTTAAAATTTTTAAATTGTTTGTTAACTCGACTACTTCGCGAAAGTGTACACTAAACCCATTCTTTAGTCCCAAGTGTACTTTAAAATTCCCGTTTTGTTTTATGCTAACAACAAAAGTACAAATCTAAGCCGAAATTATTGGCACATTTTGAAGGTATCATTTTCATTGCTGCAGTGGAGATTAGGGAAAAGGGCTTATGTTGTCATCTTTATGAGTATGAGTTCAATATGAGTATGAGTTTTAATATGCAACAGTCACTCAGAAAAATCCTAAAGAAGTATATTCATAGGTGTGTTTTTGTTATACCCCGGGCAACTTTGTCTTATATATAGTTAGCAATTTGAAAGAGAAATAAACTTCCGATTACCATTGGCACAAACATTATTATTTTATCCTGATGCATTTTTCGGTAAACTCTGACACTAAAGAATTAGAATTCCTTTTCATCACTACGTTATCTCTCAATAACTAAAGATGTTGGTAGGTGTTTTATAAAAAAAAGAAGTGGTTTCCCATAACATCCCATGAAGGGATTGGGGAGAGCTTCTCACAATCAGTGAGATGTGCGCTTTCTAGTTTTACACTCACTGATTGCGACCTATAGCTTTGCATCGGTTCCGAACGGTATTTTGAGAAGCCTTTTCATGGCTAAGTACTCGATAGTGTTGTCATCACTAAGCGAGGTGACCGCCGTCGAAAGATATGGTAGGTGGTCTGAGCAGGGAACGAACCCACGATCTCATGTACAAGAGCCGCACACACTACCATCGCACCACCGACACGGTAGGTGTTTTATGGGAGTTGAAATTCGTGTACCCATAGATGCCATATCTACCACATTAAATATATTATTCGTTTGATGCTTCATATCTCGTACGTCTATAAAAATTCTATCACCGCATACCCCCTGGATAGCAGATATTTATTCTTTTTTTTTAATAGAAATGGAACGCATTTGGTTCTTTACAATCATAATAACTTCACCTAAGTGGCCTTTATCTCCCAGTCATTGTAGCACAGAAAGGTAATCATCATAAAACTACAACAGAAACTCCTCCATTAACAGCCTCATGCGAGTATTTCTCCCTTCTACTCGTATATTTTTTATGCAATTGTGTTACATTTCTAAAGTTCATTCAACATAAATGTCAATTTTTGTTGTTTGTAACTCTCCATGTAAATTACAACCCTCTCGTGTTTCTCTTTAGAGAAACATAAAAACAGAACAGCCGCCTTTTAGTTCAAAGGAAAGAAAACGTCATCATCCTCATCACGATGATGAACCTCTAACTCATGCAACAGTAGACAATTGATGACAAATGGAGCCGTTCGTTTGTCATGAATGGCATGTCAACGTTTCTATACAGGTGGTAATGCAGGGCGGCGGAGTTTGTGTGGTACTCCGGTGCTCTTTGCATTGGAGTCACCTAAAAATAATGGAAGAGTTACGGCCCAAGTCTGGCACAGACAATACTAAATGTCAGCAGATGACAAAGGCCTTTTAACGTGGTTAATGATGTTATTAAACAAATAGACGACGGCCAGAAATCAGTTCTTTTATATCTTCAATATTTACATGCTACGATATGATGTTTTTGTTTTGTTTTTGTATTCAATGCAATGAATTGGGTTTTGTGTTCGTTTACACATAACAATTGATTTGTTGTAAAGGCACTATACTGGCCAGGTTGTTGTTGTACAATATCGTAACACAACAACGCCAACAATGAAGCGCAAAATGAATGAATTATAAAAAACATGTCTCTTTTTTGAGTTGAGAAAAACTTTATGTGGCCCTTTGTACTACACAACGAGCTGAAGAGAATACAATGCACAGTGGGAGGAAACTATGCGATTTTATATGAAATTTTAAACAAACAAAAATGTGTTTGATCGTTCCTCTATCTCGAACGAAGCCAGTCACTCAAATTAGACAAAAATTGATTTCCTCTAAGTCAAAAGGTTTCATTCGTATGAGTTTTTCGTTGATCACAAATGATAGCACATTCTTTAACTTTTAACGTTTTAATTCATATTAAAATGACAAGATTTTAGAAGACGTATCAAATTTTATTCGACTAGAATCCGTAGCCAAGCTTACGTTCGGCATCTAGGAACAGACACTTTTCGTTTCTTAAAGTAATGATACCCTTGTATGAGATAACATTTAAATAATATATCCATCACCCCTTTAAATTTGTAGCTTTTTTGGAGTAAGAAGGGGCCACAAAAATGTTGCGTCTTCTCACAGCAGTATTCAACATTTTTGTTTTTAAGCATGTTTTATTTACCCCGCTAAAGTTTATATGGGGACCTAAGCGATATTAACCATTTTTAAGCGACTCTCCATTAAAACTGGTCGAAGAAGTACCAAAACAATTCAATTGTTTTCATTATCCCCGCTAAACTAACATTTCGAAAATGAAGCTGCTTAAAATCACCTAGCTTCCCACACAAAATATACAAAAATACCCACTTGGAAATTTCGTAAAGATATCATCAGTGACTAAGAGGTGAGATGTCTACTGACTTCCCAAACCACTCCCATACAAAAAACTTCATGATACGCCCTAACCTTTGCATGCATTTTGTAAAAATTCTGCAGGAACCGTCAGCAGTTTATCAATAATTGTGATCACCATATGACATGTCACAATTTATCAGAGAGTCAGTTGGTAAATAGGTCACTAAATGTTGTGTTCATATGTAATCCAGTATTTGGAAACTTACTTTATTTTAATCTTTAATAATTTATAATTAATAATTATATAAAATTTGGAAAAAGAGTTGTTAACATCATATGATATACATATGTACATTCCTTAACTACAAACCAACTTGAAACCTACATATGTAAATGACTTGCAGTTGTCAAATTATAAAGACCTCCTCTATCGACATTCAGCATTGCCTTTAGTTAGAGTCAGTCATGACATAATGCTAAAAAATCAATGGGACGGTCTTACTTAGATTTGTCAGCCCATTCAGTAATAATGTCACCTAAGTCAAAACTAGTGCCATGTCAAGAATATGTCTTATATAAAGTGTTATCACCTACTGACATTGTCCTCAGGAAATTCTACTGACAATGAAAATAAGAAGTATCTCTTCAAGGCAAGAACTTCGAGCAAAGAAAACAATAAAGCATTTTCTTAAATTAATGTGAATAAAAATTACTTTTCTTCATTTGGAAAATTCGCAATAAGTACGAGTATTTGCTGAACTTCGAATGTGTCAAATAAGTAAATATGTCGAAAGGAAAAATTATAACAAACAATTGTTAAATAAAACAACAATATTAGAAATTTTGTTGCTGAGCACAAAATTGCGGGAAATCGGTCAAAGCTCATACAAAATGAAATTACTATCAAAGAAAAAGTAACAAAATATTAGCCGGGCAGACCTATGAGGCTCACAGTGTTCAAAAATCTAGGATAGATACGCTTCTCAAAAAATCACTCTGAACCGCTGTAAAACTGTACGTTCCAATCAGCGCGGGTAGAACTAGAAAGCGCACAGTTCACTGATTCTGAGAAGCTTGAGATGTCAGAGATGTAATGGGAAAATATTCATTTTCGTGTTGTTGCATAAGTGACCGGATTTAGGGATTTTCCCCTCCGGGGAGGGTTCAACGCCATCTTCGCTGTTTTAGAATAACCTTTTTTAATGTAATACAGCTTTTTGTGTGGACGACCTTCGGGTGTTTTTGTTTTAGAGATTTGCTCCTCTGGGCAGTGTCCATTGTTGTTTGTATTATGACGCTTTTGACGTAGCCGGCTTCACAGATTTTCTCCTTTGGCGTAGGGCCAACACCGGTTTCGCTGATTCGGTACGAATTTGTATACTTATAATAAAGCTTTCAACCCTATATTGCGGGAGGCGAAACTATATATCTCTTTAAAGTCTGCAAAATTGTTGGCAATTAAGTAGCCCAGCAAAAATAATGCATCCAAGGAAGCACAACATCACCAAGTTACTAGTGCGAAATCAATATTAATAATCATAGTGCGTAATCACTGTTGGAAATAATATGGGTTGCCGTAGAAAAGAATTAATTTTTTGTGGTGCTTACTCACCATACTTTCACTCTGGCGAATGAGGAGCACACATTTTGATACACTTTTTCATTGATGGAAATGAAGAAGTGATAATGTTTATATTTTGATGTACTCTTTCATTGATGCTGAAAAATATATGTATGTTTATTCTTATAATTAATTTCACCTAAACATGTGGAAATTTCAATAAAAACGTGATAACCACATTCTTTGCTCGAGTTTGCTTGGTATAGAAATGCTTCTATGGAAGGGGTTAATAAGCACATTATACAATTTTGAAGTCACTTCCTTTAGAAACGCTTCGATTTCTTTTTGCTGGGATGTTCATCATCCACTAAAGCTAAGTGTTTGGAGGTTTCCGATTCCCAATACTCTCAATAGAATGCAAAATCAATCAATCATGAAATCTTGACCCACGGATGTCGCACCACAAATCTAAAGCCACAATTGAATTCGTGAGAATTCTAAGTGGAAATGTTTTTTGGACATTTTGCTCTAGCTTATTTAGTCTTTCTTATCAATTTTGTTATATTGATTTCCTACCCCGTTTTTAGATTATAAAATTGTTTTAATATCCAGGGTTTTAAACGCCGTACTACGTCACCAGGTAATATGACTCGCAGAAATCAATGGATCCGAGAAGAATATTTGATTTTTTTGTATGCAACAGTGTTATTACTCAAAGAGTAATATACTAAGAGTGTGCAACAGCCGTTTCCTTGGTCTGGGAAGCTTAGAAAGTCACTGGTGAAAAATATTTCTTCCATTCGTGTTTCGATGCAAAAATAACGTGTGTTTGGTGCTTCGGTCGTCGGTGGTGCAATGGTTAGTGTGCGCGGCTCTTGTACATGAGATCCTGGGTTCGAACCCTGCTCTGACCACCTTCAAAAAAAATTTCTTTCGGCGGCGGTCACCTCGCATAGTGATGGCGACACTATCGAGTATGTAGCCATGAAAAAGCTTCTCAAAATACCGTTCGGAATCGGTGTAAAACTGTAGGTCTCAATCATTGAGTGAAAACTGGAAAGCGCACAGCTCAGTGATTGTGAGAAGTTCTCCCCGGTCCCTTCATGGGATGTAATCGGAAACCATTTTTTTTTTTTTTTTTTGGTGCTTGCCGCATGTATAGTATACTCGTGTCCAAACACATTGTGTTTGCTATTCAATATTACATGTTTGAGACACAACAATCGATTTCTTTGTGATACAAATACAACACTGGTTTTTTGTTGCTGTGCTCTGTCGAGAGCAAAATAATAGAATTAACCAACTAGAGATTGTTCTCGGCCAAAATTAATGTTATTGCCAGTGTATAACTTGACTTTTATATTATTCTTTCAGCCAATTATTCTTAAATATTCTTGAATGGGTGTGTAAATGAATTCAGGGTTTCTTATGTTGCGTTCTAGCTTCATGCATTCAGTCGTCAATCGTTAATTTGGGAGGAAACACACGAATGCTTCGACATAAATATATAGATGTTTGGGATGAAACATTCATATGGCACCACGTAAAAGTATGCATCTTTGCAAGTAAACATGCTAATGTTTGCATTTAAATATAAATGAATTTAGAACTTTACTGTGTTTCAAACATATACATGGTTCCTCAGTTGAAGTATTTTGCGCTTTTGGTTCAATGCTCATAGCAAATGTGTGGACAGCAATCCAAATTCTAAGGTTTGTCATCAATACATGTCTGATATGGAAAAACGGAATTTTATAAAATTGTAAACTAATTTATCAAAATTTTCCAATACGTCTCGACTTTCGCACGAAATATCAATGTCATGTTTTAAGGCGATATCAGTCACTCTCGCCCCACCGTACACATCTAAACTGCCCTTACTAAACGACATGTTTAATATGAATCGATATCTGTCTGACAATTGTCACACTAAAAATTACTCATAAATATCGATTCTTACGACTGCACTCACGCCTTTTACTCTGACTCCGCCAACTACAATTTCGTGAGAGACGCCGCTTTTCAGAAAGAAAGTTTTTAAGCTGAATGGAAAATTCAATGGGACAACATGCTGAGTGGCAGAAGTTCACTGGATGGAACTACAAACAAATCCACTTAAACCAAGGTGTAATATTATTTACATGCCCATCCATGTATATGCATTCATTTGGATCAGAAAAACACTTATGCACGAGAGTATACAGAGTAAAAAAACGGGCAAAAAATCTACAGCAGACAGGTGTGTATAATGCTGGGTAATGCGTTGCAATTTCTGTTCAGCCCGAGTTTTGTTCTGGAATTGACTTTAGTACAGTACCTGGCACTGGGTGAGTTGTTCGAGAGAAGAGGGGAGGGAAGTATCGGTTTCGGTTGCACTGCAGTACATGAACAATGAAATGCATTTCACATGGATTGCATTACACATTACATGGCATGACATTATTGCAACACTATGTTGTACAACATGATTATTGAGGCTATAATTTGTGAACTTGACATATGGCAAAAGGTTGTTTGTCGTAAGAGAAGATTTTTTGTTTGGGTGTTGCAACGCATGAATGTGGCAACATTATTGCCAGCAACGCGACAACAAAGCTCTTATTACCACATCTTTTTTATTTTATTAATAGTTTTTTGCTGTTGTTGGTTTAAAACTCAGTCATAACACGCAAACCATTTGTGAATGAATGCCCAGAGATTTGTGTTTTTATCCTTTTGTGAAAACAGCAAATAAAACTCCAACAAAAGAGCCAACTTTTCGAGAGCTTATGCAGAAATGCCATGCCATGCCAGACCAGACCATACCAGACCAGACTTTATATAAAGTACATAGGCCACATATATACATAGACATATACATATATGTAGGAAATGTGTAAACGCCATGTAATCGTATTAAATAAAATAATGTCTGAATATATCCACCAGAATCTGGACATACGGACCACGATCACAACTTTTTATTATTTAAACAAAAAACCAAAGTCACCCGTAATCCAACCTGAGAGAGCAAAGAATATTCGTGTGTTTATGGGTACGGGGTATGTAAATTGGTCAATATATATCAGCCAAAACAAACAGCAGTATTACGAAAGCACCAGTGAAGGAAAAGTGTGCAATCATTGCCTGATCTTTGATTTCCTAGCCATTATATTCTAACGTACAAAAATCGAGACTATAATTCAGAGTTGTTCAAATTTAACAGGCTTCCTTTTGTATTCCATTAAGGAATCGAGGAGAGCTTTTCACAATCAGTGAACGGATGAATTTCTATTTTTTTTTTCTTTTTGTTTTGTCTCAGTGGATGGGACCTTTACTTTACACCAATTCTGAAACGTTTTTGAGAAACTTTTAATAGCTAATCATTCGACTGTGTCGCCATCAGTTAACTAAAAGACAGTCGGCGAAAGTAACTCAATGCGGGAACTGTACCCGCATTGTTAGGAACAAGACTTGCGCACGCTAACCAATTCACCACCGACGACAGTCACAGTGATGTAATACGAGTAGAAGCGATGAAGATGCCAATATGCTTCTTCTGAAATAAATTTTCATAACTCCGTATCCAAAACCTTTGCAATAACAGAATGAACGAACAAAATGTATGAAAAAGCCTAAAGAGTTTTATAGTTTACTAGCTGACCCGGCAGACGTTGTCCTGCAAATTTTGTTCGAATACCGTTAGCAGGAGCAGAAATAATGGAGTTTTAATTTGTGGTTTGTATGGGAGGTACCACGCCCCTTTGCCCAATTGGACCGAATAGTAAATCTAAACCACCCAGGGCGCCACCCAGAAGCATACAAAAAAATTTATTCAAATCGGTCCAGAAGTTTAGGAGGAATTCAGTCACAAACACACGTGCAGTAGAATTATATATATAAAGATAAAATCGTTCAAACTTAACTTTTAAGATTTCATTCTTTCAAATACCCGTTAGTACTCCACCATGTTTTTATCCTCATTCTGCAGAAATTCATAACCAATGCAGACATAATAAGTGCCAATATTGAGGATTTTTTGTTAACAACACGAACGCAAACAACTATAGCAACTACAACAACAAGGGCATCATCAGAAAAGGAAAAAATATAAAGCAAAAAATAGCCAAACTTGGCCATAAAACTCAATTGTTGGTCATTTCAATATAAAAAAAACGTACGGTGAACAAAAGAAGCCAACGCCATCGGTCCCATTGGAAATGAACAAATAACGTGCCACATTAAACGAAATCGATTTGGAAATCAGCAATAACTTGGCACCTTCCCGTTCCGAGGTGCATAAAGGATATATGGCATGAATGGAATCGATTTGCCTGCTATAAAGCGAGTAAAGTATCTCGTAAACCAAAAATTAAGAGCAATTATGAGTCGAATATAGAATTAGACCCTTAGAAACTTCGTCTGGGACGGTATTGAAGACTGAATCGGCAACTCTTTCTGTGACGGAAATACGCCGATACCGGAAATAGAGTGATGGTCACACGTCTCTTTACACAAAGACATAAAGAAACAACAAGTTTACACAAAATAGAAAAGATGTAACAAAGATACAAACATTCACATAGATTTACAAAAAGTGTGCAACAAATTTAACATGTGTACGCAAAAGTACAAAAAATTTACCCAAACGTACAAAAAGAGTACACATTACTAAAAATACACAGACGCACTGCTGAAAAGTACACAAATATACATGTATAGTTCTGTTTTCAAAAATGTACCGAAAAGTAACTATTCAAGCATGTCCTTAAAAGTTAGTCTTCCAGATGAAATACTAAGTCGTACTCATAACATTCTGAAAATATTTGTAAAATAAAAGTGAATTATTTTCAATTCAAATTACGAGGATTTTCAATAACAAAAATATGAAATAGTTGATTCTTTATATCGCCGAAATTTGTCTTAAATTATACATAGAATATATAAACAACATATTACTCGCATGATGATAAAACGAAGATATTGAAAACTATTTCAAATTTGTGCAGGGAAGGTATTCGTGGCTATCAATACATTTACGGCCTTATTCATAAAAAGTTAGGAGAGGTTTGAGAGGCGATTTATCATACAAAAAACGTCTCTAAACCCCTCATAACTTTATATGAATAAGGCAGTTAGACTTTTCCGAAGTAAACCCAAACCTGGACTATAATGTACCCAGTCGTGCTTTGAAATCATTTTATAATTCATATGATCTACTGAAGTTGTATTGTATCTTCCTTTATGATTCGTCACTTTCATCTTCGCACGGTATGACTATTCTTGCTCAGTCAGATCATTTTACTCAGTATTACCATCTGAATTCACCTTAATGGAACCTCAAGGTCCTGCAGTTTATCATCTTTTTATTCCCGGTTGTTTATTTTATTTTTCACTGTTTCTTGGATCTAAGATGTAATCAGGGCCATGTTTTTCTTAAAGATTATCTACGAATTAATTGAATAAATACCCTCATCCCAAGCTAATATCGCAGCTAACTTGAAAAGGTATTGCGATTTGTGGATCTTCTTTGGGATTATTTCTTCTTTAGCTAATGCCAATTGCTGAAGATGAAGCCCCAATCTCCTCAACTGATCCCTTTAAAAATCGCATTTGTTGAAATCACCTTTGGAAGAAATTTACGCATTTTACTGATACCTTCCTACCTGACATATTTGGTGATGATTGGAGCCGCCCCCACCACGGCTTACAAAATCCACAATGACAGTTACAAATATTATTACTTGAAGTATGAAATATTGTCTGATATCGAAACGAATTCAAACATTTGAAGGCAACACACCCAGATACGAAGCCATCAGATACTGGTTGGTTGCTTGAACGGTATCTTTGGCACAAATGCTACACGCTTTGATTGCCTAAATCGCTTTTCAATGTTTTTCCCAAAACATAACCGCACAATAAGCGACAGCAACGGCGACAGCAACAACAACCACATTGAACATTTGCAGTTTGAAGGTAAAGCTTTGAATTGCCTCTTGACGCGCTGCTACTTTGTTTGGATCTATCCCCTTACGTTTGTCCGTGTTTCTTTTGCCTGCCAGATATTCTCATGACTCAAAGGCCTTTTGGGTCGACACAACAGTAGAGTTTCATTGAGATTTCATCGTAATTGTTGGTGGTGCTGCTGCTGTTGGTAGTTGTTGCTGCTGTTGCTGTCATCATGAACCTCTGTCACCGGGCAAAGCCACCACACATTCACATCTACCGCACCAACATCGTCATTGTCATCGCATTATATACATATTTTGTTTTGTTATGGCGGGGAGCTTGAGATGCAGACAAGCGTTACATT
The DNA here is from genome assembly GCA_963931995.1 of Phaonia tiefii. NCBI lineage: Eukaryota > Metazoa > Arthropoda > Insecta > Diptera > Muscidae > Phaonia > Phaonia tiefii. The sequence continues at coordinate 295,730,873 of OZ008369.1, read as the reverse complement.
TTTTATATCTTAATTGAAATTTTGTCAAATTACGTTGACAGTCACAGATTAGATTAGTTTCAATAAGGCAATTCTACCGAACATCCATACCTCCTCAATACCTAGTCCGGTATTGAGACTCACTCGTATATGGGTAAATTCACTGAGTGCTGCGCTCGATCTTACATCGTTTGATTCTTCGTTCATTCATGAATTTTTGGAAGGCAGCGTTTGTGTGCCGGCATAGAGATGGTGCCGCACGACGTCACCGCTGATGATGACGAGGCTGAGGTTGGCTGCTGCCGATTACATTTTGGTCTTATGATGATGGTTTTTAATATTTTGTGATTCGCAGCAGATATTGCTGGTGTGTCTTCATGTAAGCGCTAAGTAGACATTTGCGTATTTTGTCCTTGCCCTTGCAACCTTTATTGGCCACCCGTTTCCACATCAAATTCCAATAAAGTTTCTAAACTTTCTGGCACCAAATGCAAAAGTGCAGAAGTGGTTAAACGTTTAATTTTGCAAATTTGTTAGCAGTTTTTTCCACTTTGCTGCCACCATCGCAAAGTTGTTGCAGATATGGTCTGGCCATGCCTAATTTCGTTATTGTTTATATCGTCAGCCGTTGCTGCCTGATGGCTGCTACCAAATCCTCTTTGTCAAGTAATTTTTTTTTTTGGATATTTTGTTGGTTTCGTTTCTTCACTTGGTTACTCTGCCGTGTCATGTCATTGGCGTTGTCATCTTTGCTTTCTTTCAACTCTAAAAAGTTGATATCTTTTTAATCTTATCACAATTTAATCCCTTTCATGAGGTCTCCTAATTGAATTTAAAACAGTTTCTGCTCTTTTGTCTCCACGATCCGCATCACTGTTGTCGGGAACCCTTTCAGCGTAGGGATGGCTGCTACCCGTGCGTTGTGTGAGAATCTTACAGTTGCAACTTTTCATCTTCAATTAACTTTAACGCACATCAATCGTAGTCGTCGTCATCGTCGTCCTCCAGCAAAATGCCGAAAGCAACCACTACCCAAATCGAACCGAAAACTTAAAAAGACAAATATTTAAATAAGCCCCCCTGGTTTCCATGGAACTTGGTCGGCTGAGTCTTCTGAGTGTGAGTGCGAAAAGGTTTGCAGGTAAACATACATATGTATAAGTATAACTGGATGGCAAAGCCAGCCGGACCCAATTTGGTTGACAGAGTAATTTTCCAATTAAGTGAATTTTGGGGTTCATCATGACCCAACCAAAAAAAAACTCACCGAATATCCACAAATATAAATACAAACACAGGGAAAATGTCAAGGTAGCCGCTGTGTTTAATCGAAAGATTTCTTTGATGAAGATTTCATTTAATTCTCGGTGACATTTTAACTTAAAGGAAAATATCGAAAGACCAGTAAAACATTTGGGCACACGAATTACATTAGATTATGCTTTATACAATCCGCCATTAAGGAAATGAGTAGGAAACTTAAAGTGGCGCACAGTTTTTAAGAATCCATTTCCATCGGCCAGAATTCAATAACTTTTAATCTAGTATATATTTTTGAGTTGTGTAAACCCCGATTGTGGACAGGATAATTGTGTAATATTAACATTTTAGAAATGTACACAAATTTGACTGCATTCCTATTTTTCGATTTTAAAAAATTAACAATTTTAATATTTTAATTTTACAGATTTTCATATATTTTGATGTAATTCGACATAATGCGTAAAAAAACTTTAAATTTTTTCGTTTTAAAATTGTTCACTTTGTTCAAGTCTTGAAAATTGAGAAAATTCGATTTCCATGTTTGACTTTCTTGAACTGTATCTCGTACAGTTTTAGAGCTATTGCATTCAAATTACTTTTATTAGAAAAAATAACTTGTGACAAACATAGTTCAGTTGTATGTAAGGTAGTATATATTTAAAAAAAATAACTTTTTGATTTTAGAGAAACAAATAATTTTTGCGTTACTAGCTGGTTACGAATCTTATACATATTTAGAAAGGAGTGCACTCTCTTCATTTTCTCTGGGTAACTAACACCCAAGGAAGATTGAAGAGCAGAGGGAAAGTCGAGAAAGTTATCTTTCTCCTGATGTAAATTTTATAGCAATAGAAGCTTATTTGTTTGTGTTATGGCCAAAATCACTCGCCATTTAGATGATAAATCGAATTGCTGCTGGTGAATAAAGAGCAAACATCGGCATTGTATTGATGTTGTTATATCTGAATATCAATAAAATAACCTACATATATTTTAAGATATTTTTTATGTCCCACCAATCATTTGCTTTGTCATACAAAAATCAGCTGTGTATGGGAATGGAATCGCGAAAAGTGTGAAATCGCTATAGACCAGGAAAGAACTTATGAGACATTGGGCACAGTTTGAGGTATATTCCAATGTAATGTCCTACCGACAATTGGTATAGTTTAGGAAATATCTTAATGATTTTCTCACTTCCTTCTGAATTGCGTACTCTGGAAATGCATTTGTTTCTTCTTCGAATTTGTCAAAGCTGTCATACAAACGAGTTGGAGACCAAATTGACAACCTGATTTTTTCGGAGACAGGTGTAAAAATGATCTTTGTTTCATATATTTTCAATTTTAACGAAATGACCCATTTAGGGCTTTCATACTAATCCTAACAATTCCTATTGTGCATGTACTTTTCGTCCAGAGTCATCCCAATAATTGCTTTCAATAATGCCTGCAATTTCTTTGCCACGTGGCTCTGACCATTTTACGAAGGTCGATCAATAAGTACACGCTGAAAAATAATGGCCCAGCAATATATCGCAGGAACCATGTACATGTTTGCAAGCATTGTTTTCGTGAATTGGAGATCTGATGCCTTTTGTTTCATTATTGTGAGAGACAGCAGTGTTTTCAGCAGTTTTCATCAAACAAAAGTACATTTGGGTCACAAATACATATTTTATAACCATTTATTCATTGTGTCGCAAACATGATATATTGACTAGCAAACACAATGTGTTTGAACACAAGTATTCTACATTTGCGACTAGCTACAAACACGGTTTATTGGCATCCAAAGAACAACAAATTAAAAATGTTTCAACGTGTACACGTGTTGGGAATAAAGAGGCAAGTTTTCAAAAAATTTTTGTTTTATTTCTCAACGTAGTCTCCTTTTAGTACAATACACTTTCCCCAACGTTCTATCATTTCTTTAACCCCTCCAAAAAACGATTTGTCGAACTCTTCAAAATACCCCTCTGTCTCGATGATAACCTCCTCGTTTTAGCTGATTTTTTCCGCCCGAGCCACGTTTTAATTTTGGGCACTTCTGGATGAATGTGCTGGTGCATTATTGTTCACCGCAAGCAATGGGGGAACCCATCGATCGACTCCTTTCTCATGTAAAATATTAATTGTCATTCCGTACGACACGCCTACGTCCTCTGCTATTTCGCGCACTTTCGTTAGGCGATCAGCGAGAATCATATTGAGGATCTTTTGAACGACTTTGAAGTCACGAGAATGCTGACGACAACACTATCAAGTAATTAGCCAGAAAAACTTCCCAAAATACCGTTCGGAACCGGTGTAAAACTGTAGGTCCCAATCAGTGAGTGTAAAACTACAATGCCCACAGTTCACCGTTTGTCGCCTGTTCCTCCATGGGAGGTAAGTTAATGGGAAAATATTTACTTATTTATTTATATATTTTACTTTCTTTGCTTGGTCATTTTGTTACAGAACACACAGTAGCAACATGCACATGGTTGTCATCACGTCCATCAGATGTTCAATTTCAATCGCGTAAAAAAGTTTGATTAAAGTCTGGTGCTTCTTTTATGGACTGTCATTTCCATAATTAATTTGTTTAAGGATATTGTTAATTATTGTTTAACAATTCTCCTCTTTATAGTTACAAGATCAATGCAATATTTTCCAAGCGAACGGCAGAGCAATATCGTCGCTTCGATGGCTCTAAAGTTTTACCACCCATAATGGCAACAAGAGCCACGGCAGCAGCAGCAGCAACAGCAATTACAATTGAAAGACAGAAAGAACACAAAAAGGAAGGTAAAACAGAATATGAGGAAAATATTATTAAAATAATAAAAACAAACAAGCAAACGTTTACAATTTACAACAGCAATAACGATATGCATGCATTCATTCAGATTATTGCCGCTGCAACAGCAACAACAACAACAACACACGGGCCACAGCAACAAAACAATAAAGGAAAAAAACGCTAAAATTGAGGTATAATTTTCAAGTTGATAACTTGTTAACAACCGGGTATGGACTAACACAACAATCACAATATACCAGATGCAACAGCAACAACAACAGATTCAACATAATATGCAGCAGCAACTGCTGCATTTGCAAACGGGCGCTATGCTCTACCGTATCGCATCAAGGCAGAGTGCCAACCGACCGTCAGACGATAGTTGTTGTTGCAGCAGCAACCGGCAGCCGACAACTAGCAGCCAGCAACCAGCAACCAGCGACCAGAGCTCCCCAGTCTCTTTTGTAATTTGCATGTCAAAATGTAACAGAGTCTGTTCCAGTCTTGTTGCTGTTGTTCTCCGCGTTGTTTTATTATTATGCAGTCAAGTTGGACTCGGCGTTGAGAAGAACTTAACGCCCAAAAGCACCACAATGTACGCGCTTATGCATAAATATTGGCGTTGCTGCTGTTTGTTGTTGCTTTTGCCGGTTTTGTCGTTGTTGCACAGTTGGAGCAATACGCTGTTGCACGTTGCTACTCACTCGTACTCAAAGTGCAAGTCGAAAGGCATAACAAGAAATACGCAACAAAACAGAAAATTACTTTATGCGTTACAGGTACGACGACAGTAATTACAACGTAATCGAAACTGACGGGCAGGTGTTGCTCATTTAGCGATTTTCCGACAGTATTTGCCCAACGACAGGGAAAGTTTTATGCTTAAAATTTAATCGACTCGCGGAATTGAATGTGCACTCTGATCAGAATTAAGATTTCGTATTTAAGTAAAAAATCTGTAAAATTATAATTTGGCAAAGAAATTCAATTGTTTTCCAACTATCCGAACACGACCAAACATATTCTTTTTAATAAACCTGACCTTAGGAAAATATTGGACACACTTGTTTTGTTTTGGCGCAACTTTAATCGCAGCCTGATTTTGTGCTTGATCGAAAATTTTCGCAGCAACCAAAATCCGAAATGCTTAAGCCCCGTTGTTTAAGCAAAACGATTGACCAATTATCCACATGAGCTAATTAATTCCTCTGTCACTGTCCCCAGTCTCCACATTACAAAAAGATGTACCAGCCATTCTGCACTATCGCCTGAACTGGACACTGACAGAGAATGTGTTGGATGGTCTAGATTTTCTTTTTATTTTCACAAACGTGACTGTAATCGATCCTCTCAGTACCTCAAGGTAAGGTTTCTAATATCACAGTGACCCATCATAACCCCGGTGAGAGGGCGCACAACAACTTTGCTCATTTGAAGCAGCTACTGGCTCTAGTACGAGTCCAGCAATGGTCTCATTTCCATTGAAATCCAACAGTTGTTCCTCCTCAACCAGGCTGTGTTGACCGTACCTCTGGCCTAACAGTCAACCATTCCATACAGGTAGAAAATCGGTGTCTAGTCGAATGTCTAGTCATACCACAACTTTTTCTAGTAACAGACTCTGCACCAACAGAAAAATTCGGTTGAGTCAACCAATTAGCCGTAAACGAATTTAGAGGTTGTCACAACAACACTAGGGATTCTCACTACCGAATTAGTGGTTGTCACAACTGAATGTAATATTTCAATTGATCTTCTTTGAAATTCAATTGATGTAATTTAAATTTCAGTTGATTTTTATCAGTTATTAATTGGTGTTCTTTAAATGAATTTCAAATTCCCAATGGGGTATTTAAATTTCAATTGATATATTTTATAATAAAATGATTGATATTTTTGAATTTCAGTCGGAACTGGTGCTGTATTATTCAGCAGTGGCATTGCATAGATTTTTGAAGTAAATTAGTCGAAAATCAGAAGGAACCATATTAAAATATGGATTGTTTTACCTCTCGAAAAATAAATATGTACTTCATCCTTTTTCCAAACGAAAGCGAGAAAAACAAGTCTAATTAGAGCAAATGAATTTGATTTGTAATTAAGGTCTGATATTATATAAACGTTTCCCCCGTTGCAAGCAGAGATCGAGACGGTACGGGGTAAAATGAAGGATCACAAACCTTTTGGTCCTGAAAATACGGTCATAAGAAGAGCACTGATAGACAACCAAATCCCTACGGAGTGGAATGAAGGAGTAGTTATCCCTTCCCCAAAAAAAAGTGATCTAACGCTGTGCAGGAACTGGAGAGGTATTACATTGCTAAATGCAATAGGCAAAGTAATGGCGACCCCTTATACTTCAGCGGATCTCGCAAGATCCGAAGCAATTGTGCAAATTGTGGAGCAGACGGGCTTCAGGTCTGGTCGTTCGTGTGCACTTGAACACCCTCCATGTAATCATAGAACTACACTCGCCTCTGTATCTACTTTACACCGTAACTCGGTGTGGTCCACATTGATCAAAAAGGGGTTACCGGAAAATATAGTGTCCATGATCCGTGAACTGTAGTGAGATTGAGTGTAGAAAGTTCGTTTTCATGGAAAGGAAAGACATTCTTTTGCCAAATCTGCGAGAGTTAAACAAGGATGTGGGGGCAACTACTGCAGAAGCAGCGTTCGGCATTCAGTGGAGTATGCAAGAACATCTACATGATATCGCCTACGCAGATGACATATGACTTCTGGCCCACAAATTTTACAGAAAAAGTCGGATTGAGAATAAATGTAAGGAAGACAAAGCTAAGACGTATTCGAACAGAACGGAATACTGGACTAACAGTTGATGGTTCGCTAATTAAGGACGTATATTCATTCAACCATTTAGGGTGCAAGATTGCCAAGGATAAATAAGGCCCATGTTGGATTCCTAAACCTGCACAAAATCTGCCGCAACAAAAGGATATCGAAAAAGACGAAATTTCCTAATATTCAATTGCAGTGTGAAATCAGTGCTGTTGTACGGTTGCACTACTTACAGCTTGACGAAGCTGACAATGAAGTAGGTCCAAACGTTTGTCAATCGTTGTCTGAAGCACTCTGGGAACGTACGTCTAACATTCACTTTGAATTGGATATACGTAGAAGAAAATGGACTTTGATAGGACATAACTGTGGCGCCCAACATCAGATATTGCTATGACGGCACTTGAATAGAACCCGCAGGGGTGTCGACGGCCAAGAATACCACCAACTACTTCGAAGCGGTGCCTGCAGAAGTAACACAAACAAACTCGTCTATAATGAAATCAAATTAAATCACTGGGAAAATTCGTTGACGCCTCATGTCCTTCGTGAACCTTTCATTTAAACTTCCGTTTAAATAAATAAAGGACATAAATATGTATATACCCTAATGCAGCTTCTACCTTCGTATGTACCATGTATACTATGTATATGTATTAAGCCTCTACTAAAAATTCATTTAAATCGCATATTTTTATATTTAAAGTTGGCAACTCTACGCGAATTATTTCATATTTCAAGGTTCGAATCATCATTAATAACATCAACGAGGTAGAAAAAGTTTATTATTTGTTTCTCTTTAACCAGCTTCACACATCTTTTGTAAGCTGCATTTCAATTGTATTAGCTCCAGCCTATGGACTGGACTGGCCAAACTCAGCTTGGTCGACTTGACTACGACGTAGACCTCGTCTTAGTCCTGGCTGGACTTGATGGCGTGGTCGGCTGGTCAGCTATCATGACTGACAGACAGACGACTGTTAAAAATCATTGTAAATTTGCACTTGTACGCTACACGCCAGTGTGTGGCAGTTGCTGCTATGGGAGGCCGACATCTCAGCGAAATTGCCAACGAACGGACGCACATACATATGTGTTTAAAGAGGACCAAGTTGAGTATGTGCCTTACATTTCATATAGAGCAAATATGAATACATTTACTACTACTGGCTGAATCCGATGATGTTGGCTGGCTGGCTGGTGGTTGGTGGCTGGTGCAGGCTTGACTTGACTTGCTATTTGTTCCATAACAAGCATCAATAAAAAATTATAACTACACGTAAAGCTCATTATCGTTATGCAGCCTCAAAGGCTGAGCGCTTTTGTTGTGTTCAACTAAAAACCTGACTCTTATTTATGGGGTTACCCATCATAGTTAACGAATGGACGGACATCACCATGGCTTGCATAAAGCCTACAGCTTTGTAAGCAGCAGCAGCAATAAAGGGATGCAAAAGAGCCGAAGCTGTAACTGAAGCTGCAGCTTATAATGTTCTATAATAAATGTGCTATAATTGTATTTCATGCAACCGACGAACCTACCAACCATCCAAGCAGGGCTGGCAAATGCAGGCGGCGGCCATCATGCAAGGCGAGTAGCCAAAGGAGCCTGCGAAACAGAACGTCCTTCAGGTTTAACCACATTCCTTGATGAAAACATAATAAGAACTTAAATGAAAAATTGTTGGCCACATGACAAATGAGTATAATTTCATTGAAAACTGGCTCAAGTTTTGACATGATATGATATCCACTGTCTTTCATGCCATCTCAGGGCTATGGTAAAAGCACGCCAATATTGCTGCTGGTGCCGGTGTCGTTGCCTGCAACATTGCTGGCTACATCTAGTGGCCGTCGACGTGGACGTCGATGTTGAAGCAATTATTGTTAAACGTTTTATGGCATTTTATATACCATAAACAATTTCCAATTGCGTTATGCACACAAACAACTAAAACACCGCTGTCTAAGGCGGCGAAAATTTGCCAAAAAAAACAAATAATTTGTGCAAAAAAAACACCCCACCCTCCCCACAGTAATAAAACTGATGGTGCTTCAATGCTGCTGCAGCTGTTAACAAAAGTGAAAGTTTCCCATTCATGATGTCCACCAACATTGTTGTTGTTGTTGTTGCTGATGCTGATGCTGCTGTTGCCACGGCTGCCGCTATCAAAATTCATCCCTAAAGGGATTGATATACAATTTTCACAATACATTACTAAAATAATTAGCCACAAGGGAGCACGATTTTTTTCATTGAGGCCATTAAACATTAAAATTTTTCAGTTTAAAGCAAAACTGCAATTCGGAAACTGCCGTCGCATAGGGGAACTGCAGATTTAGGTGAGAAAATATTTCGACAAATCGCAGTGAACACAAGTGTGTCTTAGGAACCACAGCACAGAAGCAAAGTAAGGGTCATTCCAAGAGGTTACACCCCTTCACACTGTGGCATCAACTGTATATAATTGCATAGGGGTAGCAAATTTTCCCTCATCTCTACATGTTGTGTTGTTTCGCTCTGCTGCTGGTAATGATTCCCATCTCTTACTTTTGCTTCTGATTGTCGTCTTTGCACAGGAAGTTAAAAAGTACATTTTTCAGTAACTGTTGTCGGCCACGCCCGGATAATTAGGCGCAACGAATTCTCATTATAACTCACCAAATGCGTCACAGCTCGATCTTTGTGCGGCTGCTGTAGTTTCATTTAAGTCACCATGAAATTGTGCGTCCTGCGTTCTTTTGTCTACACGGTTTTTATATTTGAAATATTGATGTCAAAATATTTTCTATTATCCCCGATTTACGATGACTTTCTCATCCTAAGGGCACCGAATACAAATGCAGCAGAACCAATTGCAAATGCCATTAATTAATTGGAAGTTAATATCAGCAGAATATATGGGAATCGGAAGTGTGACATTCCCGGTAGATAAATTATGGTAAATGGGAGGAGAAGCAACATATTGGAAAAGGAACACTAATCCATTCAGAAAATAATATGGTATTGTAAGGACATAGTTTAATCGAGAAGCAGGCTGTGTGGACCGTGTGATCCTAGAGAGGCGAAATAAAAAAACTAAATATTTATCCTTTGTTCAAAATGTTGATAGCTTCGAAATAAAGATAAATGAGCCACAAAGCATTCCACTCATTAGTATCCGAATATAAGTTTTACGTAATAATTTGTACGCATCTGTAAAAATAGCTGGATTTTCAAATTTTTTATCATATTATGTTGTGGCCGTCGATGGTGCAATGGCTAGTGTGCGCGGCTTACGTGGGTGTGATCCCTGCTCTGACCATCTTACATTTCCTTCGACGACGGCTACTTCGCTTAGTGATGCTGACACTATCGAGTACTTCGCCATGGAAAAGCTTCTCAAAAATACCGTTCGGAACCGGTGTTAAACCGTAGGTCCCATTCAGTGAATGTAAAACTAGAACGCGCACAGCTTACTGGTTCTAAGAAGCTGTGCCCCATTCCTTCATGGGATGTAATGGGTAACGGTGTGTGTGTTTTTATGTTGTAGGGAATTGGATCCTGAGATCAGCTAAAACGCATCTTAAAAAGTTGCAAATAATTCAAAATGAAAACTTAAAATAAGGTACCCTACTATAGAGCTTTATTGTCCATATGTCCATGTATTTTTGAATTCCACAATGAGAGATATGACAAAGACAGTCAGCGATAAATGCTGACATTCATCATTCAGAACAATTCGAAATTTAACTAATACTCATATAAACGTATAATACTTTTGTAAAAGAAACAGCAACTATATATGTGTGTGTTTCATAAATTCCCCCAGCAAACAAAGCAATATTGAGGCGATATCGCCACTATATCGCCTGTAAAACAAATTGTTTTGCTGCAATAATCATTTTCGTACGCCGGAAGTTTCTCTTGTCGGGAGAAACTGTTATCCGAAAGCGATACTTCCAAACATCACAAAAGCAATATTTCTAGAAGATAATATTGCAATATTGCCAGATAATCGCTATGAAGTCAAGATAGAGATATCACTAGAATATCATATGGAAGATAGAAAGAAGACATCGCCAGATAAACTCCCAGAAGACAAAAAGAAACAATATATTTTAAGTTTTTATAATTTTCGATTTTGTAGTTTTGTAAAAATTTCCTAAAAAATTTATTTCGGCGGCGGTCACCTCGTATAGTGACGGCAACACTATCGAGTATTTAGCCATGAAAAAGCTTTTCAAAATACCGTTCGGAATGGATGTAAAAACTGTAGGTCCCAATCAGTGAGTGAAAAAGTGGTTGTGAAAAGCTCTCCCCAATCCCTTCATGGAATGGCCCATGAATTTGCTTCTCTGTGGAGGGCCCAACACCGGCTTCTCGGATACATGATACATTTTTCAACCGAATTGTAGCTCCAACAATGTTTTTCGCTCGTTTAGATGTGCTTGTGTTTAATAAAGCTTTCACACGGACTGACCTGTGGCATAGAGAGCTTGCGGATTTCCTCTTCTGGGCTTTCTGGAAACATGGAATAGTGACATGTGGTATAATGAACCAATGCCATTGATTGATTTTACTTTCCTCATACTATAGGTCGGCTTTTTTTCTATTCTGTAGGCTATTCCCAAGGGGTCCAATTTTTATATTTTATATTTAGTTTTGCACATGACAAAACAGAATATATTTTTTTATTTTTTGCCTGAGTATTGCTGAAATATCTCGAGAGCGATAAAGGGAGGATATATAAAAAAAATACTTGGTTTATAATGTTTATGACGACAAAAAAGTGATATCTCCACAATATCGCTTTGGGGAAATATCTTCCAACTGTTGGTAATTACCACAAGGTGTTTTATAGCAACTTTTCCTTTAGTTCCTATAGCTCCTTAAATTTAACTTAAACAATCAACTGCTATAAAACATTTTCGTGTACTCTCATAAGTTTGTAAACAATTTATATTAGACTTAAGAACTTAGTAAATAAAAGTAAATAATAAAAATAATAATAAAATAATATTTTTTATCGATTATAAAAATTATCAATTTCTCTTCCAACTAGAGTTTTAATTTACACATATTGCACCCTAACTACAAAAGGTTCTTAATTCAAAATGTACAAACTTTCAGTGACGCAAAAAATTGTTTTTGACATGTTAGAAAATGTATGATAATTCTCAATAACAGACACGTTCATTCGTTAATTTTTGATGAATTTGAAAAGAAAATGATCCGAAATTTTTACAGTAGATAGAAAAGAAAAGTTTGAGATATGACTAGTTTTGTAGTTAGTGTCCGATATGTGCTGCCACTGTAGTAGAACCATTATTTGAGTAAAATCTCTATTTTGCAACCCGAGCAACAAAAATCCATTATGCGTGTGGCATGAAGACCCGCGTCAGAAGTCAAAACTGCATGCGTATGAAGGAAAATATTTTTACATTCGCTATACAAATGCTATACAACGAAACAAATGCATTGCATTAATAAAACAAATTCATTGCATCACTGAAACAGATTCATTCCCGGAACAACCACAGCTTTGATGAACACATTTTCGTAGCGGGAATGAAACTGTACGTTAGCTCACTTTCGATGACAAAAGTTGCTGGGACGGTAACCATTTTCTTTCCTGTGACGAAGCTATTCCGTCAGTGTAGTAGCAATTGTTGTTGCTGCGAAATGTTGAATACAAATTTTCAAATATCTTAGTACGTCGTTGTCATTATCCTGGAAGTGTCTTAAACTAAATTTCATCCTTGAAACATATTAGGAAATATTATGTATCAATCCTTTGATACCACTATATTCTCACAAATGTAAGTAGTTGGGACATCAACCAACTAGTGTCATTGGGGCCCGATAGTTAATCGATATGTAGAAATGTGGGCAAAGCAAATTCGAATAAAAATAAAGACCTTGCACCGGATGATTTGGTTTATTGTCATTATGTGCAGAATAATCTGAAACTGTGTTGTAATATTAGATTAAAAAAAATAAAACTTTTTTTTATTAAAATTATAATGTGTTTGACATTCTCCACATTCATATTTTTTCAGATTTCGACCATTCAAATTAACTAGTGAACTTTTATTGTTGCCGACCAAGGAGCGTCCTCTATAAGAGTGACCAGTATTCATAGAAGCTGATACAAAACCCCTCATTGAGGTGTGCCTCTGGTAGATATCGAGGTGTCCACTTCGACCGTGACACAACTTGTGGTAATCCTTTTGTATGCAAGTTCCATAAGATCCACGTTCATCCTAAGGGATGGTAGTATTAATTCTATCGCATTAGGCGTGATATTGTTCACCGCTACCTCAATGTCAAGAAAGGCTACCAATGTATACTCCCTAGCAGACAATGACTTCTATATGTATCCTACCAGTTCATACAGTGCTGTCTCTTTAGAACTACGCTTACAATTCGCATGCTGCGCACCAGATAAGAATCTTACATCAATACTCCCCCGAAAGTGTCCATTCAGCAGGCACCATGGCAGGCTTAAAGGCCTAAAGTCTTTACGATATAATGATAATTGTGTAGGATAAATAATTCAGGCATTATTCCTTGAAACGCAGTATCGGAATAAGAGTGAATTTGAGTAATAGCAGTTTTGCATCTTTCCTAAAGTTTCCCCGATTCTATGATGCAATTAAAATTACTTGTTCCCCAAAACGATGACCTGACAAAATATTTAAGTTGGTGTGTAAAAGATAGTACCTTTTCGGCCCTCAAATCTTGACTTCCGTTTCGCTGGTTGTCTGCGTTCTTCTTCTTTTTTTGATGCAGACAATAACTCTAAATGATGTTTTTATGAAATTGATATGCCATCAAGCATTTCCCTTGAAATGCTAACAATTAACATGAGTTAGCTGGTAGTAAAGAAAAAGAAGAAGAAAAAACTCATCATCACAATCGTCATTGAATTTCTAATAAAACGATGGGCGGATGCTTTTGCGACGACTGCATACAGGATCAGGATCCTTTCCTTCGTTTGCTTCTCATGAATTAAAAGAAACAAAACGAAACGAAATGAGGAGGAGCGGCAACAATCCTTTGAGACATGGATTCATCCGGTCGCTATTGTGTGGACGATCCTTTGGGATTATAAGGCATGAGCTTAAGGAATTCCAACATTTGCATGTATTTGACAAGGAAGGACCCATGGAAATACACAATGAAAACGCCATAAAACTCATAAAGAGCAAATGGTGTATATTTCATTTGGAACATGTGGAATATGTTCTATACTTTATTTGGACAATACAATATCCGGTGCTTTGGAAGACAGTGAAAAACAAAAAAAAAATAGTAACGCCTTCATGTGTTTGAAAATCATATGAAAACGTCACAAATGGGTTCCTTAAAGCGCCCCGGAAATATATTGTTCCAAAATCCAAAAGGGGAGGTCGAAGTTCATTTAGAGTAATTCAAATTGTTACCTTTATTTGATTTATAAATATCAGTTCAAGTTTACAGGGCTAAGCAAGGTATGACAAATGGTTAAGCTTTCTTCCTGTTACAAAATTCGTCTGCTTTATGTGCTGAGAACTGCAGGAGAGTAATAATAATTTTTTCTTTAAAAAACCACAATGCAATTTTTTCCATTTCTTTCTTTAGCATTTGATCGCGGCCAAGTGGCAAAGTCAAAGTCAATCTACCATAACACAACTACAATAGCAACAGTTCCAATAGCAATGTGCGGAGTAGTGACTGAATGACTTCCATCACCCCAAACAACGAAAAATCAGCAACAAAAAAAAATGTTGCAGAAAAACACACCTCGTCTCGTAGGAACCCAGCGAAAGATCTTGTGCAATGATGTTGCACTGATGGCGGTGATGGTTTCGAGGTTTGGGTGCCACAATTTACGTAACATTTGTTGCTGCAACAATATTACATGCTATTGTTGTTGCTATTATATGAAGGCAACAGGGCTGAGATTTCTTTAACTGGCTACAGGCAGAGGCGGCTGATTGAGAGGATTTTTGGAGACAAGTGCTGGACAGTTGTGAAAGGAAATATTTGAGGTCGAGTTTGCGAACTACTCAAACCTTCTAGGAGAGCGTCAACAGAGTCCACGTGATTTAATGCGGTCCTCGACGTGAAATCCGTAACCAAAGTTGAGCACCGCCTCACCAACAACATGTTTGATACAACTGTTAGCGTCGCCCGCAAGATATACATACGTGCTACCCCGCATTGAGGGGAGCCAAGGGATTAAGAATAGAAACCCGACAGCATTGGTATATCCGATTACGTGGGAGAACGTACGCCACGTATTCGCACATCCGCCAGCCCGACTTCTCTTTTCCGGTCACAAGCTACAAATTGAGCAACTCTGTCCGTGTGGTACTCCTCCATGGTAAGGTGTGAGGCACTACCCAGACTCTTCCATAAGGAGAGCCATGGAGTCCATGTTTCGAGAATATGCAAGGCAAACATACCCTCTCCCATCGATTTTTGGTAGCAACCACAACCAGCACGATCTCCCACAAGGTAGCCAGAGTGTCACAGTGAAGCAGCTCCAAGTTTTTACTTTATAGTAAGTAGGCGACTGGTCACCCCCGGCCAATAAAGTTTCATCGTGAAACAATTACAGAAAACAACATCAACAACAAAATCACAACAATATTGGTATTTAAATGCCAAATAGGAACAAAATGGGTCTAATAACTACAGACAATCGGCTGTAGCTTTTTCACCGTGGAGGCGAGGCTTTTTCGACCTCGTCCGGTCAATAACAGTGACCGCCAACCATTCTTGAGGCTTCGCCCGATGATGTCCCCGTGGGTCATAAAACACAAACTGAAAGAGCACGACTTCAAGACTTTCCACGCGTTTTTCCCAACCAGTACACGGTACAAAAAAATGCTTCTGGTCAGACCTGAAACAAAAGGTCGCACTAGGCTGAATAGTATCCTCGACAAAGCTGGATCCACAAAAATGTCAACCACTAACTTAGGGGACATGCTGAGCAGCGGTCACCCAACACCTCAATTAAACCATCCCAAGGCGACGACTCCCGAAAACCCGTGAGGCAAACTGTGTTACCACAGACGCGTCCGGAGACAGAAGCATATCTCCGGATCTGGCATGCCGACTAAGTCCCTAAAAGCCCCGTAAGAGCGGCATTCGCTCAAAACATGGAGACAGTCTTCGACTGGCGCATCGCAATTACACGACTCCCCATCAGCAAATCCCCTTTTTGTGGAAGAATGCATTTAACAACCCGTGAACTATCAGTACGAATCCAAGGCTTCTATTTAGGAGGAAAAGTAGCTAAATTCAAACGTCATCTACATAAGTAATGCGAAATCAACTGCTTGAATAATGATTTTTTGGGAATTCGAAGGAGGACTAAAAATAGAGCAATTATAAGCTTCGAAAGGACACATCTCACAATCCGTGATATGCTTGTTATATAAATAAGTATAAAGACTCTTTTACCGATTTTACAGTTTTGCACCGATTCCGAATAGTCATGCTATGAGACGTTTCGAATCGTCAACGAAACAATTGACATTGAGTAGACGAAATAAAATCATTGAATAGACAAAATAACGTACTGCAATAACACTGTATCTGAGATTCAGTTCAGTTCAAAAAGTGTCAGTTCGATTTTAATTCGTTATTTCATTCCGATTTCTAAGCTCCTGTTACAGAGCTTTTTCTTTCCGTACAGTTTTCAAAACACTTTGGAAATGTCTGGGGCGAAAACAATAGCGAAACAATTGCTACAAAGTTTTGTTCAAATGAAGTTGTGTTTTCAATTCATGAAGCTTTCTACGCTGCACCGATAACTCGATCTTATTATACATTTTAGTGATGGAACGTACAATTTATTCCCGGTTCCCTTTTCCCGGAAACCTTTTATTTCAGTTAAGTTTTCATAAGTACATAATAGAAAATGCTTGATTATTATTTTCGTATAAAAAGGTAGCAAGAGGAAGTGGTAGCTTGAATCGTTTCCCATGGTTTCCCATTACATCCCATGAAGGAATCGGGGAGAGCTTCTCACAACCAGTGAGCTGTGCGCTTTCTAGTTTTATACTCACTGATTGGGAACTACAGTTTTACACCGGTTCCTAACGGTATTTTTGATAAGCATTTTCATGTCTAAATAGTGTCGCCGTCACAATGCGAGGAAATTTTCGTCGAAAGAAATTTTAAGGTGGTCAGAGCAAGGATCGAACCCAGGATCTCAAGTACAAGAGGCGCGCACACTACCCATTGCACCACCGATTGTAATTATATTACAATTAATATTTGTAATTATTCTTCTTCTTATTATTATTATTACAAGATTTCGATAAGAGATCTCTGGCAGCCCTGGCCAGATGTTGAATTCAGGAATACTGAATTCACTGGAATGAGTATTTCTGAATACAATATCTGCTCCAGGACTGTCGTAGATATCTTAAAGAGATGGCCCAACATGACGATATTTACCTCATGCAGTTGTCGGGGCACAGGGACATTCCGGGAGCCTGCAGAACCAGGTCAGACTAGGGACTATGTTTCAGGTTCCACAGGAATTGGAACGTGTTGGCATGACCCTAGCAACTTGTAAGCATATCCTGCAAGAATGCTACTCTGTGGTAATGCAGAAGAGGTCGACGAGATGCACTCCTTGTGTACGTACAAGACAAATCTGACCGATACTGGATAGCAGGAGATTCATGAACCTTCTGTCTCCAGCGAATGTATCAACGCTTGTTTCAGTTTTGAGGGGACACTATATGATTTTGCCTGGCAGGGGGTTGTCTATGTCTAACCTGGGTGAATTATCTTAGATATGCGTATACTAGATCTCGAGCTTCTTGAAGCTAATTAAATGGTTCTCCAGTGGGTCTAGTGCTTAATCTCGTTAGCCCGTGGTATCACAAGAGATTAATAAATAAGTCTCAATAAGTCGTTCATCGACTGCCACCAAAACCTAACCTAACAAACCTTACAGTATTTATCCTTAACAAAATTTGCCCGTAACCCCCTTGCGAAGAAATGTTTACCCCGCCACTGACTTCAACAAATACCTCGAACACAAACAAGTCTGTACATGAGTATTGTCAGTAAAAAATACTTTAACTATAATTATTGCTTCCTTTAGAAATAAATCGCCAACTTTTCAAGTTCAGTGTTTGTGGTGCTGCTGGCTGGCTGTTGATGGTTTGCGTCTCTGTCTGACATGGGCTTTGGATTCCTTTCGACCATCATCTGTTGCCAGTGGAGAACAGAAGTTAAAGCGGAGTAGAGAGGACAAACTACTGCTACTACAGCTTTTTGGTTGTTGATGGTTGATTCATACGTTGCTGTAGATTTTTTCGGTTTGCAATTGTTGTGGTCTCTACGTCTGGATTTTTGATTTCTAGCAATTCTTTTTCCAGGAGTGAGTTGCACACCATCTATTCCTCTGTCCCTCTGTGTGAATGTATGTATATTTGTCTGTTTGTCTGCCTGCTATTCCTTTTTAAGTCCAGGCAATTGTTGTATTTGTAGTTTATTGCATTTTATTTCATTTGGTTTTGCAATTTTACAATTTCAAAAGTTGTTAATGTGATTTTTGTACTTTTGCTGTAACATTACTTGGGTTAGCACCGCCGCTCGCTCGGCATAGACTTATTTGCTCTGCTCTGCTCAGCTTAGCTCACATCACACTGCATCAGTTTGAGGTCTGGTTCATGATACTATTTCAACCCGAGGTTTTTGGTAGGTTACTTGGGCGGCAAGGAGGCAACTTCATAGTTCAGTTGGTACGTGTGCTACGGAGTCGTTCAGCCATTTGGCATGTTAAATTTTTCTTACTATTATTGCCAATGCAGAGTCCTCTGTCCCAATGCCATGGAGAATCTTGCGAGGGACCCCACTCACTCATTGACTGCCTGCACGGCTCTCTGACTTGTTGCTGATCGTTACATTTGAAAAGCGATCATTAAGTTTTCAACACCATATCCTGCGTGTAAGCTTACGTTTACCCTAATGGAGGGATAGACTGAACTGGGATGGCTGATTGTTTGTGTGTGTGTGTGTTGTTTCTGCCGAGGTTCTGTGTGGATCCTCTTTGTTGAACTAGTGACATCTGCGTTTATTTGGGTTGAAACAGCTACAAAAGATTGCTTCGTCGGACTTCTAAAAACAGAAGGTGCGAATGGATACAAAATCAAACATTTCTTAAATGCCACAATCAGACTCAAAGTGTAGATCTCCTTAAAAAGGTTTATCCATCCAACCATACACGTACCCTTTAATAGTTCCATTCTGCATGTCTGTCCCTCAGTGTGTCTGTATCTTTTTTACTGTTCCATGCAGCAAAAAAAGGTAATTTGAATGGCACTTTGGAGCTGCTAGGGAAGAAGTTCCCCTTTTTGAGGCTCTGCAACACCCATTTCTGTTCTACTCCACCCGTCCCGTAGTTGCCAAATCGCCTCGTACCCTACGTGTTTGTTGAATGTCTGCGATGTCTTTATAGATTTTTACATTTCATTGCATATTAGTGCCGAGATGACTTTGGAATTTTATAATTAAACTTAAGGAAATGGACTTCAAAAGATTGCTACTTTTTCTTCGTTGGTCATTGTTTGTTGCTGAGGCTGTTGCTGTTTCTGTTAATGTTGCTATTGGTGTTGCTGCTGCCGTTGTTGTCGTTCGAAAAGTTCAATAAAAAGTTACATTGTAAACTTAAAATTGCAGGACACATTCGACCAACAATGAGTTTAAAGTTTTTCACTTTGTAGGTCTGAGTTTTATCATTTCGATTGGTTGGACATTGTAGCAAGGGGCAAGAGGATGTAGGAAATTGTTTATTTATTTTTGCAAACAAAGTTTACAGACAGCCTTTCCTTTGGGCCCATGGCAACGTTGATGTCTTTTGTTTTACTGCTGCCACGAAAGTCTGGCTTTTTATATTACCAAATGTGTGTGTGTATGTGTCAATACTATATGGGACTTGAAATCGAAATTAAAAGTGATAACACGAAAGAAGTTTTAAGGCACATGGTGGCAGAGTTTTACTCGGCAACTCTGAACATATTGAAATCCGAGTGGGTGTGTTTTTTCAAGTGGAAAATTGGTCTATAAATGCACTGAAAGAAAGAAAATGTGTCGGATAAATGAATCATTGATGCAGTGAAAGGTTTCGTACGTTTGACGATTTGCTTGATGCCGCAACGAAATATTGCATACATGCAATTTGATAATTCTTCGTTTCGTTGTAGCAACAAAATATTTTTCATTAATCCAATTATATAATTTTGAAGAAAATTATAAAATTACATTGGCGAAATTATTGTAAAATATAGTACAAGTATAGTTATTATAAAATATTTATAGTCTTAATTAGTCGTTAATTTTAAGTTAACGAAACGAATGCGTTGTTACAACGAATGCTACGAAACTGATATTTAATCTTAATATGGCGAATTTAATCCCACACTCATGACGGGAGAAAGAGAGTTGCGAACACAGATCGGCAACATGGACGGCCAACGATAAGTTCTAGTATATCAACCGACAGTGAGAGACATTCACATATCTTCACCAGAATAACTTAAATGAGTTTATATTGTAGTAAGGAGTTTAATGTTCAGAAATACACAGCGAGAGAAATTACAAATTTGTAATAAAGTATTTTGTTTATAATAAAATTCGCTATATTTGTTTTAATGACTTCTCATTTAGCAAAAGACGAGTAATGAAAATGGAATGAAACTCTCGTCCATTAGATAGAAATATTACGATCATTTCTCTTAGTTCTGGAGAAATCAAAAGGATCTGTCTGCAAAGTGGCAAACAAAATACAACAGTTATAAACTAAAAATAGAATCGAGAAAAGAGCCACAAATTGTGAAATTTGTAAATCAGCTTTTTTTTTCTTTTCGTTTCATTCATTTCTGCAAATCATACTCCTCAATTTTACATTATTCCAACCGCACTCATCAAATGTAAACTGTAACATATCCAACGATTTTTCTAACACGGCCATTAAGGATGTGTTCTCCTCATTCAGCGAAATACATTTAGAAATACAATACAAATATCCATTGCATCAACAAAACATATTCACTGCAGCAATTCACAGTATTCAATGCACAATATTCGTTGCGGCAATGATACATATTCTTTCCAGCAACAATTAATGTTAAGGCATCAGCGAACCGATTTGTTATCAACATTTACAAGTAATGAACACATTTTCGTTGCAACGATGAAGCTGTACGTTAGCTCAGGCTTTTCCGTTCAGTGTAAAAAAGTTTGCTACGGTCGACCAAGGAATACGCATTTCTCTAGTTTGGTATCAATCTCCAGAGCTTGTTAACCCAGAAATCGCTGCAGCTGCCTTATAATTTTAGGGACTGTAGTTTTAGAGACTTTAGATGTATCAGAAAAGATCCATGATCTCTAGAAAGACAATTAACCCCAGTGGCCTCAACTTTACAACAACTTTATTTGACCTTTCTACATAGTCCTAGTATTTAACTTCGGGGAATTGGACGAACTTTTCCAAATCAGATCAAATAACTACTAGCTTTTATTTCGGGGTAGACAACCACTTCAGAGGTAAACCCCTCTCTCGAGAAACAAAGGTCCTGCTATGTCCGCCTTTCATTCAACGTGTCCAGCCTCCAAGCAGATGGAACAGCATTGGGGTCTTCAGGAGAGATAACTTCACTTCAGTTTATCAAGAAACAAAGGTCCAGCTATGTCTGCCTTTCATTCAACGTGTCCAGCTTCCTAGGTCATACCGCAGACTGTTCGGGTCTTCATGAGAAAAATACTCCGAGAAGAATATGGACATATAATAGCCAATTGCGAGAATCGAGTCGAATAAACCACGAGTCATATTAACCGTATCCCGACATGGACGTAGTTATGAGAATCAGTCGTAGCAACCGTAGCCGCCTAGTTGCAGTTGCCACTACCGAATTGAGGTGACGACTGAGTTTGGGTCCTACAACTGAAATTCGAGTGAAGCAACCTCTAGTAGGTTGCGACAACTTTTAATTCGGATGTGGAGACATTTAATGTGGTTGTAATGCTACAAAAAGATAGCGAGGATTTCAGCTCTAATGTTAAACCGAGCCAATACAATTTCTGAGTATTCGTAAATTTGAGTGTTAAAAGGACTCCGAAATACACAAAGTTCAGAGCGCTCGTAGTACCTTTGACTTCATTATATAGACAATTTTAAATTTTAGGTTTTAAAAATCTGTGAACCTTTTCTGAAATATAATTTAGAAGGGTTGCAAAGAAATTGTTATTAAAAATATTGGTATGTCATTGTTGTCTAATTTTGTCTGTCTTTAAGGTAGAAAGGTGAACAAACAATTTTAATTTAAGAGTAAAATGGAAATTATATTTATTTGTAAAAGCTTCGAAATTTGAAAGCTTTTATTAAGGTTGTTGTTTAGAGGTATATAACTTTAAAATGAAATGAAACATAGATAAGTTATATTAATTGCAATGAAAGATAATATTTTGTCATGTTCATATGTCATTTTCGGCATATGGCCGCCGCGGATGTAGTCCAATCGGGAGATTCAATTTTGGGGCCGTAAATTGATAATATATCAGCGAGTGTTGCCTGTCAAGTCGTCAATAGTTTCTAAGTTAATGGGGTAGACTAGCGAGTTCATATAAGCCAACAGAAAACAATCCAACGGGGTCAAATCGCCCGATTTTGGAGACCAATTCAATTGGAAATTATGCGCTCACCAAACGTGTCCATCAATAAATCGTTTGTGATGCGCCGTCCTCTTGAAAACACTGCTCCATAGCAAGGCGAGTCAATTCAGCAACGAAAAAGATATTGGTCATTGCTCTCTGGTAGCTCACCATTATTCCACGAGTTCCTAAAGCACACCAAACAATCAACGACAGCTCAACGATTGCCTGGTGATTGTCTTCACTCCAAATGCAGCAGTTTAGCAAACATTTTTTGTGAAACAGCAGTCTCGGTTTGGGTTTCATCACAGAATGTACGTAGTGGATTTTGTAAGCCCGCAATCTTCCACAAAATCTTTCAAAAATCGATTGACACCGATCCATCCAATGTCGGATGGACGCCTTCGAGCCTTACTCGATGTTACGATATAAAGCAGCAATAGGTTAGTCAGTTCAACATGTGCGACACCTCGGAGGTGCATAGTACTTTAGGTAATAAAGTATATTTCCTTGGCATGTATCTCGATTAAAGTTCACTTTATGGAAACGTATAATTATCACCTTTTAAACGGAACAGGCGCTTCGTATTTTATATTTTAAAATTTCCAGTGGAAAATATAATTGGAAATAATCGCGTAATTATTTAAAATTAATTTCCATTTTTTTATTGTAATTTCATTTGCAAACATAAATATTAAGAATGTAAAGCCTTGAAAAGTAAAAAGGTCACATGCATGAGGAAGACACGGTCCAATGCCCAAGCGACACACTATCACTAACACTCCCACTCACGCTTTCGAACACACGTGTAAACACATGAGGTATGGTGTTGCCAAGGGGCCTCGTTGAGGTCCGAAAGGGGTTATAAATAAAATAAGGTTAAATAAACATATTTTTCTCTGGTCGCAAAAACCACAGCAACACGGCCACTTTGTGCTATAAAGTCAACAAGAAACTCAACGACTCGAAACTGTGAAAAGATACAACAGCAAAGCAACAAATTTGGTGGCTGATGACGTTGCTGGTAGCGGTGGCTGATGTTGCTGTGCGTTTGCTGATACTATTGCTGCTGCTGCTACTGTTGTTGTTTTTGCTGTTGCTGTTGCTGTTGCAGTCACTGTTACTGGGATTTTGTCCGGTTGCTATATATTTATGAACGCAGCTTAATTTGTTAATTATACAATGATAATTAAAATAAATTCAATGTGTTTTAAATGCAATACAAACAAAAACAACCGCATAAATCCAAATGAAGAGCCTCTCTCTGATGTTGTTCGTTCAGTTCGCCAACGAAGGTTTTGTAATGAAATGAAATCATAGTCATTTTTATAATAAATATTTAAATAATAAAAAAATCATTAATTTTCTACAACAACTACAACGCCAGCAACAACAACATTCACCATGCATGCCACATTCATATGATAATAATAGAGATTAAAAATATAAAAAATTGTAATGATTTTTGTGAGCTGTTGTTGTTTGTTGCATTGGGTTGCACACCACTGAAGATGTTCGTATAATAACGAACCCCAAACACCTGCTCCCATCAGCCGGCAGGTAGACAGACAGACAGACAGTGAGCCAGTGAGCCAGCCACATAGCTGACGGAGCGACACTTTTAGTGTTGTATTTTAAAGCCACAAACATGATGACACAGTTTAGTTACAAAGCTTAAAGTCTGTTCATAGCATGGAGTTCACGTACTTCAAGCTGTACGAATGATCTACAAAGCATGGGACTACTGTGGGCAAAAACTGATAACAGTTCTAACAATAAAACTAAATCTTAATACAAAATATGTGTTCGTACAAAGTTACCCTTATATCAAGAAGGGTAAAATTTATATTGCAGAATAACAGACAAGAAAGACAGTTAGTCATATTGAAATGTTTGTTACGCGTAAACTTTGCGAACTTGTCACTCTTAGGCACAATCTCCATTTTTGACATTTCTCATCCGCCATTTTTATTTTAAAAAAGCCAAACAACTGAGAGAGAAGACACCCAAAATAAAATCTGTACACTTTAATTAACGCGCGTCCTCATTTTAAACAAACGCTCACAACTCGCCCGCTCGCCACGAGTCGTTAAACGTTGGATCGAAAAACGCACCTACTCACTCCTTAGTCTCGAGCTATTAAAACCAAAACCGAAATATACAACAAAGGTGCACGAGCGTAAAGGAAAAAAAACACGCGCCTTCTCGAGCGAGTTGCGTGTGTTTCTTTATATACATATATTTCCGCGAGATATATTTCATCTCCAACGTCTCGTCTAAACCGAGCAGCTCATGTGCCGTATGGTTACGAATATCGAATGTGGATCAGTGTTCTCATTTACTCACCATAATTTGTACCATAAGTACATAAAATTTATCACAAAGTTCATAAAACGTATTAGAAACTACGTAAAGCATTTACCAAAATAAACATCTAAAAGTACATAAAATTTACCCAAAAAAATGGATTCCCATTACATGCCATGAAGGGATTGAGAAGAGCGTTTTCTAGTTTTATTCTCACTGATTGGGACCTCCAGTTTTACACCGATTCCGAACGCTTTCTTGAGAAGCTTTTTCATGGCTAAATACTGGATAGTGTCGCCGTCACTAAGGGAGTTGACCGCCGTCGAAAGAAATGTGGTCAGAGCATGGATCGAACCCACGTTCTCATGTACAAGAGCCCCGAACACTACCATATAAATTGTAACATAAAGTTCACAAAACATTTACACAAAATATACCAAATGTAGAAAAAAGTACATAAAGTGCATCAGGAGCTACAGAAAGTACCCAATAAGTGCATAAAGACTACCAAGAAGTACATAAGGTGTCCCAAAAGGTTCATAATGTATTCCAAAAGACACACAACGTACTCGTATATCTAAGTAGGTACAACTCGCGGTTTCCACGTGTTTATGGCTTTAAAGCTTACAAATTCAATAAAACAATAGGCCACAACCAATCCAGACGTGGCTAGAGACCTTACAAACCCAAGCTAACATATTTTCCAACCGGTTCGATCTATTACTTTTTCTCACCAGTTGGTAACACAAAGCAACCTGATCCTTCCTGCGAACCCGCTCCTTCGGTTATCTTCCAGTATGTCTTTGAATACTCTTCCCGCTGGTAGATCCTTATTAATTTCATTGGCATGGCCAAGCAAGATTAATCACTTAATTTTAATTCCAGGTCAGGATGCAGTTCACACATTCTGCGGTTCATCCAATATCGTTATACGCCGTTGTCTGTCTTAGCTCCATACATTTTCCGCAGCATTTCTCTCTCTAAGACTTCCGACGCTGGTTCATATACTTGTTAGATGGCCCAAATTTTTCCGCCATAATGCAAGAGAGGTTGTATGAAAACTAGATATATATGAGGATCTTTGTTTGTCGAGAGAGGTCTATATGTCTGAAGTGTGTGCTTAGCCCGAAATAACAACTATTCAGAAGCACAATTCTCCGCTTGATCCCGAGGATGACGTTATTGGGTTTTTATGTCAGATCCTAGGTAAATAAATTCGTCCACTAACTCGTTATAAAGATTATCAAAGTTCACGTGTAACACCAAGCGAGTGAATCTATTAACTTCGATTTGTCCTCATTTCCTTTGGCCCACTTTGGCCGAGTGCTTCCCGATTCTCGACAATACAGCAGTAACTTCTCGCACAATCCACCCAATGATGTCTATATCATCAGCATACGCGAGCAGCATGTGGATTTTACTGCTAGTGGTTTAGTTCGTGTTAACTGCAGCATTTCTCATTATGAACTCCATTTAGGTATAGAAGAGGTCGCATGGTAGATCGTCGTATTTTCTGTCATCAAATCGTTCGGTAAAATCTTGACCAAAATTCACTGCGCATTTGTTGTCGGTCAGTATCATTATGCAAAGACGTAGCTGCTTAGAGTAACAAGTTCAGACATAACCTGGTAAAGTTTTCTCCGACTGGGGATATCGAAGGTAGCCTTACAATTAACAAAGAAATGGTAGATATCGATTTGCTTTCGTGGGGTTTTTCCAGGACTTGGCATAATGTGAATACTTTGGCGGTTGTGGTTTTTTTCACGGGTGTGGTTTTTCACGTCACTGACTGGTCTTTCGCTCATTACGTTCGAAGAAACTTTGTATCCTATGGGCATACGACGTATTCCGCGATAGTTGGCGCATATACTCAGGTCTCGTTTTTAAATACAGGTCACAGGACACAGTATGCATTCATGCATTCGTCTAACCAAATGTTGTATACGAGCTGCTGGTGCGAACACCTTAGCAGCTCATCGCATAGAGTAGTTCAGCCTGTGGTCCATTAGCACCAGCGGCTTTGTTATTTTTCAGCACGGAAATTGTTGTTCCGACCTCGTCGTGGTTAGTAGGACGCAATCATATATCATGGTGTCCCATAACATCCCATGAAGGGATTGGGGAGAGCTTCTCACAATCAGTGAGATGTGCGCTTTCCAGTTTTACACTCACTGATTGGGACCTACAGTTTTACACCGGTTCCGAACGGTATTTTGAGTAGCTTTTTTATGGCTAAGTACTCGATAGTGTCGCCATCACTAAGCGAGGTGGCCGCCGTCGAAAGAAATATAAGGTGATTTGAGCAGGGATCGAACCCACGTTCTCATGTGCAAGAGCCGCGCACACTAGCCATTGCACCACCGACGGCCATATATCATCGTCTCTTATTTCCTCGACTCCCTCATCCGCATTAGCCGTAGGGTAATCTTCGTTGATTCAACGAACGCTGTCGCTCTTTTTCCATTTTTCAAAAAAAATGGACTGAAGAGCGCATTGATCCAAAATAAATCAAAAAGCTTTGTGCCGGAGATGTACGCTACATTTTTCGCTAAAAGTTTCAAAGTAAGATAGGACTTCGTCGATTCGACGAAGATTACCTTTAATGTATGTAAAATATGATTACCATTCAAGGGTTAGACTCTCCTGGAACAAGTAATGCGGACAAATGGTCTCGCCATACTCTGCTCATGTTCGACTAAATTTCAATCCTTATCTTTAGCTTTGTACTTTTTGGTCAAATTTTCTGACTTCGTTCTTCCTTCTGTAAGTTAAAATTTTTTTAGTTTCGCGCTTTCCCCACTGCTATTTTTTCTCGAGTATGCAGGTGCTTTTCACCTTATATTGCTGTCTTTGCATCTACCTGAAGCATTGCCATACGTGCATCGTTATTATCATCCGTTGCCATGCGGTTGTATTCATCGTAACATGGTTTCTCTCATGGTGACCGGGGCTATGCTAGTAGTTGGATGAGTGTATCTGACGTCCAGCTTTCTCTGTATCTGGCTTCGCAGCCTGAAGGAAAATAAAGCTGAATCCTTAATGGCCGTCTTTATGAACACAATATTTAGAGTGCATTTCTTATAGTTTTAATGCAATCTTTGTACAACAGGTTCCTTGAACGCTGCAAAATGGCCCCTGTAAAATTACGCAGGAATCATGTATATGTTTGGAACATTTCTTTCATGAATTGACGTTCTGTTGCTTTTTATTTATTTTTGTCCGTCACGGTTTTTGGTCATTAAAACATATATTAAAACATATTAATCACTGTGTCTCCAACATGTCATATTAAATACCAAACACAATGTATTTGGACACAAGTATACTACATTTGCGACAAGCTACAAACACGTTATATTTTCATTCAAACAACAAAAAGAGGCAGATTTTTCGGCGTGTGTATAAAATAAAGAAAATTTTTTTAAGATTTAAATTTTAAACGATTTATTCCATTGTCAAATTATAACCCCTAACTAATACACTCTCGCCTACTGTGCAGCAAGTCATGCAACCCTTGATCGAGACATGTTTTGTTTGCTGTTGTTCCTGCTCTTGGATGTTTAATAAAATATGTTGCATTCATATTGAGTGACAACATTCGCATTAAATTTTAAATTTAACAACGGCATTGTTCTTGCCACATTGTGTTTGCCACAACTGCACTACGAGCGCGAAGGAACAACCATAGTGGGAACCTCGAGCACAGCCCCCGGTTCCATTGTCATCGAAAATGTGATGTGTGCATTGGGTATTAAAAACAAATCGCAACGAATTTTGTCATCGCTGATGCATTATGAATGCGATTCCGCTACCCTCCCCACCCAAGCAATCTTACATCATCGTTTGCTTTTAAGCTTAAGCCATGCAAGAGGCTAAACGCCAGAGCTTCGACCTTGTGTTGCTAGCGCATCAATTGTGGCTTCATCGGCATCACCAGTTCGAGCTGCAATGTATGGATTTAATAAAATTGTCATCGTCGTCATCATCTTGCAACCATCCACCTCACATCGATGAAATATGGAAACCTCGTACATACAGTTGGCAGTAACTGAGACCCACCAGTGGGGCAACATAAGTATCTATGTATTTTGTTAGTATCTTAAAAATGTAGTTGCTGGGTATGATAACATTATTATTCCCATACAAATTGCAGCAACTTAACCAACTTTTGAGTCACATTTATGTACAACATCAACATGAACTTTACGAAAAACGTTATCATTATGGTTGATATACCCATTTGGGTTATTATGGTTCCTGGCTGGTCCATCAACCGCGTGGTCTCTACGTCTGGGCACTGCGTTTGGCCTGGAATTAAGTTGTCATAATTCGACAGACATTGACAGAAAAACAATCTTAAGTGAAGTTTTAATTTGTCAAAGATGAAGCTGACGCAGATGATGATTCACTTTTATCTCAATTATTCTGATAATATCCAGATCCTTACAACTGATATTGTGGTGGGATGTGACGTTAATCAGGGAGTAGCTGAACTTTTTTAGTGGAGGGGTAGTGATATGGGCTTGGATCATAAAGGATCTGAGGGCGAATGCTGTAGAAACATTCTGTGTTTCTTTTTAGAACTTCTTAATTCTGTGTTTGTCTCACTCACTAAAGTCATTCTTTAAATCGATATTTGTTTAAATTAATTTAACTCCCAAGCAACGCAGTAGCTATTAAAGCAACACAATGTTGCATATGATACCTGTTTGTGCAACAGCAACAACTCTACGCAGGAACAATTGTACCATAAATTGCTGCCTGATTGTCGGAGCAATTTATAAAGCTAATGGAAATTTGTTGCACTGCAGCTCGCAAAACCCGCAATCAAATGATATAAGAGTCCACCATTATTGTCATCAACGTCATCCTTCCGCATCAGCAGCAACAACAACGTATAAATCATACCAACTTCTCAAGATGTTGCACGAGACTTCCGTCCTTCCCCTCCTCCAAACACAGCATGTGAGTGCGTATGGTTGTCCTCAGGATGAGTAGAACTTTTGATTAGAATGATGCTCGAACTAATTGTTTAATAGAAAAATCTGCAGTAAGCCTTGCAACAACGGTCCCGTCTTACCATCCCTTCCCAGGTTGATAGTTGGAACAGCAAGTGATTAATTTGAGTTATGAGTTCATATAATATGCCCCATCATATGCTACTTCTTCATCGTCATGCCTTGTTTTCCTAGACATTTTATATAATTTTTCATAGTCTCGTTGTGTTTTAAAGGATTTCCATTTCTTTTGTGGTTCTGCCTCTGCTTCTGGAGATGGGTTGTTGGTTGGTTGGTGCAGCATCATCATTGAATGAAAGAATAGTCGGACGACGATGAGTGAATGGAGAGCCGAAAGGCTTGCTGGCAGCGTGGCCAACTAGCAGCCAAATGATGCTGCCTGTCCACATGATGATGATGATGAGAGACCAAACAAGGGCTTCACCGTTTCTATGTTTTATAGTTAGTTAGCTGGTCGGTGTTGCTTCGCAGCATGGTTATTAGTTGGGCTGAGTTGGCGACCTAAATCAAAATATAATTTGAAAGCCATAATTAAAAGTAAGCAAACTTAACAAGCAACCAACCAAGCAGGCAGCCACTTCGAAAACCCCTCAACTCCTCCTGTGAACAAGACTTTTGAATCCTTTTTAACAGAAGCCATGGCATGTAGTAGGTTCTCTTTTGTTCTTCTTTGGGGGTTACTCTTAGTTTTCTCAATTCTTTTTTTGCTGATTCTAAAGCGGGTTTTTAATGGTCACTTATTATGTTTAAGGGGACCCTCTGTTCGTCCGTTACCCTGTGTGCCCGACTCTCTGTCAGTTCGCTTTTGTGGGCATTTTCACTTGTGAACCGTCGTTTGTCAGATATGACAGACACTTGTCTTGGCCAACC
Source organism: Phaonia tiefii (assembly GCA_963931995.1). NCBI lineage: Eukaryota > Metazoa > Arthropoda > Insecta > Diptera > Muscidae > Phaonia > Phaonia tiefii. The sequence continues at coordinate 295,700,201 of OZ008369.1, read as the reverse complement.
AAAACTTCATCAGACTGAAAACTATTCATATTTATTCATACTCACATAACACATGAAAGGTGGCATCGAGCTTATGAACAGAAGAAAAAAAGCCTGAAGAGCACAAGCTCTGACTTATTCTGATTAATTTTATAATATTTGCTTAACAATGCGAACCGGCACCACCGACAACGACAGTAACATCGACAGCAACAGCAACAGCGTCAGCAACAAACCGGGCATCCTGGTTGAAAATTGAAATGGCGCTCAGCTACCCAGTGGCTGCTGCTCAGGTTGCATATTAACCTGCTGTTTAAGAAGGTTGTCATTGATGGCCTGGACGGTTATGATGTGCATCAGCGTTACGTCGTTGATCGTTTGTTTGTTTTATGCCGTGGGTTTGTCAAAGTAGGTGGAGTCGTTCCAGTTGCTGACTTGACGGACTGTTGTTGCCGTATGTGGCTCATAAAAATGTTTTCCATTTATTAATCATATCCCCGTGTAATACATACGTTAGCCATTCTACCATCCATGCAGCCATCTGTCCGTCCATTCCATCGTAACCCAAACGTCGTCCACGTCGAGCCTGACCACCTCAACTCTGCTCATCCTTGGCTGCCTCCTCGTGTGTTTAGTGCTAACCAGGTATTAATTTAGTCAAATGGTTTCTCAAGAATTTCTCCCGGGTTGTTAACAAAAAAGCATTTTAATTTTTTAATTTGGTATTCATTAACATCAACATCTCCACAAAACTGAATATGAATATGAATATGTGAGTACACCCAAGGAACACTCATTCATCTGTCTGCAATTATAGCAATGTTGCTGTGGAGTTTCCATTCGAAAACGCATGCAATGAATGCGACTGAAGCGAATGGAAACAATCAAATGCCAGAGTCAAAAGATTGACTTGGCTGAGTCTGTCATAAATGTAACACACAAAGGGAGGGAGTGAACTGAGAAAGCTTTAAAAATGCGCCATAACAATATTAACTCAAACCCTGTAATTATCAGAAATCCGCCTTCGAATTTCAGGCAACATGTGAAACGAAGTACAAAACTTCCTCCAAAACATAAGACCACCTGGAAATTGTCAATCATACCAAAAGCCTTTACCGATTTGTTCTACTCTTTGATCTATCACAGCCAGCAACGTGGCATTATAATCAACAATTAATCATAACCTATGACTTTTGATGGTTTTAGTGGTGGCTGTTGTTGTTGTGTAATCGAACCAATTTCAACAATTTGACGGACGTTTATTGGCATATTATAAAAAAATGGAAACCAGCAACATAAACCACTAAAATGCAGCGAGAGCTTTCAATAGCTGAACATGCCAGAACAACATTAGAGTGCAATTATTTGCAAAGAACTACGATGACGATCCACTAACATGGAAGCTTTCTTTTATCTACAAAGGAAAATAGATAGGGGAGATTTTGGAGATACTAAAACTGAACAGAGTTGATATTGACTGTCTATGCTGCAATCTTGTAAATTTTCTACTAAAAATCTTATCTTTAGAATTTCTGAAAAATTTTTCAGAATTTCAAGAATTTTCCTTATAATCCACAGAGTTTAACTAAATTCGTCCATATGAGGTCCCTGGCCGTGGGTGTTACCACGGCTATATCCTTTTTGATTGCTTCTTCTTATACTGCTCTGTCGCAACTTGCGTTGTGACTGCCTGAAACATTATCATACGTGCAGCGTTATGTTCATTCACACAATGGCTTATCTGGAGGAGTCTTTCCAGAAGAGTATACGATTCTCAGCAGTTTTTGTTGAGTCGGAAATCTGATTCCTATATTTGTTGATTATTTGAGTAGGTAGTGGCTACCTCTTGTGATTGCAACTTTCCGGTGTCCAGCTTACCCTGGGTCTGGTTTGGTACAATCTTCGCTGTGCTTATTCTTTAGCTAACCCTTGGTGCAACCACGTAATAATCCGAATCCATATTAGCAAGGCAATTCATACGCACGTCCCTTACTCTGTAAGAGTTCGTTTCATCAATTGCCAAGTGGTCAGTCTGAGTCTGTGTTTTTGATCGGAATATTGATGTTGGAATCTCATATCATTGAAGACCAACTTTTTTTTGACACGTCGAAAGCAATCACTGATATTCAGTTGGCGGCAGTGCTGACATGTAGACCGAATGTACCGACCGACGGGTGGTTGAAATATATATTTTATCCGCCAATTTCAATATTAAAGTCACCTAGGACAATCTTAACGTCATGGCCAAGTCAGAGGTAATATATTTCTTCTAGTCGCTCATCTCATCATCTTAATATTCCGTCCCATGTTCTTTATCTTCTTTTATGCGAATAGTGGCTATACGTAAACTTTAGGTAAGCCTAGAGACTAGGTGACATAGTCGAGAACTTCTACTAGTTGATTACTGGCACCAGTTCTGTCTAGGGTTCCGACATTACAGGTCCATATCCGCACATCGTGGTACTTGTAAAATTTCGGTGGTCGTCAACAAATAGGATGGGTGTATATTTATTTTTCGCTCATGTATGTCGATCATTTGCCTTTGGTGGTTTTGAAGACCAGCCTACCGAGTTTTTGCATTTTACACACTACCAGGATATATATTGAAGTCGCCCATTACATTGTGCGACACCAAAAAAAATGATTGGGTTCTGTCAACGGATTCTGGTAGAGTGGTCTAAAAAAAATATACGTGTATCGGCGTTTTGCCAGATCTGATACGGGCTTCAGTGTCAACTGCCAATTGATATCCTGAGACATGCCAGTATTAGAATGAATATTTTTTGACTCGTCCCGCATATTTTGTTTTTGAGGTACCTGACATATCAGAAGGGAATGTCCCTAAATATCAAAAACTGCCTTCTTATTAGAAAGTTGTAATTCCTTTTGAACCTACAGATCAGATTTCACATTTGCTGGACGATCGTTTCGATCTTCGGCGCCCAAACTAAAATTTCTGTAAGATATGTGCTCTAGACAGTTTTGAATTATGTGCACTTAAGTGCATTCTTTCCATAACATTACTTTGGATTGCGACTTAGGACATTTACCAGCAACCTCCCAGTGTGAATACCTAACACCGTTTCTACTGAAACTGCTCTTGCAACATTCTGTCCCATCACCCCATAATGCTAACAGCCTTTGATCCAACATTTCAACATTTCGCAAAGGTATCACAGTATTTGAGATGTGTTTAGCAAAAAAAAGACTACGACAATACCAGCAATAGCCCGTATAAGACAGACTATTGATGAAGAACTAAACATGCAGCTTGGAAAATACATAACCAAAGTCTTGAGATCAGCCAAAACATAAGCGAAAAACGATCCAAAACAAAACAACTCAACAAGCGACCAAAACAGATTCCCTCTTGTTCGGCTATTATAAAATAACATGCAACAAACATGACTTAATCCCGAAATGGACAAACATTCAATGGAGGTTTAAGGAACCGTATACTATTCCGCCATACTCTGAAAGTTAATGGGCCCCCGTTTGTCCATATCTGTGACTCAGGTTGTACAGAGGCTTAACAATCTGTGGTGTTTGATTTTTTTTCTTCTCTTCGCTTCGCTTCTTATTGCAAATGATGGCAGTCAGTCAGTCATAGACGTTTCTTGATCGATCTATAAGCCATTATCTACTCAACGAACTGACGAAAAACTGCGAAAGGCCGACATAGTAATTTGTAAACGAATTACCGATCTTCCAGCGACAACGGCTGCATTGAGGGACCCAATCCATGGCTCCATCAACATGAGAGGTACTTGTACTGATGCATACTTGTTGCGGTCGGGGCAACAAGGAATAAACGGGTATTCCTTAAAGATATTTTCATTGTTGTTGCTGTTGTTGTTTTAAGTAAACAATAATTTGAACGCGAGCATATAATTTAAACTCAACGAGGGTCGGAGCCGTCATCGACCATTGCCAAAATGCCGAACTGCTCAACAACCGCCAACCAACCAGACACCACTCATTCATTCACAACAACCCAAAGACTCGGCATCGACAGGCAAAGTTTCCATCCAGCAAACTATCGCTGTGAACGGAGTTCTTCTGCCGTCGAGGTACCGGGGGAGGGCAGTGACTAGGTAATTGGACAGACATCGCACGGTGTATTAAAGGCAAGCGCGGAAAGGAGATGGTAATATAACTAATAAACGGATACACGGCATTTCCTTGGCCGCTTCTTACCAGTATTTATCTCTATTTGAATGCTGTTGTTGTCGTAGCCTGGAAACAAACGGCCAATGGTTTATGCAAATGGACGGACATTAAGGCAATATAATGCACTCAGTTTCAGATGACGAAATTTGCGAAGAAATCATTAAGAAAAATGGTTGCCAGATCGCTTGCTGAAATTGAAATAGAAATCAAAATTATTCGATGTGAAAAGAAGACAATCCGATTACGGACTTAAGGACATGCAAACTTTGTATAAAAACTCCTAGTCTCGCACAGGTAAGTAGCCGTTTTAACGCAAATAGTTATAGGTAATTAATAATTAATTATCCATCGGTGGGGCAATGGTTAGTGTGCGCGACTCAACGGCGACGGCCACCTCGCTTAGTGATGGCAACAATCTCGAGCAATAACAAGCTCTCAAAAAAACCGTTTGGAACCGATGTATTCAATCAGTGAGTGTAAAACTAGAATGTTCATAGCTGACTGATTGTGGGAAGCTATCCCCTGTCCCTTCATGGAATGTAATGGATAATATTTATTTTTCTTTAATTATATTTTTTGTTTAAATGTTTTTTCAGCGAACATCGTTTTTATTTTATACAAATTTACTAAAAACTAATTGTCTTTAAATTCACGCAAGATATGAATTTGCGGCCAGTATTGCCAACCAAAAATAGAAAAAAATTTGACAGCTGACAGTTAGGGGTTTGTAATAATGGAGCACTACACAAATTGCATGATATCGCTGTGCACGACACGCGGTTTCAACAAGACGCTGTGACCTGTCTTACAGCTCATGAAACAGGATTCTATGATTTAAAATTATTGGATTTCTTTCTATAGATGGAAGTCAAACATGTATGTCAACAAGCCCACATCCTCCGGTGCATTAAAGAAGCATCAATGAAATTCATCCACCTTAATGCAAAAAGGTCCTGGACAATTTCTTTCAATAAACAAAAAATATACTTGCAAAGAACTGTTTCTTCTATTTAATTCAAATCTTTGCGAACATTTTGGGACTAATTTCTATGTTGATTCTACACAAACGTAATGCCTCTTTAAATCTTCCTCGAATCCTCATCGAGGGTATTGTAAATAAAAGCTTATTAGATTTATTAACTTATTAAATGTTTGGACCCATAATTGGGGAAACACTTCCATAATGAGTGAAAAAAAAATATATTTCCCTGGGGTGAAAAGTGTAACACATACATACAGGATATATTAAAAAAAAATATGTTCGAAACTAACTCTATCGTACGCCAGTATGTGTTCCACGCCCTACTTCAGACTGTTTAAATTTTTAGTAATTTACTAATTTTGACAAATAGTTTCAACAAAAGTGGATTAATGCAACAATTCGTCGCCACAATGTAAATATTCATTGAAGCGACGAACAGCTTTTACTTCAGAGTACACCCGTAAACGTTTACGGGAAAAGTCATTATACTTTAGACTGAGTATTTTTATTAATGAATTCTACTTCATTTCGTGTCATTGCTGTTGTCTTATTATTAACTTTAGGTGTTCTTCTTCTTCGTCTTTATCAGCTGATATTTTTCTCTTTAGAAGCATCAATATTTCATACATAGTCTGGAAGGAATCATTCAGTGCCTCTTTAAATATTTAGTTGTATGTTCGTATCACTTTAATGTTTGCACAAACTTACGTTGGTCTTATATCATAAACCTTTATGCGTTTATTGTCCAACATGACAACGGACTAGATAGCTTTTCTGTGTTGCCTGCAATAATTGCTCAGAGGAAAGTGTGCTACACTCCAGTAAATGTCCAAAAACAAAATGAGCTACAAATTAAAAGCGCGAGACGAAACAACAGAAATAAAGCAGCAGTCATTACAATTGGAACGGTTAAAGTTGTGCAGTTGTCAGTTTTGGTAACAAGCTCTTCATTTGGCGAAATAAAAAGCAGGAGATTCCACTACAGCGAATGCAAGTCCAACAATATTATGGACAATGGTAACAGTACCAGACTGCCACTAAGTTTTCACCTCATGGCAATGAATGACTAACAGGCATGCAACAGCAAAGACAACAAATACAACATCAACAACAACATTGCGAACAACACCACCACCAGCAACGATGACGGAGAAGCATAAAGTTATTATGAGACTTGTCAAACTGACAGCAGCAAGAAGAAGCAGAAGAAGAGAAGCCTGAACTGCAATAGAAGCCCCAACGCTTGATACTGACTTGAACTGTAGAGAAGAAAGCCGTTGTCCCATATGCGGCAGGAATTCATTTTGAATACGAAACAACAGTCTCGACAACAACAATAGCAATATATATTGCATAAAACAAAAACATGGGAAACGTTTTAACCATTTTGGCATTATTCATTTCCAACGGAGCAACAGAGTGGCGGCAGTGCCATGCCTGGCCATAATAATGAGACTGACGTTGACTGTTTGAGGGCAAACTCATAAATTTCCATTCGGCTGCGCCAGGAATGTTTCGGTCGTTTCAGGCCATCGCAGATGGAAAGTCAATGGGTGCATGCGTCAATTGTTCATTGATTTAAATGTTGGAAATCTCAACAAGTTACGGGACTTGTTCAAGCACAGTTACGATTCTAATGGGCATTCGTCATAAAATCGTCTCCTAAATACCAATACACATACAATGAGGAAATATTGAAGAAAGTAAACTCAAACTATATCAAAGTCCCCTTTTCCGGAGGACGGACAGGGAAGATCACCCAACAGACTATAGGCTTGTTAACAAGATCATTACAGCATGTGTTGTGTTGGCTGAGCCGCCAGTCCGAAAGGGAAGCAATCCATTAATTAATAATCTCTTAATAGCTCCCCTTGGTAATCAAATGGCCAGCAAACATAACTCTCATATAAACAACCAATAATGGCCACACATTTAAGATGTGGACGTTTGATAATAATCCTACAATATTACCTGGCAAAAAACAAGAGAATCAAAAATAAATAAATCAACAACAAACGTCCGGGTCCGGCTGAGGGACCAAGCATCATGGTCTACTACAGCGCACGAATTCTTAACAAGTTACCACCTCCAAATTCGATTTGAACAAATCCTCACATGCCCAAAAATGATGGCCCAAACCACGGTCCGGCCGTAAACATCCGAAGCTGTGTTGCTGCACCACATACTTAAACAAATGATTAAAGACTCAAAATGGTTGAAATCAAAGATAAATCAAAAGCAACAACAATACCAATAACAACAACATACGGCGCTAAAACAGCCTTCGAATCCGATCATAATAATTGTTGAACTGGTCGAAGGCAACAACGTCAGCCGGCAGCGGCCGTATCCTCATTTCGAGGAACAAGATGTGCCAAGAACTCTTAACATTTTCGTTGCTGTTTCGGGGGCGTAACTAGAAAATTATTAGTTTGCTTAAGGAGAAACGGAACGAGAGCGAGAGTTTGCATATAGCTTCGGTTTTATCATCATCCGAGTTGTGTTGATCTACCTCCTCCATGCCTCTTCTTCTTCGCATCATCATTTTAATCTTGTTAAAAAGATGATGACTGTCTTAACGGCAACAGCAAATATTAAAATTGTCTTAAATCTAACAGCAACAACAAAGGCAGTGAAATTGAACACGATTATTTTTTTTATTATTTTGTTTTAGAAAATACCACCTCGAATGTGATATGGAATCCTATGATAGCAAAAATATGGGGTTTTCCACAGTAAAGTGATAATTAAGTAAAAAAAATATTGAACCCCAAAATAGTTTGCAATTTAAAAAAGAACATTTTTGCTGGGAGACAACACACCACATTTGTGACAAAACTGCACCCAAATAAGGCAAACAATGGGCTAATGTCTAAGGTATGAGCCAAGGTCACAGCGAATCTTTCAACTAGCAGACAGAGAGGAGTCATGTCACGGTAAATGATTTTAATAAAATTTCCAAGGTCGACCTAGCAATTTATACCAGACGTTGAGATCCCTTAGTATCGTCATGAAAACTGCGCTGTCTTTTCTAAAAATCCTGGGAAAGTCAATACGAAAGTTGCTACTTATCCCACGCAACTCCTACGGCCATTTCACAAATTGATATCTCTGTTATTGCTATGAAGAAGCTAGGGAGCTAGCCATCCCCGCAATTCCCGCTGACATTTCACCAATTGTACACAAAACCCGTTACGACCCATTTCTCTTTGGATTCAAACGAACATTGCTCGCCGGAATTGTTACCAATTTAAGAGTTGTACAAGTCTAGATTTGCGAAGAAACAACCCCCACTTTGTTGAAAATCGAGTCCACGTACGCAAAGAAACCACTTTATATTGAATGGCTGTATATTTTGCATTGAGAAAAGGCTTCTGTTAAACTGAGGCACAAAAAATGTCCGGCTTAACCGGCGTTTATCATGAGCTAATGGCTTCGTATGAGACAACGTCACAGCGTGTCATGCAACAAATAGATATATTGGCATCATGTCATGGCAATCGATTATATTTCTAGTGCCCTTCACACAAAATAGACTCCAGTTCATAATCGTACCTTCGCTTCACATGGGTCTGCCTCCCCATATTCTAGGAATGATCTTTAACCCAGAATCTTAAACTAGTTTTAACTTCCGTAGCTGATGCGGTCTGGGGCACGTATCATTTCCATTAAATTGTAATTAATTCAAATCCTTTAAAAGAACAGTTCTTTATGATATCATCAGCTATGGACTCACCCATATTGTAGCCTCATTCAAAAGCAAAATTGAGGTAGTTAAATTCAACTACAGTAATAATAAGAATGATGGAGCTGGCGAAACTGATGATGATTATGATGATGATGGAGAATCTGACAACAACAAAAGGATGTTGCAGCGATGAAAACTTCATGAAAGAAAACATATTAAATTATCACAATTCCAAGCAATCGAGGAAAATCCAGAGACGCGCGTTGAAAATATCAAAAACTATAACACGGCATTCGAAGTATAACTATTGAGAAGGAGATGACGAAGAAGCAGAGGATAAAGTGAGGAGAATAAAACGAATACGTGGAAAACACTCGAATGTAGCAAATGTAGTTACGACTGCTGATTAGAGCCTCATAACATGGCAATCAATATAATAAGCGGTATGGCATATGGCCAGATCCACACCAAAATCCACCACCATCACTGATAGAGTCGAACCACATGGAACAAGGAATCTGAATGTGTAAGAGTACCCCACCTAGGTGTGGTGAATACGGGATGGGGAGGTAGGACCTTGGAACTATAGAAATCAAATGATTATATCATACCTATAAATCGACGTAGACCTGTACGCTGCAAGAGATGTAATGTTAAGATGAAGTTTTCTTTTGTTGAATTGATGCGGCAAGGAAACTGGCCCATACATGTGTCGAGAGAGTCATGGAAATGATTAAATGTGCCACACAACTAAACCAACTACAGCAACAACCACAAGTTGAGATTGTAATAAACACCAAATGTGGCAGGTTCAGGGTGCAGATGCGAATATTTCTGTGTTGGTTGCGTTTTCCTCATAAAGTAAAAAAGTGACAACACACGTGTTTTCTGGCAGGTCTTCCTTCCCACCAGCTCAAGTTGGCAACGTTTCTCCTCCTTTGTTCTCATCACAAAGAACACCCACATTTCTATGGATGGATGTTTGTGTCTGCCAGCATCTATAAAAAGATTTAACATGATTGTTAAAAAGAAAATTGAATTTGTTCTCCGTATAAGAACGAAACAAGTGGGAAAATCGACAAATGTAAATTGGTAAAGGGAGAAAAGAAATATTGCTCGCAGAGTTTATAAGAAAATAAGATTAAGAATATAGAACACCTAGTGTTGGCAACACCGACACAACAGGTCATCCACTGAGATAGGAGTTCTTTGATGGAAAATCCCAAACAAATAAACAGAATTCACAGGTAGATCCTTTTGGTTTATGGATTATTAAACATTTGACTTGTGCGATTTTCTATTTCTTCTGCTTAATGTCTGCCTTAGCAGACCACCAGTAATGGATATTTGCTTCATTGTTTCAACAAATCTTATGTTCTTACTTTTGCTATTCTTAGAATCAATCAAGTTGACGTCCATTGTGGTGGTGATATTTGTTGCCTATTTGGACCATCTTCTTTGCAAGGTGTTGAACCAATAGAAAAGCCAAACGTTTTCGGTTTTGACATCGTAAATATTTTGGTTGCAAACAATGAAATTCTAGCTAAATTGTTTGCGAAACAACAACTAATAGTCTCCAAACGAAGAAGAAGACTTCGAGGTGGGACCGCACGCTGCGACCAAGTGCGGGAATTATTTGGTTAGAAATGACGGTTGGTGGCATGGAAGAGATAGATAGATAGATCGGTGGATGGATAGCTTTAGGAATCCTATGACGCATGACTAATCGTATTGTCAGCACCATGTTTTGCAAATATTTGACATTTCATTTGCCAACAGATCGGTGGGTGTTGATTTGGCCAAACAAGAAAGTTGTTATAACATTCTGCCTTCGGAGGGATTAGGCAGCAAAGAATATAAGAGTTAATAAGAGTGGGTTGAATTTAATATGAAGTTTGTACAGAAGACCCAACAACAACTCCACTGAAGTCAAATGATTTGGCGAATTATTTGCTACAGCCGGCGTCGTGACCTCTTTCGTGTACCCCTTGTTCCTGGATTACTAGCAGTTCTGGCCAGTCTATCGTCATTGTTGTTAGCCTTTGTGTTGGCAACATTGTTGTGCTTTTGTTGAGTCGTCTACATACAGAACTATCAAATTCAAGTTTATTGGTTTAACAATTGGCATGGCATGTCATGTTAAAATAAAAATCTGTTTTCTTCCCACACTCAAAAAGTCAACAACGGCAATGGCAGCAACAGCACCGGCAACAACATGCCAATGTTGTCATGTTCATTGTGGCTGCCTCGATTTCATATGAAATTTAAAACTTGGCCATACCCTTATTTTATTGGCCGCTAAACACTGCATGATATCTGGTGATATCATGGTGAATTAAAGACCTTTTAGGTTGTCATCACTTTTTTTCTGGTGATCCTTTACTTCAACTCTCCTCTTCTCTACTGCAGCTGTAGCAAAAGAACATTCCACTGGTGTCCAAAGACTCTGTAAACGCTCTGCTAACAACCAGCCATCCTATCCTACCATAATCATCTTGAAGCAATGTTTTAGTTCAAACACAAGAGGAAGAAGGAGGAGGGCAACACACAGAGGCTGGAGAAATTATTTAAGTTGCGTTTCATTTGATTTGTTAGTTAGTCTACGTAATTGAGTGGTCATACGGAAAAACATGTCACAACCAAATTCCATCCCGCATCACCACGGCCGCGCCATAATCACATGACCACGGCACAGACTAATGAAGCCCGTGTTATAGGAAAAATTGCATGAATATTTTCAGCTGAAAATGGTCAAGACTAGCAAGCAGCAGCTATTGTCGCCGCCACAGCAACATCAGTATCAGCCAAATATGCTTACAATTTATTTGCATTACGTGCGGTATACATGATGCACGCAACCACCGACGACAACAGCCAGCAACCATCGACAATCGCCTGCAACAAACGGCCTGCAAAAATCCTTCTAGTCTCCATCATCTCTAGACACACAGAGAAATATCGCTGCCAAAACAAAATGTTTGCGTTTTTTCGCCTGGTTTAACTTTTGCGTTCAAGCCACCTCGTCTTATTTCATGTTTACTCCCGTCATTCACAATAGCAGCAACGAAACGAACAAACGAAACGGAATCCAACACAGCAGAATAAAAGGATCAAATTTCCCTAAGCCAGAGAAGCTGCTGCACTTAAAGCACTTTGCACACGAGCATAGATTAAGTGCTCATATCGGACTGACCATGTTTAATGTTACAATACAAATCTGAACATGCAAATTATTTTTAGGCCAGATTCCAATGGAGAATTGAGGTAGACCGGCAACTAGACTTCTGATAACTTCTGGCAGTGTTGCCATTTAGGCTGGAATATGATAATTAAGCAAAATTACAAAACCTATAATAAAAAAATTCACCAAAACCACAAGCCATGCATTTAAATGTGTCGATACTGACTATTAAATTAGACAAATTGAACTAAGAATTGGAAAGGCTTTTAAATCAAAACAATCTGTTAAGAAAATGCCCTAAGTTTAATCAAGAGAAACATTTTTCCTAAAGAACCGGCTCCTAATTTTGTAAACTTGTCCTACAAAGAAATTCAATAAATTCAAAATGTTTGGTTTTCAGAAAATATAATACATATTCTTACAAAAAGGACCTAAAAATACACTTTTAAAAAAAATACATTCAATAAAAAAAAATTTCTTAAAAAAAGTTTATAATTTTACAAAAAGTATATTTTCTGAAAGATCCATTTAAATTATCGTAGTTTTCAACGGGCGCCTCCTTAGGAGTGTTGGAATTAACTAGTACAGAATATATAGCGAAAGGAACTTCGTTCCAACCAGGTGTCTCCTGACACCTCATGTGTTTTTTTTCTGTTTGTGTCCTGTCTTTCGCTTTCCGCTTTGGAGTCGTTCGTCTTGTACTGTAAGTGTTTCCTTAGTGTGCCTGTGGCTGGTTTTATGTTAGTTTGTTTGCCCAAATATGTTTTCAACCTTTGCATTTTTATACTTTCCGTACACTTTTGGTACATTCTTGTATACTTTTTGAACTTTCGTGAAACACGACGTATTACACCAACTATTCTCCCAACACAATTTCCGTAACAGAAAAGGTTTCCGAGCCCGGCTGTCACTACCCTTCGGTAAGAAGTTTCATATCAAACGCCAAATATCGCATTTTGCGGGGAAAACAGTTCTGTGAAACCGTTGAAGATTCAAAAGCCGATAACTGTCTCGTTTGGAATCCTGATTACGTTAAGATGTATTAGTATGTAACGAGTTAAAAACGAGTGTTTGAAATATCTCATTTTCTATTCCAAATTTCAAATTTATTCAACAGTCTTTTGTTTTATGACGACATGTGTAAAAACTAGACATCTGCATAAGACGTTCCTTCAAGACATTTTAAATACAACCCAATACTTCAGTGTTTTCAAAAAAACTATCGTGTAAGGTGTGTGAAGCTGTAGAGCACAAAAACACAATACTACTATTTCTACTTCGCTTCACATCGTATTGTGTTGTTGTTTACATAAACGAACGCATTGTCGACAGTACCCTGAACTACTTGGATGTCGCAACTTCGCTATATCGTAGTACATGTTTTAAATAAAGCAAATGTCTTGAATGGCCATTCAAGACTTCTTGTAGTTCTAGTTGTTGATTCTTCTAGTTGAAAATTATTAAAATTGCAAAATTATACTTGTAGGGACAATATAGTTTTACACACATTTTGAGCTACCAGTGTAAAATTAAAAAATACTTCTTTTATATATGTATTTATGGGTATATCGTCGTCTGGATGCAGAAGTAGTTATGTCCCAGCCCATTAATACCAATATTCTCCATAATCAAATGTAAGCGAAAATACTCACGAGAAAGCACAATTCGTCTGAAATGACAGTTAGTGCGTACAATGCAGCAGTGTACAGGGAAGCTTGGAGTTTTTTGTTTTGAGCTTCTGTGCTTGAAATGACAGACATGACTCACATTTCGATTCCTATTTGATTTGGCGCTGGTTTCCCTATCAATATGCTCCGTACTCATTTATTTTGCAAGCTTAGAGTAAATGGCACTATTCATTTAATTTTCATATCTTGATAGACTAGTCAAGGTATTCATAGTCAAGGTGTTCAAGATAGTATAACCGTTCAGAATCGGTGTAGAAATGTTGCTCCCGATCAATGAGTTCAAGTCTAAAAAAAACTTTCCCAGCTATCAATTTTCTGAGTGCTCAGAAATTCTGGGTCATAAAAGAGTCAGCAGTTTAAGGGATTTTAGAGCGTTAATACGTCGGAGTTATAAAAGATACATCTCGAAACCCATTTCATGAGACTTTAGAAGCGAAGGATTTATAAAAATGGTTTACAAAGGATTCAGACAAAAGTTGATGCAAAACGCATTCAAAAGTTACCTCTTTTGCGAATGATTGCTGAGCACTCAAAAAATAATCAATATTAATAAATTCCCAGAGTTGTATTTATGTCTTTTCTCTGAGTCAGGGAATAATGTTCAGAAAGAGGGCACACTTTCAAACGCAAAAACAATCTAATTGATATGTTAACGGGAGGTTGTGAGACTCTTCCCTGACTCTCTCTGTATTCAGAATTTGACAGGGTACTTCCACTTATAATTAATGTATTTTCTAACAAAACTTTTCATTGTTCTTTAATTATCCAGTTATTGTTACAAACGATTTACTATGGTTTAACACCCAAGACGGCGATTATCTTTGACCCATACATAGTTCGACCCTGTAGAGATCATAATTTAGCATCTTTGTATAGAATTTTTGGGAATTTTTACTGTAAATCTCTTCAAACTCTAACAAATAGTCGTATGAAAAGCTTAAGCTAATTAACAAATTCTCACAAGCTACTAGATACGCATTCTGCTGGCGCATTCTCACCGAATAGTATCTAGGACGAATTATGAAATCTAATTTTAAGACCACAATTTATTTTCCTATAACTAAGTAGAGCTCTCTTTTCTGAATTTCCATATAAAAGAAAATAATTTTTTGGGTTCGCTTTGGTTACTTGGTAGCTAGAAAAGAATCATAGAAATCTAAACTAATGGTAAGTAATCAAAAGATCACGAGTCATATCTTATAGAATTAAATATGAATTGGTGGTAAAGGAAGGGGAGATGCGACAGTATTTAATGATCACATTATTTAAATTGAAACATCATCAACACCCAGCCTGTGCACCGGCGAGTGTCGTGATCACGGCCGTCTTCCCGACAACTAAAGCCTGGTAATAAGCTGATGCTACTACGGCTGCTGTTGCCACTTGCACTCGGAGTTGGAGATGGAGTTACATATACATGGGTACGTTTGGGGTTTATGCCGCCGCTTATGTCATTCTCCCCGGCCGCTGGTTGGTTGGCTGTGTGGTACGAGTATAATGTATGAAAATCCGTTTACAAAATTATTTATGAAATTTATGAGCGATGCTTAACTACAGAAAAATGTTTACCCATGACATGCTAACTATGGTCAGATTAAAGCCGACCATCTTCCTGGTGTGGAGTTATGGGGATGGGAAGGTGGATGCTGACAATACCAGTGACTAAGTGGCTGGCTGACTGACTTGTTACTTGGTTGACTTGCTGGGTTGTTGGTTGGTTGGCTGGTCAGTGGCCATTTAATAGGCATAAGATGCTCTTTAAAGAGCTTAAGTTACCACGGGTGTTAATGAAATTATTTTTTCATCACCTTCTTGCGGCCGCTGATGTTGTTCTTTGTGCTTAAGCACTGGACCCTTGGTTAACTGTGACTTGCATCAGTGGTCTCGGATTGCATTCAGGCTATCGTATCCGTTGAGAGTTACAACCAAAGGCAAAGCGGCTTATTTAAAGCATTTTAAATGCTTAACTTGTTAACATTTTAAAATAAATTCTACTACATGACTCACATGAGAAGACACATGGATTTGTACAGCCAGATTGGCAGTTCAAATGAAAATCATTATAATATTTGGAATCAGCTCCTAAAACCGAGTGGAATCCGCTCAGAAAACTAGGTACTCTCAAAGCAACTAAAGATAAATTTCGCTGCTACAACAGAGTAGCCTTTTTCCAAATACGGTAAAGATATTCCTTAACATCCATTAAAGTCTGGGAAGAGACGCGTGATTTTGTATTCGGCTGAGGTAGTCTCAGTAGTCCTCAGGGTCGTCGTGGGAAATGAAGCAGCGATTTTCCCCTTACTACGGCGATTGTAAGGTCTTCTTTGTCTGGTTTAAATTCACAAAATTCATATATTAATTGTTGACGGACACAATTCAAGTTCCCCTCAGCAGTCAGTATTAGTGTTTGTTCGAACACCGGGACTCGACTAAACTCGGGCGAACAGGAGTTACACGTTGACGGTGTACAGGTTCGAGTTACAATTGGAGTGGTGGTAAAGTGTTTCACAATAAAAGTGTAGGATTTAAATTTTGTGGCATTTTTTCTGTGTAAGAGGCAGCTCTGAAATTTGACACTTGTCGTCTACGACTGTTCCGATTTTCAAAACTGGAGCACTACATAAAGCAAATATGCGATATCATTGTGCAACCCCATTATAGGAATGGGGAGAAGTTATGGGGAAGTCGCTCGTAAATTTCGCGGAATTTTCGGTCGATGAAGTGATTCGACACAAACAAGCAAAATTGTTGAATCTGGAGCTCAGAAAATCCGCATGTGATCCGTGGAAAACAAATGCATCCACAATGAGCAACTGGCTAGTGCGGATTTTGGTCAGGCGGCTTGATTGAGCCTTACTTCGTTGAAAATGAGGCCGGAAATGCAGTGATTGGGAATGGAATTCGTTACAGGAATGTGATAACGGAGTTCTTGTGGCCTGAACTGGTCGGTATGGATGTGGACGGTATGTGGTTTCAGCAGAACGGCACCACCTGTCACACGGCACATGAAAGAATCGATTTATTAGAGAAACTATTTCCAGACCGAATCCTCTCCCGAAATACCGATGTCAACTGCCCAGCACGATCGTGCGGTTTAACGCCGTGCGATTTCTTTCTTTGGAGTTGTGTGAAATACGAATCATCTTCCGAAAATCCGATGTCAGCAAGATGGTGCGGTTTAACGCCTTGCCATTTCTTTCTTGGGGGTTGTGTGATATCTCTGATCCATGTGAAGTACAGAGCCCAAGGCAGTGATCCAACGCGTCGTCGGTGAGGTAGAGCCACATCTTCGTCAAAATATCATCGAAAATATTTATGTCGGTCCATATTTAATCGCAACATGACTACTTTACAACGCAATAAAAATATCACTACTCGGTCAAAAACATAGATTTTATTTGTAAACTAAATCGTGCACTTTTATAGGGCACCATACAAATAATGACATCATCGGCTTCATCCTTGATATCCGGGTTCAATTGGTCCTTATGAAAACGAGGATTGTCGGTAATGGAGACCAGACTGGGGTTAGAAGTGAGGTGGCTGCAGACAATTTTCAGCTTCTACCTTTGAATCGACGTTCGGATAGTTCTAATGCAAACGATGATAGTCGGCGATGGAATCATAGCTTGGGTTACAGGTAAGGTAGTTTCAGTTTTAAGATTCTCGTATATAACAAATTCCATTCGTTCTTACTGGAAAAATTGGACCTTCCTATAACCAAGTCTACTGTTCTATTACAAAATTACCGTACAATTAAATGTTCAATATAAAAACAAGCTGCTGGGATCTCATTTCTTTGCAAGAATTGTTTGTGTTCTTCTCAATAATCCGCGTTCTTCGTCGTATTGAAACTGTATGTCATTTCCACCCACTGTGCATATCCTATATAATGGGTTTGAACAGAATTGTCTTTATATGAAATTTTAAAAACATAAAGGAAATTCCGTGGCAAACAATAACACCATCACAGCGAGCTGCAACAGGCATCTCTCGCATATTTGCAACATGTACCAACAACTTGCATGCGAAAATGTCTACACACACCCATACGAGCGCACACACATCTAACAGTGCAACACTTACCTAGGGCAACATCTAGAGCTTATGCCATAGAACTAGTGAACAAAAGCTCGGAAAATGCCATGCAAACACGGGTTTTGTTCGCCTTCCTCCTCTGCCATTGTGGATGGCAACGAATGCAATTGCAAGTGAGGCAGAAGCCAAAGGTAGAAATTATGAAGCCAACAGCATTGAAGGTACGGAGAACAGAGGCAGCAACAGCCTTCACTACGTCGACACACACAAAAGTGTTGGGCTTAACACAGCCACACACCGCGTGCCAGGTCTAACCACACATGACCGGCACTACGGGCGTATTAGGAGCTGCATTATACCAACGACAGCAACAACGACAACCACAACAACAAAGAGGTGGATGTTTGCAGCAAGTGTGAGGGTGTTGGACGGACAAGAGAAGGTGAGCAGATTATTGGGCACGATGTTATGGCTGGGGCGATGACTACAAGGATCATCACGGAGCGCATGATGGTGACGATGATGACGGCGGCGGTGAAGGAAAGGGTGTTGTTGATGAGAGGGGGTATTTACGTAAATAGGCATGTATAGCCGTAACGTATAAAGATGACGACGATTTTCATGTTTTTGCAAATAACAAGCAAACGGGCAAACGAGTAAATATTGATTTAATGAGGTGCGATAAAATACACATACCAACAACAACAATGACGGCAACAACAACATACGTACACACCAATCCCCGCTCTCTTGCAACACCATCATGCAAGAACCTTGAGATTCAGTCGAATCACCGGCAGCAACAGCAAAAGCGGCGGCAATTTGATTACATTTCGGTATCCTAAGTTTATCAACGACACGCGGACAGACATAGATTTATACTTAGACAAACAAATATGTACATGTGTATTCAGGCTGCATTATGCGGTTGTTGCATAGACTATAAATGACATGCTCGAGGCATGCATGAGTGCTAAAATGAAAATTGATATAAACATTTTCATTAAAGCATAGGAATGTGTTAAGCATAACAACGGCAATAGCTGCAACATCAGCAGCAGCAGCAGCCGACATAACAACCGGAGATGTGGCAAAATCAACGTCAGCACTTTACTCCCAACATCATCGGCATCAGCATTGACTTCATCATGAGTTCCATAGCAGTTAAGCTTCCACCTCAGCATTAGTTCGTGAAACATTCAATCCAAATGTCCGAACACATCCCAGTATTCTACATTAAGCGGTGTTACTTTTAACATCATAAGAAGCCCCAACACACCATGTAGCGGTGTCGGTGGTGGTGGGCAGGGATGTTTAAGCATAACACAAGTATGTGTCTTAAGTCTTTTGTTTTGTAATACGTTTCATAGACAACCGGCAACAACCATGCGAAATGAAAAATAATTTTCTTTTCAAAACATGAAAATAACAGCTCAATGATCGTTCCTTCTCCTCGCTGGCGTCCATTTTACAGTTGCCATTAAACTAAATTTGCCTGCCTCACACAGCAAAAACGCGCTCGAATTCGAAACGAAAGCGTTAGAAAGAAAGGAGTAGAAATAGGAATAGGAGGAGGAGGATGAAGTTCGAGGTGAGGACTCGAAGTTGTAGACGGTTATTGTGGTGTGGAAAATAACAACACTATGCGTTGTTGTGCTCGTATAAAAAGCAAGACGAAACGATAAAAATAGCAGAGGAAGATTTAGCGAAATGCGAGCGTTAACGAATGCTTAGATGCCCTTCATTTCTTTGAAGGCATAGTATTCATATCCATATCAGTGTTATCTCTATCGATCGAAAGAAAGGATACTCACAGACTTGCCATATTCGGCATTTAATATGACGCTATTTTTGATTTTCTCATGCGATTTTTATATTCCAACGTTGGTTGTATGAGCTACTCAGATTCAGCTAAGTCCACAATTTTGAAATGTCAATGTCAGTCACCAAAACTAAAACCACTTAATCTTGTCACATATAAAATCTCCTTGTTTATAGTCAACAAACTAAAGCAGTCAGCATAACGATTTTTTCAACCTCGCAGTAGTTTCGTATGAGAACTCCCAAATGTTTTCCAATTTTCGCCACTTTATGTTTTATTGAGTTAGATCAAGTGGCCTCTGAGTAGCTCATACGTCAATAAAATTGGATATTTTCTAAAGGTCTGAATACTATACCTACCTCCAGATTTTACTCATTCTTTTTTGCTTCCTGTAAGTTTTAAGAGAATTTCTTCTCCCACACCCATCTTGAATACTGGAATATATTGCAGTCTGCAAGCAAAACTTAAAATGGTATCCAACTCAATCCGTTACAAATGGAACGATAAACTTGGTCGGGTGAAGTGTACAAAAACCATTTTAAAGTTGTTATGTTGCACAACTGTGTTTAAAGTAGCATCACGATCGACACGTTATAAAGTCTGACACAGCAACAGCGGCAGTATTGCACACACACACACTAAACTCAACAGCTACAACCGCGGCAGCAACAGCAACAATTGCAGGCTGAAAATGCAGAAGCCTGGGTGCAACAAATTAGCGTGAAGGCGCAAATCGCAGCGCGAAGCTGTGAATGTTAAAATAACTTACACTTTAACTATAGCAACAGCAACCACAACACCAACCGTACAACTGCAGCAAGTACTTGCACTAGCAAACAACAACAAGAACAGCGACGATGGCAGCAATGATGTTGCTCAGGCGTTGGTTGTGCTGGCTCTTTGATGCAGTTATGTTATGATTACAGACGTTTATTGCAAGTGCTTGTTAAAACCTTAAAAAATGTTAACACAACACGAAACGGTGCTCCGCTCTGAGCAAACGTTTACCTCTCTTAGCTGACGATATTCCTTCCCGTATCAGCAACATATTGTTTGATGCTGCGTCTTGCAACTTTGCGATTTGTGGCAACAGACAGAAACAAAAATTCTGAAGTGCTTTTTGATTTCCTGTGTAATCTCTATAAATTGTGGTTCTAACTGTTGGCAAATGTTATCATCACGTTTACTGGAAAACGGCAACAAAACGAAAAACCACTTTTCCCTACATTTTCATCATGATGATGCCCATGTGCTACATCATCATTGGCGTTGCGATGATCGACTCCCCTTGGCTTGCAACATTGCTACAATGTATAATGTCAACAAGTGTTAATTCTAATTTATTTGATTATATAACTATAATCGATTTATATAATAACGTTGTGCCCATACCTAAAGCCTCTCCTCTTCTTCCACTTCTTCTTCTGGAGTCTTGTGATCGCCATAGACTTCTGCTTGTTATTGCATTGATTTATATCAATGACCATATAAAAGTCATTGGACAATTTGAAACCAGCAATGAGCCAAGGAATCTGCGCACATCCAATCGCATTAAACAGGAAATTATTTTAAATTGCATAACTCGTTTATTCAACTGCTCCTTTTGTATAGAAATTACTCATTTTTATCGCCATGAAAAGGTTAGTAATTGTGACATTACAGACTAAATCTACACTCGAACACAAATTTATTAGATATCTCAACAACTTTGTTGGCAATTATTTTCTTCTTTAAAAGCCAAAATGTCTTTCATAATCGGCTAAATCTTTTTCAAGAAACAAAAAAAAAACAACACATATGCACAGCAGTGGCACCTAACGCAAGCCACAACTGTTCAACAAATTTGGCCTAAACCAAATCTCCAAAACATTGGGTCGGTCAACCAACATATGACTAACACACAGGCCACATGCAGCACTATAACAACGATCCTAAATAGATAAAAAGAAAAACTCGACAGACAAACAAACGAACAAACAAGCTGCGGACATAAAGCAAAACAAAAGAAAACAAGTCAAGATTAAAAGGTGTCAGCGAAAACTACAAAAACACTTACAACTGTGACAACAACATTTGTGGCAACGAAAGCTTTTGTAAAGGAAATCAATAATATATTTTCCATGATTTTTGTTTAAGTTGCAATGAAATTGGCGCGTAAATTACCATATGGCAAAACAAAAGACTTAAGCAACGAACATTCTTCCCCCTATTACGGAATGTGAATTTTATGGTTGAGGTCACAGTTTAATGTTTTAATGGTAGAACAATAAACGGATGTTAAACATGATACTCTTTTGTTTGGTTTGGTTCTCCTTCAAACTAAGGCCCGATTTACCATTAAAAATTTGATGTTTTCTTCTCCAGATACTTAATCCTTATATATGTTAAAAAATATTTTTTTTATAGAAATTTCAAATGTATTCCATTTTCTCGTTCAAAACAAAACAATGACAATCAATGGCAATACATGACTCATTACGTTAAGTCTCCATTCGGTTGGCTTGCAGTCGTTCTATCAAGCCGTGCCGGTCTTCAGGCACTCCAACATGTTTGTTGATTTTATAACCGAGAAATTTAGATTTTCCACCTCGACGGGGTTTTCTCGCTCTATTTCGACATCCTTATGGGAACTTAGACACTTAGACATCCTACACTCTGCTTTTCTGCAATAAGAAATCGAATAATAATCCTAAGGGGAGGGGCTTCCATACTACTGGCATTGTTTCGCTTAGAGAAGAACTTCTCCCACTCCTCTTCTCCTTATACCACTCCCTTGCTGTTGATGTTACAGCTGATTGATTGATGTTACAGCACTGCATGTGTGCAGTGTTCTTTTCGTAAGTTGCCATGCCATGTCAGTGTTGACTGTCTCATGTTTTATCTTTGGGCGGTTTTCATAACCAATTCCGATATATGCAAAAGTTTACAAAGGCTGCAGTCTGTAACATTTTTGAAACTTCCAGCTTCCTGACGCTCTTAATTTTTGGAAGATCAAAGAATTGAAGTAATATTTAAAAGAAAGCTGATGACGAACAACTTTCATATTCTCGAGTAGACGTGGCAACTTCGCCAAAGTGAAATTGAGGAGTGGCATTGAGCAGAATATTTCAAATTTAATTACAATCTGATGTCGTTTTCGCGATTTATCGTGTCGAGTTTCAGCACAACTATTTTCAATTCTATATTGTTCAGGAGCGGATATCATTAAGATTGTCTGCAGATCTTTTATATGGGAGATAGGAGAATGGGAGAGGAACAATTTTAATAGCAGAGTGGCGTTCAACAAAGTAATGCCTAACAGTACATTTTATTATGATCGATTGTGGCGTACGGGAACTATTGTGTCGAGCAGCTGGCCGTCCAAATAAAGCGCCATCCAAACTAAGCGTCCAAACTAAGCGCCTTATTCAAAAAAAAAAAAAAGTTGTGAGAGATTTGAGAGACGTTTTTTGTACGATAAATCGCCTCTCAAACCTATCCTAACTTTTTATGAATAAGGCCGTAAGTCTTTACAAATAAAAGTTTACGACAATCGTCTTAAAAAGTCGAATTTCGTCCAAAGGAACACCTAGGATCTAATATAACCCCTCAAATATTATATATGCCAGACATTTCTTCGAAAATCCCGTATGGCATAAAGACACGTGACAGCAGCAGTTGCAATTATTATTGCATTTCTCTGATTTGTCCAATCCGACTGTGCCATATGCATCCGTTACGAATTCGAGACGGATATGTTTTTTCATTCATTTTTCCCAAAACGGACATCCGTCACGGACACATAACGAATCCGTTTGCGTATGAAATTCCTCTCGCAAAAGTGAACCGTTTACTATACATTTTCGGATCCGTTTCGAACTCGCAACGGACTTCATATTCGAATCCGTTTCGGGTTCGTTTTTTGTAAATAAAATGGATTCGAGACGGATCCACTTTTATCAATTTTTGCGGCTTCAAAACTGTTCGTTCTGATATTTTAAGGATATTTCAAATTAAAATAAAAAAAAAACTCCATTTTCTACCTCTAATGCACTGAAGTTTTTCACTTACATTATAATTAATTTTTACAAATAAAAATATTCGTCATCAGCTTAATTTAAATCGTTTTAGTATTTGTTTTAGGTTTTTGTGTTTTATTAGCTCAGATATGAATCTGCGACATTAAATATTTCACTGATTCGCTTATTAAGTTTTTACGGACTCGTAACCGATTCGAAACGGATCCGCTAAATTGCAAAATCACTGTTCTGTTTTTACTGACTGGTAACGGGTTTTTAAGGACTCGTAACGGGTTCGAGAACTCACATTTCACTTTATTATGATTTACGCACCTGTAACGAGTCCGAAACGGATCCGCATCTTTTTTGTGCACATTGGGATGGAAAAACGACTCTTACTTCTACTCCGACTCTAACTTCTACTCCGAACGACTCCAACTTCTACTCCGACTGATGTTACCACCTTACATTTCTTTCGATGACGGTCACCTCGTCGGCGACACTACCGAGTACTTAGCTATGAAAAGCTTCCCTAAAAACCGGTCGACAACGATACACCCAATCAGTGAGTGTAAAACTCGCTGTCCCTTCATGGAATACAATGGGAAAATATCTATTTGAACACTCTTGGGTGCCTTTCGTTACGATTTTATACTTTCTGGACTTTGTCTACCCTTTTTGTATACTTGTTTACATTTTGTGTACGCATTGTGTACTTTTGTGTATACTTCTACTTAGTTTGTGTACACGTACAGTATATAAGAAGTTGACTGTTTAATGGTATAAGATAAACCATCAGGAAAGAAGAAATTTTCTCATGTTTTAGCTGCCTGTTAAAGTTGTTGAAAACAAAAATTGTTATGTTCTTTTTAAAATTAAAAAACTAATTTTTTTCACTAAACTACCGCTATTTTCTGAAGGTTCAATTTCGGGCGAGCAAAACTTAGCTTGAAAAAATAGGCAACACTCTCGCCTGTTTAAATATTTTAGCCCTCAAAGCCAAGAAATAGGACCTTATAATAAAAGTAATTTGGATGTTATACCTCCAAAACTGTATGAGATGCAGTTCAAGAAAGTGGAAAAAATAAGTCATACTTTTTCAAATTTCAAAATAAATTTTTGTATTCTTCGTAATCGAAAAATATGTTAATTTGTAAAATGTGCCCCTTTGTTCGACTTTCAAATAATACAATCGGGTTTTTACAGAACTCAAGTGTTTATTAGATGTAAAAATATAAAAATTTGGCCTATGGAAATCGGTTCTGAAACACTGTGCGACATGTTAAAAAAAACATGTTACCGCAAATAAAACTTTTGTCAAATTATTTTTTTAAGTGGTGTAACGATGAGGAAGTGGCGTACACCATTCAATATCTTGTTTGTAAGTGTCCAGCACTAGTATAATTTTTTAGGAAACTGAGAAAATTCTGTCATATGTATATAATCAGACATTTGCACGATATTGAGCTCCTCGTATCATACTAAATGATTCTTCGGGTTAAAGCCCGTGGTATCACATTGAACTAAAACCAACCTACCCGCAATCGATTTCCGTCACAGGCAGGGTTGAGGAGCTCAATGAAAGTTGGACGACTTCGACTCCAACATTTTGAAAATGCATGAGTCCACTCAGACTCCAGCACTTTGAAAAGACATGACCCCGACACTAGCATTTCATAAAAGTACGACTCTGACTCATGAGTTGAAACCCGCAATTAACGTAACAATGTTCAACGTCTATGCCTCAAGGTATAGCTAGGCCATCCTTCCATATGAAAATTGTTTGCTGATGTAGGGCGTTATGTATTCCACCCAAACCATTTGATTTTTAAACCATTTTTATTAGTCTTTTACCGCGAGTTCATGTTTCAAGCTATTACCCATTATTTATTTGATTTTTATTTTCGCACATTCTTCGTAATGATACGATTACGAAAATTACATTTATTCTTACAATTCTTAGAAGGCAATTTCTAAGCAATTTCCGATTGTTTCTGTGTTTTGGGAAATTGTCATTTACTCGTAACTAATCGTCTACGCCATAAATAACCACAAAATGCTCTTGTGTATTGGGGATCCCAAGCAGCTAGCAGCCCAAAGCGGTGGAAGCGCAAGATGGAGGAAGAGAAGTTAAAGTGTCAATTATAATGAATGCCCTGACAATTTAAAGCCATCGATAGTGTCAACGGCTGCGAACCAAACAACAACACGAGCGAACATTTCAAACAAACAACAAAAGCGGCGTCCTTTTTGCTTCTCCAGCTCCAGCTCATCACTCCAATCCACAACTACTTAGGACATTTTCGCTTTTGTTCACAGAATGAGAGAGCGCAAAACAAAATCAAATCTAGTGGAGGTTTCCGAGGATCGAGGAGCATGAGCAAAAAGGTGTTTAAAAGACCATGACATATTTCATGCGGAATTCATTCTGTTTCTTCGTTGTTGCTGGGAGCACAAAACACAACCAATGATGGCCGGCTGCCTCATTTATAACGCCGCAACCACAGCCACACCACGTCCATATGGAAGGTGCTAACGTGCTGAATGGTGGATATGCTGGACAACCAGCCAACAGCAAAAACCCAGCCAGAGTACCGACCTTGGATTTTGTCAAAGTTGACAATTTACGAGGGAAAACGATTTATTGCCTGCAATGGTTCCCGTTGATCGTAAGTGCATATGGAAATTGACCACGTCGACTTGCGCCCGGAGAAGTATAGCCCTATTAGGCAACACGATCTGATGGCGCACAAAAACCCAATGCGAAATTAAAGCCAGAAATGGGATACTTTCTTCCATTTTTGGTGGCACCAACAGCCAATTGGCGTTCGCAGCGGCCAACGACCATTGCAGCTGAGCCTTCGTTCATTCCGCGTTGACAGTTTGGACAATACTCATTCATTCTCGACCATTTTGGAGTACCCAACGTGCTATGTACGTGTTTGGTGCGATAATGTTATGGATGATGTTAGGCCAAATGCAGAAGATGGTGTTTTCTCGTAATTATTTTTCAACAAGTTAAATCTGTGCTGCCAAAGCTGTTACCAATAAGGGTTCCCAACGCTGTTGCGGATTTTGCATGATTGTTTATGCAAAACGGCATTCAGACGCATTGAACCGCTTTGCATTTCTCATTATAAATTCTGTCTACTTAAGTGTTGCAGAAGAAGCATAATTGAAAGAAAAGTATAGCCTTTTACGCTCTGCAACGATCATATGAAATTACGCTGAGCCCCAAACCATCATAGCAACACGCAAATCTTGTCTGCAACATCATTAATTTCAATTCAGTTTACGTTTTATTTCTAGGTTATCTTTTGTAAAAATGCATTTAAATGAAAAACTGCATATCACGAGGCGTTCTCACTAAAAGTCAGTCAGTCAGTTAGTGAGTCCATAGAGGAGGATTGGTGTGATGGAAAGAAATCTCAATTAAATTTGTACAAATCTTTAATTAAGCACCGTTTAATATTTTCATCTGCTTTTCCTTATTCTGTGGCTACACTATGATTGCAACACATACAGGTCCATACAATTGCAACATGTTGCTCATGTATTATACTGTATTAGAGGAAATGTGTGCAGTCTCCTTAGTTCTACACTCGAGTTCTAAACTGTTAATCATTTTAATTATCGCAAACTTCTGACTTCAACAGCAATTTTGTACAGAGAAGATGGCAAGATATATGCCGTCGTGGATTTCAACGTATAAGAGTTGTACTGCTGTAGATCAGATGTGGCAACGAGCGACAGCAGGGGAAAATTTAAGCACCCTACTCTTTTATGATACTGGACAGAAACATTGGCAGCTTATTAACCAGAAGATTTTAGTCCAAGTTGGACATGATTTTACCAGTTAACAACTTTCTCTTTAAGACATCTGTATTTTCCAAATTATAGCGTATTAAGGAGAATTGAACTATTTTTCTAAAATACCAAAAGTTGTTCGCTGAGACTGCTATTAATATTTCTTTGTACAAAATTACTATCGATTAGGATTTGCATAATGATTGAAGCTGTTAAACGTCGGTGCACAGTGGATCAGAATCGGCTTTCATCCGCCAAAATTCGATTAAGTTTGACCTGGTAAACACTATTTAGTTCTGTTAAAACCTGGTTGTGGGTAGGGCATCAAGGATTATTGTGAACTAATAACAATAATTAATAAAATCGGATATTGGATAAGGATAAAAGTAGACAGAAGACCGGTTTATTTGGGAAGGAAAAACAGTTGTGGAGAAAGCGAGTGAGTAAATTGAAAAATACGGAAGTAAGAATGACGCCAGTAAATTCTACCGAAAGGTACGAAATCAAATCAAACGGACCTAGATCAGGGTACCCCTTTTGTAGAGGTAAGGACGGTAATCAAGTCACAGATGTGCAGAGTACGTTGGCGATATGGAGAGATCACTTCTCTCCTTTACTTGTCCTAGAAGACTCCACTTCAGATGAGGTATGATGGTGTCGATTGTCCCACTCCTAACCAAGGCGACGTTAAACCAGTAATTTCCAGGCTTAAGAACTAAAAATGGGCTGATGCTGATGGACTGCCGGCTAAGCTGTGTTTAATCACCTCATATGCAAAATATGGTCAGACGAATGAAAGCCCAACGCTTGGGCTTTTAGCATACTTAATCGGCACTTGCCATCTCTTTTATATGAAGCTGCCTTTAATATACCGATACGGGGAAAACTTTGCGAAGCTATGTTGGAGCTTGATATTCCTGCTAAGCTGGCACGCCTTTGTAAAATGACACCGACCGACACGAAATCCTCTGTAAGGATTGGTAAAGCTTTCACCGAACCTTTTACTACGAGAAGAGGCCACAGACAATATGTCTCCCAATCGTGCGATCTCTCCAACATTTTATAGACGTCAGTATAAGAAAAGGTGCCGTCAACCGAATAAAACTATCAGCAGCAACAGCCACGTAGATTTAGACATCATTGGGCGAAATCTGTGAGAAGTTACTGCAGTATTTTCGAGAATCGAAATGGAATCAGTAAAAATGGGTTTCGCATGAAGCCAAACGGAGAATTGTGCTTGCAAACAGGTGGCATTTCTGACTAAGAGCTAAGATCATCACTCACAAGGACTTTTCGAGAGAAACCTGCTCCGGAAAATATATTGTACTGTAATAGAGAACGGCGAGTATCAACGACGTATAAACTATATCCCGACATCGACGTGGTTAAGGGAATCAGAATAGCGCGATTACGCTTGATAGGCCATATCTGTGGAATGGATCAGAACGAAGCAGCGCGAAAAGTACTCCAAAACGCACTCGAAGAACATAGAACGATGCGGTCAAATTTAAAAACGAATCCAAGACTTGCCTGGTGGAAGAATGTCTGCGAGAGGTTGGTGTTACCATCTTAAATATAAAAGCTAAAGATTCAGCCGATTGGAGAAATATGTTATATTCATGTTTATTGCTTGAGGCCACCTAAGTAAGCCAAAATTTGAAAATGAGTCCATGCGGTCCCCTTGAGCCCCAGAAACGCACAAAAATGATTCTAGCTGATATTTCTGGTTTCGCACAGGAAATGGTAGCGTGAGAACATTTCGTTCCATTATTTCAGTTATTTCAACCGAATTTATTGGTTGACACAACCTCATACACTTTTTAAGTTCGGTTACGGCCAATTGGATTATCTCAACGGAATTTCTCGGTAAGTGTAGCTTAAATTCTTGCCACTATTATGATTTGCAGTCCTAGTTTAAGTCCTATTAAGGACTATTATATCCAATCCTATTATAGTAGGATGTTTCATAGTTGGTGGTATATGTTCATCATACACTAAATTCTTCAATTTTCATATGTATAACTCTGGCTGCTGGAGATGCTACTAAACAAACAAAAATGTCTTGTGATATAATTGATTAATTTAAGTCTAATCACAGGCCAGGAAGGAACCTGCTGCAAATAAACAAAATGTTAACAACTCGCTAAACAACTTGTAATCAGAGATGCTACAAGATCTTTGTATTACAAATGAACAGCATCATAACTTAAAGATAATTAATGAATGCACTAGATTCGATACGAGATGAGAAAAATAAAATGATGCAAACTTAAGATGCCATTTACAGATCTTAGAAAGAGGCCTCCTCCTATCTGTTCCCACTGAGCTGTTTCTGATTTATATCCCCATCACTTTTCCTGCTACTGCCACTTATGCATGCTCCAGCCTGCCATCCAGCCTTGTGGTCGTTTCCTCCTCTCAATACTTTCGCTAGTTATGAATCTTGGCAATCAAGATACGCATGCGCAGCCATTTCGAGCGATCATTACTATTTTCATCAGTTCATTTAGATCATCAAATAATTGATGCAACGATTCTCAGCCTCACTCATTCAGTTTCGTCCTCCGTGATTACTCGTTTTCCTTGTTCGATCTTCATTCTTTTTTTGCTTAACAGCCATCGTTTGATGATCAATTATAGATTAAGATCTTAATGTCATACTAAATGACAATTTTCACTGAGCAATACAGTACATGGAGGAACAGTGGAAGTCATGAAGTGAAATGAAAATGATCAATTATGTTCTCTAAATGAAAATGCTGATGTGAGAATGTGCCCCATTCATGTCCAAGGCTCGGTGATGATTGGCGGTGCGCGGTGGCTGACTGCAATTGAAATTGACTACAAATCAAGTGAAATTCTAATTTGTAGTTTGTGGCAGGGAAGACACTTTGTTTCCAGAGGAAATCATTTGATTCATTGCTTCGACCAGGTTCTAGTCATCTTTGACTGTATGATAAAATAAGCAAATTCAATGTGTAAGGAAGCGGATCAATTGAATAGTGGAGCATATAAGGAAAACCATTCAAAGTGCTTTAAGAGCAATCTGATTTATTCGTATAATTTTCTGCACTAGAAAAGCGGAAACTGCCTTTAAATCGTTGGCATTATGGGGCATTAGAAAAATATTAGAGATGAAGATAGAAAAAAAACGGGATGAGAAGGGACTGAGCCAAATCAATGCATCGTATTGGGTTAGTTTTTGCCTAATTTATTCGAAACCATTTGTCCTTTCAGATCATCATACAATCTGGTTCTAAGGAACACTACTATACAAATCTACATATACATTCAAAAAGTAAAGTTTGCTGTTAACAGCAAACAGTGATTGCTAGTCAAAACCAGGCATCTTGTCTGCTATTACAGAAATTATATTTTCAATGACAATCCGTATTCATTTGTATTTATAGGTGTGTGTGTATGGATGTGTTGAACGTGTGTGTGTGTGCGTTAATTTTGACGTGTTCTTTGATGATGGTTATTTTTTCTGGTTGCGACTGCTTATCGAGTTCTTCATTGATGTCGTAATAAAATCATTCCCGTTCGTCTTGTACAGTGTGTTATTGCATATGTGTGAGTATGAATGATTTTTTATAAATGTTTGATCGCGTTAATGTGTGTAATGGCCATTTTTCCGGATTATCTAGTTTTGTACTTTTATGTAACGCGGTATCCTGCAACCACTCAATTTCCGCAACACAAAAGGTTGCAGATCTGGATTTCAAGTAGATATCACGTGGTACACAATCTCAGCGTGAATGTTGTTTTTGGGTCCGTTTTGCAAATTACTCGTTCGTCAGCCCTACATTGTAATATCTCCTTTTTGCCTCCACTTCTTCAGAATCAACTTGTTAACTTGTACAAAACAAAAAGTGTGAAATAATGTGGAGGGGCTAGAGACGGCCCTCGCATGTGAACGTTTGATTCGTCAAGGAAAATATCAACAAACTTGAAAAGTTAATTAATTAAAGCTTAACAGAGACCAGACGCCATAGACATCAGTCCAATCTGGGGGAAAGGATGGTGGCACGTTAAATGCATTACATATAAAATTATTAACAACACGATGAGAGTCAAGCTAATTGTGGCCCGAAACAGCAGTAGTCAAGTTAATAGGGCTTACAAAAATAGCAAAAACAAAATTTAAAAATTAAAAGCGTAAAGAAAATGCATGATAACATTTTATATAAATAACAGCCCTTAAAGAGGAGTATCACCATCCAAATCAGCAGCAGCAGCACCAACAACATTCAGGCTGTTCAAGCAACAGGAATAGAAACAGGCACACCAATAACGACTACCTAGATACCCCCAAAATAAGAAGCTACAACTTGGGTGAAGGTTAATTTGTTTGGTGTACACGGCATAGGGATACAGCCCATAGCCAGGCAGTAGATGATAATGATGATGGCATCGAGGATGAAGGCGTTTGGGGAGGAGCTTAAAGGGTTTGGCAATGAAATTAATTGCAAAGGCAAACGCTTGGTTGCCAAAGAGAGTGAGTGGGAATGTAGAAACCAACATGAAGTCGCGCTTACACTGGAATTCATAATCACAACGAGTATTGTCTTGGCCATGGCTAGGGTGTATTAGTTAATGTTTATGGGCAACATTGCTACTGATGCTGCTACACATTAATTTACTTCATACAGCAATAACAAATGAGATATTTGTTGTTGTTGCTGTTGTATGTGAAAACTATTAGCGTGTAATTTGCAGTTCATGTTCAAGTTTAACGCATGTTGTTAGCTAATATTGTAGCCACCACCATCAACATCACCGCCGCTGTGTCACATTCTCTTGCTAAGGACCTACGTTGTGTTCACACGATGAGGTTCGATCGACGATATGTTATCGATGTTATCTCCGATAGTCTGATAGGTATTGGCGGAACTGACTGACAATACCTTGTTAGTGAAACATTTGTAACGATTCTTACGAAATAGTTGTTTGGAAACCCAAGACCTAATGCAAGGTGACAGTCAATCATGCGATCTCTTTATCATCTTTGTGATTACACTTACATCGAAAGTTATCGATACCTGCAAGTGCTTAAGGCGACCAATCATATGGAAATATATGGACTAATTGGGTGTGGCGGTGAACTGGAATTTTCGTCTCGAGGTCCGCGTTGGGAAATTTAAATAATGAATATAATTGCAAATTCAGTTGCCACAGCCGCATTGATTATGAAACTGGATATCCGAAAATCAACCGAAATTTGGTGGCATCAGCTGAATTTACGATTGGTTCTAACTAATTTCACATTTTAAAAATACACGTAGAGGTATAACACTCCTCCTGTCGTATATCAACACTAGGTCTAATGAGGCCCAGTATGTTGGTTTAGCACCTCCAATGTTAGCGATAATCCTAAAGAAAGTTCAAATGGATTAGTTCCTCAACCTTAAAGAAAAAGCTTTAACAAGTGAGACAAATAAATGAAAATTCCGCCGCGTGAACCCTGCTTAATCGACAATGCTTAAGACAAATGTTTCACCCAAGCAACTGCAATGAATAACACAAGTATTGCGCTTATTAAACGTTTATACTTTCGACTGCGAGTGATGTCTAAAACAAATAACGCGCTCTCACACACATTGAAAGCGCCAAGCACGCCAAAGACGGGAATAAAGATTGCAACAAAATAACGCCAAAGGCAGTGCACTGATAACATCGATAACATGTAGTACATACTGAACGGCATGCGGAGACAACAACAAATGCAGCACCGCCGGCAGCAGCAACAACAGAAACATCATCGCATTCACCAGCAACATATCTAGTATATCTCGGTATAAACGCATGTGTTTGTATATTTGCTTACTACACATCACTTGCTTGCAGTTGTTGTGCTGCTGCTGCCTGTTATCTTCGTACACAACTTGAAGCAATCGCTTGTGTTCGTCGGTAGGTAGGTATTTAGTAGTTGGGGGTCGGGGCAAAGGCAAGAGAAATTCCGGGCAACCACTCGCATTGCCATGGCAGCAACCTCAGCCACAACGTCAGCAGCATCAACTTCATCAGTATCATCGGCTGCCAGCAAATACAAAAGAGGAAGTATCACAACTTATGTTAAGTAAACAAGTGTAAGCGGTATTATACACATTAACGCTCAAGGACAGTGGGTCCTAGTAGTTAATATTAAGGTCGTAAAGTTGTCGGCGGCACTTGGGACAATTGATAAAGTAAAATTTGTGTGTAATTCGAAGAGAGTTAATATTAATAATAATAATAATATAAAACATGGATCCTCATGAGACCCCATTATAGGCCTGTTACTAAAACATTAAGAAACATCAATTTGGTTCCCTGGAAAATTGACAAGCAACATATCAGTGGCGGATTGTAGCTTTGTCTGTTTTGAAGTTTTATTTTATCATTGATCACATTTCCTAATTTGATCATTTATTCCTACAAATTGATTGGTAGTAAATTTTTCTTAGAAACATTAAAAT
The DNA here is from genome assembly GCA_963931995.1 of Phaonia tiefii. Taxonomy (NCBI): domain Eukaryota; kingdom Metazoa; phylum Arthropoda; class Insecta; order Diptera; family Muscidae; genus Phaonia; species Phaonia tiefii. Next base: position 295,666,390 of record OZ008369.1, on the reverse strand, counting down.
GTTGCCCGATACATGTTGCTGGTACCCAGTTCACACAAGTTAGTACTACACGTGCGCAAATATTTCGTCGGTAATTTGGAGTTTTTATATGCGTGGAATTTTGTGAACGAAATGTTGAGTCTACTACGGGCCTTAGGAAAGGAACCAGAACAGGATCTACACCGTTTTACACCGTTTCCGAGTGACAATCTCAAAGGCATAACCATACAGAAATGGTGTAAAACACATTTGTTTCTAACAAACATTTAGAAAACTCCCAACAAAGGCATTGACTACTTTCAAACTACAGATTCTTTAGTTAACTTACCTTTTGTTTTGTCACAGTTGTCTCTTATTATGTCCACCATCCATCCAATTTAACGTCCTTATCTTCCACTGTGCCTCACCCGTACTCGTATGTGGCAAATGCCTGTAATAAACAGAAGGAGGACAGGCAATCTCGTACGTACTGCGCTCGTATCTTTTACAATGTATTTTAAAAAGTTTATATGAGTTTCTTAAATAAGTTGCCATTGAAACCGTTTTTAAAACATTTTGCTTGTGCTCATTTTTGTTGTTGTTGTTGCTTCTTCTGCACGCCATTGTTAATTACTTTTTATCAGAAACTTTTAATTTTCTGCTATAATTTCCAAGAAAAGAAAGATTACACAAAGTAATAAATACGAGCGCAGCTCCCTCCCGTCCCAGTTCACGGAAACTAGAAGAACAAATATGATATAAAATCAATTTGTCTCCTTTGCACCGAATACTCTCATTTGGAAAATAAAAAGGGATGCGGGTAAAATCTAGTCAGGATAATACGTTTGCAATTAGTACCACAATTGTCTTCCATTGAACGAGTTCGAGAATTAAGTACTTCCTTTATTATAGACAGAAAGCTGAAAGTTCTCCCTTTGCTCTAGAGAAATAATTTGGTGATATTTAATTTTCTTAAAATAAGCTTTAATCACCTCTTCCATTTGAGTTCAGTTCCAGTAAAAGTTAAATTGATTTCTATTTTTGCTTCAGTAGGTTTGAGTACTTCCATGAGAATATGTAATTATCATTGAGGGTAAAAATAGAAAGCGCGCAGCTCTGTGACTGTGGGAAGCTACTCTTGTCTCGCCATGGGATTTTTGGTAACACTTTTGGCAGCAATGAACAGTTTCGTAGATCTGACGATTTAGTTGTTGCTGCAATGAGTAATTACGTTGCTTTGATGAATTTATACGTTGGCTTGGTTTCGAGGAAACTATTCGTTACAGTGTCAAAGCTTTTATTTGCCGTGCTCTGATTATAAAATGCTCCTCCCCGATCACTCCACACATTCACAGAAAAAATCAATTGGACATGGTCTCCAAAACTTTTGAGAGTGTAGAACATATCGCAATTGGCCGGTAGTTATTGGGTTTAGTAGCTTCACTCTTTTTGGGGAGATGAGAGGCGCGGTAAGAGAGACTGCAATGATTGCGCAATGGATGAGCAAGCGTCGAAGGGCACTTATTCAAGACAAGTGTCGGGATTTCCCTTGTCGAGCTCCTCAAGAGACTTTTTAATTCCACTCCTTCGAAAAAATATCTCAGATATGTAACAAGATACGTTTCCGGCAGTTGAGTTTCCAGCAAACATTTCTGCAAACAGGTTAGCTTATGAATCGCGTTAGCAAATATTTGATCATTTTTATTTAGAGTTGGGATTTACGAAGAACAATTATCCCTTACCCTCTTAACAAATGACCAACAGCTCTTGATTCCCTTGGGATAAATTATAAAAAATGTATTTGTGCTCTTTCAGGAGATACAAAAGATTACTGCCTTTATGCTCTTTCAGGAGATACATTACTCCCCTTGTCCTCCTTTCCGAGATCAAAAGGAATATTCATTTTGTCCTGCATTAAAAGGAGTACAAAATACAGGAGGCTCGGAGATTTTTGAAGTAATCCATTACTCGCAAAGGAGCGATCCAAGACTAATCTTCGGATGATTCTATTTTTTACTGGGAAGGTGATTGTGTGCAGCGAAAAGCTCAACATATTGACCCTCCGGAATCGTACGGTTCGAATGGGTAAGCTAGGATATATCGTGAACGTTAAAATCCCCAGCAGTTACAATTTCACCACGGGACAATTCTCCAAAACATTGGTAATCGAGTCCGAAAGGGAGTCAAAGCCGTTTAAGGATGCCTCCCTTCCATGGTTGGGGATTCTATAAAGGGAGCCGAAATGAGTGTTGATTGATCCAAAATATTAACCGAATACAGTTAAATTCAGAATCTTTACTGTCCAATTGTTGCATAGACTGAAACACAACGTCGTTACGAACAAATACCAGAAGACTCCTCTGTGAAAATGTATTAGGTTGTCCCAACAGAATTCATGAGAAATTCGGCCACAGCAACCGAATCGATTCCAAATTCGGTTGTTGCAATCGACCTGTGGCCAAATTTGGTTACAGCGACCGAATTGATACCAAATTCGATAGTTGCAACCGAATTAATCTCAAATTCGGTTGTTGCAACTGAATTGATGACGCAATCGTTTGCTTACAAATTCGGTTGTAGTAACCAAAATTATAGAAAATTTAGTTGACATCGTGAATATAATTGAACATTCAGTTGTCACAATCGAATCAAGTATAAAACGAGGTTACTTCGCCCAGATTACAGTTGTCAGGAGCGAATTCAGTGGTGACAACCTCAATTTAATTGTGGCAACCGCATTTCGGTGGCAATAGCCAAATTAATGCTTTATACAAACTCTTTTCAAACTATAAGTTCTCTGAGTGCGGGATGTAATGGAAAATCTGTTTTTTGGTGGTAGTTATACTTATATTCAGGGAAAAAGTTTAGTTTTATTTGTTGTTCTCTGTTTAGTATATGAATATTCGGAAAGGACACTAAATGGTTTATAGGACACCGCAGCTTTAGTTATTACTTAAAGTCCCGTATTCAGTTCTTATGAAATTTTCATTCCCATAAGAAGTTCGTGTATAAAATATAACTAAAATTTCATGAACTGAAAATCTCGCTCACTTTAAATTTGCTTTGTCGAGTGTTGCTTGAGTGTCGAAGACCCGACACACTCCTCCCCCGCATTTTGTGTGAGTAAGAGACAATATTTAGGGTCTTATTTCTGTTTAGGTATAATGTGTATTCAGGGAGTTATGCTGCATCAGCTTAGTGTATTTTTGTGGAGCACTAATTGATTTGTCAGGGACTAATATACCTCTCATGTTGGAATCTCGTTATGGGATATCATATGGCCCCTTAACCACACCAGGTACATTTTCAGATTAAACGATGGGGATGGAACATGACGTCCCGTGGCATCACAACGGTCCTCATTGGACTAAGTGTGTCAATAGCGACACCCACTTCTACCTAACCTAACGAAGCTGGATCAGACTATAAACGACATAGATATGCACGGATATACTTGTAACTTTTGCAGGTCCATATTTCGGGAAATAGGAACCAGCTCCAAAATGTTTTCATCTTAAGCACCGTGTAAAGCTCTATATAATCAAACAACAACAAAATTGGAGAATTGTGCTCCCAATAACAAATGTTCCAAGTCTATGTAGAACAGATTTGCTTTGAATGTGAAAGAATAATGTGCTGTTTCCAGTCTAATAGAAGAAGTGTTTAAATGAAACTAACAGGGCATTTTGCTAGAACTTCTAACTCCACTTAGATTCTGTAATTAACGTCTAACTGCTCTTGCTGGTGGATCTTAATGATGGTGTTCCCTCCCTCGAATTCTAAACAAGCAGAGCAATGAAATTGTGTAACTTCTCTAACCCTAAACATAGAATAGTCTTGACGTTAACAAACAAACACTGTCATTGTTAGCAAATACATATGGACATAATGTATGTAAAGGGTTTTTCAATAAGAGCGCTACAAAAGTTTTTTTAAATAAAACAAAACCGGTTACCAATGGTAGATACCAATGAAATTCTTTATTCCTGTGAAAGTACGTTCGGTGCCATTATGTATGGAACTCGATTTCTTTTGCATGGCCACCATGGGCACGCTTGCAGAAGTCCAGATGCTGAACCCAATTTTCGACGGTTTTCTAGCATAAATCGGCCGATACTGCCTCAATTTCACGTTCGATATTCGTACGAAGTTCATCAATCGTCGATGGCTTGTTGGCATAGACCATAGACTTGATGTAGCCGCACAGGAAATAATCTAACGGCATCAAATCGCACGACCTAGGCGGCCAATCGACTGGGCCATTTCGTGAGATAACACGTTCACCAAACTTGGTTTCCAATAAATTGATTGTGGCATTCGCTGTGTGGCTTGTGGCGCCGTCCTGTTGGAACCACATTTCCTCCAAGTCCATATTATCCAATTGGGGCCAAAAATATTCGGTTATCATTGAACGGTAGCGATTCGCATTCACAGTAATGTGCCGGTCTTGATCATCACGGAAGAAGTACGGCCCAATGACGGCGCCTGCCCATAAACCGCACCAAACCGTAATTTTTTCGGGATGCAATGATGACTCATGGATTACGTGTGGATTGCTGTCTGACCAATAACGCATATTTTGCTTATTGACGAAACCATTCAGCCAGAAATGAGCCTCATCGCTGAAGACCATAAATTGGACGTAGCGCTCTTAAAGTTGAGGCCACTGACTCCAAATTTCGGTAGTAAATTTTAATAATTTCGACTCGTTGTTGGCTCGTATATCTTTCCATGATGAAATGGCAGACCTTACTGAAGAGAAATGTCAAAAGAGCGGGAAAAAATACGGCGTCGTTTGCTGTCCCTATCGATTTACTTTTGTAGCGTCTCTGTTGAAAAACCCTTTATATTTGGCCATATACGTGTATACATACATATTATGTTTCTCCACATGTATGTATGTACGACCATAAATATATATTTATGAGCATAACAATGGAATGATAACGTTGCTGATGATGTTGAGTTTGATAAGAAGAACACGAAGAAGAAGAAATCACTATCTAATAATGATCAAATATTATATTATCTGGCTGAGATTGCCGAGTGCGCTCGCCTTTTTTTGCGTAATTCCATTCATTTGCCTAATAAAAAGCAAACAAACAAACAAACCATTTTTTCAAAGAAGAGTAACTCGTTTGTAGCTGCGACCGTGGCGTCAGCTTGGTCTGCTGCTGTTTTGGGCCACGAACAGAACCACCTTGAATAACATGGTTAAGAAGTCATTAATAACTCTACTAATTGTGGCTTAAATCGAACAACAAGACCTGGCTGAAGACGGGGTTAGTGGCTTCGAAGGGGGGAAGGAGATTAACATGAAATTTGTTTTTAAGCCAGAAATGCAAACATAAGCGAAAATCAATCGCCATCGAATGTTTTGATGAATTACGGCAAAAAAGGAAAGAAGCAAAAGATCATTGACTTAAGAACTGACGCGTTGCCCTCTCCACTTCCACTTCCTATTCACAATTCATAACCCAAGAATCCCACCCAGCCATCTACCAAAAATCGTAAAGACAAGAGATTGTGGTAAAAAAAACGCTTGTAATGAAATTGTAATTTGTTAACTGGATTCAACTCAATTAGCCATTGTGTACTACTACTACTATAACTACTACGAGTGCAGTAGCGCAGTATGAGCAGATAAATTAATTAATTGCTTTAAACAACATCAAGCCGCACAGAGTTGGGATGAGTGGTGGGAGTCCACTACTAACCAGTGAGGAAAGTGCAAAACCACGAACCAGTCGACTGCAACATTGCAGTGGCAGTGGCTCTGGCTGAGAGAAACTCATCCACTGCATGGACCCAAGCGACGCCATTGACTGGAACTGCAACTGAAACTGAAAATGAACGAACACCAAGCCAAACCACACTTATTCACAATTAATATTAAAATAAAGTAATGAAAATTAATTTACCATAGCCATTCTTAATAATAAAGCCAAGTTACCAGCCATCCACCTCCACCACTCACTCGGCCAGTCTGTCTGTCTGCCGATGAACATTAACTGAACACACAAACATATGTTGTTCATTGTCTGTCTGGATGTGTTGGTTCACATTAATGTTGTATAAAATAAAATAATTTATATTCATGCATTTAAACTTTTGCGCCAACGAGAATAAGCATAAAACAAAAGAACGCAACTGGTCAACAGATAAAGCCAATATAACTTGCAAATTTAGCAGATATCGAGGAATCTATAGATAATATCGAGATACCCTACATGTGAATGATATACAGTAAGGTAGATCAAAGCTACAAGGAACAAAATTAAAATCCAAACCAACCTCATGAACTTCTCATCCATTAACAAGTAAACTAACAAAGTCGGTCATAAATAAAAAATACAACAGGTAACTGGTAATAGCCCGGTCATGAAAACTAAAAGTATACTCACAGAAAATTCAACTCTGTGTTATAGATTAAAACTCACCTCAGAGCTCCGCAACTCTGGGAAAATGCACGAGGAAACCCGCTTTCTGTTCTTGTGTTGGAACAACTGACCATTCAGTTTGAGTTGATACTGAGGGATCTTTGGTCGATACTAATTCGCATATATAAATTCTACCGATTATATCAGTTCAGAAGTCTGATGAACTTGTCACGCAATCCGAAGCTAGTTGTCTGCCTAGCTGAGTTGTCTATTACTCCAACAAAAACCAACATTTTTCACGTAGAAAAATGTTTCTGACTTTGTAGGATGAACTGCTACTACATTAACGTGTAAATCTATGTTTAATAGAGCTGGGTGCGGAATGGGTTTAGGTTGTCCGTAAATTGGACGAAGCGCATGGTAACTTTCCCGAACTGAACCATGTGTTCTGTCGTTAGTCTATTCATGATGAAATACCATACCAAACTGGAGTGTACTGACTGTCAGAGGAGTTGTTGATAAACCTGGCCCTTAAAAAAACATTACAATGTTCTGGTACCCTTTCCAAGTTTGGAATCATCAAATACAGAAGCTTTAATAACTTCCACTACCTAGAATCAGTCCCTTCTACTCCTGTCTGTTTGGGATATGAGTGGGGTTTTCTCGAAGGTAGGTGTCGTGTAAACAACTATTATGGATTGTCGCAGATGCCTTAAAATCGTCCCATGGATATATGGGCTAGTGATCCATCGCGGGGAATGTCTTTGGTGGATTGCCGACATGGCATTTCCAGAAAATCTGGTAATAACAGGGATAAGTGTGAAGCAGAAGTTGTGCGAAGCACCCCAGTGATGCACAGCATTGCAATTCTTGTGGCTTTTATCAAAGGTATCTAAGCGAGCCGAGCGTCGTCGAAAGAAATGTAAGGATGGCAAGCAGGGATCGCACCCAGGTTCTCATGTTCTTGGGTTCCTTGCACACACTCCCCATTGCACCACCGACGGCCACAAAATAGAATAGAAATAGAATCTTATAACTAATGTCCGTTGCAAGGGGTTTATGGTCTATCGTGGGTCAAAAGGTCCAGAAAAAGTGCATGTTATAGACAGTCAAAAGTGGCATATCCACAAAAATGTTATACTATACAGGTTACATAGGAATTGGAGCGTGCTGGCATGCTGGCATGACTTGGGAACATATACTGTCAGAGCGCTGTTTTATGATGAAGCAGTAGAGATGGACAAGGGGCACAGATTGTGCCGCTAAAGACAAATCTGGCCCATAGTGGATAGCAGGAGATCTGTGGACCTTCTGTTTTTAGCCAGATCTTGACTTTTAGCCAGCAAAGTACAAAAACAAAACACAATGTGTATAGACAGTTGGCAAGTGTCACGGTAAGAATGCAAATCAAATCAGCTGCTCTAACAACGCAACCTTGACCAGTCCAACCACGGCACGTGTCCAGCACTAGCAGGCAGGAGGATGTATAATATGGGATCCTACCTATTTAGGGACCTGGGAAAATTATCTCAGATAGGCGTAGGCAAAATCTTGAGGTTCTTGGAGCAATCTCCGGAGACCTTAACGCTTAATCTAATCGTGCTTCTACTGCCACCAGCAACTAACCCAACTTAAGTAAAAATTGTGGTTGTTATTTGGGAGCTACACTTACTTTGTCATTTCACCTGGGAAAAAACAATTCCGAATTTCGAACAATTTCCACTATACCAGGTGTAGAGTACTCAAAAAATATTTCCACAACAAATTTTTGACATTCAAAATGGGTGGAGCTGGTGTTCTCATATTCGTATCAGTTACAACCAACATTCAATTCTAATCCAGAAGACATGAAAAAACAACAACATTTTTGTTCACTGTTGATTCATTTAAATTGCGGGTTTGTATTGCATTGGCAGCAAAATACAGTCACAGTAAGCAAAAAAAAAACAATGAAATGATAGGAAAAAACGCTAAAGTACACATCTGAAAGATATTCATTCATTCATTCGTTCCATCCAGCAAAGTAGTAATAATCAGAAAGTGCAGATTAAACTGGAAACGTGCCATTACAGCACAGCCACTGCAGAGTCAATGCAAGAATACCGAAATGCCGAAATCTATTTCCCTAAGAAGGGAACAACTGCTTAACTTGGCTTTGGTCTTGTTTCTGTTGTGGTTCTTAGTGTTGTTGTTGCTGATGTTGCTGTTGTTGCTAAACCATTTACTGCCAGTATTACTTGAGTTTAGTCATGACTTCGTTTGTCTTGATGAATTATTACGACGGTGGTTTTTTTTCAGCTATCCAAACATACAATTATGGTGCTGATGATAAACATCTCTTACAAATATAAAAAAAATAAACTTTTGAAACACTTCTCAAACAAAAAACAACAAAAACGAGTTAGAACTTGAGACCCCAATGGGACTTGTAACAGATAGAGTTCAAAGCGAATGCCACAAATTCGGAGGTAACATAATGTGTACAACAACGCTTTGATTTGTGGATGGACGAATGAGGGAGCAGTTGCGGATTTTTGAATTTTTATAAACGTATTTGTATGTACTGAAGTCATTTGGATTATTTAAAAGAAATCTGTATTTACTTTAGCTTACGACTTTGATCACCGACAACCATAGGCAATACTAATCTATTTCTTGAGTTTAACGCTTCGAGGCCCAATTTAAAAGTACATCAACGTACAATATTGCTATCGAAACATGTGTTGCTTCATTCAATTTGAGGGCTGTGTTGCATGAAAGTATACTACATTAATTCGAAGCAAGATCTATGTTCTTTCAAATGCAATATAAATATAAAAATATTTTTTCGAATTTTCTATTTGGCTTTTCATTTGTAGTTTAGGTTGCTTGTTTAGTACAAGCTTAACACTTTACAATAAAGCGAACCACAGACTTATTATTCATGAGCATGATCTTGGTCGATAAATTTATATCTGGCGAATGAATTTGAAAAAAAATACCAAAAAATTTTGTAAACATGATAGTGATGCGAACAACTTTTACTAAATTCTTATTTGGTATAAATAAGGGCGGTAAAGCGACAATAAACGTTAAAGATAGCCGATTTTCGTGCTCATGAATGACAAGTCTGTGGTTCCCTTACGTCTTTTTCGATAACACTGTAAATCGACAATTTATGCCTTTATTTGTTTGGAATGAGACCGACCACAGTTTCGCTGCAAACTGTTTATTTCTACGAGTTCAGTCGTTTCCGAAACCATCTCGTAGCAACTTTTTCTGCTCTGGACTGTTCTTAGGATATCATCAAACATTCGTGGTGAGTTGATATGTGGGGTTTCAACTTACAGCAGTGACATACTTTTAGGTGTAATTTGCATTACACAATGAAGATGCAATGTACACAATCTATTTGTTGCATTCTAATGTTATTTTGACATAAATGTTAGTTAAGGCAACCCTATAAAGTACTTATCGAAACAATATACAGGGTGGTCCAAATACAAGTATCTTTTTAAAAATTAAATAAAATAACCTAACTTAATTTCTTTTGGTATATTATGGCTTTATTAGAAATAGCAAATATCCCCCCATCCTGTCAGTCCAATTTGCCAAGACTTCGATGATGGCTTCTGGTTCTATCTCACGAATAGCTCGAACGATATTAGCCTAAAGGGTGTGGTTGGATTCTGGATTATTCGCATAATATCCGTCTGTAACGGCACCCATAAGGAAAAGTCTAAAGGTGCCAAATCGCAGCTCCGAGATGGCCAATTGACATTGCCAAGACGGCATACGACACGATTACCGAACTTAATGCCAAACCACTCCACTACTCCAAAATTCATACCAAACTGTAAATATCGTTGGTCTGAAATACAGGATGGCGGGGACGGTGGGTGTTGACCTCTAGCAAGCCTTTCTTACGAACCGTTTGCACCAACTCGTGGACAGCACTCGCGGTGGGTTTTTCAATTTGGGCAACAACTTATTTTCAACACACACACAGTTTGGGCAACACAGCACTCGCTTTGGACGTTATTTAAGCGTAAAGCGACTTATTTTGGTCCGCAAAGGTATGATACCGACTGATAGTTAATATTTCGAACAAAAAAAATCTATCAGTGTCAATATAACATATGCTTTTAAAGGATATTTGGACCATATACATATTTTCAAAGATACGTCAAACTATGAGGGAAATGTTGAAAGGACGAAAATGTATTATCAAATGGAGATACCTGATACTGACGTTTAACATATCATCACTTTATCAAATCAACTTAAATTCATCCTAAAAATCGCGACGCTAAATTCATTGTACACATAAAAATGCAACTTACTTATTTGGGATTACAAATAGGTGTTAAAGAAACGCCCTTTTTGGTACCTTCCATAGAAAGCTTTGTCATGACAAATTACTCGATAGTGTAGCCGCTACTTCTCAAGGTGATCATCATTGACGTACGTGAGGCACTCAAAGTAAGGATCGAACCATGTTCTTAAGAATAGCGCAAACTAACCATTGCACCACCGACGTCTGCCGCCCGCTACCTTCCTAAACACAACACTGTGTTTCGTGGAGTGGTAAAGGTGCCTACAGAATTGGTGAAAGAATTGGCGATCAATGTGATATCGTCACTAAGTGTTGTGACTAATTCTCCTCTAGTGGCAGCCTGGCGTTTAAATGGACTCTGGTGTATCGCCGAATCTAGGATCATCTAGAATCTAGATTAGCTGACGAGAATGAGCTCCAACCAAAAGACTGTGAATATAAAGACTTTCCAGGAAATAAAGTCCGAGTCGCAGCAATGCGCAAGATTAACCTGTAGGGAATGTATCAGACGGAAACAGAACGGCAAGACCAGAGGGCTCTTAAAGCTGGATAAACTCGAACTGAGCCGAATTACGGTGCCCACATTGGGTACTCCAGTCTACATAACAAAATTTTACCATCTGCATAAAATTTCACCACCGGATACAAATAAATGCAGGACATGTGAGAAATGCAGCAAAATGGTGGAAAACTTTCTCTGATATGATACAAAACACATTTCGGAATATCTCAGAAAAATGGATTGGAGGTCACTGGGGAAATTCGTATACACCACAAACTTCGCATTGAACTTATTGGTGTGCTCCCAGAACTACAAAGAGTGCATAGTAGGCCTACCTGCTGGCTAAGGTGTATGCCCAGAAGTGAGTCATATGGCGAAGCAATAGTTCGTCGACTCCACTTTTCCAACATGTGGAACCTAACATACTCGAGAGTGCAGCCGCCATTATTTGCTAACGCTAACCATTGCACCACTTCTGTCACAAATTTAGGTGACCAATGAAGTCCAATGTCAATGTTTTCCGACGTGTTGCACATCGCTGGATTTGCAGCTCATTAGAAAAGTTTTCCAAGCCATCGAAGTGTAAAAATATTTATATACAGTCTACCTCCTACCACTCGCATTCTCCATTGCTAAATCAAATCCTAATTACTGCATAAAATCCTATCCAAAGTTTGAATGTTTCTCTCATAACTTTGAAAAGAACCTTAATTTATGCCAAATAATAAATAAAGAAAATCGCCAATTTTGTTAAATATTTTTCACTTCATTAGCAACTTATCGCCTGATTACATCCAATTTATAGAAATATTCTCCTCTAGAAAGCAAAAAAGAAAGAGCTTAATGAGACACTAACAACATATTAATAACAATTCTTTCCAAGAGGAAAAACTTTTTACCCACTACCAACCAAATCCACCGGTTTCATTCAACCAAATCCAGCAGATCCAAGCAAAAAGGTGAAATTTCTATTGAATCACTTTAGATTAGTCATACTTTCCTCTCCTAACCCAAAGTGGAAAAGAAAGAGAAAAAACATTTCGCATCAAATAAAAACTTGGCTGACTGACTGACTTGACTCCGACTCCGACTACTTAAACAAATTGAGCCGAAGTAGAAGGAATCTCAACGCTTCTAATGAAGGCATTATTATGATTTGTTGGTGTTGTTTTTTGTCACCAGAGTTTTTCGGCAATTACAGGATCTGAGTGAATTGCCAATGTCAGCGAATGAATACGAAGTAATTGCGAAGGGAAACCCTGCAAATGTGATGAAAACTCCCCCGAATATGGGTTGGGGGGGGGAGATGGGTAAACTGTTTGGAAAAAGTTGAAAACAAAGCAATTTCTTCTCGAAATTTTGGTGGAAGTGGCAAAGGCAGGCAATTGCAGTTGGGAGTAAAGAGGACTTCCTTTCCAAGTGTCTTAATTTAGTCATTTACGGCATTTTTATACTGACAATCTTTAGTAATTAGCAGATTGTAGAAAAATTATTCCAAAATCATCAACGGGAAGCTAAATACGTTGTGCAATCCACAGCCGGCAAATGAAAGGGTTACATGCTCTGTGGCACCGCTAGGCCCACTAAAGTAATGTGTCATCATTTAAAAGTCATTAAGGCCGATTTAAAGTGTCTTACAGAAGGAAGAGACCTGATGTTGATGACAATGTTTGATGCAACATCATCACACTCGGCAGGGTGTGTGGAAAGTGTCATGAGCGAACGACAAGACAACAATTTCAATTGCCTTTAATTACTTTTTCCATCCAGTTTCGTCTCGTCTGGTCTCTACATTGGTTTCAATATCCAAAGAACTTCAGGAAGGGCAGCAACAACACTTGAAATCTCATAAACCATTACCATAGCCATGGGACCTAAGGACGGACGCCTGGAGGCTGGATATGCTTTGCCCTTAGTCAATATTGCGGAAAACAAATACAATTCCCTTTGTAATTGTCATAAAGTGACAAAATGACATTTTATGATTGTGATAAACAATGAAATGATGACACTGATCAAAAGCAAATAAATCCTGAGCAAATAATTTTAATTAACCCCTTGCAACAGCAGCAGAGCAGAGCGTCCAATGCTGCCTACAAACATCGTCGCCATGACCACGACATCTGTCTGCATCGACAAGTGCAGAATTGAGAATATCGAAATTTCATTTTATTTTTTGGGGCGCAATCCATCTTGTTAAATTGTAATAAATCTTGATAATATTGACTCTTACTCCTATTATAGTAGGGGGTTTTATTGGGGTGATGGAATATTTGATTGGCAAAGTATGACTACTCAACAAATCCCAAGGAATTAGAACTTCAAGATTCTTTTGGCAGAAGCGCCAACAAATTAGGACTTCGAGCATTTTGCTGACACTGATAGAGTAGTCATCCTTTAAATAATTTCCATAATTTGTTGATTCTCAAGTTAAGTGAATTATTCCGGTTCAGTCAACCATTGTCCGTCGCTTTGAAATGTATGAGTTAAGTGGATATAAACCTGTAGCTGCAAATTCTGTCATTCCAAAAAAATGCATACAAAGACCTGGGATATTTTTTAATTAGATATAATATTTTTCCCTAAAATGCTCATTAAATACATGTTCAATGTAAATTTGTTGCTTAATCAAACACTGGCAGAGGTCATTCCACAAATATCCCTCTCATTTAATGTTTTTTTTTGCTTTCAAATCAAAGCGAATTTTTCGGAAATTAAAGAAGAACAAGCAATAATGACAACTACATGAAATGTATAACAACAGCAACATTATACATAAATAAATAATTTACCCAAAATATGTATTTTTTGTTTTTGTACGAGTAGATATTTATTTAAAAATCAATTAAATACTTGTGGTAGTATCCACTCGACGGCAAATGCAACACGACAGACGCGAGTCAGGGTTGCCAGTGGCATATTTTAAAGTTCCCCACATGGTTTTCCTTTAGTCATTACGTTGTCGTTCATTACTCCCTACACCACCGCAATCCCTTAGTATCACTTGGAAAAACAAGTAAACAGAAGTAGAGTAAGACTACGTTTCCGCTTAGCGTGTTCAATGCGCAAAACAAAATGTTCGCTCATACACGAAGATTTTTCGCCACTTTCGTGATGCACGTTCACGTTTGAATATTTTGATCTTACTCACTTTCACGCGTGAGTCATCTATACTTCACGGATTCATGACAATCACGTTAAACTTACAAACATTTGCTTTATTTTCAAACCAAGATTAAATATATTTTACAAAACACTGTTCGTACACTGAACGGAAAAGCATCGTCACACGGATGAAAATGTTCATCACCTCAACAACTTTTGTCATCGAAAGTGAGCTAACGTAACGTTTCATTCCCGCTATGAAAATGTGTTCATCAACTGCAAATTGTTCGTTACTGTGGTGAAAGTATGGTTGTTACTGCAATGAATTTGCTTCATTATTGCAACGAATTTGTTGCAATGAATAGGTATCGTTCTTGCAAGGAATTTACTTCATTGCTACAATGAATTTTTTCATTGCTGCTTTGAATTTGTTTCATTAGTACAACGAATTTGAGTCATTGTTGTAATGAATATGTTTCATTACAACAATGATTTTTTTTCATTGCTGCAAGGAATATTTTGAAGTGTGTTTGAAATTATTTATTGACAATTGTACATAAATAGACTGTTAGTATTACATTACATTTTGTTTTCGAAAATTTATTTGCTAAATAGATAATATTCATTCCATGTTGAAACACTCGCCTGGAGAAGATTGTGGTAGTAGTGGGGTTGAGTGTTATTGTAGCCGTCATTTTCAGGTCCTGTAATTAAATACATATACGGGGAATTTATTGTTAAGATTTATATTTAAGATATGTACATATCTATGTCTGTACTTACCATGAACATAAGCTCTACTCCCCTATGCTCTACTCCTTTAACATAGAACCACATCATTGTTTTATTAATTCATGCAATTGTTGTTGTGTTGAGGGTTTTGATATTCAATTGTAGCGCCAAATCTCCCCGTCATTAAGCCAGTGATCGCTCTGTAAGTATTTTCTTCAAACTGGTATTTTATTTATTGTTACCAAATTTGTTAAAATTTCGATTGGAAACATTTGATTGTACGTTGAATTGTTATTTTTTATGTTTGTAGTACTTGATACACTTTGTTTCTTTGACTTCTTCGTTTTCATTGACTTCGACTGCCCGCATGTATGTATGTATGTCTTTCGTTTTTTCTGAATCCAAATACCAACGCAACGAAACAGGTGCGACCAAATTCTGATTAAATCAAAAAACACTAACATTTTGTTGCGACTTGTACCATCACGCGCATACACACACACAGTTCAGTTACATATTTCGGGGTAGTTTTTCTGCTATTGATGCGTCACTTTCTTTCCTGTCGTGTTGCTCCTTGCATTCTGTATATTTCTCTATTTGATTTTTAGATTCGCAAATTACACAAACGATCACAGCAAACACATTAATTCACACAATTTATTTTTCACAATAAAAGATTATTACTAAGTATAACTAAATAGTCTAGTTTAATGACTTTATTTAAATTATTCCGGCGGAGAAATACGTCTACCACTTTGGATTGTTGCACTGGAACTGATTTAAGATGTCTACGTGACCCAACACTCACGCTCGCCATTTCCTCTTGTTGACCTCTTTTTTACGCTCGCTCATTTTTTCGACCATCATAAAAATTAGTTTCAATAACAATAACGAAATTGTTTCGTCAACTAAAAATGTTGACAAACCTCCAAAATAAATAAATAATAAATATAAACTATAAAAAGTAAGAAATAAGTTAAATATCAGTAGTTTAAAACACATGCCTTTACTTTTTTTAATTTAATTTAAAATTGTTGCAGGAACAACAAGTAAGTTGTTACACCAACGAAACGAAAAATTGTCAAAGAAGTCAAGTATGAAATTTTTCGTTGCAGCGACTACCAAATTGTCCGATATACGACACTTTTCACTATAACAACGTAAAGACATCAACGAAAATGTTTCATCCATGCGACGAAGAATTTTTCTTTCTGTGTATAAATTTAAATAATAAATTAATTCTCCTATAGTTATCAATTTCTCCTATAGATATTTTACATACTACTACACTTCAATACAAAAACCCAAATAAAATTTAGTCCAGTTTCTAATAGATTTAGCAACTAAAATAAGAATTTTTATGGGAGAACGATATCTTATGAAATTTATCTCCAAGATGTCTACTTCTTCTTTCTTCTAGTATTGTTCCAGATCTTCGCTTATAGCTGAACTGCTTTGACTACATAAGACATGGGTAGATATGGTTTTGTACGAGGGAATGTCATCACGCAAAGGTTGGGCTCATGCACGCTCACTCACGCTCACTCTCGAATATTTTTGCGCTACTTGCATTCATGCACGCTTGCGTGCGTAAATTTTGTGCTACTCACATTTTCTGAGACTCAATGTCATCAAATTTTCCGACCACAAGACATAGATATGGAATGTGCGAAGTCGATATTCGACATGGGCACTTGGGTAAGTTATGGCTCACGCTGACACAAGCCCAGGAAAGCAAGAAATTTATTCGCTATTCATATTCACCCACGCTTACGTGACCAAGTTTTGATCCTACTCACATTCACGCTTGAATCATGCGTGATTTACATAGTTTACGGTAATCACAGCGCATAATTGGTGGTTGTTTCCATTTCCCGACCGTAAGTAGAAGAACTAGCATTGGTGACAAGACACACCCTTGTCTAACACCCGCAGATGTCGTAAAAGTTGGCCCCTACTTTCCATTAAGACGAACTTTATACGAGTGTTGCATCACTGCACACTTCCAAAATCCTGGATACTACTATGTCCGGTATCCCCTAATTGACCACATAGATTTTCGGTGAATACCAGGCATGCCAAAACGTCGCACATGTGTGCAGTAGCAGAATTTTTCTATGCACACACTGATTTCTCTGCTTGCGCCGTCAGCCAACGAGTGACGCGATGAAGGTATGATTTGATTATTTTGTTTACGATTGATTCAGTCGTGAATGAGATAGCAAGCAGGAAGGGTCATTTTGCTTCTTTGCGCTTAATCTCAGTACACTTTGAATATTTACGATGTTTTACTCACACACAGACAAAATGTATACGTATGGGTGTGTGCATGCCTGGTGTATACTATCGAAAGCTTGAACAAAAGCTAAGAAAATATGTACAGACCCGAGTATAATTGAACCGTTTGCTCTACGATTATCCGCAGCGTGTTTACTGGGTCTACACACGAACGAACAGGCTTGATACCCGCTTACACCTTATACGCAATTTGTTCCACCACTGGCGAGATACGCCAGTGATAACCACTCACTCTTTCCACTCCGTATGGATTTGGTTGTTTAAATTTTAAAAAATCTAGTTTCCTGGTACATCCCATGAAGGGGCTGGGGAGATATTTGCACAATCATAGAGCTAAATATGTGCTCTCTTTTACATTCAGTGATTGGGACCTACAGTTTTACACATATTTCGATCGGTTTTTTGAGAGGCTCTTTTATGGCTAATTACTCGATACTCGACAGTGTCACCGTCCCCAAGCGAGGTGACCGTCGACACCACGTAGTCATGTAGAAGAGTCGCGCATACTAACCATTGCACCACCGACAGCTGTTTAGGTACTAGTTTATTCTGACATCTCACCAAGGACCTCCTTGGCAGTTTCATTCAGCATTCGAACAATGCCTAGTCAGGTATTTTGACTGTTCTGTGCCAAATTATTTCGTAGAATTTGATCGCATATCATTGATATGAATAAGTCCCGTAGACGGTCTGTATTATATTACGATTATATTAGGGTTTTACTTCTAGTAGATTTGGTGCCAGATTTGGTGTTCATCAGGGAACCTTTTGTCCCCACACACTAGTTGTTGCTTGAGTTTGTACTTGCCTTAAGTAAAAGTAAATACGAATAAGTATGGATCAATAGTCTGGTATATTTAGGAGTTACAAACAAATTTTAAACACACAATTGTATAACAATTTTAAAAAAATCTTTACTTTTCCACAAAATTTATAAAACTTATTTATTTTCCCATCGTATAATTTTTTTTAGATTTTACTTTTAATTTTCCGACAAGAAATAAACTTTCCCCACTTCTGGCAACACTAAATCCAAACAAAAGCCCCAAAGAAATAAAGGAAAGAAACTCCGATAAATATTCAAATCAAAAGAGACGATTCGAAGAAAACCCATCATCAATCTTTGGAATGTAAACAATTTGAAGAGAAAAGAAGAAGACAATGATGACTACAAAGGCAGTGGAGATGATTATAACGATGGGATATGCAAACGAAGGAAGGAAATAAGTAGAAGAAGAAGATCGAGTTAAATCAAAGCATAAGAAACAACAACAACAAATTAATGAAAACAACAACTTTAATCAAAGCCCAACAATCACTTGTGTTAAATATGTAAACATCAATGCAGACAATTGTATATTTGTCCATATATGAAGGTATGTATTTATACAGTCAGTGTCGACAAAATTTGTACGAGCCATACAAAAAAATAATGTGTCTATAAGGAATAGTAGTTGTTTAAAACAATCAGTGAGCTGTGCGCTTTACAGTTTAAGAAGCTTTCTTCTTCGCTAAGTACTTGATAGTGTCGCCGTCATTAAGCGGGGTGACCGTCGTCGCAATATATGTATATAAGGCAGTCACAACACAACAGTGGTCGAACCCATGTTCTCTATAAAAATAAGCGAAACAATAAAGTATTATTTTTCGATAGCAAATTTTTACTTTAAATGTAAAATTAGATTCGACACCGGCTTTTTACGAGAGCGGCTGAACGTAGATATATTTTTCTATTTTCTTCTTAGACATTTTCTTGTCTTCGACCAGCACCGGCTTTTGGCTTCAGCATAGATTTTGAGACGAAAAATTACCGATATAACTAAGCGAGCTATCGAAACGTTGAATTTTATTTTTTCGCTTATTTCCAGGTTTTCCATAAAGTGACGTTTTTCATATCTGCCTGATGAATTTGAAAAAATATTACCAAAAAATTGTGTACACATGATAGTGATGTGAACAACTTTGATTACATTCATATTTGGTATCAACAAGAGCTGTAAACCGGCAATAAACTTCATCGATAGCGGATGTTTATGCTCATGAATGGCAACGCTGTGGTTCGCTTATGAAATTTTAAATTTCTATATTTATTCCGAAAACTAAGCTCGGTCACTAATTCCACCGAGACGGGCAATACATTTTGATTTATCTGGGCCATGAACAGACGTAAATCGTCTGAAACAGACGTAATCGTCTTAGAATTTATTAATATTTTGGGACAGGAACAGACAAATGCCCAATTCGTCAAGAGACGGTAGTTTCACAACTCCGTGACTTCTATAATAAAATATATTTTTCGGCATGCGGACCCTGGCTACAAGCTGGATATCGAAAGCGGTTATCTAACTAAGTAATCTACCTTTGGTACTATTTTAAGAATAATAGAATTTCGTTGCATCTGATAAAACACCGCTGGTAAATTCATTTATGTGGAGAACTGTCCCCACTTGGAATTATAATCGAAGATGGTTTTAATGTGTCGCCTTTTTGTTTTTTTTTTTGTGAAAATTTAGCAATTCTGAAAAATGGTTGAGTTGAATTTTCTACTTTAGCAAAATTGAACTACAATAAAAGCATGATGTTGTACATTTCCTTGTGACACCTACTGTATACATGCATAATCATTTGTGGATA
This sequence comes from Phaonia tiefii, assembly GCA_963931995.1. Taxonomy (NCBI): domain Eukaryota; kingdom Metazoa; phylum Arthropoda; class Insecta; order Diptera; family Muscidae; genus Phaonia; species Phaonia tiefii. Next base: position 295,646,466 of record OZ008369.1, on the reverse strand, counting down.
TATCAATGAAAAGACGAATGGAATCTGTGAACAACCAGATTTTTTAGCCAAATATCGTACCAATCACAAAAACATACATACATGTTCTCAAAAGAAACACTTGCGAATTTCCATTATATCCAGTTTGGGGGAGGAAGTAAAGCCCAGTACGTGTATTGGGTTTGTGTTTTTGTCTCTGCAGTTTTGCTAATGATAAAAGTTGTTGTCCCGCCGTGTTGGTGTTTATGTTGTTGCCGTGTTCTTCACATTAGCGAAAAACATAGAAATATTAACAAGTGTAAATTCTATCATCTCGATGCCCTTGCTAATCATCATCATCTTTCATGCCCTCTCTGTAATCATCATCATCCTTGGAAACTATCATCAAAAATTTCAAAACTATTCCTTTCATTTATTGCATAAAGTCTTCGTTGGTAAGTCTGAGAGAGGGAAGAGAGAAAAATGGGGCATTAGACCCCATTTAGATTATGCTTTTCAGATATTCTCTTTTAAAAACCCTACGTAAATCACGATTAGATTACATTGTGCGTCTTGGGCGATAGTCTACCAAGATTGATAATACCATTAGAATTACGTTGTTTGCAGTAATTCCGAAACATATACCCTATATCATCTGACTAACTGACTATCATCTGACTAACGATTTGTAATTCATAACACTACAACCAAACTGTGATCAACGAGTGGTTACGAAGCAACAATCACGGTTGTATTTTGCTAAAACAGACATGTTCACATTAGAGTTAGACAGGCTCTTGATTAATGAGTGACTAAGTTGGAGCCTACATACAATGAATAGCTTATTAATACGGGGTTCAATATCAAAATTCAGGCAATGGATGATCCTCGTAATAAACTGCATTTACCATATTTTCCCAACAGTTCGATGTGCTAACTCCCAGAGTTCTATGATCACTTTTATTCTATTCGCAACTCATAAACATCACGATTCATTAAAATCGTTATTTATTTTAATAAAACGCGACTAAAAAATTGCCTTTCATTTAGAAATAATCAAACACAAAGTAGTATCGTATAGATATACAATATTTCTTTCCCAGCTGAATCTCTAACCGCGCTCTTTTAATTTTCTGAACATTGATGGTTTCTGAAAATGGCCCTGAAGCGTTAAATTATTGAAAACATTTGAACGTTTATAAATTAAACACTTTTATGCAACACTTTTCCAACAATTTCAAAATAGAAAAATAATTGGATTTTGGAGGTAAAACAAATCGCAACCAATACAATCTGTATGGGGAAAAGGGGGAGCGAGTGGGCCAGAGGTTGCCAAACAAACGATAAAATAAAATTTAATTGCCCATAGATGGACAGACGACAGAAACACAGACAGACGGTCTCATATGCCGAAACCGCATTGCATGCGAAAGGCCTAACGAATCTAAAAATTATTGTATAAAAAATAAATAAAATAATAGCCGAGCAAATGCAAACGCGAGCCACGAATATGCAAAGAGCGGAGACGACGCTGGAAGAGTTTCTATGGTGGAGACCGGGTGTCATAAAGCTAAAAAATTATGATGATTGGCCAAAAATACATCGAGCCGATCGTGTGCGTTTGTTGGTTTTTTGAGACGCCGAGGAGTTGCCAGAAAACATTATCACCGTATCAATCGCACAAGACGGATCCATACGGTTGGAAAATGTAGCCAAATAAAGCCCCCACAACTAACTGACCACTGCTGATGCAAGGTGTTTGCTTTGTAATTATAATCCCCTCCCTCCTTCTCCTCGCACTCTCTGCATGTGCCCTCAAGTTATTCGAATGTTAGAGGTTACAATTCGAAATGTTTACTTTAAGCCAGCAATGCTAATAAAAATCTATTGTTTTTGTAATAATTGCGATTATAAATTTTCGAACATTATACGAGTACAAGTTAATTAATTTTGTCCATAAACATTTACAAATCCAATTAAAAAAACTCAACAAACCATAAAAAAAAGATTTAAAATTTTTCGAATTTTACATAATTAGCAGTATAAAGTTTTACAATGTAGAGCTGTAATTCGTTGGTAAATCGTTAAATAAAAAAAAAACTTAATAAATGATTCCACTCTTTCTCAAATTAGAATTTAAATTAACAGCGAATGTTGTGACAAGCCTAAAAATATGATCGAAATTCTACCATCGGGCCTTAAAGAAAAATAATAATTTTTCAATAGCAAACGAACGAAAGGAGATGGACGGACTGGCCAACCTTCATGGTCTATCAAAGTAACATCGGAATCATTAATTTCAACGCAAAGCAGCAGCAGCAGTGCCAGACATCGAGATACTACTTTACGCTATCATTCCAATGACTTCAACGGGAACAACGCAACACCATCAACAAATTGGGAGTGCGAGTGCTTCGCACCCATTTGAAATAGAGTAGATACTTTATATCTTTCAAAACAAAAACTCAAATCCCTCGGATACCAGATACAAGATTCAACATACACACGGTCGTCACCACCACACAACAAAATATCTGCCTCTCTGGGTTCCTCTGTTTCACGTTTGCACAGAGTTGCCAGTTTCTGGTTGATTATACAAAAATGGGACAATTTCTAATTTTTTGGATAATTTTTGGATAATGTGCAGTTTTATTTAATTTCACTTTCGAATTGTATCATGCCTTCCTTGTATTACAATTTTCTGTTTTTCCTTAGTTTAAATACACTAGTTAACAGCCAAAATGAGAACTCAAGGCCACTATAAATTACTTAAATAAAATATATGGCGTTAAATTTGTTGTTGGTTTTTTCGGAAATATGTACCTTCACATATTGGGGATGCCGGTTTGGATCGCTAATAGCATTGAACTGAAGCTAATCGAATATCCAATAATCCCCTCCAACATTGTTTTTTATTTTCTTTTTATCGAAAACGGAAAATAGACAACGTCAAATTAAAAAAAGCCAACCCGCAAAAAACATAGTTTTTGACTATAAATTCTTTATATATGACCACGCCCCTTTGTCCAATCCCGAGTTAATAGTTAATTTTTGTCGTCGCCATTAGTTTGCCTTCGAAGTTTCAGCTCGATTAGATCACGGGAAAAGGGTTAAAAATCAATCCAAAGTTTTTTCGGCATGCATGCATGCATGCATACAGACAGGTGAAGTTAATATAAAGAATTTAAAAACTCCTTATGCGAAGAATTTTTAGCGAAGAAAATCTATGGAAAATATCAATGTCAAAACATCAAATATTAAAACTCACCTCAAAGCACTGCAACAATGCGAAAACGCATGAGGAAAAAGAAGAACATGGTGGAAAAAACTGTATGTTCTTATGTTGGAATTATATTGACCTTTCAGTGTGTGCTGATACTTAGAGATCTCCGATCGATACTAGTTGGCATATGTGAATTGCATGATTGAGTTTGTATATATACGATTCAGGCACAGAAATTAGGCATCTGATGATAAACTTATCACGGAGTTCGAATTTTTTAATTTATTTTCGAAAATAAATAGCCTTTAAATTAAAACCCCAAATGAAAAACAACGTTAGAAGCGATTATTGGAGATTCGATTAGCTTTAATTCAATACTCATTACGAGGTAACCTGGCGTCTTCAACTCGAGGTACAGTCTCCGGATGTAAAGCCTTATTTAAACATATCAATTCAAAAATGTGTCATATACACTTGTTTATAAAATGAGTAGAAAAAAATGCTTTGGAGGCTTAAAGATATTCATATAGAGATCTAATTTGATGCATAGTGTTATCAGATCTGAACAATATCTTGAGATTGAAAAGCTTATATAAATTACTCTCCAAATATGGATTTTCATATTATCCTATTGCGAGCATAATAGAAATAGAAAATCGCTGTTTAACGGGTTTTTCATGTAATATGATCCACGGAAGGTGTCCAATTTTGAACCACTTCAAACACATTTCATGTTCTTTGCAAGGACTGATGAGTACTTAGCTTCTCAAAATGACGTTCGAAACCGGTGTAAAAGTTTAGATCCCAATCAGTGAATATAAAAGTAGAAGCGCACAGATCATTGGTTGTGAGAAGCTTACCCCTTGACCCTTCATGGGATGTGTGACGTGGGATTGCGCTGCATTTTATTGGATGTATTAGCAGCTCTTGTATTGCCTTTGGTTGCTCATCAGACCAAATGGAACAACTTAGAAATAAGACTCGTCGCTGACGAACATAAAATTGCCGAAACATTTCGCACCGATTGATTTTAAGAAAACCCCATCTGAATTTAAACTATTTTAATCCATAATTCAATTATTTTGAATTAAAAACAACAATATTGTGTAGTTTCTAGTGATTTTGGGCAATTTTTGATAATTCCCTGGGTAATTTGTTGTTGCTCTGATGGCAACACTGCATTTATAATAAGAGAGCCACTCATTCTCAGTGAACTAACTTAAAACTCTCTTAAAACATCTATTTTTATATGTGATAAAATCGTATACTCTTTGAGTGATTTTTAATATTTATCTTAAATAGTCATTCTCTTATTTTGAACTCTTTGTGTGACCTGAACTGATCAGCTTTTTTATTATCTTTATGGTCATTCATTCATTTTTATCTATGTATGTATATTATGGCTGCCTCAATATGGTGTTGTTCTCGTTGTTGTTGCGTCTGTGTTGTTCCAGTCCAAATGTCTTTACTTGTTGAATGTGCCCAGAAACACATCGAGTCGGGAGCATTCCTTTTGCTTCGTTAGTTTGGAAAGCAAAATTCGTAGGTAGCCAGCGCAGTGCGGCAGCATTGGTATGTGAGAACATACATGAGCAATTTGAGATAACCTTCTGGTATAAAATAATTGAGTATTAAAATGCTCACAAGCCGCTCGTCGAATGCTGGGTTGGATACAGCGGAGATGGTGCTTAATAATGCAAGTTGTTTTTGTTGATGTTGTTGTTGTGGCCATAATGCTGACTTGTTAAAAAGGATTTATATTTCTCGCGGACAAAGGTTGGCATAAAAATCCCTTAGGAATACAATTTTCAATAGAAATTAAATCTCCTTCGTACTTTTCGAACAAGAAGAATAACATCTCGTAATGTACATGATGAAGGAATATCGAAATATTTTATTTTTTTCCAAATTATTTAATTCCAAAGTAAATTCAAATAATTTGAGGAAAATTCGACTACGTTGGGTCGTGGAACCGGGTTTTAAACCCGGTTCATCAAACCGGTTATTGTATCTACTCTTCAAAACGGATTTTTTGAACCGGTTGGAGTACATACATCTTGACGCTTTTTCCTCGAGGTACCCTATTTTGATCCACCATCTCATCATGAAATCGTTGAGAAAGTCTGGCATGTTATACCGTCTTGAAAGCGCACATACTTCAGCTTAATGGGCGTTGTTTATCTAACAGTATTTTTCGTAAAATGAACTGAAAAACATGAAATTTAACTATTTTCACAAACTCGGATTTGGAATCCTTAGAGTAAGTGGAATTGTTCAAAGTTTCCCTATTTAATAATTGATTGAGCTTAATCAATTCCAAGAGAAATATCGGGAATTAAGTTGAATATTTTGTAGAACATTGGAAAAAGTGCTAAAATTCCAAAATCCGAAAACTTTGATCGATTTCACGAGGAAGGTCTTTGTCACCAAATTGACCAAAATTCCTTTCTTATTTATTTTTGTAGCATTTCTCATAATGCACGGCCAATGAAAATATAGGGTTACAAAAAAGTCATAACCCTTAACTGGTCCAGGTCAAAACAAACATGTTCTTACCAAACTTCTTTCAAATCGATTGCTATTTCCGAACTGTCCTTGGAATAAAAGAAATGATGGACGCAATAAAGGGCAGACAGTATGTACCCATTTATAATAAAGAGGGGGTGTTTCGTTTTGATGTGTATTTCAGCAGACAAAGGCTTACACCATATCCAGCGCTTGGAAATTGTTGAACTTTTTTATCCAAAATCAATTTACACGGTGTAATTTGGAAATCAATGAAAGAGTCAAATCTAGCCATAAAAATATTCAAATTCAAAGGAATTGTGTAAATGGAATAATTTTTGTTTCTTTCCAACAAGATGTATCTATTGGAAGTATTAGAACGGGTGATTTCATTTATTTCATATTGTGTTCCGAACTTGTCAAATTCAAATCCATTTTGGTTTTCGATGATCAGTATTTGCGCAAATAAAACTCAAATTTTCGATTCGCTTTTGCTTCTACGAGTTTCGACAGTTTGTTGTCGCCTTCATATATGTATATTTTATTATTAGAATTTCTTTCTCTTCAAATTCCATTTAGTTTCTTGTACTTTTTTGTTCAGTTTTACAAAACAAAAACAAAATGTTTGCTGGGTTGTTTATTTCAATTATCACAAAACCTCCAACTTTAACCTGTACTAAATAAATCTTGTTCCCTTCATTCAAATCCGTGATTCCCCAACATCCTAAAGAAAGAATCTACGTTAATTATTCGAAACGAAAAATATGATCAGCATCTGGCTGACAAAGTTGTGCAGAGAAATGCCCTAGTAATAACATTGCATGCCAATCACCTGAATTTCCAACACACTTACTCGGTAAGAATGCATGCAAATGTGGGTGCTACATTACGTTAGTCCTGGACGGCAGTACTTCTAAAGCGTTAGAAGTAGAATTGCAGCTGCTCAGTACTATTACAGCGGATTATTAGTACGATTGTAGCACGTGCGACGAGAAAAAGGTACAGGAGGCAGTTGCCACGCCTAGTGACACTATCGAGTAATTAACTACGAAACCCGTTTTCAAAAACTGTTCAATATCGGTGTAAAAGTGTAAATCCCATTCAGTGAATCCAAATATCTAAGTGAGAAGCTTTCCTATACCTCAATGAGATGTAGTTAATGGAAAAATTAGTTTAAAGATTCAAAACTTTGATTTAGTCACTTTTAATTTCCGCGAATGGGACTCATACACATGCAGCTGATTGCGTGCCACACGTTTTCTTTCTCACCTCTAGTGACAAATAATTCACTAATTCATAGATGTTAAAATTGATTAAAACAAGTTGCGTGTGAGGTATTAACGAATTTGTTGTTTTGTTTAAATGGTCTATCGTCGCCTCTGCGTGAGATAACGATGCCCTTAAACCAGTCGCGCAGAATGTCCATTCTGGCATCGGATGTGTGGCATGAAGCGCCCTCGTGTTGGAACCATATGTCCTTCACATCTACATCTTGCAATTTCGACCATAATGAATTGATTATCATCGATCGGCAGCGCTCTCCGTTGTCGGTGATAGAAATTCCAGCATCGTTTTCGAAGTATTACGGACCGATGATGCCGCCGGGTATCCACTTTCTGCGGATGCTTACCACTTGATGGACCTCGTGTAGATTGGTATTGTCTCAAACCCAGCAATTTTGCTTGGTTCAGTTCATCCACAAATGAGCCTCGTCGCTTAATATTATTTTTTTTGTTGCTGAAATCGGATTCGGGGTTGACTATGATCGGTTACCTTCGGCTCCTCAGTGAGTTGGACTTCTTACGGATGTAGGCGCAAGTGGTGAAGCAAAGCCAAGTTGATGTCTACGAAAGGCTGAGCTCTTTTGCGATCTTCATTTAAATACGTTTGGTTTATTTGCGGCGTTGGAGTCGGAGTTCAAAATGGTAACATTGGGGAGTTGTAGTCGGATGTTTTTACATTTTAGGAAAAGTCGAAAATATTGATGATTTTAGACAAAGTTGCAGTAGTTGTTCCCTTTTCTTCCAACTGGCCACATTTAATGGCTTTCTATTATTCGTATAGAGCTCTTGCTCCGATTTGATGATATATTTATCATCTATTAAAATATGAGGTCATTTGGTTATCGATTTCGCTATAAATAAATGAATTTGTTTGTGTTTTAATCCCACGAATATCAAATCAAACAATCAAATTCATAATCTTGGCACCGTTAGTCGTCGTCGTCCGTTCTGGACATATAAAGCAGATGAATTGTGTAAATATTTTTGTCACATTTGTTAACTTTTATACGTATTCTCATCATAAATTATTTGGCCTAACGTTAATTTGTCACATTTATCGATTCTAATTGATTTATTAATTGTTAATTTATTTCGCTTCGCTGGCAAATAAAATAAAATCCAAAATATTCAATAAAATTTGCATATATTTGGTCAGAAGAGCTCCGAGGTGGGAAGAGTGAACAGAATAATTTGGAATATTAATTAATTTCACATCGGCTCGAGAGGGATGGGGTTAGTAATGCGATCTCTGTCGCACCACAACGCCAAATTAAGACAACGACAAAGAGACGCAGACATCTATTTCTGTCACTCATTGGCAGCATTTCGGTTCGGTTCGTTGGAAATTTATGTTTTCGGCGGTAATCTAATGACATCTCGTATATATTTCCAATGATTTTTATAGATTTTGAACAATTTTTCGTTCGTGTTTTATGATAATTAATGTAATTTATTGATTTTTAAACATTTCCTACACGTTTCTTGTTCATCGTTTGTTGGACATATTTCCTTAAGATGGTTTGGTTCTGTGAACGTCAAAATCACAATGACGACGACGACTAAAACAATTTTAAAACATTCAGAAAATATATATTTGTGTTTGTTTTTGGCAGATTCATTAACGGCTAACAATGGTCGTAAACCAAAATCTCTTGTTTCGAATTGAGAGTTGTATGCTAGTGTTTAAGTTAATCTAACCAAATTCCTCAACATGTTATATTTTACAAAAAACAGACACACCAGACCTGTCGTATAGACAGGTGTTTTGGGGTTTTTTCTTCCTCTTAGTGTTGAATTCAAGTTTTGTTTATGTTTTTGTTTTAGTTACATCTGAAGTGTTGACTAAATATTTTGGCTTAAAGACAAGAGCCACGACACGCACGCTATGGTAATCCGGCACTCGAGATTTACACAATCCTTTTGTTCATTTGCCGGTGTAAGATTCTGCTCTGCTCTGCTTAGCCCAAGCACTTGGTATTAGTAAACACTTAACAGCAAATCTAAGTAACATCTACGGAGAGGAAGAAAGAAAAAGCAACAAGGACCAAGAAGCATATAATAGCAAGAACTCTTCAAATGGTAACAACACCAACACTTCTAAGTACAAATCTTAAAATCTAAATGCATGAAAGAACAAATAAAGGATATTTTTACTGGAGCAAAGTGCCTAAAGGATAATCACTTGAAGAACATACACACACACAGTTACACACATGCTCCTTATCCTTATGGCGATGAGAACATTTCTTGTGTGCTCCGTGTCTGTTTCTGGTCTGCTACTACTCCATTCATTCATTCGCCTCCACACCCGGGTATTGTATAGGTTTTTCGTTTTTGTTTTAGCTCCCTCTCAGTGCTTTCTCTTTGTTGTGATGTGTACCAAAAAAGGATTTACACGGATTTTGTTATGTGTCTGTATGGATGTGAATGCTTATTGTATGTAGGCATTTAGTTGTACAAAAAAATTATTGCAAAGGATTGCGAAAAGTCTGAAGCTTATTTATATTTGTCTGCCCGTCTGGCTGTTTGTCTCTCTGACAGTCGTATTCGCCTCTGTCGAATTACTAGTACGAGTAGTAGATTCCTTTGTTTTGCCTTAAAAGAAAAGAAAATATTTGCCAAGTGAAAGGTGTGTGCGTGAGTTATCTTCTACGGAAAATTAAGGTGATTTAGCGTGACAATGTAGAGCAGAATTCTATTGAAGAAAAGGTGCAAAACAGAAAGTGATTCACAAGATTAAGTCTTGAGAGGGTTGGTGATATCTTTCTAGTAAAGAACATCAATACTGACATTTCATCATGAAATTTTTTATAAAATTATTGACATGTCTTTAGGAAGGGGGTTTAAATTGTCGTCGGCTTAAAAGTGAAATCCACTAAGTAAATTTTTGGACTCATGTAGTCATATTATCTACGTGCTGGTACACAGTTAGGGTTCCTGCAGACAAACTTCCAAATTCGAAACTCATTAAATGACTGTGTAGGAAAAGTAACGGCAGAATAAAAAAAAAATAATGGCAGTTTCTCACATGGATTTGAGTCATTTCACTTGTAAGCTGCCGAAAAATCTATATATCGTCGACTTATTATTGTTTTGGCGTAAACGCCAATTGTTTGAATACCAAGATACCAATATTCACAACTGTACCACTATTACCAACCAGCAATTTTTAGGGATATACAAACAAATTAGAGTAAACATAATGGTAAGATATATCAAACATCTGACAACAGATTCGTAAAGAGAACGCACAAAAACCTATAGACACAACATCAACTGGAAACACAATAAATGACGTATACGATAAAACAATAATCAACCGACGATATGTAGATTTAAACTCCAAAAACAAACACCATTTTTATTTTAAATTTAGTTTTTTTACCTCGCTTGCTTTGAAACTCGAATCTCTAGTTTAAAAAATTCAACCTCGTGTAGACAATTTTTATAGAAAAATTTGAATTTGTTGCTCGGGAGCCCCATCTACCACCCAGATTACGGTCAGTTTTGACTTTGGAAAGAAAATATATTTTTTTCGGCAAAAAAAAACCTATTATTTCTCAACATAGTCACCGTTTAGCTAGATACATTTAGTCCATCGTTTTTTCAATTCTTTGGATTTCTGCCAAATAATACGGTTTTCTGCTAAAAATGTGCGTTTGTTTCAGTGATGACTTCTTCATTCCACCCAAACGCAAACAAATTCCAAATATAAAGTAGTGACTGAGGCCTAAATATGAAGAGCAGATGAGGTAGTAATTCGTAGCCCAATTTATGGATTTTTGCCATGGCGACTACACACCTATGTGTCGGTGCGTTGTCATGGCGGAAGAGCACTTTTTGCTTCGCCAAATTCGATCGAGCCAATATCGAATCTGTCCAACAGCTGTGAGTAATATTCACCGGTGATAGTTTTCTTCTTCAAGGTAATCGATGTGAATGACACCGCATGCATCCCAAAAAACTGTCGCCATGGACTTTTTGGCCGACATACCCACCTTGGCTTTGTTTCCTTTTCATGTCCAAATATTGTAAAATTCGATGTACCCGCGCAATTGAGATTCATACAGCCTCACGCACCTCACGCACTTTTATTCCACGATCGTTCAATATCATTCCATGAACGTCATCGACGATTATTGGTGCAACGACATCTTTGGGGAACCTAACATTCGGAAATGCCACTTTTTAACCATTGAAATTGATGGTGCAGAGACACTACAGTACTTATCAAGATTTCATGATAGTTGTTTGACGTAATTCAATTCACTTTTTCCATTATTGTCAAAATTCACGAGGTTTGTCAAACACAAAGTAATAGATAGTGCCGATTTGTAATTAACTTCGAGAAAGTTCAAAAAGTCACGGAGCTTTCATATACAAATTTAGTTTTTCAGGTTCCAGCCGATACACTTTTCATCGGAATGGAGCAAAATTTCGTATTAGCAATGGAAAAATGGAACCCTGCTCTGACCACCTTAAAATTTCTGACGGCGACACTATCGAGTATATAGCCATGAAAAAGCTTCTCAAAATACCGTTCGGAATCGGTGTAAAACTGTAGGTGAATGAAAACTGGAAAGCGCACAGCTCAGTGATTGTGATTGTAATGGGATGTAATGGGAAACCATTTATTTATTTTATAATGTTAATATCACAGATAGTAGGTAGATCAAAAATTCGATACCTTGGTCAACATTTTGAAATGGCCCCCATGCAAACTGTCCAATCAAGATTGAAGTCATCAGCAGTAGATTTTAGAAATCGTATCCAATTTAAATATCATTTGGTAAATAAGCCTTTTTTAGATGAGGGACATTGTGTTTTAGATCAAATCGGCCTAAATATAGATACATATGGCCCCCATACAAAGAGGTCACTACCAAGCTTGGTTCTTTCTACTCCAGAGTTTACAAATCGAGGCCAATCTGAACAATAATTTATTTGTCAACAACATAAATTATTATATGATGTGGGGCATCCATTAAGAGGTCGTAAATATGTATTTTGGTATTTTTTTGGCATAAATACAATTTGTAACCGTCACTGGGTCAATGGTTTGCACTGACCACCTTTAATTTGTTCCGGCAACAGTCACCTCGCTTTATGACGGCAACACTATCGAGAAATTATCCTTAATTACAAAAACATTTTTCAAAAATCATTTGGAATCGGTGTAAAAATGTAAAACCCCAACCCCTTCAAGGAATGCAATATGACCATCATTTTGAATCTTCCAAGTTAATGAATTTACAAACGGCACATTTGTTAATACACCCTACACTGATAAAAATTTTGTATTTGTACTTAATTCACATTTGGAAATTAACTTAGTTGTCCACTACATCTTATCATGGGTTAGAGACAATCTTCTTCTGACAATCAGTTCACTGAGCACTTCATATTACGTAAAAGCTTCACCTATAATATTTCTCATAATATTCTCTCCAGGAAAACATATTACCCTACAATAGCTACTCGTATCGCTAGGTAGTATGTATTTGAGTTCTGACTGGATTGTCAAATTTCAATAAGAGTCTTGTAATATTAACTTATGAATGAAAAGCATAGTTTGTGTTTTTCATTGAGAGACCAGATCGATTTTTCCGCGTCTTCCTTTATCAAGACTGGTTTAAACATCCATACACACATACTTATACAGAGGAATGAACATAGATTAATGATACCTGGAACATCCATCTCATCTGACGTTTCATTTCACACTCTTGGTGGTAAGGTCTGCACGATAGAGAGATGTTCGACGAAAATTGATTTACACCAGGTGGAGTTACAAGAACTCCTGACTTAAATTCGTCATGTAATTTTTGTGGTGAACTATGAAATTTAAACGCATTTTTGACTTTTTTAGTTATCTTTTATAGTTAGTATACATTTGTGTTGTGTCGTTGTTTTCTTGTTGGTTGTTTCGAACTAATGCCTCTATCTGTTATTATTAAAACAATATTTTTCAATATGCAACCAAGCCTAATGTCGTTAATAATTTACTGATAGAAGTGGTTACCCTAGGTATATGTATTCTGTGGCAATGAATATTAACGATTTTTTTGGTTTTTGACAAGTTTAGTTGTAGCTCAAAAAGAGACAAAACTACAGTTTTTACTCAAAAATAAATAGCAAACCAATAAAAGTGCACTGTTCAAAATTTATACCTTATTTTCGGTGAAAGTAGCAGCTCTGATATTAGACAGTTGTCGTCCACAATTCCTCCAATTATTGAATATGAAGCACTACACAAAGTAAAACGCGTTATCACTGTGAAAACCCATTACAAAAATGGGGAAAGTTACGCTGAGACCGTGGAAGTGTACCTAAGGGTTAACAACATTTTGAAGAAACTGGTTCGATTCACAAGAACTTCTAATTTCGCCGAGCAACACGCAGCGAATTCTACCGAAAAGCTTCCACCTTCAGCTGTAGATGATTCAGCTCACTGAGGAACTCAAATCAGCAGACCATGAACAAGACGGGCAATTCGTTCAATGGCAATTCGTGCAAAGTGAAGTGAACGAGATGTTTTGAAACAATTCATCTTCACCGATGAGCTGCACCTTCACCTGAATGGGTGAATGGGCTCAGTAAATCCGACCGTTTTCCGAGAGACACAAATACATCCACAACGAGCAACTGTCTGGTGCGAATTTTGGTCAGGCGGCTTGATTCAGCCTTTGAAAATGAGGCCGGAAATGCAATGACTGTGAATGTCATTCGTTACACGAACGTGATAACGGAGTTCTTGTGACCTCAACTAAACGGTATGTATCAGAACGACATGTGGTTTCCACAAAATGGAGCCTCCTGCTACGCCACGCATGAAACAATCGATTTATTGAATCAACGATTTTCAGAATCATCTCCCGAAATTCCGATGTCCGTAGGCCCCCAAGATCGTGCGATTTAACGCCGCGCGATTTCTTTCTTTGAGGTTTTGTGAAATCTCAGGTCTAGGCGAATAAGTCTCAAACAATTCCTGAGGTCAAGTCGTCATCAGATAAATCCACATCGTTGTCAAAATGTCATCGAAAAGTTCATGAAAAGGTCGAAGGCCTGTGATTAGAGCTGCGGGGCCAATTGCCGGATATTTTACTCAATACGTAATCGGAACATGTCTACTTTACACTGCAAGAAAATTTCAGAACTGCGTTTTTATTGGTCCACTTTTTGGCGAGTATACGTGTCGAAATACGTGTATGTTAATATTTCGTTGCCACGATTGAAGTCACTTTAACTGCGATTTGAAAAATAATTAAACTCAAAACAAAAACTACAAAAAATTAACAAATTTGACAAACAAATACTAACGTAGAGTGTTATGCAGTTCTACCGAGTGTCGGAAATTAAACGAAAAAAATCTCTTGATAAATATTTAATTAATATCAATTTATTGTATGACCCACCACAGTGTGCATTAGTTCAAATGTGTCACTGGTGGAATTTTGAATTGCTAATTTAAGTTACAAATTGTTTAGTTTTTGGCCTAGAATACGTCTTACCTTACGGCATAGGGAGTCATGTCAGATTGTTATTGTTGTAATCTTTATTTCATTGATTATGAGGAAACGGCGAGATAACTTTTTTTAAAATTTTTTTTGTAGGTAAATGAAGATGTTATCTTTCGTTTGATATACATTTCATATTGGTTGATATCTTCCTAATATTTAAATTTCTCAAATGAAAATTGTTTAAACACATACACTCAAACATATGTGTGGTGTTTGGTTGAGTGTTTGAGTTTGTAGCGTGAGCATACACTATGCTGCTGTTTCAGTGTGGACACAAACCTTCGGCTGTTGTTTTGATTGATGAAATATTGAAATTTCGTATATTTACTTATGTATTTAAGTGAAACAAAATGTTAAATGTGAATTTGGATTTAACATGGATATATAATTATAAAAAATATAAATCAAATTGATTTGCGTCTGTTATTTATCATTTATCCTTACTCTTTTAATTTAAAAACATATTTATCCTATTTTTCCTACCATAAGCTTATGTATATTATCAAAAGTAACTATCAAATAAATAAACTCATTTGCTTATGTTATTTATCATTTATTGTTATATATGTTTTCTGTCTTATCGGATGGCGTATTCTACGTTAAACTTAATTGCCGTATCTCTGACACAGCCTGCAAGGCCTCGGACAACTGTCTGCTGTTTTTTATTATTTGCTTGTACAATTTTATATGCGATTGGAAGTTTCATTCAATTTTAGATTGGAACCCAGTGACCCACATTTGGAGCATCTGTTCGAAGTTAATTTAAACTATCTTGTCCAATTTTGTGAAATACTTGAGGACTAGGTACAATGCATTTATGTACTGGTGATGGTTTCGAAATCTTTGAAGCATCATAATCCAAGGTGTTCAGATATAAGCGATACCAACTGCCTGTTCAAACCTATCACTGGCCGAAAATTTGACATCGTGTTGAACGATATGATGTACTTAGTATTTATAACTATATTTTTTCAATTTGCGCTTAAATAGGAACAGCAACATATGAACCTTTGTCTGAAAATAGTGATATATTGTTGTATAAGTTATTATTTTAAAAAAAATTTAAATTCAGCTCTTTTAGAGCCTTCTTCTATACTTGTGACCTTTCTATAGAAAGTTAATACTAAATGGAGTTTAGACTATAACTTGTAACTCTATCATTGCCATAATAAATTAAACAGAAGCTATTTGGATATCATGACATTATGGTGCAATTCAATTTCATAAGATCCTTTGATAACCCACCAATAATATATCAAAACATAACACAGACACACGCACAAAAAAAAAGATGAAATGATACGCAAAATAAAACAATATATGTACTATTTTTGATAGCTTTAACCCCTCCTCCGCCACGTCCTCGGACGATGAAAGGACAACAAACCATTATTGATTCCTATTTCAATAGATAATGACACTTTATTTGCTATATAGCGTAGATGAAATGGGAAAACCAATATTAATAAAGTAAGTTTATGTTTGTATAATAGACACCCACTACTTCGGCGGGATCCGGGTTTCCATTGTCGAATGCCCATAAAGTGAATTGAAAACATTGTCCACCATAAATTATATGGACTTTTGTCAATGCGTCACTAAATAAAGGACCTTTAACAATAGGAATCTATGAATTCTATTTACAAACTTTGAAAAACAGCACTCCTTACTGCTCTGCTCAGGTCTTCGCTCTGTGCAAAGGACAATGGACGAGAGTCAACAACGAGAGATGGAGTGAGAGCAAAGTAGAATCGAGACAATTGTTGTGTTTGTTTGAGCCCTTCGATTTGTGGACAAACACTGCGCTGCGTGTGTGTGCAAAAGGATCTAAATGGCCTCACAAATACACATACACCAGAATTTCCACGTAATTTTTTTTACATGAAACCTTTATTCAAGTTTTTGTGTTCATATATCATTTGGATGGTGGCGAGTCCCGGTGTGTGTGTGTGAGTGTGTGTGTGTTTGTGTGTATCCTAAAAGGATCAACATCATTTGTGGTGTTGGATTATGATTGTCACTATTACAAAACCAAAGGGATCAACGGTTTTTCTGCATTAAACACCAGAACAATGGACATTTTTATTACCTCTATGTATAGTGAGTTGTTCTGCACTGGGCTCAGGGATTGTGGTTCTCCTATATTTGGGATTTTATAATAATCACGCGGGGTAAGAATAATAATGAAAACCCGAAACCTTGTGTGACCGAAAAGCATCTGCTTACAGCCACACTGAGTTAGAGACGACATAGACACAAAGGATCCTGCAGAGAAAGAAAGAAGAAGAAAAATGGGAAGACAGCGTTTAATTTTAGAAGGAAAATATCAGGGAAATCTTAAATGCCGGTTTATGACATGAAAGATGGTAGGTGAAGTAAAAGGAGATTTATGATTTTTAAATAATTAACTCAAGAAACAAAACACTGATACACACAGCAAAAACGAGAACGAGACAGAGCCACAGTGAGCATATCCCCGAATGCGTCATTGTAGTTGTTGTCATTGTCATTATCAATGTCACTGTCACCGTTAGCATCTCTAACAAAACATGTGAAAACAAATGTTTGATAAACTAAAACAGCACGACAACAAGCAACCTCGCTCGGCTCGGTTCAGCTCTCTTGGCGAACAGAAGTCAGATGAAACGTCAAATGACATGTAGTACCCTGGAATGTATGTTTTCATTGTAATTGAAGCAAATCTCCTTCACGCAAGGACTGAATAACAGCAGCCGCACCCAATACATTAGCATCCAACCCAAATCAGATACCCAAAAAATATGGCCATTGGAAATCTTTTGGGAGTTTATACACGATCTTGTTAAACGCTCTTATTACACTGCAACTGTGTTGAACTAAAGGCGCATGGTCACTCTTGAGATGGAACTAAGTAAAAGTAATGAATTAACAAAAGCAACAAACAACTCCAAACGATGCTTCCAAGGATATGCTCGCTTTAAAGATATTTATGACCAACGCCCCTGGCGTCAATGGCGGAGTGTGTTTAAGGTCGGTAGTGGGTATCAAACGTTCCGCTTTGATTGTGTTTAACCATAAATTTTAAGTATGAAATTTCTGAAAATTTGTATTGATAAAACAAATATATGTGTGTATGTAGAATGCACATTTGTTCCTAACAAGACGAAATTCCAATATAAGCGAACTAAAGGCGGTGCTGTGATCCACCCGAAGAAAACGAAATCGAAATTAATGATAATGATAATGATTTGTGTGCATTTGCGGAGCATATATTCAAACGCTGTATTTCATTCGAACTGGGACACACATGCATACCGCACTATCCAGCACTTCACATTCATTCCAATTGTTAGCAATTTCATAATTTCCCAAAAACCCCCGCTGATATCCGTCCATTCTGGTTGCTGTCCAATGGCGGATTAACCATTATATCGGCTTGTAATTCCCCCCACCCTCAGCACCAAACAAATGTCGTACAGATGAGCTCTTTACTAACTACAATGGAAAATGTTGACACGAAAAGTGCTCATAAATTAGAATTTTTCACCTAAAGTCACATTTGTGTTTCCTTGTTCGTAACGAGATCCTCCCTTAGACGCAATCTGACTTATAAAAAGGCAAAACGGTGATCCTTTCTAATAGCACTTTATCCTGGTTTTGTTTTGTCTTCGACCATTTGTTAGCCTTTTGTATTCCAAGTGTTTATTACACATTTGTGGTCATCAGTCGACCAGAATAATGTAAAGGACATCATGGCGTAATTTTCCAACCAAAACTGCATATTTAAACAGGAATATGTCAAAAAGAGTCAATTGGAAGGTAACATGCGAGTAAATAAACCGAAGAAGAGCTAAATATTTGGAATGTTAACATAAAATACACCATATGTTGTAAAATATTGTTAAGCAATGCCAGCTTGTTCCCGGCAGGATTTTTGTGTAGGCAACATGTAGGATAATAGATACACGCAAAGGAGAAACACGTTTGGAGGTCGTTTGCAGCAAAAAAATACATTTGGAGCAAACATGTTTCTACTACTACTACTACTTCTACTACTACTACTTCTACTACTACTACTTCTACTACTACTTCTTCATCGTAATTTTTATAATAACTAACGGAAGTTTTTTTTTTATATCTTTATTTTTTTTTTAGATTATTATTTAACAATTGTATGATAATAGTTCGTGTACAAGAATAGAAACGATTTTTACGATACAAGTTTTTTATTTGGGGGAAGAGTTTTAACTTTTGCTCTCAAAGGAAATACTTTTAAAAGGCAGGAACAGTTTTTTGCATGACATGAACTCCAAACGATTTTTGCTCTGAGTTTAAAATTAAAAATAAATAAAAAAATAAAAATAGAATGTTTAACTCTATCCGGCTTTGAACCTAGGCCACTCGGCAGTTCCCGTTTTCTTGTCGGATGTGTTACAGCCATGACACGTTTTTCATTTCGCATAAAACAACAAATATCGTTTGCTGTAAATAAACTCCTCAAGGTTTAGTTGTCTGAAGTTTAACTTGTGGCCATGATTTTTTTTTGTTTGCTTATAGACCGAATTAGCTTTTGACTAAAACTTTTGTTGTGTAGTTAAAAACAAATTATGTTAATGTATTGATGTACCTATTATAAAATCATTGGTGCAACTATAGTAGATGTGAACGCGGTTTCGAAAAGTTGTTCACGACGATAATGTGTTAGTTGGCTATAGGCCATTCGCATTTGTATCTGTAGTTCGAGAAAGAAAGAAAACAAGATCTCTAAGTTTAGTTTATCTAAAGAACAAAATATTATTTGACCCACTGTTCCGATTTTCAAAACACTGTCCGATTACTGTATGGGCAGTTAAGCGACTTAATGCGCCCATACAAAGAGATCGAAAAATTTGTTTAGCGTTAAAACTGATTGCATAGAATTTATAGCAGTCTGAATGTCCGAATAGATGTTCGTTCTTCGTACACATTCACGAATGTCTTTTTTCAGAACACTGATGTATTTGGTTGCCGCAAATTCGCTACAGTACATGTCTTGAAAAAATCAAATGTCTTGAATGACCATTCGAGAAGTCTTGTGTTGATGTCTACTTTACACGAATATAGGTTTACTGCGACTCTACTAGTCCTGTCCATAGATTTTGACTTGAAACTAGGCTTTCTGTCGAGAATCACGCTTAGATACTTTGCATTATCCTTTAAGCAAATTTTTCTACCACATATGAGGCAATGGTCTTGGTCAACAAAAAGTTCCGACATAGCTATTTTAATCGATAAAGACACCCTCTATATCGACAAATGTGACAAGAGTGTATTATTTTACGTAGATAGATTTCTCTATCAAGCTCATCATCCTCTCCTTCGCCTTCAGAAGCAAAGCTGAGAGACTGATTGGTCTAAAGTGTTTTGGACTAATATGCGATTTGGAAACTCTCCATAAAACATTAGATAACTTGATGCAGCCCGTATAAAGGTTCAGGAGCCAGACAGTGTAGTCCACTTTGCAAAATCCATAGGTGCCATGCCGTCAGGGCCTTGTGATTTTTAGGGCTTGAAATTTCCTTTTGCCCAGTGGTTCTATGAGTCCGACCTTATGTCCTCGGACCAGTTTCGTGGAAGTGTATTAAGCAGGAGGTCTAACGATTCATCACTCGATGTCCTCCACAGCCCATTTTGTTCTTTTAGATATGATGTGGGAGTCGTCAAAAGGACTTAGCGTAGTCTGGAAGACTCAAACACGTTCTCAATGCCTTCGCAGAAATGTTTCCAAGATCTGATCTTTGAAGATTTTAACTCTTTCTTATATTCCTTAAAAATAATTTTGTACACATTCCCATCTGGCTCCATCCTCGAAAATTTCGAAGAAAATGGAAAAAAGTGAATTTCGTAAAAAAAAAACCGAAACCAAGGAAAGGCTTGATATACATACATAAGTACTATGGGGACCATCAATGGTTAAAAATGGTTTAATGAATTCCGTTGTAGTCGCACCAGCACAACTGATGCCGAACGTTTAAGCCGCCAAAAAGAAATAAGTTTTCACGTCAAACAACGTCGATAAAATTCATGGAATGATATTGGACGATTGAAGAATGAAAGTACGAGAGGTGGTGAGTTTATAGGTAACTCAACTGACAGGGTAAATCACATTTAATATGAATATTTGGACAGAAAAAGCTAACCTGGAGATGGGTGCCGCGATTACATACTTTTGACCGATCGGTTTGGACATTTCAAAGGAGTGTTTGGAGATGTTTAACCGCAATCCGACTGAGTTTTTCATCGTTTCGTATGCGTGACCGAAACCTGGATCACCAGAGACCAAGAAACAGTCCGAGCAGTGGACTTCTCGGGATGAACGAATATGAAAGAGGGCCATAGTGGGTCTGTCGGCCAACAATGTCATGGCACCAGAATTTTTTGGGATACATTCGGTGTCATTCACATCGTTGCCCTGAAACCACCACCGGTGAATATTATTTATAGCTGTTGGACAGACTCGACATTGATTTGAAGCCAAAAGGTAAAGATACTCTGCCACCACGACAGAAACCAATAATATGGGCTACGAATTGCAACCTCTTCAGCCAAATTCTGTGTATTTAGCCCTCAGTGCCTATCTGAACCTGCAGAAAGAGATTTGACTCGAATAATGAGGCCTATTTTAAGAACCTAGAGAAATTCTATTATGTATTTGGAAGTGGTTATGTATTTGGTGGTGCAATGGTTAGTGTGCGCGCCTCTTGTACAGGAGATCCTCGGTTCGATTCCAGCTCCGACCACCTTAACATTTCTTTCGATGACGGTCACCTCGCTTAGTGACGGCGACACTATCGAGTACTTAGCCATGAAAAAGCTTCCCAAAATACCGTTCGGAACCGGTGTAAAACTGTAGGTCCCAATCTTCTATTCAAAAGTCACAGCGTGGTCAAACTGGCCTCGTATATTCTTAGGAAGATCACTCCCAATATTTAGTGCACATATAATAATATGTCTACGCTTGGAAAAGCCAATTCGCCTGCTATAAAATAAAAACTAGGTATCTCCTATGTACGTAAGTACTCGAACCTACCCGAAAGCGGGTTTTTCACAATAACTCAAAATTTTGTGATTGGTTCCAAATTTCAATCGCCTTGTTTCTCCCCAAACCGTTTAAAAAATAAAAATTGGCTGAAAACCTAACGAGTATCGAGTCCATAAGGGCTGTAACCCACCCGTCAGAAGCCGAAGTCGGGTTATGTACTCAATTAGGTCGATTTACAAGTACATTTTCACAGTAGGACCGATAAACTAGTCTGACATTTGTAAACATTTTGGGGAAACATATATAATCCTCTAGCTCTAACGCACGCATTTAGTTATTCTTGCATATGATTATATTCTTCTCTTTATCTTTAAACCACAATAATGATATTCAACACTGAATATATTTTGCTCTTGGCCAAGTATTCGAAATGTATAATTATGCTCCAATCACTGTTTTTCTGACTTTTTCATACTGGCTACTTTGTGCCTGCTTAAGACTGAAATGGCAGCGGTAATTTCAAATGCCGCTTAGCTATCCATACTGAATAAGTGATAATCTAAGCAAGCGGTGTAACCAAACCAATACTGTGAACATCATTTCCATTTGTTTTTAATAAATATTGAAATGATTCCTGAGAAACCAGAGTAAATTTAAATTATAAAAAAAAGTAAATAAACCAACCAGAAAAAATTATATCATTTACAATTAAGAATTATTTTAAATTGAAATTTTCGACATCTTTCCTTAAAAAAGACTCTAACCAAAAGATGAGGAAAATACGCTTGGCTCTACATATAAAATTAGCGGATCTTTAAATGAACTGACTGACCAAAAGACACAGATGTTAATGCTACTTTTATACGTTTACATCACTTGGACTGACTGACCAAAAGACACAGATGTTAATGCTACTTTTATACGTTTACATCACTTGCCATTGTTGACGTGAATGCCGCTAATGCGTCGCTTGATTAAATGTCCGCGATAAGCTTAAAACTGTGTGTGGTCTTATGTGAACATAAAGTGTAACCAGTCTTAACTTATAAAATTATCGAATTTTAATCGTTTCTCAATACACCTATTCACCTGTTTGGTTTAATGGCGCCGTTAGCTATTAGTATATAATATTAGTTTAACGCCTTTATTCTCAAATTGTAAAACATCTTTCGTAATTTTAGTAACACAATTTCAATTTAGCAAAATTTTTTTATAACTAGGCTTTATCGAGTCCGTGGTTTAATCCAAATCCAACTACAGGCTTATCCATTGAAACGGAAAACAACGATGGGTTTTGTTTCCCGTTTCAATGTCTATCCGTCATTCGATTGATTCAAATATCTTTTGGATATTTTATCACGGCTTTGCTTGGCGTTTTTCTTATGCAAATTACTTGATATATCCCAAACACTTTCAAAGCGCATGGCGTTTGATCTAATCCCTCTGTTTAGCGTTTTTTATTTGATGTTGTTTGGTTTTCTTTTTTTCCCCTTATCTTTGTGTTACGATTTTATAGATTCGTTTATTTTTTGGAAATCAAATATATTTTAATTTTTCTTATCAACTCTGGGAAAGTGACAGTCAGTTGACAATGCTGTATTTGAAATTTATGAATTTGACCCAATTCGGGAGTGGGGAATGATAAGGGAAACCGAAATTGACCGAGGATTATCTAAATAGGTGTAAAGTTCTCTTAATTAAAAAGCGATATTAATAAACCAATAAAAGATATAACAGAAATTGTACATATTAATGACGAACGTCTACGACGATTCTAATGGCTTTCCAAACTGATGCCTTGCATCCACCCGTACCAACGTGTTGTGATGATGTCTTTTTTGTTCTCGTGTTTGTTCAGTTTCGTTGCCTTTTGTACCTGTAAGGAACGATGTCAAGAATTAAACTAAGATTCGCAAACTCTCTTGCCAAACTGTTGCAGCTGATGTATTTGGAATTTTAAAACTGAAGGGAAAGCAGCACCAGAAGTAGAGGGAGGCAATGGAACGCAACAGTAGCAGCAAGGAAATTTTGGACAACAACGACAGCGACAGAATTAAGGGGAATTGAAATAAAGCCGCCTATGGCTATTAACCTTTGAGCATACAAGCATATGGCACCCTGGGGTTGTCACTTCAGGCGATACGAAAGAGACACTTTATAATTTACGCACTCTTACCAAATCGGTGGCTGGCTACGCTGCGCCGTGATGGCGGCCAGGAGGCCATCTATTGTATTGCTGGCTGAATGTCCATCTCGAGGGTGTCTACCCATCCAGTCCGTCTAACTGTGCGTTTTGGTGTTCGTTTGTGTGTCTTAAATCGACCACGACTCTTGCAGTTGGTGTTCTTCCCACTTCGTCTACTGAAACAATTCCGTTCAAGGTAACTCAAAAGCCTTAATTCTGTGTGTATGTTTGTACGTCTGTATGATGGTTGCTGCTGTTTGGAAAGTCACAGCAAAGGCAAATTAACGCCGCAAATCGATTATTTACGGTTACTTAGAGAATGAGGAAACAGCTAAAGAATGGGAAACCAATGTGGCCAGAGCATTACTCGTCTGTGCTGGTTGCGGACAAGCGGCGATGAATTGAAAAGAAAATTTAATTTTATGCCGCATTTGAAAATAGAATTTAAAAAAACAACAAAATTGAAAAAGGATTTGACACTGTCACTGGGGTTTTTTAGGACGAAAAGCAGCAAATTCAACTGTTGCGAGGACACACAAATGTCACTAAGTCATACAATTTGAATTTTCATGAATAAAATCGGTAAACGGAAATATAAATGTTGGCCTGGACATACATACATACATAATTGTTACTGGCTGTTATTTAAATCTAAGCGAATAAGGACGAATTTGGTTATCATTAGCAACCAGTTAAGTTTACAATTAGTTTTTGCGAACTTGGTGTATTGTTAATAATTATTATACAAATTTTGAAAACGATTGCCATGAGATTGGCGTTACAGTGTACCGCCTGCGTATTATATCCGCAGAACATAAGAACATAACAACTTAAAACTCGAATATTGAAAACTTAAACGGATATAAAACGTGTTATTCATTTGGAGGGTTTCTTTCATTTTTCAAAAATCTGATTTCGTGCACTTCGAGCTACATATGGTGGCACATTTCTAGCTAAATGGATACGTAAATAACTAAAATTGCCACATTTGGGCTGATGAGGAACTCGAAGAGATTCTCGAACTACTATCCCATACACAAAAATGCACTGTTTGGTGTGACTTATGGGCTGGTGGAAACATCGGTCTGTATTTCTTTAAAAATGAGGCCGGACAGAACATAACGGTCAATGGCGAACGCTACGGCACCATGATAACGGACTTTGTCTTGCCTGAAATTGAAGTCCATAATGCCGTCGACTTTTGGTTTCAGCAAGATGGTGCTACGGTACACATTAGACTAGTTCAATCGCAGTGAATAATCGCCAAACGATCTGATTTTTGTAGATATCTGAAATGTTTTCGATACTGTGATATTTATTTATACTAAATTACCCTATTGAAGATCGACTTAACGATTGGGTTATTCCGTTTCTGGCATATTGGTGTTCACGTAATCTTTTTATATTTTGGAATAAAAGTGGTGTTTAGTGCTTTAGATATTGTGTTGAACCCTGTTACATATCCATTCCACAAAGATTCCAACATTAGGCAACTCTCTTTTGTGCAAATTGAATGAGACAAAGAGAGCATGAACTAGAAAATGGCGGAGAGAACTGCAGAACTCAAATACAAAAAACTGACTAAAACAAAAGAGCGGAACAGTGTGAACTAGTTCATCTACTTCACAAGAGTGAATCGCTCAATTGAACTAGTTCGTTCATGAACTACACAACTCTAGTGTTTTGTACTTTTAGCTTGACACGCGGCTGCAAACGTATGAAAATCGCACCACTCAACCAGTCACCTATCACCGTCTCTTCTTTGAAAGCATCTGCTCTATAAGTTCTCCAAGTGCTAACTTGATCAGCTGTCTCATCGATACTCATTGGGAAAAATCACCCATTCTTATTAGCAATTAGTAGTAATATACAGTTGGAAAAAGTATCGGAAGATACTTGCAAAAAATTATCGATACTTCCTTCTAGATATCGAGTACAACAAATATTCAATAGTTCAATAGTTGTGGTTGTATTTTTATCTTTAATTATTTCTTTTAATGCCAAAACTTTTCCAGGATCGGGACTCGAATCCATGCACTTTAATTGGCCGTTGGGCATCTCGCATTATGCTA
This sequence comes from Phaonia tiefii, assembly GCA_963931995.1. Lineage (NCBI taxonomy): Eukaryota > Metazoa > Arthropoda > Insecta > Diptera > Muscidae > Phaonia > Phaonia tiefii. The sequence continues at coordinate 295,620,720 of OZ008369.1, read as the reverse complement.
TTGAGGACATTGAGTTTGGGCGAACAATAACAGAACTAATGGCAAACAATGCATACACAAGTTATTTTCTTCAGACAAACAGCATATCAGATGTTATTTTAAAGTGGAGTATTGTCTGCTGTAAATCGGCACATAGAGCATTTTATATAAAATATCTCAAAATAAAAAAAAATTAATTGAAAAATATATATGGAGCAATCCACGGTCAAGTACAGATAAATTCAAAAATTTTTAGTGTATATATTATATCTAATTCTGAACTGATTCATAAGATATCTAATATTTGTATTTTATCACGTACAAAAAAATCGCGTCACTTACGGGACATAGTTGAACTTAAACCTGTCTTTATCTTTATATACATATATAATTCTACTGCACGTGTGTTTGTGACTGAACTCCTCCTAAACTTCTGGACCGATTTGAATAAATTTTTGGCGTAGAATACGTCTTACCTTACTGTATAGTGAGTCATGTCAGATTGTTATTGTTGTAATCTTCATTTCATTGATTATGAGGAAACGGCGAGACAACTTTTTTTAAAAATGTTTTTGTAGGCAAATGAAGATGTTATCTTTCGTTTGATATACATTTCATATTGGTTGATATCTTCCTAATATTTAAATTTCTCAAATGAAAATTGTTTAAACACATACACTCAAACATATGTATGTGTGGTGTTTGGTTGAGTGTTTGAGTTTGTAGCGTGAACACAAACTATGCTGCTGTTTCAGTGTGGACACAAACCTTCGGCTGTTGTTTTGATTGATGAAATATTGAAATTTCGTATATTTACTTATGTATTTAAGTGAAACAAAATGTTAAATGTGAATTTGAATTTAACATGGATATATAATTATAAAAAATATAAATCAAATTGATTTGCGTCTGTTATTTATCATTTATTGTTATATATGTTTTCTGTCTTATCGATGGCGTATTCTACGTTAAACTTAATGGCCGTGTCTCTGACACAGCCTGCAAGGACAGGACAGACAACTGTCTGCTGTATTTTTTTGTATGCGTTTGGGTGGCGCCCTGGGTGGTTTAGATTTACTATTCGGTCCAATTGGACAAAGGGTCGTGGTACCTCCCATACAAACCACAAATTAAAAATCCATTATTTCTGCTCGCTTGAAATATTATGCAGGACAACGTCTGCAGGGTCAGCTAGTAAAATATATAATAATCAATAGTTAAATATAGTTTTGTCTAGGAATAACCTATGTTTCGTGCACTCCACAACTTTCTCTTTAGTTTTAATAAAACTGAAGTGTGAAATTGCAGGTATCGCGTTGGTATTTTCCGATGGTGATGCAAACCTTATTTTGTTGACAATTGTCGGAAAAACATATAAAATAAGTAATTACTTTTAACATACTAACCAAATGAAAAAGTGATGCACATCTCATAATTTTTATAAATTATTATAAATAGAAATACAATCTTATCTTGCACAATTTTATATAAACAATAAACATTTTAAAAATGCCAATGAATTCCACTTTTTAATGGAATGCTCCATATGAAGAAAATATGTGTCTATATAGTTAGTATTTTACATACTCCAGAGGAGAAAGTTCTTAGGTCGGCCACTCGAAAAACTTCACTTACTGAAGCAAATTTCAAACTTAAATTGCTGATATCTCGAAAACCTAGTGAGTTGTCGTCTTGTTCAATATACTTCTATCGACGTATATTGAGGTGTTCGACAAAAAAAGAACCAATGCAATGCTTTGCATTCTAGTGTATGCTAGCCTCGCAGTGACAACCAACATTTACGCAATTTTTTTTAAGTAGAATCAGACCGATTTTTCCCAATAAAATCCAACCAATAGTAAGTCAACTATAGAGCTGTTTTTTTTATTCTACGACATGTGGCAACATTTGATGTAATGGGTGAAAAAATGCGATACGGCAACACGTTTGTAGCCAGTGCCAACAAATCAAATACATGGTAGCAGCAGATGTTGGTGTGGTTGTAGGCAGCAGTATATTTTTGTTCATTCGTTTCAGTTGTCAAACTCAACACAAATATGTACCAACAATACGTGAATGCAAAAACGTATAAAAACAAAATACATATGAATTTGACAAGTGATACGAAAAATTACATGGAAAACCTTAAATCACCTGATAAACGACTATACCTGACAGATAATTCTACCATGATCAATATGTATAACATTTACCGCTCGTTGTTGTGAACAGTTTAATTCCAATTTTGTTTTCAATTGGAAATAAAAATCTTTCCTCAAATTTAGAGATAGAAAAATATAGGTAGTCTTCCATTAAATAAAATAATTTGAATGAACTAATTACCATGTGGAAGCCATTTTGCAAATGTCTGTTTTTGAGTCTCTCCTTCTTGATAGCATTTTCATTCACAAGAAATGATAACAACATTTATGTAAGTTAACTTGTTGAAATTGAACATGTGTGAATTTAAGTGGAAAATTGAAATGATGCCTAATATCGCTTAGCTGCCCCGTACAAATTAGGTTATAATTAACTTTAACTCACTTTATGTCTACAAAGTGATTTACGACAGGGTGGCAACTCTGTATATATGTAGCTACAGCGTCAACACCAGCAGCCAGAGTGAAAACCACAAAACCACGTAATATGATTTTAATCGGAAAGCTTTCGAGAAGTAAAATCCATTGAAAAACATTAGAATTTCAACATGCGTTTGAGATTTAAATCATCTTCTAAATGCGTTGAAAGCCGTTGCTTCGTGAGTTGTGTTTTTCTTCTTTCGTTTTATTGGGGGAAGACATTAACGCAAACAACAACAGCAAAAGCGAACAGGCGAAATGCACATGCAACTCTGATTAAGAACGAAAACAAAAGAAAACCAGCCAAGCAGATCGCTTGCTTGACTCGCCGCCGCATGCTGCAGTAGCAAAGCTACACACGGCCGAGTAAAAAGGAGACACAGAAAATGAAATAATATAGAGAGAGAAAAACGTAGAGAACGCGTTTAACAGTCTTTAAATACGCGCCATAGATTTTGGCATTTGATAACTAATGCTGCTTGAACTCTCCATGAACGTTTTCGTTTTTAGGATGTTCGTAACTAACAAAAACACACAATTTTCGTGGCTCGCGTTTTAGGCTTGTAAAAGCGTAATTGCCATAAATGGACTAATCTTGTATCTCGACGTGCATAAGCCACAATAGTACGCTGAGCGCTCTTAAATGCGCTAAGAATAAGCAATGAACAGCAGCAGCAGCAAGCAAAGCTGTCTTCCCAGCCGGCGCAACAGCTGCAGATGTTGCCCGAAAACGAGGATACAGTTTGAAATGCAAGCTAACAAGCGAAACTACCCATTCTGCATCTGTGTATATGTGTATGTTTGAAATACTTGTAACACTCAATGGCGAGAGTGAGCGAGGGGGTGCACCATTGGCCACAATTAATCAATTTATTTCACGCGGTCAATTTGTTGGCTGTTCTTCCGACGTCGTCTCCATCGTTGTTTGCCTGGTATTTTTGTTCTTAATTTGAATTCTTACAATAATTAGTCTGTGGCGGATTTTTATCGGCATCTGAATGCCGAATGCGTTGTCCTTTGATTTTATTTTGTTGAAAAAAATTCAGTTTACCTGCGAAACATGACTCGACAGTTGGAAATCACTGTTTGTGTGTCTCCTTAGAACAGAGCTGAAAAAAGTACTTTAATGACACAATGGTACAAATGATATATAAGTAACAAACTTGTAATTATTTATGTCATTGTGTACAGAACTCTTGTAACATTATAAAATCCCACACAGTGTGTCTTTAAGCGGTCAACACACGGGACAATCATAAGCAGGGATGTCGGTTATCGCCGCCATATAATATACTAATGTTTCTGTAGTTCCCGAAACCAACCACTCTTTTGTTTGAATCACTATCTTGATAGTCATTATGTCTGGTACTCTCGTTTATATTTTATAAGCCGCATACAAAGTAATCGACTAATGTCAAGTCTATGGTCCACTTTACACTTACACCTTATTTTCGATGACGCGTTCGGGTGTTTCAAGTTGTAGTAGAAGTTCAATTCCTCAATCGTAGCCGGTTTATCCATGTAGACTTCGGACTTTAATAATCTAATAATATGGACCGCTGATTCTACCTACCTATAATCTACGCTGCTTGGACTGCCTTATGAATCAATCATTTCTGGTCGCTCCCAAATGAGTGACTATCAGAAACTTTCCACCTCCCAGGTCAGACCAACCAACGCAAATAGATCAGGGTCCACCTTTTGTAGAGATAAGGATGGGAATCTTGTCACAGGTGTGCAGAGTAAGTTAGGAATATGGAGAAATCACTTCTCTGCTTTACTTGTCCCAAGAGACTTCAGTATATTTGAGGGTGTCGATCACATAGAAGGCGACAACGTCGACTGCCACCCTCCTAGCCAAAGTGAAGGTAGAACAGCAACTGCTGGTTCTGATGGACTACGTGTTGAGCAGTTTAAGGCTGGCGTTGATGAACGTTGATAACCGTTATTATTTCGAGGTAGTGAACGAATTTATTTACGTCGGATCTGAACAGAAGTTATAACGTCAGCCTAGAAATCAAGTCAAACGGTGTTATTTACGGCTAAATAAGCACTTCAGAGATAAGACCCTCTCTCGAGAAACGAAGATCAACTAAATCAGACTGTCACACAAACTGTATTGCTGTATGGCGCAGAATCCTGGGTCATATCGCATGCTGATGAAACTTAACTGGGTGTCTTCGAGAGAAAAAGACTCCGAAAAATATATGGCTTTACAAACGAGAACGGCGAGTATCGATACAGACGTAGTTATTCGTACCAAAATAGCGTATTTACGCTGTCAGTAGAATGGATCAGAATGAACCACTACGAAAAGTATTCGAAGACGTACTCGAAGTACATCGAAATATAGACCAGGTGGAATATTGCCTGCTAGAGCTTGGTGTTACCAACTGGAGGAGAAAAGCTAAAGATCGAGCTGGTTGGAGAAACATGTTATCTTCATTTTGTAAGGCCCTTGACCCCTAAGTAAATGGCAGCTCTTAAACCTCTTATGGCTCCTCTTCTGCCCAAATACGGCAATTTTGCACTTTGACGTAGCCATTAAGCCAGATATGGTACAATTATGTGGACCATAACTTTCTCTCAGCGCACGAAACACATTCCTTGTAGATCGTTCATTTTCGAAATACACCTGAATAATTTGTAGACGCTTTGCCGGGCAAAGACTTTCCATGATGACTATTTGAGAATTCGTTGGATGTGTCAGAATTTTAATTTGCGGTGAGAGAATGGAATAGCGTAAACTTGAGATAACAATTTTGACAGAGCATTTAGTATGAAACGAACAAAAGGAAACAAAATAGTAATAACAATTTTTATTTCGTCGCTTTTTTCAAATGCCTAATCCTTGTTTACAATTTCCTGTTTTCTATTTCTATTTTATATGTGTGATGTTTTTGCATTCTCCAAAACTGATAGTGGAGATGGATAACAGAATGATCTATGATTTCTTTCACATGTAAAATAATTGCAAATCAAACGGTAACTACAATGTGGAGAAATTTTGAACCTTAGCGTGCTTGCTGTAAGGGATCCTGGCTGTCTGATCCTGATAGATGAAATGGAAATAAGATTTTAAAAAACAAAAACAATTTAAAAGATTCCTTTAAGATACAAGATCTGTTTACCTTTAAGATACAAGATCTGTTTTCGGTAAAACGTAAACAGTCGCGGGTAGAGTTCAAAGTCGCATTCGCTGGACCATCGTTTCGATGTTTGTGAGACATCATCTTCAGCAGCGTCTAGCCCGTTAAGCCACCGCACTGCACTGCATGTTTAAACATATATATTTTAAATTTTCAGGTATCTCGTTTGCTATTATCGCTACATGTTTTGAAAATAGATAATAAGAGATATCATCAAATTTACATTGCTTATGGAAATCCAGAAAAATATTAATATAAAAAAAATTTTCGAAAGCTCGGTTGGTTATCGAAATATCGCAAGTTGAGATTTGGGAAAGCGATCACTTTAGTCTCTAAATAAACGTCACTTCGTAAAGCACCAGAGGTGAAAATCTCTAAGAACTTTAATCTCTAAGAACACTGTACGCTACAACGCCAGTTCCATAGCAATTTCCAATACGGGGAATACACGGTACATATGATTGACGAAAATCAAGTGAATGTCATATTTTTTTTCATCGACGAAGTCGCTATTTTCTTACGAACATATATACATATACATCAGTCAGATGTATTTTGTATTCCCCTCGTTATATAAACTTCCAATATCTCTATAACTTGTATTCCCCTCGTTATATAAACTTACAATATCTCTATAACTTAGCGAGTTACCAGTTTCTTTTTGCCTATTTTTGTTAATTAGGAAGCGCGTTCTAGTTTTACACTCACTGATTGGGACCTACAGTTTTACACCGGTTGCGAACGGTATTTTGAGAAGCTTTTTCATGGCTAAATACTCGATAGTGTCGCCATCACTAAGTGAGGTGACCGCCGTCGAAAGAAATAGAAAGTGGTCAGAGCAGGGATCGAACCCACGTCCTCAAGCACAAAAGCCGCGCACACTACATTTGCCCCATACCATTAATAATTGCATAGTCCGTTGAAAAATTATCAATGATCATCGATTTCATCATCAAACGTTTTTCCGAAAGATCAAACGAAATACGATCAGCTGATTGCCAATTGCAGAGCTACTTGTCAAAAATTGTCTAATCATGCACTCATGCATGGCATTTGGCAGCTGAATCATTTTGCTCTTCTTCTGGTTTTTAGATGGTTGTCATATTTTCAGCAGCAAATTAAAGTTACAAGTAATTGTCTGTGTGTGATATTCCTGATGTACAAACACCGAAGAAACACTTGAAACCCTTTTCTTCACAAATGTTACCTTTTCTTACGTGAGTTTATTTTCCTTTTCATTAAGGCCTTCCGTACAAAAGGATGATTCTCGCATTCGTTAGAGATAATGATCAGCAATCAACACATTTGATTTATCTCGGGATTTAAAATTGTTAGATTTTTACCTTTTCTCCAGAATAGCGTCGACATTTGTTGTTTTAGGATAATAAAACAAGACGGCAAGTGATTGAGGTTATGTTGGGGAGACAAAAATTCTAAGAATCTTTTGAGCACAGCGCTTTAATATGATTTTAGACATCGATCCCTTGGCATCTCCAATTAGATAGTTAAATTTCAACTCATTACAGAGTCATTGGATTTTGAGTTCCTGGGGTTCTAGCAACACTTTCGAATTAACTACTGGATTTAAAAAGGAGTGTCCCCTAATGTTATATATGACTAGACTCATTTTAATTTACATATGTTGGCCAGCTGTTTAGCTACGACTATGACCTTTTAGTAACCTTTAAAATTGTCAACACCTGTATGAAGTTTTTAATTAAATAACAAAGGCAAACCAAAACCTCGATTGATTGTAAATTTGTAAATGTGTTTAATAAAAATATTAGTTTTCATTTGTTATAATAACAATATTCATAGCCAACTGCTCAATTATTTCTATGTCAATATCACCACCAATCAACCCTTCAATTCCTGCATCGTCCCAGTTTTACCTAATTTGTATCTGACACCCCTTTGGTCCGATCACGCCACGCCATTCATTCACCCACCGTGAGGGGTGGTTGAATTACATTTAGTATCGGGGGTATATTGCTTGTTATATTTCACCGTGGAATGCCAAATTCAAATCAAATCATAAACAAGTTTTGTTTTGCGCTTCTCAGTTCTTTTTTTTACAATGAAAACCGCAAAACCCTTTTTTGAAAATAAATATGTGTATAATAAATATTATGATTATCCTTGGGGTAGTAGAGAAGAGTGCTGCGAATTTAGCGATTTTTGGTATATGAAAGCTACAGCCACTAAAAAAGATTTCCTACATTTGAGTTGAAAAATTCGTTACATTTAGTAAAATACATTTTTTTGTACTTCAAATTAGGAAATTCAACTAAATCTGAGGAAATAGTGCACATAAAAAGAGCTCGAAGTGTTAATTATTTTTTTAGGACAACTTTCCTTCGAATTATTGCGGCCTAATTATGTATGACGGTAATCGTGCAAACGATATCATTAAGTCGCTCCTAGAACATATAAAGTATGTGCGTTTATAAATCTCCACTACCGACAAAACGATAATCGTTTCTTACATAATTAGCCCCCCTGAAGTTGAGGAAAATTTAATTTACTGTAGATTTAAGTTAAAGTGCCCTTAATATTATGAATATTCAGCGTTGCACCATATGTACTAAATTTAAGAACTTTCTACTTAACTGGAGTAAAATATACAGCAAATTTAGATATTCAGTCTCGAAAATGTTGTATGTACATATATTGCCTTTCCAATTCTCAAAAATTGCATGGTGGCTTTCGTACAAGTATTCGACATTCTGTGGTTGTCGGTCACACCTTCCAACACGAGGATTATTGCCCAATCTTACCAGTCCTAATGAGCACTAATAATATATTTTCAAGGAAATTGATCCTTGATTCAATTAAGTATTTCCTAATTTTAAGTTCGTTGCTTCTAAATTTTAGGAAGTAGAGTACTTGATTTGAGGAAGTAATTCCCGTAATAAAAAGATTTTTTCCTTTTCTATAGGAATATTGTCCTCCACTGGAAGAAATACGTACTTACAACATGTACACATTGGTTTATATTTAATGGAGTTACTGCGTTACTCAAAGAAGAGTTTCATAATTTGGTATCCTTCGTGCTTAATATTATCAACAATTGATCAGGATTTTAGGAAACAATTGACTCGATTGGAAATCTTATTACCGCTTTTAAAACAAAATGTTCCATACTTTGAGGAAACTTGCACTAATTATTTGCTGTTTTGCACAGAAAGTCTGTGCAATAACTAAAGATTGTTAAAAACAATTAGCAGGTCAGCCGATATTTCCTTGTCTTAGAAAAAGTCAGCAAATGGTTAACCCCATGTTAAACGAATCAGTTCTTAATTTTTATCCATTTGAATGTAAGTTGTTTGCTTTTGAAAATGACAGTTAGGGAAATTGGCAAACACCAGTAGTTGTTCCTGGTTTACTTATGTAAATCTAGTTAATTGTGAATTCGACCCTTTTACTTTCAGATTAAGATTGATCAGATTTAAAATAAAAACTGAAAACATTCTTATCAGCTTATCCTTACAGCTAAAAAGTTTTGAACTTAGCGTTTTTTTACAATTTTCAAAATCCTCTTATCCCCGTCAAATATCACAAGTGTTCGAAAAGGTAACATGAAGGTTTCAAATGGAACTTGAATGACAGCTGTTGTGATTCGTTTTTTATTGCAAAGGATGAAAAGGAAACTCGTTGCCGTCGTACAATTGTAATTAGGGTGGTTGAAATTAGATCAACCCCTCCCTTCGACAGACTCGACGTAGATTGAGGGGTTCAGCTATATTTTGATAAATTAATCATTCCCTAAACAATGACCTTGTTAAATCGGAAGGTTGCACTTTCGGCAAAAGCAATACAATGTGAATGACGAACAGCTCCTATCTATCTAGCAATTGCCTGAAACGCGCACATCCTTTTGCAATTAGTTTCGGTTTCACTGCAATTGCCTTGTGAGCAAACGCAAAGAACGAAACGGAAAATCTGTATTTACCAAACAACAAAATTGGCCTACACAAACAATTTGTTACGGAACTGCAATTGTCGGCTATTGTTCGTCATCTGGTGAAGAAACCCTTTGTGACGATGATAACACACTTTTTATGTATGAATATATTCTCTGGATCCATTATCAGTTCCACTGCCATTGTAACATCTCCGCTCCGTCCTAGTGTTTCTGTGTTTACGCATAATTTTTTGTTAACTTATTTGGTGCAAACGCTATGAATACAGCCAACCAACTTAACCCAAAAGTAGTTTCTTTCCCGGGCTAATTTATGCAAAGTTGCGTTGTTAAAAATAAAAGAAGAACAAACACTAGAAAATGCCGAGTAGGATTGATTGGAAAATTTCGTGCTTTACATGATATACCGCCGGGAGAGAGTTCACTGCCGAATATTTGAAAGAAGAAAAAGAATGAGCTGTGACTGCAATAATAATGTGCATTCAACATTGTAAGACCACGCATAGGAAATAAAAAAAGAGTTCATGTCTTTTGACAGGCGGTGGGATACTGGCATGTGAGTGTTTCAAGGAAGGCAGCAGTAAATAAACGTATAAATCTTTTTCTTTATTTAAACATAATTTTTTTCGATTTGAAATTTTTTATACATTTATAAAGTTCTCGCCAATTATTATAATTTAAGCCACTGGAGGAAGGTGTTACTCACTTTTTTTCAAAAACAATATTTTCCTCCTTTTAATGTTTCCATGGTATCGATTTAAAAAAAATTAAAAAAAAAGTTTTAAATTTAATTTTAATAATTTAAATATCGGATGTTGACTTTTTCCTTATCTAAAACAAAATCAGATACGATGGAAACATTAAAAGAAGAAAAATATTGTTTTTGGAAAAAAGTAAGTTAACACCTTCTTCCGCCAGGGGCTTCAATTATATCTAGGATCTTACTTCATGTTGGATCTAACCATAGAGTGATGACTTATAGAGTAGCCAACTCTCTCCGTAAATTGATGACATTTTGTGTGCTGCAGATGGGCGGTTGGATGTTGGAAAGTATTGCTTTAATAATACCAGATAGAGGCAATGGCTCAATAAATCAACAACAGCATTTCGTTTTGTGCGTTAACATTTTTGTGTAAATACACCACAAATATATACTGACCAGAAGATCCTACAGAAAAGTCCAAAATACGCTTGAATTTCACAGTTTTTCATCAAAACGGCATGAAAAATGTAAGTCAATAATTTTTGTAATTCAGTTTACGTCAAATAACTCTCTTTCGCACCGACTGCACCACGAATAGTGTGAAAGGAAATGTCAGATGAGAAGAATGGCAGCTCTATATGACATTACTCTGGATATAATAGGCATTCAGGGAGTTAAGCTGAATCATCTTAGGACCTTTTTGGTCTCTGAGAATTGGTCTCTCATCTTGGGATTAGTCTATTCTTCAACTACATCCTGTAATATCGGGATGAGGTATTATATGATTGAACGCACCTTAATCATATCAGGTCAATTTACAAGTTCAACAATGGGGATGGAATATGACGTCAATGGTCATCAATGGACCACGTGTGTCATTAGTGACAGCCACTTCTAGGTTTGTGGTAGTGTGCGCCACTCTTATAACGGGTTTTTCAATATGAGCGCTACAAAAGTTTTTTTTAAATAAAACAAAACCGGTTTTAGATACCAATGAAATTCTTTATTCCTGTGAAAGTACGTTCGATGCCATTATGTATGGAACTCGATTTCTTTTGCATGGCCACCACTGGCACGTTTGCAGAAGTCCAGACGCTGAACCCAATTTTCGACGGTTTTCAAGCATAAATCGGCCGATACTGCTGCAATTTCACATAGACTTGACGTAACCCCACAGGAAATAATCTAACGGCGTCAAATCGCACGACCGAGGCGGCCAATCGACTGGGCCATTTCGTGAGATAACACGTTCACCAAACTTGGTTTCCAATAAATTGATTGTGGCATTCGCTATGTGGCTTGTGGCGCCGTCCTGTTGGAACCACATGTCCTCCAAGTCCATATTATCCAATTGGGGCCAAAAATATTCGGTTATCATTGAAGGGTAGCGATTCGCATTCACAGTAATGTGCCGGTCTGGATCATCACGGAAGAAGTACGGCCCAATGAACCGCACCAACCTGTAGTTTTTTCGGGATGCAATGATGACTCATGGATTACGTGTGGATTGCTGTCTGACCAATAACGCATATTTTGCTTATTGACGAAGCCATTCAGCCAGAAATGAATGACGATTATGACGACCATAAATTGGACGTAGCGCTCTTAAAGTTGAGGCCACTGACTGCAAATTTCGGTAGTACATTTTATTAATTTCGACTCGTTGTTGGCTCGTATATCTTTCCATGATGAAATGGCAAACCTTACTGAAGAGAAATGTCAAAAGAGCGGGAAAAAATATGGCGTCATTTGCTGTCCCTATCGATTTACTTTTGTAGCGTCTCTGTTGAAAACCCTTTACATGATAACATTGCTTCAATTCCCGTGCTGACCACTTTTCGTTTCTTTGGGCGACGATCACCTCTTATAGTGGTAGCGACACTAGCAAGAAATTAGACATGAAAAGCTTCTCAAAAAAAGTAAAAGAATGTGTATAGACTCACTGATTGGGACCTAGAATTTTAGAAGAAGAAATTTTGTAATTTTTCTCAAAACGAAAAATTTTTGTTGCAGAGAGTTACTACCTATTTCTCATTTACCTTGCATATATGTATGTATTTCATTAATAGTTCCTCTTCGCACTCCATTTTAAATTTAACGCATGTGGTGTTACCTTTGATTGTTACAGTCATCGAAATGTCACAATTCCGGTCACAAAGAATTATCAAACAATTGTTTTCGTACGAAATAACTGTGTCTGACAACAGTGTAATTAATTGTGCCTACGAAAATTTGGCAAAGAGCTGAGTTCCAAGCCAATTGAAAAGGGAGCGAAATGTTCGGTTCATGAAAATGTTGATAGTTTTTATACGCGTACTTCTTATGGGAACGCATATTTCATAAAAGCTGAATACAGCGATTGAAACTCAAAAACCTTCTACTTTTGGTCTGAAGTGATCCTCCCTTCAGATAATTTCCCTCGCCGAACTTATAACCTCATCCAATTGAAGATTTCGTTGAAAATGCAAGCAAATTAGTAATACAAAAAACGTTTATTAGCTAATATGTCATAAATGCGGGTCTATTCTACGTGTGCGCTGGAAAATCGTTTCTTTCAATCATTCATTTGAAATTAATTATTAACTTCGCATAAAGATTTCATTGTTAAATTTGTTTTTAATTAGATTTTGATATTACTTTAATCTTCTTCATCTTCTCTATTAAGATTGTATGAACAAAAATTCGTGGTAGAGAACCCTCTATACCCTCAATACACTAGTATTACCTAGTGCTTGCTTATCGTATGGCCTTGTTTTTTATTTAAAATTAAATAAATTCAAACCGTTTTCCTTTATGTTCATAACAAACCCACCACATTTAGCTCGACGTTTGCCATCGTTTTCATTATGTTCAGGGTGAAGGAGTGGTGGGAATATAAAAGGCATCAATTTACGCATTCGCTTGGAATTGTTTCTCCTCTAATCCACCAGAAAAAGGGTGTACAGATGATGAACAACAATCTTAATTGGGTGCACTTTTAATTTGTCTGGCAATAGTTGCTGTGACCTGTGGTGCAGATCAAGTATTGGTAGTCATAACACCATAAGTATTTATATACATATATCGCACCCTAACTACAAAAGAGTCATAACTCAAAATTTTCAGATTTTAATTTTTTGCTTGAAAACAATAACCAAGGACCATTTCTATCCGCTGTAAAAATCTGACGTCGTTTACTCTTCCCTTTCGTCAAAAAAGTCCCGTATGAATATGTCTATAATTCAGTATTTTCATACATATTTCTAGTTAACAACATCAGTTTTTTGGCTCTACTGAAAATTTGAAAATTTTGAGTTATGACTCTTTTGTAGATAGGGTGCGATATGATGGGAGCTTCAAGCTCAACAAACGTATGTGCATATGAATGTGTGCACATGGAAGGGTGAATACACACACACATGTGTGTTTCACAAGACTGGCTGTAGGGGTTGAAAAACGATCATGGTCCTATGATAAAGGACCATCGTTTACTATATAAAAACGACTGTGGTTAAAAGTGAAAAGTCACAGCTGCATATCACATTGGTGGCGTCGCTAACTGAAAATGAAAAACTAAAGTGCAGTTAACAGATTATGTAGTCTGTTATCTACACGTGGAAAAATAGATTTTTGAATATGTTTACACATAATTGCAATATCTTTATAAACAAACATACTTACATGTATATACATATCTATATGTTATTAATATGGCTACGAGTTTGATACATTATTATTAGTAATCATATCTTCGCCTGCAAATATTGTCATGTTTGTTTATATTTCATTGTTTGCTGCTCTAAAATATTAAACTTTCAATTCTAATTGTACCATAATTATAATTGGGGTTCCCCAGTTACCCATATATGTATGTATTTGTGTATTGGACGCCCGCGACGTCAAACGTGTTGTCTCTTTTGTCTTCTCTACATACATACATGGTTTGTCCATCCCGTTTTTACACTGTCGTCTGATAGATCCGATAAATGAATAACCCAAAAGTTCATCAGGGATGAATTTTATTTATTCGGCCTTTTTATTAGTACTTTTTCATTTTATCATTCACGCTCGAGGCCATACTGTATCTCTATTAATAGAGATATAGTTTTTTTAGAAGGAGTTTTGCAAATGTATTCCTATGGTTCCTGGCAAACCATATAGCTATTTCAGATCTAGCCAAAGATCTTCATCAGCGGTTGTTTGGAATGATTCTATTGAAAAATTCATCAAACTAAATGCAAACGAAATCTCATTTAAATTGAGAAAACACACAAGAAAACATTTGCAGAAACTTCTTTCCATCTCCAAGGAACCAAAAAACAACACATTTTTTTACATACAATAACAATTGCATGTAGTTTCGTCGTGCTCCATGTTATTCAAATTTACCAGGGATGATTTTTATTTATTCGGCCTTTTTATTGGTACTTTTGACGTAGAATACGTCTTACCTTACGGTATGAGGAGTCATGTCAGGTTTTTATTGTTGTAATCTTTATTTCATTGAATTTGAGGAAACGGCTAGATGAATTTTTTTGTAGGTAAATGAAGATGTTATCTTTCATTTGATATACATTTCATATTGGTTAATATATTTCTAGTATTTTAATTTCTCAAATGAAAATTGTTTAAACGCATACACTCAAACATATGTGTGGTGTTTGGTTGTGTTTTTGGTTGCTCAACATTGCTTAGGAACATGTATCTAGTAAAAAGTGAAACGAACAGCAAGCTAATGTTGCTTGGCAACATGTATCTAGTAAAAAGTGAAACAAACAGTAAGCTAACGTAATAAAGCTTTTTTGCGAAAGGTTCAATAAAGCTGTTGTAACATTAATTTTGAATTGAAAAGCGTAAAGCTTTCACACAACGCTCGAATGCTAATGCGAAGACTCGATAAGGTAAACCTTTTTTAATATTAGGGCGGCCCTCTCAACATTCGCAGAACTTATTTCAATAAAAATATTAATTAAAATACATAAATTAAATTAAGTTTAAAAAAATTGAACATAATATTTTTTTTTTAAATGGACTTGAATCAAATGCCGTTGGTAAATATAAAAATTACAGCAGACAGTTGTCCGAGGCCTTCGGCCACGGACTGTCCCTGCAGGCTGTGTCAGAGACACGGCCATTAAGTTTAACGTAGAATACGCCATCCGATAAGACAGAAAACATATATACATTGTTGATGTTGCGCCTACAAATTAATTAACATTTTTAATAAAAAATATATATGTATAAACAAGGGAACACAAAACTTACCTGAGTATTTATTTCTCTGCATAACAACCACTCGTTGCTTTCTTGTATTTCGTGTAGGTGCCATTTTGATTAGTAGTTTTTATTTTAATTTTTAAACGTCAACTGCCAGCTGCTGTCAAACAGCATCAAGCAGCATTGTTATTTTGCTTACTTGGCAGCACTTTCATTTAACATAAAAATGTATGAATTAAATTTTTCATATATTTTTTGTAATTATATATCCATGTTAAATTCAAATTCACATTTAACATTTTGTTTCACTTAAATACATAAGAAAATGTACGAAATTTCAATATTTCATCAATCAAAACAACGGCCGAAGGTTTGTGTCCACACTGAAACAGCAGCATAGTGTATGCTCACGCTACAAACTCAAACACTCAACCAAACACCACACATATGTTTGAGTGTATGTGTTTAAACAATTTTCATTTGAGAAATTTAAATATTAGGAAGATATCAACCAATATGAAATGTATATCAAACGAAAGATAACATCTTCATTTACCTACAAAAAAATTTTTAAAAAAAGTTATCTCGCCGATTCCTCATACTCAATGAAATAAAGATTACAACAATAACAATCTGACATGACTCCCTATACCGTAAGGTAAGACGTATTCTACGCCAAAAAAGTAATCGAAAATGATATCAAATTTTTTGTGAATCCAAAACCCATCTAACAACAACCATTTGCTCCTTTTCTTTATTTCACTTTCATTCAGGTTACATCAGTAGCACATATGAGTTCATTGTTGTCATTTTGTTCATGAACAGACAATTTCGCTCACTTTTCATTTGCTTGGTACTCAGCTCTTTGCGAAAATGTTGTAGACAAAATCTATTACAGGGTTGGTACGCCAAAGTTATTTCGTAAATCCCCGTATTCAGTTCTTGAGAAATTTTCGTAAGAAATGTCATTTATCTCTAAACGGAAAATTTTTTTGTGGAGAGCTACCACATATCTTTAATTTACCTTGCAAATATTTAATTTATATGCCTCTACGCGCTTCATTTTGTTTTTAACGCATGTCGTGTGACTTTTGGTTGTTAAAATTATCAAAATGTCCAAAATTCTTATGAAATAATTTGGCGTGACAACCCTGTAACTGATTTTGCGTACGAAATTTTCAGAAAGAGCTGAGTACCAAGCAAATTAAAAGTGAGCGAAAATTTCGGTTCATGTAATTTTCGTTATTTTTTATACACGTACTTCTTATGGCAACGAAAATTTCACAAAAACTGAATACCGGGATTGCGAAAACAATTGTTTGGGACCGGAATTTTGACTTTTCGATAATTTTAACAGCCAAAAGTAACACCACATGCGTTAAAAATAAAGTGGAGTGCGTAGAAGAATTATCTTTATATATAAATGATAAATAACATAAGCAAATGAATTTATTTATTTGATAGTTACTTTTGATAATATACATAAGCTTATGGTAGGAATAATAGGATAAATATGTTTTTTATTTTAATTTACTAAACGTCAACTGTCAGCTGCTGTCAAACAGCATTGTTATTTTGCTTACTTGGCAGCACTTTCATTTAACATAAAAATGTATGAATTAATTTTTTCATATATTTTTTATAATTATGTATCCATGTTAAATTCAAATTCACATTTAACATTTTGTTTCACTTAAATACATAAGTAACTATACGAAATTTCAATATTTCATCAATCAAAACAACAGCCGAAGGTTTGTGTCCACACTGAAACAGCAGCATAGTTTGTGTTCACGCTACAAACTCAAACACTCAACCAAACACCACACATATGTTTGAGTGTATGTGTTCAAACAATTTTCATTTGAGAAATTTAAATATTAGGAAGATATCAACCAATATGAAATGTATATCAAACGAAAGATAACATCTTCATTTCATTTTTAAAAAAAGTTATCTCGCCGTTTCCTCATAATCAATGAAATAAAGATTAGAACAATAACAATCTGACATGATTCCCTATACCGTAAGGTAAGACGTATTCTACGCCAAAAGCAATTTTTTCTCTTATTAACCAGATATTAAGTTAGATAAGTATTTAACATCTTCTTCTTCTTTCAATGTCTTTATTTTTCTCTGATGAAATTTTATTACGGATTGAATTGTCAAACTCAATTTCAAAAAGATTGTTTGGTAATTTTTCAGCAAATAGGCGATGTATATTGACTTTTAATTAATTGTTTTTATATACATATATTTGAAATAATATTATTAAAAATGTCTGAATTATTCTACATCTGAACTTTTCAACTATAATAATCAATTCAGCAATTTTTAGTAAGATTCTACCACTGGGTCATATCTTACCCAAAGCACTGTAACGTCAGTAATACTAAATACCTACTGAGGGTTAATTCCGAATAATGAAACAAATGAAATAGCAAAAATATAAATACGAATCTTATTGTTTTTAAAAAACAAATGTAAAAGTAAACATTTTTTAACATGTTTCTTCATTGCCACGTATATCTCACGTTTTGAACAATTTTTCACAAAAAGTAGCGTACACGATTAAATGACAACATTTTTCTGAGGGAAAAAATTGCCATAACTGGAAAAATTTTCTCCATGACCACTGATATTATTCCATATAACAATGAAGAATCGCCATTACATCTAAAAAAAATATTGGACCACTTTTTTCACACCATTTTTTGGATATAACTTTCTGAAACTTTAAATTCAATTTCCCAAAAAAAACTTTTTTGGATGTACGTGTAGATAACTCCGGTACGACGATATAATTCTACTGCACGTGTGTTTGTAACTGAACTCCTCCTAAACTTCTGGACCGATTTGAATAAATTTTTTTGTATGCGTTTGGGTGGCGCCCTGGGTGGTTTAGATTTACTATTCGGTCCAATTGCACAAAGGGGCGTGGTACCTCCCATACAAACCACAAATTAAAAATCCAATATTTCTGCTCGCTTGAAATATTATGCAGGACAACGTCTGCCGGGTCAGCTAGTATTATATATAATTATATTTGCAAGATAAATCAAAGATGGTGGTAACTCTCTGCAACAAAACTTTCCGTTTAGAGATAAATGACAAAATTTCTTACGAAAATTTCGCAAGAACTGAATACGGGGCTTATGTCCAGTTTTTAGGTGGGTAGTTAACTATAAGATTACTTAATCGTAATTGAAAGTTAATTTGAGGTTAACTTTGCATTTTGTTTTTCGGTGGTGAGTTAATGTAATTAATTGTTAATTGTAAACGATTATGGCAACCCTTGTATTCTAATTGGAAAAAACAACTGGTTTAGGATAAATACCAAAACAACAAAGAGGAACAAACAAAATGGAATTATTTAAATTAAGAAATAGATGCATAAAACCGAAGTTATTTTAACAAAAATGTGTAAAAAAAACTATAAAGGCGCAATCATTTAACGATCTAGACTCAACGTGTGTGTACAACAATACAAATGTTTATACAATCTAAAATTTATCATTTTGACAGTCAGTAATTTGATTGTCAAAATCATACGGTTCGGACTAAAAGTTAACCTACCAACATTGTGGGTTAAATCGTAGTTAAACAATGACTGAAAAACACAATTCGATATTTAAACAGAATTTAACTAAGAAACGAAGATCACCACTGACCGAAAAACTGGCCATTAATATGTCAAAGTTTGTTTACATATCTGTTTTTGTTTACATTATCAGTTGGTTCACAACGTTTCAAAGAATTTGTAATAAAGTAGATACATATGTATATTTATTTGTGAAAACAATTTGTTAAATATTAAAGTGTTTTACAAAAATCCGATTGGATGTTCATTAAGGGCACTAAATTTTACACCATTGAAATTAAATTGTAATGTTTAACTTGTGAAATCAAAGGGAATGAGTATTTTCGTTCAATGCAAACAACATAAAACATAATTTAGCTGTCATTATTATCAATAAATACTATTTAAAATTAATTCGTCTTCTTTGCTCTCCCATTCTCCATCATGGGCCTAGTACCTTTTCGATCAGCAGTGCCATAGAATCCCCCTGAAACAACATAAAACATAATTTAGCTGTCATTATTATCAATAAATACTATTTAAAATTAATTCGTCTTCTTTGCTCTCTCATTCTACATCATGGGCCTAGTACCTTTTCGATCAGCAGTGCCATAGAATCCCCCTGAAACAACATAAAACATAATTTAGCTGTCATTATTATCAATAAACACTATTTAAAATTCTTCTTTGCTCTCTCATTCTCCACCATCGGCTAGTACTTTTTCGATCAGCTGTGCCATAGAATCCCCCTACCTCAACACGAAGAGTGTGAAAGGAAACGTCAGATGAGACAAATTTCCTCTCCAAATAAAAGTTACTCCTTGGTTATAAGACTCTAGGCCATATATTTTTGGTTCGCTTTTACGAGGGTTGGCAAATTACACACATTTTTCCTTCCTACCCTTATTCCTTTTTGAATCAAACTTCAAAAAAGTCGCTTGAGACCAGTGACACACAAAAGCTCCATCGCATTGACGCACAAGGTACCACGAAGCGACACCAAATAATCGCCTCGTATAAGCCCCGTCTAAGTCCAAAATGTAAGTTGAGGCAAAGATGATAGAAATATAAGTGGTGGTCATCTTTGGTTGAGGCAACTTGAACTGCCGCAATCCATCAACAAGTATGTGGGCCTCCTTGAAGACGCTACAATGTTTATTCGTTACATTATGATATTTAAAATGTAAATAACTATTTGACTTTACGAGATATTCACCATTTTCAGTGTTGTATGTGATAGCAAGTACATAAACCATCCGTACACAGCATTATCGACATTGTAAATATTTCACACACAGGTGATGGCAAAAATATAACTACTATCCTACACTTATCAGCAACTCTGGCGAAACGGTAGAAAATAGTGAACGACAATAGCCAATAAAATTTCGGTGAAATTCCAACACATAGGACGTGAATATATCGCAGAATCCTATCCTAAATAATAATTAAAGGTTTGTTAGCCCGCAGAATTAACAAATGCTGGAAATAAAGTAGATTCTCGCAAGAAACGATTAGCAAACAAATATTTATCGGGCTGCAATTGTCTCGTGCTACTACATTTCTTGCTCGGTTTATTGAACAACTCTGATTTGTCATATTTTTGCATGAATGTGTGTTTGTGAATGTTTTCACTTTTTCTTTTCGCCTGTTTTCTGATAGAACTAACTGTGTAAATTATTTAGTCGTTTTTTATTTTCATTTTGTGTTTTTGCTTAGACGAGTGGCTGCTGGCTTTTGGGTGTTGCGGAATTTTTTCGTGTGATTTTTCTTGCTCTTTTTTTTAAACGGTAGGAATGAGAGTCCGACCAACATAGCGACTAACCGTACGACCCACTGATTGATGGTGTGTCTGGCGCTGGTGGCTCCAAGTGGTCATTTGACGTATTTATCAATGCACGGAGAAGAAAATTCGCCAAAAAAACTACAAATATTTTTCACCAAACAAATCAGCGAGAACTCGAGTACCACAAGCCTGCACCATTGATAAATAGCATTTTGTTGGTGGTCAGAAACCTTTTATCATAATCTGTGTTGAGTTGTGCGATCAGTCTGTGTTTGATTTTGACTTGAGAGTGTGGAAAAGCTCAACTCGTCCCCAAATTGGGAACTTGTTAAACTTGTTGTTTTACAACTACTGCAAAGAAAACATTTGAATTTTTCGAAATTTTTAAACTTTACATTTGGCTATAAATAAGTTTTTGTGATATTTGTGGTTTTTGATCGCTTGTTCGCTAGCATTTGATTGTTATTCAAATTTTTGTCTCGTCTCTACGGACTTTTTGTACGTTTAAATTCCAAGCTCGTCTTTGTGGACAAACGGACCAGAAGAAAACAAACGAAACGAAAACAAAAAGATGCACTCTTAATGTTATGTAAGCTCCACTTCTTCCAGCCACAGAAAAAGGGGCGCGTGTAGTCGAAGAAGAAATTCTAAAAATGAAATATCTGAAACTTAATCAAGTTTGTAGTTATTTTTGCTTTAGCGCCAATCGTATCACAGATATTTAAAGTTTACTTTGTGCTCAAGAGTAAAGATAGCGTATATCAAAGATACACGCACACACAGACTACACCTGTATTCGGACGGACTCCCCCTCCCCATACATTTAGCAGTACATGGCGCTGTGTTTTGTTATTCAGATGTGTTTTTGTAAAATTAATTAAAATTCTACTTTTTTGGAGGACCTCGATTGATAAGGGTGTTGTCGTCGTTAGTTAACCACAGGAGACTACGAGATAAAAATGTGGATTTGTTTTGGTGGGGTGATAAATGGCTTATTACTCAGTGGTATAAGATCTCCTTACTACATTTGTTCTGAGCATTACTTGCCAGCCCACATACTAGTACAAACAGTACTAAGGTCAATTTATAAACGCATAAAGAAATGCCACTGCTCAGACGTGCCCCAAGAGATTATACGGTGCAAACAATCCTAAATGAGATAAAATACTTCCCATGGTAAAATAACCGAAAATACATTTTGCCCTATCGCTTTAGTTCGTCATGCCTAACTTTTCTATCGAATTTTATCTGGACCATTTTTTTCTAACGTTTCAGGTCTGTTATAGCAGGATATCTGTCCTCCTTTAAGTTGTGTACAATAGTGCTATTTATGTAAACGGGAAAGGGCATCGAAAACTTCCACAGCAAAACAAAAATGTTTCCATACAAACCGACTTGCACAAATCTAGAATAGTTTCGAGTCAATTTTGCTGAGCAAGCGTAGAAAACGGAACGTTGTAATTTTTGACATTTCGATACCGTGTGTTTTGACAACTGATGTTAAGATACGCAGAGCATATGGTGATAATGTCTCATAAAATGCTTCGAAGCAAACTTACACCGAGTAATACTTCTAAGTATTTTTGTTTGCATGAACATATTTATGCACTAAAAGCAGTATAGGAAACTTTGCTGGTACTATATTTCCTTATGACCACCTTATAAAGCGATACTGGTACTGTATTCACTTCGCCTAGGCTATAAAAGAATCCTTGCTTTGTTGGAAATAAAATATTTTAGAATCTATATGTTATACGTCCATAACGTGTGCGTGCATATAAATAACATATTTAATTGTGAACATTCAGTTCTATATACATACATATGTATAAAGACTTTATTTATAAAGCTAAAGCCAAGCATTTGCCACCCTATTCATTGTATGAGAATCAATTGCAAAAAAAATAGACTAAAATATCATGTCGCAATATATCATGTTGCGTATCAAAGTACAATTTTGTCAATGAGTCTAACATAAATACACAAAATATTTTATCAAAATTAAAACAAGGATATTTATATAGCATGAATGTAACGCTTACTTTAATGCTAAGACTATATCCATATCAAAACGTCAAACTTCTGTTCAAAACAACAAAAAGAACCATCGTATGTTCGTGTATTTTTTAAGCGAATGGAACCATTGAAACACATAAACATCAAAATACTTTTATAACAACGTAACATCACCTAATAGGTCGTGCAAATTTCGCGTTGAAATTCAATAATTAAAGTTTTAGTATTTTAAACACCATATGTTGTAGAGCTATAGTTTTAAATTCTTGTCCCTTTTAATGTCTTGGTTAATGTGTCAATCTTTCAGAAAATGTCGCACCATAGCGATGATCAACTATTAGAAGCCGGCAGCGAATCGTTTTGGGAACCCGGCAACTACAAAAGAACTACAAAACGCATAGAAGATGGTTACAAGTAAGTAAATTAAGTCAATCATTAATCGCAAGAAATCTTAGTGTAAAAAGTCTTCTGTTTAGAAATTACCTTTTAAAACTACAACTGTAGTTGAATTTGTTTATTTTAATATCCTTCTAGGCTTTGTAATGATTTACAAACGCTAATACAAGAAAGAGCCGATATTGAAAAGTCATATGCAAAAAGTTTACGGACCTGGTCCAAAAAGTGGGGAGAACTGATAGAGAAAGGTAAATATTACAAGAGCCCACCAACACAAACACTCGAAGTCCAAATATAATACTTATATATTTCTCACTTTCTTTCCTTATTTCAACGCTACGTCCATCCACATCATGTTCCATTTTAGAATTGACCACATTTTATAAGTCATTCAGAATGTTTGTTATTTTTGAATTGGTATTTATGATATTTTGAAGCTTTAGGTTTAGGTTTATTAGAACTCGTTAAATCGTCAGATTCGACTGCTTCTTCAATTGTTATTGTTTCTCGTGTTATAAGCAATTTCGCCTTCGTCATCATTATCATATTCTTCATGTTAACTTGGTTTGAACTCTTATCAGGAGTATCAACAAAAACAACATTAGCATGTTTTTTTGTTGTAGATTATAGTCAACATCACATAGCTACAACGACAATACATACCTTTTTTAAGTTTTGTCGTTTTGTTGCTGCCTCTTTCGTTAGTATTTCTATCTATATTTGTTGTTTTTTCAATAGGTTTAAATTTTGTGGGTATTGTCGCGTAAAAGTGGCAATAACCAGCTACAGCGACAGCTATAGGTATTGTTGGTATTTAGTTCATTTTGTGGGGCACCTTTTTCTATCTAGTTCACTTGTAAGAAAAGTATCAATGTATCAAGTTGTATTGCACCAATTAGCCAAACTTTAAATCTCGTTTTAGAGAAGTCAAAAAAATATGAAATCAAGAGCTCTGCTCTTTTATTCTTTCATAAACTTTTTTTATGAATCTCACTCATTTTTGTTAACTCGCGCATCTGTTAAGCTTAAAAGTCCCATTGAAGGCACTAAAACAGAATTTAGTCGTTCGCGATATAAGGCAGGTCGGTCAAAGCAAAATAATAGTTATTCAGGCCAATATTTACAATAATATTTTACGAGAAAATTTACAATGCATAAAATAAATGGTTAGTTTTCCTAAGGGACGTATTTTCATCAAGTATTTCCCTTTACCATAGATTATTATATATATTTGAAACCATAATAAAGTCCAAATTCGAGTTAATGCTGTCACCTTGTAAAGGCTTATGCGTATTCTAAATATTTGTAGTATCACAACTTTAATTAGTATGAGACAGACTGTAAGATAATTGGTTTCTCTACGAAACGAATTACCTATAGGAATGTTTACAAAAAACCAAAACATGTTGCCCTTTCTAAATAAAATACCAATCAACTAGGTGTGGGCCTTATTTCTTTGGATTTATTGGTATAAAATGTCCACATTACCCTCGTTGAGTTGCTTTTTTTTCGAAATATGTTTTAATGGCCTGTGGTTCTGCACTACCTCAACTATGTGGGATGACTGCAACCGAAAGAAAAGATATGTGAGGATAAACTTCGCAATTTTCTAGAAACACTGACAACACATTTTTAGAAAGTTTGTCCAAATAAACATAAAAATGTATTTCTAATGGAAAGTAACGGTGACACGCTTCCACCTTACGGTCCGTCGGAGCAGGCTGCTAAAAAAAACAAAGCGTCAGTGAATTATTAATACATAAACCAGATTCGGTGGTGTGTGCAAAGTGGGGAAAGAAACACAATTGTATGATTTGATCCCTAATCTACCTCTCCTCCTTCATTATGTCTCTCCTTTTCACTGTGCTAATTATTTTTTGTTTTTAAGCACTTAATTCATTTGGTCATATTGTTGTTTGGTGTTTGCTAATAATTTGTGATTGAATTCTATAAATATTTTATGTACGATGGAAACGAAGCAACAAAAAAAATAGTATTAATGTTGCGTCATATCAAGTAAAAACTGAATATAGTCAATCACTTGTTTGGAAGGCAAACAAACGGACGGACGGCGCGATGAGTGCACAATAACTAGTAGAACTATCAGTAATAACAACAACATAATACTACACAGAACTACGTCGGTACACACATCTACACTTACATCCACATTACACGGCAGCGATTTGAAATATTTAACAAATATGAGTAGTCTTCATTTTGCTTTTACTTATCACAAACCCCAATCCCACCTCACCGCAACTCACACACCTTCTTGGGCAACGTTAAACTTAATAACACCTCACCCCAAGCAGTCCGTCACCATCCGACAAACCCTAGAAATGAATATGCCAACATTTGACCGAGCACATTGCAAGTGGCTACATTTATAGAAAAGCTTTATTTCATGCCTTCTAGGGCTGTTCGGTTTCAGTTGTTCATCTGCTTTATTTTCTATCTTCATTTGTTTTCTCCAGGTATTTACATGGAAAAGGTTTCAAAAATCAATGACACCCAGAAAGAATAGTAGAAAATGAAAATCACCCCCTTGGCTGGTATTAGATCAACAGCGTCGTATTGGCTATTGTTGCCGGCATGGACTTAATGTATTCTACTAATGGTCTATTTAAGCAGCATAACAACATATGATTGTTTCTAGTATCATTGTTTTTTTTTTTTATTTTTGTTATTGTATTCCAGGACCAGAATATGGTACCACAGAGGCAGCTTGGAAAGGAGTCTTAACGGAATCGGAACGGATTTCTGATGTCCATATGAAAATCAAGGAGAATCTTTGTAGCGACGTTAGTTCTCAGATAAAGTCATGGCAAAAGGACAACTACCATCATACGCTTATGCAAATCAAAGAGCGTAAAGATATGGAGGACCTTTTTAAGAAAGCTCAGAAGACATGGGCCAAGCTGCTGGCAAAAGTAGAGAAGGCCAAATCGGAATACCATGCCGCTTGTAAAACAGAAAAAAGTGCCACCAATCAAGAACGCAATGCTACCGCCGATAGTTCGCTGTCACCCGACCAGGTATGTTAGTCCCTCACAAGCTATCATTTGTCTGTTTCGGCTAGAAAGGAGCGATGTGTTATGCTGCAACGGTTATTACAGTTAATTCTATTACGATAGTAAAGTTAATACCTGTACTTAGTAGGTAGCATGTACTCAATAAGTCGAAACGGCTTAAGCAATACTCAATCTGTTCTCCTCAAATGAGTGCTCCGCATGGGATTGTTTTAGGAGCGTTGAATCATATTGTCATTCTATTATCTTTGTACTCCTAAAACGGAGCGTGTGGGGACTCCCACAGCGCACTTCACAGTAGTGTTTACGGCAGGGTCGTACGCAGGTGGTGGGCCCGGAGGCTGTAAAAATAAATCAATCATTAAAATATACATCTGCAGACTTCATTTTCTTAATGAGTATAAACTTAGCATTTGGGAAAAGCAATACGAAGCTCTAATTCTGGGTTGTCGGACGATTTTAGGAGTACTTTTGCAAAAATTAGAGGCGAAAAAATGAATCCGTGCGGAGCCTTTGCGAGCTATCTAAATGTGCGTTCTGGGACTGGAAAAACACTCACTTATAGGAGTCCGCATGGAGCCCTTGCGGGTTATCTAAATGAGAGTGTTGGTACTCCAAAAACGCTCATTTAAGGAGTCCCTAGGAGCGTTTGTGCACCGTGGGAGAGTACTATAGAGCACCATGCGGACTCCGTTGATTGGCTGGGTTATTCCATTCTTATGTACATATGTATGTCTTATCGTACAGTAGAAAGTAGACAAAGTAAATTAACTTATTCTGTCATCTAAATCATCGTAAATATTAAACATTTTCACATATTATCGTTTTGCAACTTAGGTTTAAAAAGTATCGTTATATCGAGTCTTTGGTGAACTTTTAATTAGTAAATTACATTTGAATCACCAAATTCGAAAAGGGTTGATGCCAATTTTTGAAAAGGGTTTATCTCGGAAAACTATTTATTTATTTATTTATTATAGTCTATGGAAAACATCCTTACAGACTATCATATCATAATAAAAATAATACAATTTTAAGTAATATTATATAATAGTTTCTTAAAAATAGTTGTTGAAAATCTAAGATCGATATTATTACAAATATAATTAAAATGCTTCATAGCTTTAACAATAGGCTCATTCGAGGCGTAATTAGTGTTATGAAATTCTATATTAAAAGTATCAAAATGACGCAATAAAAGAGTATCAAAATGACTGACAGTAATTCAGGACAGTCAACTGAACCTGAAGTAATACCATGCAGAAACACAATGGAGGCGATAACTCTCCTAGATTCTAAAGTTTTTAAAGAAATCAACATACAACGACTTTCATATGAGGGAATTGGATCCGAAAAATTTAAAGAAACCTTTTGTACCTTCTCAATACAACCAATATGTTTTGAAGCAGTTGGGTTCCAAATAAGAGACGCATATTCTAATTTAATCTGATGGTCAACTTAACATCAAATACAACACCTAAGTCAAAGTATTCATAAATTTTAGCTAAGTCATTATATTCAGCCTTATTACGAGTGTCGTTGTCGTATTTCGACTACGACAGTTTTGTAGAAGATTAAAGATAACACTTCAACTTTGTCTTTAATCTTTTACAAAACTGTCGTAGTCGAAATACGAGAACGACATTCGTAATAAGGCTGATTGTTTCATTCAGCCTTATTACGAATGTCGTTCTTGTATTTCGACTACGACAGTTTTGTAAAAGATTAAAGATAAAGTTGGCGTGTTACCTTTAATCTTTTACAAAACTGTCGTAGTCGAAATACGACAACGACACTCGTAATAAGGCTGATTATATTGTAAGATGAATTAATCACCTCCCGACAACGATGAAAAGTCATATGGAAACATTTATTAATGTTGAACAACAATGCATTGGCTTTAGACCAAGCAGTAACCCTATTAATATCATAATGCAATAATATAACATCATTCACTGTCTTAACAGCCTTGAAAATTTTAAGATCATCCGCATACAAAAGGTGTCTAGAGTTTAAAAAACATAGACCAATGTCATTTACAAATATATTAAATAACAAGGGTCCAAGTACACTGCCTTGAGGAATACCAGAGTTTGGGATGTAAACGTCTGAATAACAATTATCAATACAAACTGGACATTGCCTAAAGGACAAATAAGACCGAAACCAATTCAACATGGAGTGAGACCCATATTTATGCAATTTAATAAGCAATATATCATGATTAACTTTATCGAATGCTTTGGAGAAATCTGTATATGTGACGCGCAAAATAGAAAGGGACCTAAGGGTAAGAACCGGTTTTGTTCAGGAGAGCCATTTTAAAGATTTAAATACGTGTATCATTGGTGTACTTCACTTTCATAAAACGCGCATATCTCTCATTCGATGCTCAGATGTTGTCCACATCAAAAAAAAAAGTGAAAATTGATTTTTTTTACCCTTAGGTCCCTTTCTCTGTGCGCTGAACACCTTTTTCGATGTTACGTATACAAAAATTTGTAAAAATAGCTAGGTTAGTAGTTGTGGAACGGCCAGCAATAAAACCATGCTGATCAAGGCTAAGAGAATGCTTTAAATGCAAAAATATTTTATCATACACAATGTGTTCCAATATTCCGCAATTTTGATATAGGTCTATAATTAGAAACATTGGTTTATCCCCAGATTTAAAAACAGGCCAAACCGAAGCATATTTCCATTTCTGAATAAAATAACCAGAAGAAAGTGATTTAGAAAACAATAATCGAAGAGGTAAAACATCACTTTTGTAAGAATTTACAAGTTTTGAAATATCCGATATAATATCATGTTTACAGCATATTTCAAAATATTTCAGTATTTTATGAAACAGTTCCATGGTTAGCACATTCAAAAATATTTGCGCTCTACAGGCTTAGAGAAATTCAGTTTTTTGTGGCTCCTGAAAAATTAAAAAAAAACCGACAGGAGCCCTTTTCGAATTTGGTGATTCATTCATAGGCAGCATTCAAAATATTGCAGCAAAAAATCGGTTTCTTGTACCCACTCTTCTTCTTTGCAGGTTAAGAAAATGCACGACCGCGTACAAAAGACTAAGGACCAAGTCCAGAAATGTCGCGAAAAATATGAGCAAGCCATTGCCGAGATAACCAAATATAATTCTGTATATATAGAAGATATGACATCAGTTTTTGAAAAGTGCCAAACAATGGAGAAAACGCGTTTAACGTTTTTCAAAGAAGTACTATTTAACTTGCATGCTGTCTTGGATCTAACCAAAGTACCAAGGTATGTGAACTTTGAATAAAAATATGTTATTTACCTATTGGGAGTCTATGTCTACATTGTAGTCTACCGCAAATATATGAAGAGTTTTATCATACTATTGACAATGCTGATCATCACAAGGATTTGAAATGGTGGTCCAATAATCATGGCGTTAACATGGCTATGAATTGGCCAGCATTTGTGGTAAGTCTCTACTAAACCGGTGGTCAAGTATGAAGATCATTTTGTATACAAATCATATATATATATATACATATATCATATAGGAATATACGGAAGAATTTCGAGATATAGCCAAAGGTAGTAAATCTAAAGAAGCTTTACCAGCTGCCCCCATAACTTTGATCAATCAAAGGCCGGTCAATGAGGATTTGCATGTAAGTCTTGTAGTGCAGATTTATTTTTAACAGTTAGCCATTTATTCGAAACTTTTCTTAGGAATATTCGGGCACATCTAGTTTGAAAAAATCCAACAATTCGTCAACTATGAAATCAAGCGGAAAACCAGATTCCTCTTCAGCTACCTCGCCTACAATAACAACGTCAGCAACATCTGCGGCAGCACCGCCAACAACGACAAATAAAGCAGCAACACACAATCGCAATTCGAGCGTAACGTAAGTATTATTGAAATTAATTACAACATCCATAAAAATAGATGTATCAGTTACAAATCGTCATTTGTATTTCCACGTTGTTTTCGATTCTTTTACCGACTATGACAACAGCAATGGCAAATCGAACTCAACTGATGCCAACCCCTTCGAAGAGGAAGAAGAGTGGGATGAGGGTGATAATGTTTTGGTTGATAATGGTGAGCCAGGGGTTCCAGTTAAGGCCCTATATGACTATGACGGCGCTGAAAGCGATGAGTTAACATTTAAACAAGGTATGAGCAGATTAACAAACTTGACTCCACATTAAGTATTATTTATCAACATCGCACGTGCTTTTCAGGTGATGTTTTTGAAAAACTGGAAGATGAAGATGAACAAGGCTGGTGTAAGGGGCGCATGAACGGCCGAGTTGGACTGTATCCCGCCAACTATGTGGAAGTCGTACACACGTAAATTCGTACAGCCTTTTTATAGAGGCTGTTCCACCTTCTGCTATCCCTCATTAAAGCAAACCATAAACGAACAACAATAATATTTCTAAAGAAAAAGCAACCGAAGCTTTTGTAGCATTTATTAAGTATTAAAAGGCAACAGCAACACTTAATATACCAACAAACATTTGGAATCACCAACTACGCTCCATTTTCCCGCGTCAAAAAACACCTTATTATCTATACTTAGTCAAACATCGCCAACTACAATTTTGAAACATTTTACAATCGGCTTTTTTTTATGAAATTAGAAAAGAAAATCAAAAATTCACACCTCGGTGGTCATGTGGGAATATCGACATTTTGATTTCAATGTTTTTACAATTAATCTTTATTTAATAACCGAAATTATAAGTCTTCTTACCAATAAGTTTTGCTATGTGTAATGAAAAAAACCAAATGAAATTTTTAGGGAAATTAAAGTAAATTGTTTTAATTCTGAAGAGTGAGTTTTAAACCTACTTTATCTACATAAGAATGTATTGTCCTTATTATGTTAGAAAATAACACACCAGCCCAACAAAGAAAAGCAACAAGCAATATTAACGAGCAAACGAGGAGATACAACCAGATTCTATTGTTAACACCTTTTTGTAGTGGAACCTATTTCTCAAATTAACGCAAACGCAAAACAAACGATAGTTCATAGAGAAAGAAAAATAAACCAACTCCCCGTTTTACATGTTTTACTAGTGAGTATTTGTAATTTATTTAACTTATATATAAATAATAAAAACAAAAAACATTACATTAACGATTATTATTATTATTATAATAATATTAAATTATATTAACAAAAAATATATACAATAAACAAAAAACACAAATCAGACAGTTTGTATAAAACCAAAAACACGACTGTTTATAATTATTTGTGTTCATTATAGTGAACATACCAAAGATTTCGCTCAATCTCACAGAAATGATTTAATTGTTTCCTACGGCTTAATATCTGCCATCGTTGTTCCTCGTCAACATTGTACAGCCTATGGACACAACAACAGGGCGTTGTTAAATAGTAAAAAACAATTTTATTTAGTTCCCGATAAGTTTGAGCTTGTTCTTGCCACCATTTAACTGGACTTTGGTCTAAGTCTAAAGCAATACCAATATGGTAATGTTCAAATTCTACATCCACATTAGACTTGGCAACAAGCGATGTGATTCGGTTCGGGTTACGCGACTCCGAATAGTTGAAAAATGTTTTTAAGTCTAGGAAGTAATTAGATTGATAATTGAGGTTGAGTTTTATT
Source organism: Phaonia tiefii (assembly GCA_963931995.1). Lineage (NCBI taxonomy): Eukaryota > Metazoa > Arthropoda > Insecta > Diptera > Muscidae > Phaonia > Phaonia tiefii. The sequence goes on along the minus strand of OZ008369.1, from coordinate 295,588,751 downwards.
TCTTTACTGCATTACACAACTTACTGGACTTTTTGGCGTTTCTTAATTGAGCTGCTGCTGTTGAAGCTTTACCGGAACGCGCAACATACTGTACATCTAAAATATTGTTGAACCGTTCCATCACTTTGGATTTCAAAGAATTCAAATCAAATGGAGCATCTGGCAAAGCAAACTCGTGACGAAATCTTGCATCGAAATAGGTAGCCTCACATAGGAAAGAGGATCGTTTAATGCTAAAACAACCTAATTAATTTTATTGAAAACAATTTATACAAAACAAAGTTACCTGCTCTTTAGTTCATTCTCCAAAATCATTTGAATTTGAATCAATATTTGATTTGTCTGCAATTCAGTGAAGTGTTGCTCAAACAATTTAATAACTAAAGGTCGAGATAACGTACATAGAGGCAACTGCTCATCACTAATTATATCCAACGCCATCTAAGATATGAAGTTTATAATTGATATTTGTATTAAAGCGGCGATATACATATATTTGTATTGGCTGCAAGTGTATTGGATCATTTTGTTTGCGCAATTGCTCATTGTGTTAACTAAGCTTTATATTTAAAAAAATGAATATATGTACTTACCTTCAATGGTTTTATGTAATCGTATATGGCTTTCATTTCCAAAAATGTTTCCCACTTGCTGTCGTCGATATGTTCGTACACAAACGCCAAGTAATTTAATTTGGACCAGCAACACAAAATCCTCAGGTGCGGTGGGTTTAATGCAGGAAACTGAAAATGAATAGAAATAAAATGTCAGTTCCCAGATATTCATTACTTGCGCCTTACGTTATTTCGTTGCACTTTATGGCATAGTTCTGTAAAACTTTGCACTACAAATGGTAGCTGAAATATTTTTTGCAAACATCGTTCCAGTGTAGAAGCCAGGCATTCAACTAGATCCATATCTGTAACGGGAGCAAGACTTTCAATTTCAATACTTTTTTGGACAAATTTTATTAACGGACTACAGGAAAAATTTCATATTCAAAACAAATTATGAGGATGGATTGAATAGAATGAATAAAATAAATAAATGGTTTCCCATTACATCCCATGAAGGGACCGGGGAGAACTTCTCACAATCACTGAGCTGTGCGCTTTCCAGTTTTCACTCACTGATTGGGACCTAAAGTTTTACACCGATTCCGAACGGTATTTTGAGAAGCTTTTTCATGGCTATATACTCGATAGTGTCGCCGTCACTAAGCGAGGTGACCGTCGTCGAAAGAAATTTTTAAGGTGGTTGGAGCAGGGATCGAACCCAGGATCTCCTGTACAAGAGGCGCACACACTACCCATTGCACCACCGACGGTCAAAAAGCAGTCGCTACCTGGATGCGCGTCTTAGTTGTGGCCCTCAATTATTTGCAATAGCTGCGTAAAAACATCAATTGAATAGAATGGACATATGTACATAAATAAGATACCATCGTTAAAAATAAAACTAATTTCCTACGTCCCTATACAACTACATTGTGACATACAGTTGTCGCAAATGTTTTATTGTGATGGTGTCCATTGTTTCGGATCGTTTGGAGAGTGTTGGTTTCATAAAAACCTATTCTATTGTTTCTGTTGGTATTCAATATAAACCAAATATTGTACTTGGTTTCTAAACACTTTACTTGAAGTAAAACATAGTAACCAAATTGTAAAATGTTCTGTATTACGTTTTTTGACTTTGAATTAACAAAAACGATTTCCTAATATATTAAGTTTTCCACGATCTTCGATTGGAATTCTTATTATTTAAACGAGCTTAAGATCATTTATAAGTATTGCTTATTTATTCCAATATTTCGTCTCCACATTGGGCGACTTCTTCAGGGAACTATTATTATTATCAGGTATGTGATGCAAATCGATTCGTTTTCAAATGAAAACGAAGTACCACAACGAACAGATCGATTTTAGTTGTGACTGAAAACGTATCGATTTCATTTTCCACTTTTGTTTCATCTCCACCATAATCCTTCGAAAAAATAACTCTGAGCATTTGTTTACGTTTTGCTCAACAGGAATACAATTCTAAAATAAAAGTGTTAGCTCATAAATTATTTATTAAAATGGCATTTGTTTTGTCAGTTTCATCAATATAAATAAACAAAGAAGAAAATATTAAAAGAAAAAAGTTGCGTTGACTCTTCTAACCCATTAGAATTGCCGGAAAAAAAGTAAGCTACAGCAGTTCTTGCTAAATTTTGTTTTCACTTTTGTGTTCTTATCACTCCATACCTGCAAAAGGATATAAGAAAATTAAAACAACCTAAAATTATTCATAAAATATACCTTTTTCTAAGTTTCAGGTTTTTTGTTGGTGGACCAATACTATTTAAGTCTGCTGCAAGGGTTTGCCAACGTTTTTCAACTTGTGTTCTATGCCCTTTTACAAATCCCTTGGCTATATTCGGATATTTTCCCATAAAATCTATTATCTTTTCCTGTTGTGTTTAATTTATGTGCTTTCCCCTGAAATATACTTAATAAATCTGTGCTTTATTACTCCAAATAGATATATGTAAGTACTTACATTTCAAATTCTTAACTTTTGCTTTAAACTTATCACTTTTGTTGCGAATAAAGAAATGTGCTTTTGTAAAATCGTCTCCCACAGACTACTCGATGTAAAAACGAAAATCAAAACGGTAATTCGTTTTCTATCACACTCTTTCTTATCCATATCTTCATAGAACGAAATGGAATATGAAATCGAATTCGATTTCAGCTCAAACCGAAATGAATTCGAAACAGGCATGTGCATCCCAACTTTCATCGTTTTTGATTCGTAAACGTTTTCTATATTTAATAATTAACAATTCAAAAAAATCTGAATATCACAAATTTTTCCTTTCAAAAAAAAAGAGCGGGAAATAAAAAAATTTTCCTGTCAATATGAAAAAATATCTCATAAAACATAAGTAAAAATACACTTATAGACAAAATTAAATTAACAAAATTTAAAATATTAACTTAAATATTGAAAATATCTATCTTATTTAACATTAATGTAATTATCCTAATTCCTATTAACTAAATGTCTGTAATTCTGAGCAATATTCGCTATGTGTGTTTTATAGTTAATCCTTTGTGTTAATGGAACCTTCATGATTTGTAACATTTCTAATGTAATATCTGCGTTTTCTGTGTTCAAAATTGATGTATTGTCAAAATCAGGACAATGATTCAAATTACTGCAGTGTAATGATAATGTGGTTTTTTGTGTAGAAGTGGTTTTATTGTATTTCTGATCGGATTTTGTGTCCTGCAACTCTAGTCTTTAGTCTATTTTTTGTTGTACCTACGTATACCATATTGCAATTTACATTATCCTTACCCTTAGTTAGTTAGTTTGAAAAGAGGGGTACGGTGTTGAGTGTTCAGAAGGAGCACTCTAAACCTTCCCATGTCACATACACTTAAGCCGCTAATTCGACCTGTTTACCCTACTACTTCACTATATCCCTTATAGGAATTCGGTGCTATTCACGAATTCCTTAGTTTGTTCCAGTCCATACCCACAAGGGTGGTCGTGTCCGGTATCGTAATATCCGAAAGATATCTGGATCTAGCTTGTGTGAAGGCCGGGAAGTGTTCCATCGTCTCATCGTCATCCAAGCATGCCCTGCACTCACTGTTCGCCACTAGTCCAATACGGTACAGGTGGGTCCGTAATCCCGAATGCCCCGTTAAGACTCCCATCATTTTGCTCATTTCGGATTTTCCCAGCTTCAGCAAACCTTTTGTCCTCTGATTCCCGGTTCCACTGGGCTATATGTGCCGACTCCGCCCATTTACTTAACTCAGCCTTCGTCACCCCAAAGGGTTTCGCTCCATCTAGGCTCACCGTTTGGAGTTCCCTGGCTTTTCGTTTCGTCTCTCGTTGCCGAATACTCCGCTGTGCCCCGGCACCCAGATGATGTTGAGTCTGCCGTGCATAGAGTAATCGTTTATCACCTTCTTACAGTCAAGGACCGTTCTAGATTTGACAGTTTCCGATGATATTGCCTTGATTGCCATTTGGCTATCTGTGAATATATCCGTTGGTGTTTTGACGTAAGATCCCTGTTGATCCATTCACCTGTAGCTTGTAGGCGCTTTGCCGCAAGGGCAGCCTGGTATTTGATTCTAATCTCGATTGGCTGGATACATAAAATAGTCTCCATGGCTCTTGTCGAGGTTGTCCTTATTGCACCGCTGATACCAATGCAGCACATTCTCTGAACACTCTGCAGTATTGCGATGTTACATTTCCTCTCAACTACCGTCCACCATACTACAGAAGCATATGTTAGTACGGGCCTGATTACGCTTCTGTAGAGCCAGTGTGTTATAGTTGGTTTGAGGCCCCATTTGGATCCTATAGCCCTTCTGCATAGCGACCAGCATCTGTAGGCCTTATTAGCCCTTTCCTCTATGTGGTGCTTCCAATTCAGTTTCCGATCTAAGATTACTCCTAAGTATTTAATCTTATCGGATATTTTTATCGTCTTTCCCAAGAATCGTGGCTCTTCATATTCTGAGATTTTCGTCTTCCTTGTGAATAGACATATTTCCGTTTTGTCGGGGTTTACATTTAAGCCCCTTGGCTGTGCCCAGTCATACGCTATACTCAGTGCCCTCTCGGCCTCTCTGCATAATTGGTTAGGGTTCTTTCCCTTAACAAGTATTATAACGTCATCTGCGCAGCAGATTGGTTTAAGTCCTTCTTCGATAAGTTTCCTTAGGAGACTGTATTGTGAGGACCCATAAGAGTGGTGATATAATCTATTCCTGTGGAGTTCCACGTTGTAGTCTGTCTCTAATATTTACATCATGGGAACCACAGTTTATCCATCTATTCCTTAGCATATGGTTGATCCAGTCTTTTAATGCCCGGTCAACCATAAACTGGTATAAGGATTGGATGAGTGTTTCGGTCCGGACATTATTGAACGCTCCCTCAATATCTATGCATACAGCGAGTGTATATAGTTTGTCATTGAGAGATTGCTCTATGTAGTAGGTTACCTCATGAAGTGCGGTATCCACTGATCTGCCTTTGACATAGGCGTGTTGTCTATACTTTAGCTTATCGCTCGGTATTCCACTTTTTACCATGTCGTCCACTACTCTCTCCAGGGTTTTCAGTAGAAACGAGGTTAGGCTTATTGGTCTATAAGCCTTAGCCGTTGCATAGCTTGCTTTTCCAGGTTTGGGTATGAATACTACCCTGGCCTCCTGCCAGTTTCTCGGTGTGTATACCATCCGGTCCCGCCGCTTTATATGGGTAGAAGGTCTTTATAGCTTTTTCGACCATTTGGTCCGTAATGATTGGCGACTGATGTACTACATTCTCACCTTGTGACCATTCCCCTGTGGGTTCCGCGTTCCCATTTGGAAAGTGTGTATCCATCACGTGCCTAAGCGTTTGTTCCATTGTATCCATTCTCTTTCCCGTGTCATCTACTACCGTTTCCGCCTGTACGTGGGTCTTAGAGAGGAATTTTACCGTTACCCTTACACGGTATCTTATAAACTAAATTGGACCTTTCAAATTTATCTATTCTATCCTTTGTTCTGCTGAATAATGAACCTAAAGTATTATATGTTATGTGTGCCACTGAATATTTCTTGTCATCAAAAATTTTAGATTTTTCTAATCTTTCAGATATAAACATAAGTTATAGATTTAAAAGTTTTCGGTTCAGTAACCGTTCTCGTATTCATGTTTTTTCGGTTCTTATACTTTCTTATTAATTTACAGATAAGTTGCATTATGTAACTATTGTCATTCAGAATATTTTTAATCCTTTCAATATTAATTCCGTGAAAATCTATATCGCTAATATTCAAAACTCTCTCAATAAGTTTTCTAGCAGAATTGATTATCAATCTCTTATTAATTTACAGATAAGCTGCATTGGGTAACTATTGTCATTCAGAATATTTTTAATACTTTCAATATTAATTCCGTGAAAATCTGTATCGCTAATATTCAATTGAATTGATAATTAAGTCTGCTAGAAATCTTATTGAGAGAGTTTTGTACGGTTTTGGACGGTAATAAAAATTAAATGTGCAATTCCCTAAGCTCTCGAAATCCAATTATCGTATTTGGAAATTCAATATGGAACTTCTTTTTCGGGAAAGAGAACTTTGGGTTATCATCACCAAAGACTCACTAGCTACTCCTGATGAAAAGTGGATATTACGTAACGGCAAAGCCAGAGCGTCTATTGGCTTAGCTGTGGAAGAGTCGCAAAATGTCCATATCAAGAAGTTCAGATCAGCAAAAGACTACTGGAATGCTTTGAAAAAACATCATGAAAAATCAAATCTGACAAATGAAATAAGTCTACTTCGTCAATTATCTACGAAGAAAATTCAAGGAGGCCAATCACTGTTCCACAAAAGTGTAACAAGTCAAAATTTCCAAATTTTCGTTTTTGCAAGAAAACAACATACAGTGGTCATCTCTACCCACTGTAAAAATCATCCATTGTTTTGTCTCCTCTTTCGTCAAAAAAAAACGTTATGACTCTCTCTTTGTTTTCAGAATAACTTTTTTAGACTCAACTAAAGAGTTACATTTTTAGTTGTCTCCAAGTGTTTAAGCAAATCGTTGCGTTGGTTTATCACATAAAGAGTAATATTTTTAGTTTTACCTTTTTACAATTTACATATAACGTTTATTAATTCCAGTGAGAATTTTCAGTTAAACAGGGACATCTCAAAAAAATACCACTATGTATATAAAAAATTTTCAGGAAAAGAGTGATAACTCAAAAACTTGTTATATTTCTACAACTACTAAACAAATAAAAATTTAAGCAACGGTTATATTCTTTTTAATAATAATTTCTGGCAATAACATATTTTTTTCTTGTAATATTAACGGGAAACAGTTTTTCGTCTCTACTGAAAATGTTCAAATTTTGAGTTGTTACACTTTTGTGGAACAGGTCGAGGCATAAACACAGGAAAGCCCATTTATGAAGCTGTTGACCTATTAATAAAGAAAAACTTAAAAATTACAACTATGATTGAATTCTAAAATATTCGTAAACTACATGAGAAGGACGGAAAAATGAGTGTGATTGTCAAATTAAAATCTGAGTGGATGGTCCACGAAATTCTGAAGCACACAGGAAACCTAAAAGGCACAACAATAACTATAGAGCACGATTTGGGAAGTGAAAGATTACAAGACAAGAAAGTAATGATGCAATTGAAGAGAGATATTCTTTTTATCAGCAAAGAACATCGAGTAAGTGTCCGTGACGGTAAGCTTAAGATTGAAAATAAGTGGTTTAAATGGAGTAAAAACAAAGATTTAGTTTGTAACTTCCAAAAAGCGGATGAAGTATTAAAATATTTGTATGGTGAAAAGATATCTTGTTTAGATTTAAATTATTCTAATATTGTTACTGAGTTGATGTCAAAAAACTAAGTAAAATAAATAATTGTAAAGCTTTTGATAATGTATTACCCGCAACAAATGAAATAATCATAAAAGATGTAAAAATACTTTCATATAATATACACTGTTTCGAAAATAAGCTACTATATATTGATTTATTTAACTACATAAACTCATTTGATATTGTTATTCTATTGGAAACTCATATTTGTGAGGATAAATTTGAACAATTCAGAAAATATTTCAAAAATCTTAATGTCTACTGGAAAACAGCGGTTAGAAACAACAGATTTGGAAGATCAATTGGGGGTTGAATAATGGGGTCAACAAAAACTTTACAAATACAGAAATGAAATGCACGGTTATCAATAACACAGAGATCGATCAAATACATATAACAACTAACAATACAGATATAGTAATATATCCATTATATTTACGAGGTGCAACATGGGAAGCAGATTTTGGTATATTTGAAAATCATATAAATGAAAATGGAGGCGATAATGCAGTGGTAATTGGCGACCTTAATATAAAAAATAAATAAATGGTTTCCCATTACATCCCATGAAGGGACTGGGGAGAACTTCTCACAATCACTGAGCTGTGCGCTTTCCAGTTTTCACTCACTGATTGGGACCTACAGTTTTACACCGATTCCGAACGGTAATTTGAGAAGCTTTTTCAGGGCTAGATACTCGATAGTGTCGCCGTCACTACGCGAGGTGACCGCCGCCGAAAGAAAATTTGAAGGTGGTCAGAGCCGGGTTCGAACCCAGGATCTCATGTACAAGAGCCGCGCACACTAACCATTGCACCACCGACGGCCACCTTAATATAGGGATTGGGGATATACAGCAAACGATAGATGAAGTGGTTCAAAGTTGGTGTCCAGCTTATTTAGGTAAAAGAAAATCTAAGGATAATGTTTTAAATAATAAGGGTAAAACGTTTATGGAATTTTGTGATGACTATGGTTTAATAATAGCAAACGGTATTATGAATGGAGATGAGGATGGTGAATTTACATTTATAAGTGGAGTTGGAGAATCAGTGAATGATATTTGTGTTGTATCACAAGAGGTATTCCCAAATGTCTGCACTTAAAACTAAATATTAAAAACTCTGCTGAAAAAATTGAAAAATTGTTGTCAAAACTAAAATGGCTCGAAAGTGAAAAAGAAAAATATATTGAAAATGTCAAAACTACAATAATTCAAATGAAAGAGAGTAATATTGAGATCGATTCAGAAGCTATAACAAGTGTAATAAAGAAATCTGCACAAGAATACAATGGTAATAAAAAAATCGAATGAGTGTTCGAACTCACGGGCGATGTGTTAACACCTTTTTGCTACGCGGTACCTGTTCGATTTCTATGAACACATTCGTAAATGTTACATTGGAAAATAAAAAACAGCGTTCAATCATATGATGACGTTACAGTTAAATAATATTAATACTTAAAATTATTTAAAGACCCAGTGCAAGCACATGTGTCATTATTTTCTTGCTCAATACTTTTTGTTTTATTCCCACAAAAGTCAAAGAATGCAAAGCAACAGACACTTGTATATACATACATACATTGTTATATTCGTACATACGCTACACAAGTTCACAAAATTGTCGTTGCTCTCTTGCTATCTCATTTTTATATACGTATAATACGTCATTACTCTCGTTGCTCTGAGAGTGCTCCGCAAACACATTTTATTGGACTTACCTTTCACTATAATAAAAAAACAACAACAACTACTACTACTACTGATATGTTGGTGATTTATTTGTGTTTGCTGTCGTGGAGTGTTTGTGTGGGTGGTGAGTGTAGGGGGGGTACCTAAAATAAAAACTGTTAAGGGAATGCAAAGAGTGGAGAGTATGAGTGTAAATTGTCATGGTGGAGGGTATATAAGCTTCGGCCCGGCCGAACTTAACACCGTTTCTACTTGTTTTTGTATACACCGGGCAATGCTGAACATCAAATGGCTCGCTTTGTTTGGCCATAACAACACAACGAAACAACCAAACACACAACATCACACATATGTACTTTGTCCTAAGTAGCTGACGTATACGTGTGTCACATAACCACATGTTTGCCATATCAACAGCAAAGAAACAGCCAAACACACAACTTCACACATACTTTGTACGAAGTAGCTGAAATATTAGTACATATGTCACCATAACGTCGACTGCGCAAGCCCATGCGCTTGCAAATGAATGGTTTAACCACAGCATTAAATTTGGTTTTAGCAGATTTTGACTTTGATAGATTTAGTCCCTATACGCCGCTATAGATGTTAACACATCAAAAAGTATATGTTCCTAAATGGCCATGGTTTAACTGTAAATGCAATAATGCAAGAATGAAATCATTTAACCTGCTAAAAATATATAAAAGTTCGCATGATGCAGAGGAAAAACATAACTATCTACAAGCTAATGCAAGATACAAACAAATCTGTGAGGAAAGTAAAATAAAATATTATAACGAGTTAGAAATTAAGCTGAATAATGAATGCGATAGCAAATCGTGGTGGAAAACAGCGAGAGAAATCAACAATCATTCATTAAACCAACTGGCAAATGTGTCTTCTTCGGATTTTAGAACATATTTTATGACCTTGTTAAATCCACCCCAACTGTCTAACGAAATAAGCTATGCACCAATATACAAATTGGATAGTTTTTTGGATGCTGACATAACAATGGCAGAAATAATGACCGTTTTGAATAAAGCGAAGCTAAACAAAGCCCCCGGTGAGGACAGAATTCCATATGAATTTTTTAAAAATGCGCCAATTGAACTATTGGAAGAAATGAAACGGAGCTACAACAATATTTTCAATAAAATGCAAGTAGATGCAACATTTACTTTAAGTGTAATATACCCAATATTTAAAAAAGGTGATCCCAATTTAGCGAGCAATTATAGAGGAATATCTTTCATGAATTGTGTAGCGAAAATTATGATGGGCATTATAAATGATCGGCTTTCTACTTGGACAGAACGACTTAACATAATCACTGAAAATCAAGCAGGATTCAGGAAAGGTTATTCAACGATAGACAATGTATACAACTTGGCAGCCATTGTTCATCTTAAGCTAAATCAGAAGAAAAAAGTTTATGCCTTCTTTGTCGATTTTAAGGCAGCTTTTGATAAAGTGTGTCGTAAATCACTGATATATAAACTGCACGCTATGGGAGTCTCAACGAAGATGGTTAACTTTATAGAAAGCGTCTACTCTACTACTAAGTTCACTGTATGGAATGGAATAGAATTATCCGAACCGTTTGAAACAGTCTCTGGTGTAAACCAGGGCTGCTTACTTTCACCTCTGTTATTCTCATTGTATATTAACGACCTTCATGAACACCTAGAATGCGGCATTTTTTTCGAGGAGCTTAACATCAGCCTGCTTTTGTACGCAGACGATATCGTAATTTTGGCTGAAGAGATTGAAATACTACAAAAAATGATAGATAAACTGGAAAGTTATTGTGATTATTGGAATCTTGAAGTAAATCTTAGTAAATCACAGATAATGATATATAGAAACGGAGGAAGATTAGCTAGAAGTGAAAAATGGCATTTCAAAGGTGAAGAAATAGAAATAGTTAATGAATACAACTACCTGGGTGTAATTTTGACCCCGAAAATGATATTCACAAAACATGTCAAAAACAGAAACAGCAGAGCAAAAAGTAGCATAAACGCCACATGGAACTCGTTTTTAAATAAAAACTTCATTACAATGAAAACAAAATATCACGTATTAAGAGCAGTGAGTCGAGCTATTTAATCTTATGGAGCACATGTGTGGGGAGATTGCAAAGATATTTTCTCAAAAGAGTGCTGAAATTATCCAACTCAACACCTAACTCCGCAGTTATGATGGAATCGAATTTAGAAGATAGCCATTTGTACACATTGAATTTAAATTTAACGTACGTAAAACGCACACTTTTTCAGTTCGCGGAATCTTGTCTTCCACATAAATTAATTAAAAAAATCTTTGAAAAGAACATTTTTTTGGGCAGAAAGTCTAAATCAATTAAGCAATAATATGAATCTCCACTGGCAACCAGATATGACCTTACAGGAGTGGGTTGGAAATCAAAACTATTTATTAGACGGTTTGAATATCAAATATTATGAAGATCGATTGCAGAGAACCGCTCATACCCAAGCTTTTTATGGAAAACTCAACTTTAATAGAGGACAATATTACTTAATGGATATACCTAGTCAAAGAACTGTAACATGGATTTTTAAAGCTCGTTGTGACTTAATACAACTAAATGGATCACGATTTTCAAGAACTAACTCCCAGGAATGTTCCTTATGTAATATGAGAGAAATTGAAAACATACAACATTTTATTTGTAGGTGCCCGGTATTAAATTGCTTCAGGCTACAAAATTTTAATTGTCTAACAATATCAGAAGAAAATTTAGTTAAAATATTAGATGGACATCTTTTCAACTGGCAAACTATGGTGAATTACATTATCAAAGCATTACAATACCGTAAAATTTTAAAAAATGAATACAATAATTAAATTATTGAATTATGTAACCGATTTTTTCCGGCTAACGACGATGTCAAAGCCGTATACTTTATTCTTTAAGTTTATTTTTTAAGAATACACTGTATTAAATTTTTGAAAATAAAGAATATGGTTAGTGTGCGCGCCTCTTGTACAGGAGATCCTGGGTTCGATTCCTGCTCCGACCACCTTAAAATTTCTTTCGACGACGGTCACCTCGCTTAGTGACGGCGACACTATCGAGTACTTAGCCATGAAAAAGCTTCTCAAAATACCGTTCGGAACCGGTGTAAAACTGTAGGTCCCAATTAGTGAGTATAAAACTATAAAGCGCACAGCTCACTGTTTGTGAGAAGCTCTCCCTAATTCCTTTATGGGATGTAATGGGAAACCCTTTATTTATTTAAAGAATAATTACTACTACTACTACATAGTTGACCGGTTTAATGATTTAGGTGAGGAGATTGAGGAACATAAGAGCGTTGCTTTTTTTAATTTAAATTGTTGATTTGACTAGTTTTTTTTACGGTGATGCTTTGTATGTTGAATTTTCGAGCTTACTAGGTCTATGCAAATAAAACAAGTTTTTATTTCATGACCAACGTTTCGTAAAATTTTTGTTGACATCTTCAGGGGCGAAATTCTTTATTAGTTTTATTTGATTATGCATATAATCAAGTCAAAATAATTGTAATGTTCTTAAAAAATATAAATGAAATTTTTCAAATAATTACAACATAAAAACTAACTTCACAAACTGATCCTAATATCACATAACTTGCTTTTATGAAATCACAGAATAGACTGTTGCGTTGCGTTGCGTTTTTGATGGAAAGTCTACCAGAGTAATATATGTAACACGTTTGTATCATCATTGGAAATGCGTCCGGAAAGTGATCTGACGATGGATCTTGTAAAGGAGAAGCTGATTCAAGAAGATAAACGAAGATCTAGTAGTGAGAAAGAAACACCATCTGCGTTCAAGTCAAAAAAAAAGTATTTATTCCTCCTTGTCACCTAAAGAAAAACTGTCCAAACAAGAAAGGTCATGGTAATCAAGCCAATATTGCAAGAAATGATTACGATCGTAATGACTGCTTCGGAGTAACTACAACGGCGGCAACGTGTCACATGCGCTGCGATGAAATAGTTTTTACAAAGTTGGAAAAGCAACGAAATGAAGTAATTTATTTAGCAAATGGAAAATAGTTAAATGCAAGTGGAACTTTTCCCCGCCGGGAGTAACGGCCTTGCCGCGATGTGGGGGCTTAAGCCTGACCTAGGCTGCGTGAACTACAAGTCACTCCGGGGGAAGTGCAATGAAGCTTCCTCGACATGGCGATTCCTGCGATTTTGGCGCCATTATAATATCCAACGTTGAAGAAAAAACACATAAGGTCAAGGTGGTTGGAAGCAGTGCCGGGGACCTGGATGACCCGTTAGTGTTTAAATAAACGGGACCCGTACAGCTCCCTCCGACGCCTGGGCACGGGTCGGTAGTAACGTGTGGCTCGGTCCAGCTCACGCAGTCACTATATTGAACTGTATTATTTTTTTACTGGCATACTCGTGGGACTTACAATGAACACTAAGGACAAACACACAAAAAACAAACCAATACGAATACACTTCAACTTGATAACGACACTGCAAGCGATACCCGCTTACGATTGACTAATACCACTATGACCCTTGAGACGGATCCCGTGCGAATCCGCGACAGCAGGAGCAACAACACCGTGAGATTGTGTCGATGATGGTGTCGCAAGGACAGTACCATTTCAATTGTTCAACCTATGAGGTTGGAGGTGCTGCCAATCTGCACCACTGCGAGGCTGCCTCCGCCAATCTTCTACTCCCCCTCACGAACCTTGAGATTGGCATTGCCCTGGTGCAAGAGCCTGCGAGAACAATGTGAAAGGTCTGGACAATTTCAACGTGAATATCTTAGCGGTCAGAACATCTGACAAGGTAAGAGCTTATATATTAGGGCGATGTGGCAACGATTTGCATGGATGTTCAGACTGGACTGGACGCAAGTAGTCTGAGTATTTGCCGTATGAGAAGTATAATCCGCCTGGGAGGACAGTTCTTGAATTGCTGCACCAGGCATCTACTAAAAGGCGACGGCTTAGTATGGGCTGTGATGCAAATGCTCACCATACACAGTGGGAAGCGCTGGGAAAATAATAGAGGTGAGTCTGTTTTTGATTTTTTTTATTCAATCAAGATCTGTAATAGGTGAAATAGGGCCACCTTTCGTAACAAATTGAGTGAGTGTCATTGACGTAACCACCCTATCTTCTGAGGAATTGCTTGTAAAGGATTGGAGGGTATTGGATGACTACTCCTTTTCTCACCACAGTACAATTCTCTTCACTGTAGACTTCGTGTCGGGATCGCAAGGTCGATTTCGTCGCGTGTTGTCCAAGGACCATAGAGTCCTTGGCGACATTAAGAAATCCGATGGATCATGGACCAACTATGGAGATGAAACACTGAGCTAATGGAAACTCACTTTCCAAAATGTGGATATAGACTGCGGAGAGAAATCACCTGGTGGCTTCCACTCCAGGTATCTCACAACTGAACTGGAAGCGAAATACTGCGAATGAATAAATAATTGAATGTGTTCTACGCCTACCGGAATTCGATTGCCAAAAGCTGGGGTCTTTGTCCGGAAATCGTGTATTGTTTATCACCTATAGCTGCATAGTCTGGAGGACCGCACTGGGGAACAGCTACCAGTTGAAAATGCTCAGAACTGTTGAGCGCACTGCGTGGATGTGCATCTGTGGGGCGAGGAGAAGTACTTCGCAGGTGGCGTATTGAATTTGACTACTCTTGATGTCTATGCGAGACGATGTGCTGTTAGAAGCGCCGAGAGAATTGGGTGTCTGGAGGTATCTTCGCATGAGCGAATTGGGTATCTGGAGACAACCCCTGAGGGGTATGCCAACATTCTGCAGGAGTTGATTGAGAATCACCCGGTCGAGTGTTTTAGGCAGGCTATTGATTACATGCTGCCGACTGTAGACTTTGGGCGATGCCCAAAGATCATGACGCCAGATTGGAGTGACTGAGTGGGAGGTATACCTTCCTCACTCTCTGGCCATCTTATCTTTACATATGGTTCCAAAATGTAGACGGGCACAGGAGCAGGGATATCTTTTGAGGACCCTCAACTCGGGCTTTCGATGAGATTGGGTGCGGACTGCAGTGTTTTCGAAGCTGAAATCGTGGCGATTATGCGAGCTGTGACTAAGATAATGGGTTCGCGCTTATACCCATCCATATATCCATGTACACACATGTAAATCCAAATTAGTTCGTGATTGCAAGCGGATTTTGAACAATGTCGTACCTGACATGCTAAGACTTCTGGGTTTCACAGGGAATGTTGAAGCAGATTGTCTGGTTAGAGCAGGATGCACTTCTGCTGGTTTGAGATTAATTGTCTCTGCAAATTCACCGTTCCGTTACATACAAGTGTATGGCTTGATCGATCGTTGGTCGCTGGAAGAGATCAACGCTGCCTGGCTGGGCATGGTGGATTGCAGGATTTCAAGAGACATATGACCGGTAGTGGACCTAAGGTGGACTAAGTAGCTTCTTCGACTGAACAAGGCTGGCTTGCAGCTCCTCATATCCGTCTATCGGAAACTTTTCACTATTAATGGAAAATTACTAATCTGTTGGGCCACCATTTGCTTTCATTACTTCTTGCAGAGGCTAGTTTTTTTGTTATTTCTAGGGAAATTTTTGCCCATTCTTCAACCAACACTGTTCTCAGAGTTCGGACTGAAGTTACTTCTCTTTCCTTAACCCTCGTTTTCAAATGTGCCCACAAATGCTCAATCACGTTGAGATTTGGAGATTTCGGAGGGTGAGCCAGCTTTGATCGCACATTATACAGCAGCCATTATTTAACCACTATGCTTGAGATCGTTGTCATGCATGAAATTTGAGTTTTTCAATACTTGGTACGAAATTTGTTTTTAAAATGTCAGTATACATATGCCGATCCCTTCTATAAACCGCATTTCGCCAAATCCACTTGCTGTCATGCAGCCCCACACCATTACTGAACCGCCTCCATGTTTCACTGTGGGGCAAACATTTGTTGCCTGAAGTGCAGTATTTGGCTTCCGCCAAACTCTCATTGAATTTACATTCATCCGTACAAATGACGTATATAAGTCTCTTTTTTCTGTTCACTTCACTTAGTAGAGGTTTCTCCCTTGCCATTCTGGAGGTTAAGTCTGCCTTTTTCAAGCTAAGCCGGATATATTGAGCAATGTCGGTCTGTCTCACGCAATGTTTTGCTAGTTTAACAACACTAGTTTTCGGAATTTTAGGGACGCTTCGCACTATTTCCCCTACATTCGCTCATCAAGTTTGCTGGGCCGACCACTTCTTTTCTTACTCTGGTACGATGCAGTAATATTTTAATTTTTAATTATTGTTTGGATGGCAGCCTTACTCAATCCCAAAATTTCACCAACTTTTGAAATCGAATTTCCCTCATGTTTAAGTTTTACAACCACTTCACGTAGTTGAGGAGAAATTTCTTTTCTTGTGGACATTTAAAGGCAAATATTTCAAAAATTGTTACAAAAAGCACACAATTTAACTTTGATCTTGAATTTGCGTCTGCATTAAGGTGGTATATTTTATAAATAATATATTAAAATTAAAAAAATTTAAAGTACCCTATTTTTTGACTACATACATACAATCGACATCGTATGTAGACTTTTGTAACATGGTGTATATGGGCAATCACAATGGGTCGACCGACCTCCGAGTGTACTGACGATAAGTTATATACTGTCTCTTATTGTGACGTGTCCTAAATGTAACCTTACTTACAGCAAACGAGACGAACACAACATGAAACCGATACAAAACTGGCATTTGAAACTGATTTGACTGTTGTGCTAATCCACGATAGCATAATACAACAGCACCATGAGATCATGTCGATGACGAAACCGAAGAGGTGGGACCATCATACTCGTGGTACTATAGGGGGAGCACGTGGCAAGCACACACAAAGCCATTGGCAACCAGAATAAGGTTGACGACGAGGATGTAACCAAGGGGACTGCAAAAGTCTTCAGCCTTTAAATACTGGGAACGAAAATAATATTTCTCTGCTAGCCACTCGGAAGAATAACGAGGTCAGTGAAATGGTTGATGAAGTGAGTGAGAGCATAGCAAAACTCACAACGCAAAAAAAACGGCTTTCGGGGGTTCAACGCAGGATGATAGCGAAGATAAACCGCTTAGCCAATTAAAGCGAAACACAGGACGTTCCGAAAGATCTGTAGGTGCCTCCATCCACCTCAACAGAAGCTGAGAAATGAATACAATCACCTGAAGAGCAGAACACTGTCAAATCAGCGGCGAAGAGAAAGAAGTGTTCCCCGTCATCTGGTAACTCGGAGACGCCCAAATCCCCATATTACCCAGGGTGTTCCAAGGAATTCCAGGAACAATAGAGGCAAAGCCGATGGGAGGTACTGACTCACAACACTGCGCGGAAACGCTGAAGAAGCTAGTGGATGGCATCTCTGCCCTCTGGGAAAACGGTAAGCTATCCCTTGTAAGGTGAAAGGCGCCCATGTACATCAAAGGATGGGGCAGCAACTTCGCATCGGACGACATACTGAAGATACTTGGCAACCAAAACGCTGGACTAACCGTGGATAAAATTAAAAAAGATCAAATACACATTGCTTTAATACAAGAACATTGAACCACTCGGAACAAAGTTAGTGGACTAATTCATATTAAAAACCAACCCTTCTATGCGAAGACGGGATCCCATCCGAAAACATGTATCTTATGCCATAAAAACCTTTGTTTTCTCGTCTACGTATAGTTCGAACGCAACTGTGCTGAAACAGGTATATGGCAAGAAGTACCTGGCGTCAGTATGCGATACTTGCCATAAGACTCGCCGATACCACCACCTTCGTCGCAATTATAACGACTGGTAGAGAGGGCCAAAGAAACAAGTAACGAAGTATTAATAGGTAGTGATGCTAACTCTCACCACAAGTCCGTGGGTTAGTACTAACTGTAATCGCAGGGGTCATACCCTAGTATAATTCTTGATACTAACGACCTTTTTACACTGAATATTGGGAACAAAACCGTTTTTGTCAACAAAATTATGAAAGAGGTATTGGATATAACAATTTGTTCTAAAACCCTTATAGATGAAATTCAAGATTGGAGGGTTTCTGATGAGCACTCATTCTCGGATCACAGATACATAAGGTTCAAGATAACACGGCCACCTCCCAAAACGGATAAATTTCCGAAACAAGAGCAAGACAAACTGGACAAAGTTCGGAAGCCTACTTAGGTATTGACTAGATCACCCTCAACTCGAATATTTAGTAGGGATGAATTGGACGATAAAGTGACAAGGACCACGCAAGCACTTGTAGTCTATCGAAGACAGCTGCCCACTTCGAGAAAGGAAATCGGCCCGGGAAAAATTCTGGGTTACAGGGGAAATACGAAATCGTGGGAAGGTACAGTATACTGTGAAGAATATAAAATAAGTCTCAGTGAATACAACGCAATATTGCGAAAGCCGAAGTGGATAGGGTCAACATGTCGAAGATGAAAAAGTTCCTCTCTAAGACCCACGTCCAGGCAGAAACGCTAGTAGACGACACGAGAATGGATACAATGGAACAAACGTAAAGGCACCTGATGAATACACTCTTTTCGAATGGAAACGGAACACTTTCCCACAGGGGAATGACGACAATGTGAAAATGTATTACATCAGACACCAATCATAACGGAACAAACCAGCTTCTCCCCATATAAAGCGGCGGGACCGGATGGAATTTTTCCGGCTATCCTACATGAGGTTGACCAAATAACAACCCATTTGGTGGGAATTTTAACCGTATGCTACACACAAAAGATTTGGCAGGAGGCTAGGGTAGTATTTATACCCAAACCTGAAAAGACAAGTTATGCAAGTTAAGAATAGTGGACGACGTGGTTAAAAGTGGAATACCGGACGATATGCTGAAGTTCAAGCAACACGCATATGTCAAAGGTCGATCAGTGGAAACCGCACTTCATGAGGTAACCCACTACATAGAGGAATGTCTCAATGACAAATTGTGTACACTCTCTGTATGCATAGATATTGAGGGAGCGTCCAAAAATGTCCGGACCGAAACACTCATCCTATCCTTAGACCATTTTCTGGTGGACCGGGCATTAAAAACTGGATCAATCATATGCTAAGGAATAGATGGATAAACTGCGGTTCCCATGACATAAATATTAGAGAGAGGGTACAACGTGGAACTCCACAAGGGGGGATTATATCACCACTCTCACAATACAGTCTCTTAAAGGAAGAAGTGGCCGTCGGTGGTGCAATGGTTAGTGTGCGCGTCTCTTGTACATGAGATCCTGGGTTCGAACCCTGCTCTGACCACCTTCAAATTTCTTTCGGCGGCGGTCACCTCGCATAGTGACGGCGACACTATCGAGTATATAGCCATGCAAAAGCTTCTCAAAATACCGTTCGGAATCGGTGTAAAACTGTAGGTCCCAATCAGTGAGTGAAAACTGGAAAGCGCACAGCTCAGTGACTGTGAGAAGTTCTCCCCGGTCCCTTCATGGGATGTAATGGGAAACCATTTATTTATTTTATTTTTTAAAGGAAGCTTACCGATGAGGGACTTAAACCAGTCTGATATGCAGACTACGTTATAATACTTCGTAGGGAAAGGATCCTAATCAATTATGCAGAGAGGCCAGAGGGCACTGAATATAGCATACATCTCGGCACAGCCAAGAGGCTTAAATCCGGACAAAACGGAAATATGTCTATTCACAATGAAAACGGAAATCTCAGAGTTTGAAGAGCCACGATTCCTGCAAAAAAACGATTAAAATATACTATAAGGTTAAATACTTAGGGGTAGATGAGAAATTGAATTGGAAGCACCACATAGAGGACAGGGCCATTAAGGCCCACAGATGTTGGTCGCTATGCAGAAGGGCTATAGGATCCAAATGGGGCCTCACCCGGAAATAACACACTGTCTCTATAGATGCGTAATTGGGCCCGTACTAACATTTGCTTCTGTAGTATGATGAAAATGCAATATCGCGATACCGCAGAGTTCAACGAATGTGATGCATTGGTATTACCGGTGCAAAGAGGACAACCTCTACAAAGGTCATGCAGACTAGTTTATGTGTCAAGGCCGCCCTTGCGGAAAAACGCCTACAGGCAACAGGTGAATGGATCAACAGGGATCTTAAGTCGAAACACCAACGGATAACGGAGGCTTGGCCGGTTTCACGCAAGATGAGAGTGAATCGGATTGAATACCCGCGTTAAGAGTTAAATCGAATTTGTGGGTAAGTTTTCAAAAATGAATTTTCTACTAAAATCGCAAAATATTTGATTCTGAAATTCGTCTGAATTGTATGGAATAGGGTTTTCTATAGCACGTGCTGACCCCTTTCTAATGGTATATGTGGAGTTGCGGCAGTTTCCCAGTTCGAACACAGTGGTCAAAAATCTGTTAAAAATTAATTTATTAACACTAAATCTCAAAAAATCCTTTTCTAAAATTTGACTGGATGGTATGGAATAGTTACGGTATTTGAGGTTGTGGCAGTTTGTCTCGTTTGCACACAGTGGGCATAAATGTTGCGAAAAAATTTTTGTAATTGTCTTAATTTTCCGCACTTGTAACCTTTTTATGCACACAAAAAAATAGTAACAGTTTTATTGCCTTTGCCGCCATAGGTAATTTATTTTTGTATGAAATTCAATAAAATACAATATATTGCCCACATGAGTTGGTATTTTATACACCCCAGTTTTACCTATTGGCGTTGTAAATCTATACTATAAGTCGTAATATTTTTTTTCGAAAATTTAATTTGTCAGTCAACATTGTCACACAAATTAATTGTGAAAAAGGTAAGTACAATATGAAGTTAACAATGATAGACGGTGCGGTTTTAAATGTATTAAATGAAAACAAAAGTAGTTCAACTTGCGTTTTGTGTGGAGCAAAGCCATCCGAAATGAATAGAATGTCAATTTTTGAAAGGCCTGTCAATGAAGGGTGCTACAAATACGGATTGTCGACATTGCCCGCGTGGATAAAGTGTTTTGAATGTATTCTACATATTGCGTATAAACAATCCATCAAAGCATGGCGAAAACCAGGAAAGAAATTTTTCAATTATTTTAAGTACACTGTCATGTGGGCGCAATATTAATATTCCAAATTTTGAGAACCTCTTAAAAGAAACTGCACTTCTTTACTTCAGATTGTATCCTCGGTACTATATGCCTGCAACAGTGCACAAAATTTTAATTCACGCCACAAAATTATAAGAAATGCCTGGTTAAGGCATACAAGAAAAACAGGTAGGGTTCAATCTAATAAGGACCTAATAGTTTATCTTATAATACAGTCCGAACCATCAATTTCGATGTATAGTCAGAAAAAACTTTTTAAAAACTACGATAAGAATGATATAAGCATGTATGTAATTGAAAGAGAAGATGGTACGAACATAGTGTCTAGCAATGGTATGATAGAGGCATCTGAGCGTGATATTACCAGCGATGATGATTACAATATTTATGTTATGTAGTATTAATTTATTAATGTATATATTAATTTATGTTTAATAATAATTTAAGTATTGTTTTTTTTTTGTCAGTTGTATGAATAATTAATCAGTTTTAGGAGGTATACCCATATTTATGTTTTCAAGTATATAAAGTGATAAAATTTATGTTTGATAACTTAAATAATTGTTTTAATTGTGGTAAAATGCTTGGATTTTACATGTCTTTAAGGATGTATGGGAAAGCTAATGACGAAAGTTTTTTTTGCATTGAATAAAAAGTAAAATGTGTATAGTTACACATAAAATCCATTATAAGTAATTTGTGTGCCAAATTAAATAAGAAAATTATATTGGTTTGCTCTTATTTTTACTTTTTTAAAAAAGGATATTTTCGAGGTAGGCGTATCCTTGCCCCGAATTAAACGAAATTTGGACTAAGCATTAAAGATATTTAAACTAACGTATATACGAAATTTCATTAAGTTATTATTTTTTTTACATGAGTTATGACATTTTTTAATTCAAGATATATGGGAAGGACACGAATCCTTGGATCTAAAATTACAAAATTTTAGGTAACTATATGTAGAGTCCATCATTGTTGAATTGTTCTTTTCCTCCTAACTTAAATACAAGTATATTGAAAACATAGTATGTAAATTATTTTATGTTTCACATTTGTATTGACAAAGAAAATTTCGATTATTCAATTTTCATATTCTGTACTGATAGCACGTATTTTAGAATTGTTAATAAAAATAGATTTTTACCAAATATAATTCGTGCACTACAATTTGGCGATCCTGCATCGAACCATATATGCAACAATAAGAATGTCAAAAACATTTGCATTGGTTTATATTAAATAAAATA
This sequence comes from Phaonia tiefii, assembly GCA_963931995.1. Classification (NCBI taxonomy): domain Eukaryota; kingdom Metazoa; phylum Arthropoda; class Insecta; order Diptera; family Muscidae; genus Phaonia; species Phaonia tiefii. Next base: position 295,566,255 of record OZ008369.1, on the reverse strand, counting down.
AATCCAACGAGAAACGGAAGTTAAATTATTATCAATAATAAAGAGGATAAGATCCCGAAGAAACATAAATAATTGTTCATCCAGAGAAGCAATTTCCTTACAAACTTATTAATTGGATCTAAGGGATGAGATTGTTGTGTTTTCATGAAGTTGATGAAGATATTTCCAGCCAGACGTGAATGGGAGAATAAATCTTGGAGTTCAATACCCTTTAAATTTATAACCTATTAAGACTAGGACCGGCTCTGGCAACAGAAATTTCAATTACGGATCCAGAAACCAAATGTATATATTTCAACTCTTCAGCATCAGAACTTAAAGCTTGTTTACCAGATAAGTTGCATTCATATTTATATACTTATATAATACACTAACTAATACAGTAATTCATCTTACTTCAAATTTAATATTTTCTTCAAATCGTCTTACTTCAAATTAGATCATATTTAATATTATTGTGATCCCATCCCAGTTAGGCGGATTTATTAAATTTGTTTTTCATACATACATTTATAACATGAAAAGAACACGTCGTGGTATGATTGTAAATGATCAAATATCTCCAGTTATCATTGATAACATGGTAGTTAATAATCCTGAAATACAAACACAGTCCAATAACACACCTTCAATCAATACAGAGACACAAAATAATTTTGCGGGTTCTACATCTGAAAGGGCTATAATGTTTCCATGTCGGCCGTTAAAATTACCTAGCTTTTGGTCTGAATGTCCAGATGCATGGTTTATTCATGCTGACGTTGAACTTTCATTGAACAATATTTTTGATGATACTATCAGATATCATCATGTAATAGCCTCTTTACCTCAAGATATTATAACTAAAGTTTTGGATGTAATACAATTTTCTCCTTCGGAAAACAAATATGCACATATGAAAAAAGTTTTGTGTAATAGATTTTCTATCAGCGAAGATTCTCGTTTGGAACGATTGTTCTCGAATTCTTATATTGGGGATCGGAAACCTTCGGAATTTTTCCGAGACTTGAAAATTCTAGCTGGTTCAGATAATATTATTAACCTTGATTTACTTTACAAATTGTGGCTTCGAAAATTACCACAGAATATTCAAATACAGATGATGTCTTGTGTATCCCTAGATCTTGAGGAAAGAATGTTACTTGCTGATAAAATTTATGAAGTGTGTTCAAAATCTCAAGTGTCTGCTGTAGGTCATGGCTCAGATGAGGGTATCGAACATTCAGTTCAAAAATTGTCGGAAATGACTAAATATCTTTGTGAAAATTTAAACAAAATATCTTTAGAAGTCGCAGAATTGAAAAGTAGAAGGCCTTCTCGGGATAGAAATATGCTAGACTTTCGTGATCAACCACACGGTCGTGCAACTTCTCGTAACGGTCGTGAGGGGTTTTGCTGGTATCATTTCAGATTCGGCAACAAGGCCCTGAAATGTATACAACCATGTCGGTATCCTAACCAGGTTAAAAGTTACAATGCAAATAACTCTTTAAATTAAATACATCCATCATGACGGTGGCTGATGATGGATCAGAGGTTAAACCTGGAAGCCGCCTATTCTTTTTTGATTCCAATAACAAGCTAAATTTTTTAATTGATACAGGTGCAGTTGTTTCTGTAGTTCCATATTCTAGATTTAAGTCATTATCCAGGAATTCGGATTTAGAGCTTTCAGCCGCAAATGGATCTGTCATTCGAACTTTTGGTACGAAGCTTTTCAAAATTGATTTAGGGCTTCGTAGAGAATTTGAATTTCCCTTTCTTATCGCTGACGTCGATACTCCAATTATAGGTTTTAACTTTCTCGAAAAATTCGGAATTGTCGTTGATGCTAAAAACAAACAACTTATCGATGCAAAGACTTCTTTAACAGTTCATTGTTCGTCTGGATTCAGCTCCATTTATTCACTTAAACCTAAAATTTCAGAGATAAGTAAGTATCACGAAATAGTGAGAGATTTCCCCGCTGTTACTGCAGAACCCGATTATACCAAGATGGTGAAACATAATACGGTTCATCGTATAGTGACTAAAGGAAATCTTCCATTTTGTAGACCACGACGACTTGACCCAATAAAACTTAAGATAGCCAAGAATGAATTTGAGTACTTAGTTAAAATAGGTGTCTGTAGACCATCTTCTTCTCCAACCGCATCACCTTTGCATCTTGTACCTAAAAAAGAAGTAAATGACTGGAGACCTTGCGGTGATTACAGGAGACTAAATTGTGTAACAGTACCAGATCGTTACCCTCTACCTCACATCCATGATTTAAGTATCGATTTGAAGAATAAAACTGTATTTTCAAAGCTGGATCTAGTGAGAGCATACCATCAGATTCCAATAGCTGAAGAAGATGTTCCAAAGACAGCAATAACTACTCCATTTGGAATGTTCGAGTTTGTAAGAATGCCTTTTGGATTAAGGAATAGTGCTCAAACTTTTCAACGTTTCATAAACGAAGTATTTTTTGACCTTGACTTCGTTTTTACATATATTGATGACATTTTGATAGCCAGCACAGACGAAACACAACATATTGAGCACTTGAAAATAGTTTTTGCAAGATTAGAGAAGTACTCACTGAATATTAAAATGTCTAAGTGTACATTTGGTGCTTCGTCAGTAGATTTTTTAAGCTACCACATTAATTCAGAAGGCATTCAACCTTCCGAGGAAAGAGTAAAAGCAATTTTGGACTTTGAAAAACCAAAATCAGTTTCTAAATTACAAAAGTTTATCGGAATGGTTAACTATTATCATCGCTACGTACCAATGTTAGCCGCAGAGCTTAGTCCCATTTACGATATTCTCACAACAGCTAATAAAAACAGTGATAAAAAGCTTGTGTGGAATGAAATTGCTACTAAGGCATTCGAACACGTTAGACAGCTTTTTATGAAACAGACTCTACTTACCCATTTCGACGAAAATTGTAAATTGTCATTGGCTGTAGATGCGTCAAATGTGGCCATAGGCGCTGTCCTACAACAAGTTGATCATAATGGTGTGAGTGAACCATTGGCTTATTTTTCTAACAAAATTAGTTTAACAGAACAAAAGTATTCCACTTTTGACAGAGAACTGTTAGCGATTTATAGAGCTATTAAACATTTTAGGCATTTCCTCGAAGGTCGAGATTTTGAAATTTTTACAGATCATAGGCCACTCACATTTGTGCTAAATTCGAAAGCTGATCGATCTCCCAGACAAACACGGCAACTAGATTATATTGCACAATTTACGGATAAAATACAATACGTTCCTGGAAAGGAAAACGTGGTGGCGGATTCTCTATCCCGAATCCCAGAAATCGACTTAATTACAACTCGTGATATAAGTATGGAAACTCTACATAGAGAACAACAAACAGATATGGTTTTGAAATCTATCGTTACTGACCCTAGCGCAAAATTTAATTTGAAGGAGATAATAGTACCCCCTGACAACTCTAAGATTTGGTGCGACGTATCGACAAAATATCCTAAACCATATCTTCCGCCAAGTTTGCGTAAAACTGTTTTTGAGAAGATTCATTCCTTATCGCACCCAGGATCTCGACCGACAAGGAATTTAATTCAGTCTAAGTATTTCTGGCCAAAAATGAGAAATGATATAAATCGATGGGTAGCAGGATGTCATGCTTGCCAGATTTCTAAAATAAACCGATATACAAAATCACCAGTTCAACATATTGAAATGCCAAAAAATCGTTTCGAACACATACATATACTGTGAGAGTCAAAATAAAGTAAACACCAAATATTTTCATACGTCTCGTCTTATTACAATTACATAAATAATGGTATAGAAAAAGTAATATTGCAAAATTAATTAGTAATTAAACCAGATTATATTTCATTAAAACTATTGGCGATAAGAAAAAAAAATTAGGGAAAAATAGACTTTTATAAAAGAACATCAAATTTTACGCGTCAAAATAAAGTAAACAGTGTCATCTCCTTTACACGAAACATCGTTAAGATCTTAAAGTGGTGGCAACTCCTTTATAGTTTTTTTTGTGTATATTTGGAGAAAGCGCCGAATTAGTGTTGTAACCCAATTTCAGCAGAAAAAAGCCGTTATTAATAAAAAAACAACGTGAAATAGCAATGGGAAAACAAACGTCAGTGGACACTCGTAAAATCATAATAGATTTGCATAAAAAAGGTAAATCTTTGCGTGCAATAGGTGAAATTGTTGGAAGAAACCATTGCACAGTAAAAAAAATAATAGACAAGTATGCCAAACATAGCACAGTGGAGAATTTGCCAGGTGCAGGGCGGCCAAAGCGTCTCTCGGAAACAGAAATAAGAGCTGTGGTCAGAGAAGTGAAGGCAAATCCAGCGTCGAGTGCTGTAAAAATAGCAGATAAAATTACACAAACCTCTGGAAAATCAGTAAGTGCTAGCACCATTAGAAGATCGCTGCACAAAAATGGCTTACATGGACGGGTACCACGGAAGAAACCTTACATATCGAAGGTCAACCAAGCTAAACGTTTGAATTTCGCCAAAAAATATAAGAATGAGGCTCCAAACTTTTGGGAAAACATATTGTTCACCGACGAGAGTAAGTTTGAAATTTTTGGTGTTAAAAAACCTCCAAAAATATGGAGATGCAAAAATGAAGCTTTCAACGATAAGAATGTGGTCAAAACTATTAAACATGGTGGAGGCTCCGTTATGGTCTGGGGATGCATGGCGGCATCAGGGGTCGGGAATCTAGTTTTTATCGAGTCAACAATGAAAAAGGAAGATTATCTAAACATTTTAAAAAACAATGTTGGCCCTAGTGTACACAAATTGGGCTTATCTCAGAGATGGATATTCCAACAGGACAACGATCCTAAACATTCGTCCAAAATTGTGAAGGAGTGGTTGCTCTATCGGACCCCGAAAACGCTAGATCATCCCCCGCAGTCCCCAGACCTTAACCCCATAGAGCACTTATGGGAGCATCTGGACAAAAAAATTAGAGAAAGGCCCATTTCTTGCAAAGATGACCTAAAAATCGCATTACAGGACGAATGGAGTAAAATCTCGCCTGATGTTACAAAAACACTTGTCGACTCAATGCCTAGAAGACTAGCAGAAGTTATAAAGTCAAAAGGAAAACAAACTAAATATTAAATATAAATGTAAATCTTCTATTTGTAAAAGTGTTTACTTTATTTTGACGCGTAAAATTTGTGTATTTTTAGTAAAACGTGAATTACTTTCTAACGTGACTTCTTTTCCCCTAATATTTTCATGAATTTAATTCTTATTTAAAAAATAATGAATTTTGCAATATTGTTTTGTCTGTATAACTTAAAATCTTAATGTAATAAAACAATGTTTAAACATGTGTATGGTGTTTACTTTATTTTGACTCTCACAGTAGATATTGTTGGTCCTCTTCCTGTTTCCAATGGTTTCAAATATATTTTGACAATTATGGATCGATATTCTCGCTGGCCAGAGGCTTACCCATTACGTGATATTACCGCAAAATCTGTTGCGAAAACGTTTGTTGAAAATTATATACCGCGTTTTGGAGTACCGATCAGAATTACGGCTGACCAAGGTACTCAGTTCACTTCGAGCCTTTTCCGTGAATTGACATCATTGCTTGGGACGCATAAGATACATACTACACCATATCATCCACAAGCGAACGGTATTCTAGAGCGGTTTCATAGGCAGCTTAAAACCGCTTTGATTACATCATCTAATTCTGTGAGATGGTCTGAAATGTTATCTTTCGTATTGTTAGGGCTGCGAACCTCAGTCAAAGCTGATTTAAAATGTTCACCAGCTGAGTTACTTTATGGGCAAGCTCTTCGGATACCAGGAGAATTGGTGGTAGAAAATGATTCTGTTGTCCCTGTAGAAGAGACTTTACAGAGGTTAAGAGACTATTTTTCGACGGTCAGATCAAAGGTAGTGTACCACAATGTTGACAAACATTATATTCCTAGACATCTTTCTAGTTGTGATTACGTTTATGTACGGGCTCATAATGTCACGGGCTTAAATGCGCCATTTGAGGGACCATTTCGTGTCATTAAAAGAAATGACAAGGTTTTCACAATTCAAAAGGGTAATTTAATTAAAACCTATAACATAGATCTTGTGAAACCAGCATTTATATTAGATAATGAAGACGCTAATGTACCTTCAACAAATACAAAACAAAATAAAACTGTTACATTCAGGATTAATTAACAGTTTGTCGTTCGGATTTCTTTAATGAACATTTTAATTTTTCTCGTTTATACTGGGAGGGGAGTACTGTAGAGTCCATCATTGTTGAATTGTTCTTTTCCTCCTAACTTAAATACAAGTATATTGAAAACATAGTATGTAAATTATTTTATGTTTCACATTTGTATTGACAAAGAAAATTTCGATTATTCAATTTTCATATTCTGTACTGATAGCACGTATTTTAGAATTGTTAATAAAAATAGATTTTTACCAAATATAATTCGTGCACTACACTATATTTTATCAATTAAATCATGTGTGCCAAATTTCAGGATTTTCTGACAACTCCTTCTATTTTTGGCCACTCGTTATATGAAACCACGACACTGTGCGACGTCACTCGGAATTTACTTGATTTATATGTTCATATTCAATAAATGTGTTAAATAAAAAATTTATATCTTTTGTAAGAAACATTTTCTTTATGATGATTGTTAATTAAACAAACAAGAATGGAATTTCAGCCACAGAAAATGGTAAAATTAGCAAATAATAAATGGTAAATTAATATAGGTAAAGTAGCAAACTATGCTTGCTAGTTTACCAAAAATTTTAGGTATTTTTTCGAACATAGAAATTACCTAAAATTTTTGGTATTATTAAACACAAAACAAAGGAGATGCCATGTTGCCTATGCCAACAACAACATTTATAGGCAATATTACCAACATTTTTCTTTGTGTGTGTCTTAATGTCGCTGGCTGCGACTTGAGCTATTCACTGCGGGGATAGCGAATTTAACTAATCACCAAATAAAACACGGCATTAGAGTCATAAGTAGCTGGTGTAGTGTTTATTTCAAAAAAAAAAAAATTACAATAAAAAATACGAACAAAAAAATATATCACACGACTGCTTAATCTTTATCCCCAGCTTTGGTGGAGCCCTACAACTTGGATTCGAGCCACGTCAAACACTTCCTCGAACCGTTTAGCCTCTTGGTCGACATCAACAAAATTCTTCCCTTTGCCACTGCGTATCTTCAATGGGGTACCACGCCGATTTATAAAATTTCTTATGGCCAAGATACAAGCATCTCTTGAAAGATTAGAGACCACCTCCAAATGCACTGCTCTGATAGTTAGGCAGATGAACGGAACTACCTGCGCTTTTCGTGGAGACGTCCAATAGCAACGTTGACTGGCTCAGAGCAATCCACACCAGTGTAGGTAAATGGCCGCACATATAGGGTCAGTCTGCCCGTTGGCAAGGGACCCATGTAGGGTGACTCGACGTATTTTGCAAATATTGCAATTTGAGACACACTTACTCAGAGTACTCCCAGGGTGTGGAATCCAAAACGTTCTTCCTATTTCACCCAATGTAGCTTCAAAGTTTTAATGTTTCATGTTCTTATGCACATGAGCCACAATAAGTTCGGTTAGGTGATGACTGGACGACAAAATGATGGGGCTGCTGGGCTCTAATTGTAACCAGCTGCAGCATCGATACTATATACTCGGAGACAATTGTTTTCCTAAATATACGGCGAAAGAGTATACAGGTCGTTACATTTCGGTATGTTACCACCAGATCTTACAATTTTGAATTCTTCAAGCAACTTTGAGGGAGTGTTCTTTCAATATAGTCCACATCAATCTAGTTTCAAATACGGCGGCTTGTAGTTCCAGTCGGGGAATGGTCATGGTCTTTATTGGAGCACATTCAGACTTAGCTGATAGAAAGGAAACACCAATTTCTTCATACGGCACCAAATGCGTCTTCACTGACATCGACAAACACATGTAGCTCCCATACACCAGGCATACCATTTCCGTAATAAAGACGTGGTTCAGGACATGAGCAACGTTATTCAGCTCCCGGCGCCAATTATTCTATATAACTTTTAGTCCCTAAGTCAATTTTTTGTCCCAACGTGTGTTGCTTCTCCAAATTTCTCTCAAGAACAATTATAAAGTTATCATAAAATGGCACAAAGCCCCAATTGGATCATATACGGGCATGATAACACTGAGCAGCTCACGTTTTGTGGGATACCCTATGCCGTTTATGATTTCTGCATTTACTCGATGAAATTTAAAAATAAATTTGAATGCGTCGTCACCCGGATGCCAATACATGCCTAGAATCTTTTCTACGGATGGCTCAAATTAATTTAAAGCTCCTTCAAAACTGACGTTCTGATCCGAATCACCTTCAAGAGCCACGATCACATCTGACGAGTTTGTTGTAATACGACGCAGTTCAAAACCAGCAGACTTATGTATATCACGAGCTTCCTTCGCTATTTCGATAGCTTTTGATGCGTCGTCAAAACTGTCCACATAATCGTCAGCATAATGGTGATCCAATAGTGACTTCACGGCTCTTATGGAACGATCTCGATATTACAGAGCATTTTTCTCCTTCACATATTGGGCAACAGGCAGCTCCGAACGTCATCACGACCATTTCATAACTATCTGGTTGACGAATTGCATTTTCGCGCCACAAAAATTTCTGGGAACATCGATCTTCTGGAACCACGATGATTAGGTGGAACGTTTATTTTATGTCTACACAAACACCTACTACACCAACCTGACAATTGAATAGTACTGAAGGCAACGGCTTATATTGTTGAGACCCTTTCAATAACTTAGAATTTAATGAGACTCCTTTGTTGGCAGCTGCACAAAATATCAAACGAATTTTCCCTGGCTTATTGGGATTAACAACTCCAAAATGGAGCAAGTACCACGTCCTCGGGTTACAGGCTTGAGCCTCATTTGGTGGCAATTTCCGTACATACAATTCTTTTTATATGCCACGCCAAAATCGTGATTCGTCTTCATCTTTCGGCAGGGCTACATCATTTTGGCACCACAGTAGTTTAGATTGAAATCTTCCGACAACCCTCTTTGTAGAACTTTCCAAAATATTCTGAGCACTGGTAGATCCTTGACGCCAAAATTCTGTCTCAAAAAAGCTTGCCCCAAATCATTCAAATTGTCCGGCTGAGCTGTCAGCAAACAAGTGCGGGCTGTAGAGTGACCTCCATCCATTTTCCCGAAAACGACACACCCCAAAGGGAATTTGGCAGCTTATTAGTCGTGTTTTGGTTACAAGCAAGCGATTATCGCTTGCTACGTCGCAAAGAAAACGGCTATTTCGCGACCATTGTCCAAAAGAGCATAAGTCTCCACAACACAATTTGGCCCATAAAGTTTCACTGGTAGCACTCTAAACAGCAGTTCACTTTTTTCACTTATGCTTGAGATATAACTTAAAACTGGTTCACCAATCGGACCACTATCAGCTGATAATACATTTGAGTAATTATTTCCACTTGAGGCTCTAGGCTGATCTGCATGCAATAAGTTGTTATGTTTCCTTCGGCAATTGTTCACTTGACACTCTTTATGCCGGCGGCAATCTATGCTCGAGTCTCCTTCATTAAGGCATGAGAAACATAACCGCAACTTTGTCATATCACTCCATCTGTTCTGCACACTCAGTGATAAAAATGTCTTGCACTCAAATGTTCTATGTTGTCCCGGGCAATCGGCACATTGTATCTCTTTCCGTTGAACATCGGATGCATAAAGAATCACTTTCTTTTTTTACTCACTGTTGTTTGAGCGACTGGTATTTACACTGGTTGTCTGAATACTCCGTACCAAACTATGAATACTCCGTACCAAACTATGTCCACCACAGTGGGACACTGGCGTATATTAGCTGCATATTGGGCCCAATCTAAACGGAGGCTTATGGGGAGTTTATGTTTCAACTGTTCCATCAATGTTGGGTTTGACAAATGCTGATGCCCATTTGCATTTTCTAAAAATGCTGCTAAATTTCTCACATTGACAGCAAATGGTATCACCTTATCCATAGCATTCTCTCCAATTGGCAAAATTTTTCGTACTTGTTGCAGCTGGCATCTTATCAGCAATTCTGGTCGACCATAGTGGAATTTAAGTTGTTCAATAACAGTGGGAACATTATTTGGATGGATTAGTATAGACTTGACGCACTCCCGGTTATCACCTTTCAATGTCTTTTGTAAACAATAAAATAAATAAATGGCTTCCCATTACATTCCATGAAGGAATTGGGGAGAACTTCTCACAACCAGTGAGCTGTGCGCTTTCTAGTTTTATACTCGCTGACTGGGACCTACAGTTTTCACACCGATTCCTAACGGTATTTTGAGCAGCTTTTTCAGGGGCTAAATACTCGACAGTGTCGCCGTCACTGTGCGAGGTGACCTCCGCCGAAAGAAATTTGAGGTGGTCAGAGCAGTGATCGAACCCATGATCTCATGTACACTACCCGTTGCACCACCGACGCAAACAACGCAAACAATTTTAAAAATTGCTATACAAATACACGGCAGTGGAGTGATCAAAGGCATATGAAAACATCGGTCAATCTTCCGGGGCACCATTAAATTCCGATACGGCGCTGCCGGCATCTTATACCTTGCTGTCGGCTACTGTACGTTTAGCGACTGCGCTGCTAACAGATGCTGCTGATATACATATCATGGCGCCATTACTTGCAAAGGAATCTTAAATGTCCTCAGCGCCGCTTCTATTGATACCACCCGCGACACTGTTAACCGACATAACTCGCTACTCGATGTCCTCATACTTGTTGAGATGTTTAAATTATTTAATTGTAGCTGATTTTAGGGCTCGTTGGGCATTGAAAAGTTGCGCCTGCAAAACATCGATTTGATGCTGAAGGTTGTCCTTGACTGGCTGGCCAACTAAATTGGCAACAAATTTGGACCAGGATTATGCTTACCTGACGTCGTCTGAACCGTCTCGGCTGTGGTGAAGAACACGGATGATGGTCTGGCAGTAGATGAACTTGTATTGGCAGGAATGGAACTGTTCCGGCAGGCATGGAACTGTTGAGTGTACTTACTGAGGAGGGCAACGAGTCGGCAATTGTCAGGCTCCGCGGGTTTGTGAAACGACAAAATCGCACAAATTTGTCGCTGACGGCGACTTGAGCTATTCACTGCGGGAATAGCAAATTTAACTAATCACCAAATGAAACACGGTAATAGTCTCATACATATATAGCTGGTTAGCGTTTATTTCTAAAAAAATTAAAATATGTAGTTATAATAAAAAGTCTTTATCCCCAACAAACTGACTTAACTGCTTTGCTGGAGCCCAACTCCTTTCCAACACAACAAGTACAATGTAGGGACAAAGTGGGTCTTAACAAATGACGACACAAAAGGGATTTAAAAACCCAAACAAATGATCATTATAGGGCAAACAAATCATAACAAATTAATGATCATAATCAAACCAAATGCTAATAATATTGTTACGAATTTCCTTATTCGTCCTTTTTGCGTTGTTTTATTCCCAATAATAAAACAAGGTTCGTTTTTAATTACGATAATTACAACGGTATCACTTCCTTTTATTTATTTATACAGTACAACAGTTTACTTTATTTATAACACGTTAACAAGTCTTGTATTTTACTATCAATTCGCGTTGCTTACTTTACGGGGTTTAATCACAAACTGAACTCTCCATTCCAAAGACCTCCGCTATTTATACCAACTCACCATACACAAATGAAGGTACATATATCTAGCGAATTCAAGAACCTTCTAGAAAATAGATGTTGTTGTTTATCTTTGTAGAACATTCTCCTACACAGGAGAATTATCTTTACTGAGGTGAATTCATGCTACTGGTTTAGCGAGCTGGTACGTTGTTACAATGCATACTTTCAGGCGCAGCACTTACCGCCTGTTGTTTACATACTGTTAGTAGAGTCATTAACAGTAAGCAAAAGCTTTTACTTATTCGTAACACTGCCCCCCACTTAAGCCTGTTCGTCCCGAGCAGGCTCAACCCTCCGTTTTCCATACAGAGCTAGTCTTTCCAAATGCACGACTTTCATTTTAGCTCTTGGACTTTGGCTTTTCTGGATTCGATAAACCACGTCATTTATTCGTTTGACAACCTTGTAAGGGCCTTCCCAGTGAGTCTGAAGTTTTGGAGATAAACCCTTCTTGCGCTGTGGGTTGAACAGCAAAACTAGCTCGCCTTCATGAAATCCTTCGGAATTTGCCGCTTGGTCGTACCTGGCTTTCATCTTATTACTGACCAACTTCATTCTGCTGCGAACAAACTCGTGAAGTTCGCTAAGCTCCCCTGGGATACCATCATTCTCCCCACTGTCGGATGTTAGGCAGTTGCCAAACTCCAAATTTCTAGGGAGCTTTAACTCTGTCCCAAAGACGGCACTAGCTGGTGTTCGGGCAGTGGTATCCTGGGTGGCCGACCGGTATGCTAGAAGGAATTTTGGTATGCGTTCGTCCCAGAATTTTCTATCCTTACTGACGATCTTGCTCAAATATTCTTCAAGAGCATGATTAAATTTCTCTACCGTACCGTCAGTCCGAGGACGCACTGATGTCGTTCTTATACCACGAATTCCACTCCTCTCGCATATTTCTTTCAAGATCGCAGATTCAAAATTTCTACCCTGCTCCGAATGCAGTTCTAAAGGGACACCAAAACGACTTATCCAGTTGTTCACCATAGCTTTGCTTATTGTTTTCGCTTCTTTATTTGGAATAGCGTACACCTCGGGCCATTTACTGAAGTAGTCCATAACGACTAGGGCATATTGGTTCCCAGAGCTACTCGTTGGATATGGACCAGCCACACTCATGGATATTCGCTCGAAGGGAGCACTTGGGCTCTCCTGATGTCTCTGTTCGCAACTCCTCCGCGTTGGTCCTTTAGTTGTCATGCACTGGGTGCAGCCTGCAATCCACTCGGATACAGCTTTTTGACGACCAACCCAATAGAAACGTTCCCTTAGTTTCTCCATAGTTTTGCCTTTTCCGAGGTGCCTACCACTCGGACCATTATGAGATTCTGCAATTATCTCTTTCACTTTCAAGGCAGGTACCACAATTAGATTTTTCTCCGTTTTACCATCTTCACTTTCCCATACACGGTATAGACAGCCATCTAGTAATCTCAGGCTATTCCACTGGGCCCAATATGATTTTAAAACGGGGCTTTCTGAAGCGATTTCATTCCGCGTTAATTGTCTATCCTCTTCCTTTGCCAAAATAATTTTTGCCAATACAGGATCACTTCTCTGTGCCGTGAACCACTCGTCGTCGGATTCAATTCTCAGGGATCGGACGTCAATAATTTGCTCTTTGATCTCAGCCTTAAAATCCTGTTTAGGCTCGATTACATGTGGACGGTCATTTACTCGTCCGGTATCGGCCGCTATCGCTGGAGATCTTGACCGTTTTCTCAGGTCTCTACAGTCACGCCCTATATGGCCACGTTCGCCATGACTGTCACCTTTCAATTTTGTTGCTTGCCATAGCGCTTTCGTGAGAATCCGAATCACTTCCTTCAGTTCGCTAACGGCGCCTTTCAAATCTTTTGATTTGCGTTCCGTTTCTACCCTTCGCACATGATATGTCTGTTGACTGGCAACAACCCTCGCCGTCTCATTCGCCAAAGCGAATGAAACTGTTTCCACAAATGTAGCTTTTTGTGAGGCATACACCGAATATCTAACGTCAGGATCGTTAATGCCCCTAACAAATGCCTCTATCTTAAATTGCTCTAGGAAAGTTTGGGGTTCTCCAGGATATGCCATCAACACCAAACGTTCCACCTCGGTTGCGAAGTCCTGAAGCGTTTCATTATGCTTTTGCACTCGGCCTCTCAATTCCATGCGATATAAATCCTTCTTGTGATCGCCACCATACTTGCGTTGTAACGCAGCCAGTATATCCTCGTAGTTGTTTCTGGCACTGACGGGAATGCTCTGAAGGACTTCTGCTGCGTTGCCTTTCAGTGCTAAAATTAGCTCAACGGCTTTGTCGTTGCTGTTCCACAAGTTCTTAATTGCGACCATTTCGAATTGGAATTTAAAAACATCGAAAGGTGTAGAGCCATCGAAACTGGGAGCTTTCAATCTACTAGAGCCTTCAGAAATTACTCGCACCGGACCCTCTTGCAACTGAAGTTCATTCATTTTCCTTTGCAATTCGCTTACATCGTTTTTTAGTTCCCGTTCGACTTCCTCGAACTTATGTTCGACTTCTTCAATTTTCTGCCCCATTTCCTCGATTTTTTCTTCAACCTTTTCGAATTTATCGTTCACTTGAATCTCCATATTGCTCACAACTTCGGAGATTTCTTGCAGTTTCTCATTTGTGGCATTTGATGTTTCTTGAATAATTCTAGAATTCTCGCCAAATTTCTTTTCAAGTTTTTCGTCCATAATTCTAGAATTCTCGTCCAATTTCTCGTTCATAATTCTAGAATTTTCACCAAATTTCTCATTCAGTTTGTCGTTAATTATTCGAGAATTTTCGCTCAATTTGGCCATCATGGCAGCAAACATTGTAGAAACATCTACATTACCAGTTGCTTCTTTTGCACAAACCTCCATTTCGTCTTTGCACTCGAACTGATATGTGTCAATGTTGATGTTTCGGCGTTTAAATTCTTCTATTAATCGCCTCTGCAGCTCTACTTTATTACCAGCTGTCGGTTGATCCAATTTACTCAACTCCTTTTTTAGTTGTTCAACTTTGAGTTCTTCAAACTTCATCGTTGTCCTTAATTCGTAATTTCACTTCTGACACCAATGTTACGAATTTCCTTATTCGTCCTTTTTGCGTTGTTTTATTCCCAATAATAAAACAAGGTTCGTTTTTAATTACGATAATTACAACGGTATCACTTCCTTTTATTTATTTATACAGTACAACAGTTTACTTTATTTATAACACGTTAACAAGTCTTGTATTTTACTATCAATTCGCGTTGCTTACTTTACGGGGTTTAATCACAAACTGAACTCTCCATTCCAAAGACCTCCGCTATTTATACCAACTCACCATACACAAATGAAGGTACATATATCTAGCGAATTCAAGAACCTTCTAGAAAATAGATGTTGTTGTTGTTGTTTATCTTTGTAGAACATTCTCCTACACAGGAAAATTATCTTTACTGAGGTGAATTCATGCTACTGGTTTAGCGAGCTGGTACGTTGTTACAATGCATACTTTCAGGCGCAGCACTAACCGCCTGATGTTTACATACTGTTAGTAGAGTCATTAACAGTAAGCAAAAGCTTTTACTTATTCGTAACAATATAATTACAAAAAACAAAGAAGGCAAATGAATAGAAACAAAAATATAAGTAAATACAATAACAAAACATGAGCATCAGTGACACTTCGATTGATGTTTTTATAAACTTTTATGATAAGCTTATTGTACGTGATGTTTTCCAGTAAATATATTGTTACGAATAAGTAAAAGCTTTTGCTTACTGTTAATGACTCTACTAACAGTATGTAAACAACAGGCGGTAAGTGCTGCGCCTGAAAGTATGCATTGTAACAACGTACCAGCTCGCTAAACCAGTAGCATGAATTCACCTCAGTAAAGATAATTCTCCTGTGTAGGAGAATGTTCTACAAAGATAAACAACAACATCTAGTTTCTAGAAGGTTCTTGAATTCGCTAGATATATGTACCTTCATTTGTGTATGGTGAGTTGGTATAAATAGCGGAGGTCTTTGGAATGGAGAGTTCAGTTTTGTGATTAAACCCCGTAAAGTAAGCAACGCGAATTGATAGTAAAATACAAGACTTGTTAACGTGTTATAAATAAAGTAAACTGTTGTACTGTATAAATAAATAAAAAGGAAGTGATACCGTTGTAATTATCGTAATTAAAAACGAACCTTGTTTTATTATTGGGAATAAAACAACGCAAAAAGGACGAATAAGGAAATTCGTAACATTGGTGTCAGAAGTGAAATTACGAATTAAGGACAACGATGAAGTTTGAAGAACTCAAAGTTGAACAGCTAAAAAAGGAGTTGAGCAAATTGGATCAACCGACAGCTGGTAATAAAGTAGAGCTGCAGAGGCGATTAATAGAAGAATTTAAACGCCGAAACATCAACATTGACACATATCAGTTCGAGTGCAAAGACGAAATGGAGGTTTGTGCAAAAGAAGCAACTGGTAATGTAGATGTTTCTACAATGTTTGCTGCCATGATGGCCAAATTGGACGATAATTCTAGAATAATGAACGAGAAATTGGACGAGAATTCTAGAATTATGGACGATAAATTAAGCGAGAATTCTAGAATTATTCAAGAAACATCAAATGCCACAAATGAGAAACTGCAAGAAATCTCCGAAGTTGTGAGCAATATGGAGATTCAAGTGAACGATAAATTCGAAAAGGTTGAAGAAAAAATCGAGGAAATGGGGCAGAAGATTGAAGAAGTCGAACATAAGTTCGAGGAAGTCGAACGGGAACTAAAAAACGATGTAAGCGAATTGCAAAGGAAAATGAATGAACTTCAGTTGCAAGAGGGTCCGGTGCGAGTAATTTCTGAAGGCTCTAGTAGATTGAAAGCTCCCAGTTTCGATGGCTCTACACCTTTCGATGTTTTTAAATTCCAATTCGAAATGGTCGCAATTAAGAACTTGTGGAACAGCAACGACAAAGCCGTTGAGCTAATTTTAGCACTGAAAGGCAACGCAGCAGAAGTCCTTCAGAGCATTCCCGTCAGTGCCAGAAACAACTACGAGGATATACTGGCTGCGTTACAACGCAAGTATGGTGGCGATCACAAGAAGGATTTATATCGCATGGAATTGAGAGGCCGAGTGCAAAAGCATAATGAAACGCTTCAGGACTTCGCAACCGAGGTGGAACGTTTGGTGTTGATGGCATATCCTGGAGAACCCCAAACTTTCCTAGAGCAATTTAAGATAGAGGCATTTGTTAGGGGCATTAACGATCCTGACGTTAGATATTCGGTGTATGCCTCACAAAAAGCTACATTTGTGGAAACAGTTTCATTCGCTTTGGCGAATGAGACGGCGAGGGTTGTTGCCAGTCAACAGACATATCATGTGCGAAGGGTAGAAACGGAACGCAAATCAAAAGATTTGAAAGGCGCCGTTAGCGAACTGAAGGAAGTGATTCGGATTCTCACGAAAGCGCTATGGCAAGCAACAAAATTGAAAGGTGACAGTCATGGCGAACGTGGCCATATAGGGCGTGACTGTAGAGACCTGAGAAAACGGTCAAGATCTCCAGCGATAGCGGCCGATACCGGACGAGTAAATGACCGTCCACATGTAATCGAGCCTAAACAGGATTTTAAGGCTGAGATCAAAGAGCAAATTATTGACGTCCGATCCCTGAGAATTGAATCCGACGACGAGTGGTTCACGGCACAGAGAAGTGATCCTGTATTGGCAAAAATTATTTTGGCAAAGGAAGAGGATAGACAATTAACGCGGAATGAAATCGCTTCAGAAAGCCCCGTTTTAAAATCATATTGGGCCCAGTGGAATAGCCTGAGATTACTAGATGGCTGTCTATACCGTGTATGGGAAAGTGAAGATGGTAAAACGGAGAAAAATCTAATTGTGGTACCTGCCTTGAAAGTGAAAGAGATAATTGCAGAATCTCATAATGGTCCGAGTGGTAGGCACCTCGGAAAAGGCAAAACTATGGAGAAACTAAGGGAACGTTTCTATTGGGTTGGTCGTCAAAAAGCTGTATCCGAGTGGATTGCAGGCTGCACCCAGTGCATGACAACTAAAGGACCAACGCGGAGGAGTTGCGAACAGAGACATCAGGAGAGCCCAAGTGCTCCCTTCGAGCGAATATCCATGAGTGTGGCTGGTCCATATCGGTCCAACGAGTAGCTCTGGGAACCAATATGCCCTAGTCGTTATGGACTACTTCAGTAAATGGCCCGAGGTGTACGCTATTCCAAATAAAGAAGCGAAAACAATAAGCAAAGCTATGGTGAACAACTGGATAAGTCGTTTTGGTGTCCCTTTAGAACTGCATTCGGAGCAGGGTAGAAATTTTGAATCTGCGATCTTGAAAGAAATATGCGAGAGGAGTGGAATTCGTGGTATAAGAACGACATCAGTGCGTCCTCGGACTGACGGTACGGTAGAGAAATTTAATCATGCTCTTGAAGAATATTTGAGCAAGATCGTCAGTAAGGATAGAAAATTCTGGGACGAACGCATACCAAAATTCCTTCTAGCATACCGGTCGGCCACCCAGGATACCACTGCCCGAACACCAGCTAGTGCCGTCTTTGGGACAGAGTTAAAGCTCCCTAGAAATTTGGAGTTTGGCAACTGCCTAACATCCGACAGTGGGGAGAATGATGGTATCCCAGGGGAGCTTAGCGAACTTCACGAGTTTGTTCGCAGCAGAATGAAGTTGGTCAGTAATAAGATGAAAGCCAGGTACGACCAAGCGGCAAATTCCGAAGGATTTCATGAAGGCCAGCTAGTTTTGCTGTTCAACCCACAGCGCAAGAAGGGTTTATCTCCAAAACTTCAGACTCACTGGGAAGGCCCTTACAAGGTTGTCAAACGAATAAATGACGTGGTTTATCGAATCCAGAAAAGCCAAAGTCCAAGAGCTAAAATGAAAGTCGTGCATTTGGAAAGACTAGCTCTGTATGGAAAACGGAGGGTTGAGCCTGCTCGGGACGAACAGGCTTAAGTGGGGGGCAGTGTTACGAATAAGTAAAAGCTTTTGCTTACTGTTAATGACTCTACTAACAGTATGTAAACAACAGGCGGTAAGTGCTGCGCCTGAAAGTATGCATTGTAACAACGTACCAGCTCGCTAAACCAGTAGCATGAATTCACCTCAGTAAAGATAATTCTCCTGTGTAGGAGAATGTTCTACAAAGATAAACAACAACAACAACATCTAGTTTCTAGAAGGTTCTTGAATTCGCTAGATATATGTATGTACCTTCATTTGTGTATGGTGAGTTGGTATAAATAGCGGAGGTCTTTGGAATGGAGAGTTCAGTTTTGTGATTAAACCCCGTAAAGTAAGCAACGCGAATTGATAGTAAAATACAAGACTTGTTAACGTGTTATAAATAAAGTAAACTGTTGTACTGTATAAATAAATAAAAAGGAAGTGATACCGTTGTAATTATCGTAATTAAAAACGAACCTTGTTTTATTATTGGGAATAAAACAACGCAAAAAGGACGAATAAGGAAATTCGTAACAATATGTAATAAATTGTGTCAAAGTCGTGAAATTTTACATAAACCTGCCATTATATACTTTAACAGTGGTGGTCTATTAATTCAATAACAGAGGTCATCCCCTAATGTGGTGTGTGTCTTTGCTAGTTAGATTCGGAATCTATCTAGTACTCGCACATTTTACACTACACTTAAATTTCAATTAATGTCTTGAATTTCAAATCAAACTTAACATGTTTTAATTGATATCTTTTAAAGCTGAGTTTGTTTTTTAAATTTTAATGTGAAATAGTGTTGAAAATTTAAAACCAATAACTACCCTTTTAGATGCAACTACCCCTTTAAATTGTTCTAAAAACAACTAAAAGGATATATGAACATTTAAACACATATGAAAAACAATTTGATAATTTTTAGAAATTTTAAATCTCGAGTTTTTACATGGTTAGGTCCATAAAACATTAACAGCTTTTAAAAATATTTAAAGAAATATTGGTCCAAGGTCTTAACGCTCCTTATTTAATTAAATTCCTGAAAATATCACAGAAGATCGTCGAAGTAGATATTTAAAAAAAATAGAAACATTGGATTATGCTAACGAGCTGTAAAAACACATTTTTCCTGATAATCGCTTCTAGTAGCAGCAGCTGTGATTTCGATTGGGTTTTGGATGATAGCCTAAATAATGATTGAAATAAAAGAATACGGCACTATAAATCCTTCCATCAAATATAATAATAACGACGACACATACTTATGTGAAGAATTTGACACCTTCGATGGATTCAAAAAGCGAATTGAAAAACTATATAACTTTCTAAGTGATATTTTCACAATAAACCCAGTCTTCACAATTAGTGAACGCGTAATTTCTACTTCCATCTTTATAAAAATTAGACAAAAAAAGCTCATTAAGATACTTATGAACTCTTAAACTACATTATTTTCTTTAAGTGTTATTTTGAGACTACAACTGCAACGAAAACTTGACACTTACTTACTTACTTTTGCTACTTATCCGGTCTCGGACAACCCCGGGGGGTCAGGGACCTTACAAAACGAAGATAACATATTTCGCCAACCAGTTCGATCTTTTGCTTTATTTCCCAAGTTGGCAATACCAAGTGTACGCAGGGATTCGTCAACCTGATCCCTCCAGCGGAGTCTTGGTCTTCCTTTTTTTCGTCTTCCTTCGAGTTCGGTTTCGAAAACCCTTCGTGCTGGTTCGTCTTCATCCATTCTACTGACATGGCCTAGCCAGCGCAATCGCGTTATCTTGATCCGCTTAACTATGTCAATGTCAGGATAAAGCTCATACAGCTCATGATTCATGCGTCGCCGATACTCGCCGTTGTGCACTATAGGGCCAAAAATTTTTCGGAGTATTTTTCTCTCGAAGACTCCTACCGATGTTTCGTCTGCTTGTGATAGGACCCAGGATTCTGCGCCATAAAGCAAGACAGGTTGAATGAGAGTCTGGTACAGCTGGACTTTTGTCACTCGAGAGAGGGCTTTATCTCTAAAGTGCTTGCTTAGCCCAAAATAACATATATTCGCAAGCACAATTTTCCGCTTGACCTCAAGGCTGACGTTGTTGTTTTTGTTCACGGCAGATCCGAGGTATATAAATTCGTCCACTACCTCGAAGTTATAACGGTTATCAACGTTCACGCTTTGGTATAATCGCGTGGAGGCCCTGTTCGTTGAAACCATTAATTTTGTCCTGTCCTCATTCACCGCCAGACCCACTTTTGCTGACTCCTTCTCAATTCTCGAAAAAACCGCAGTAACTTCTCTAATTGTGCGCCCAATGATATCTATATCATCAGCATACGCGAGCAGCATGTAACTTTTGCTGCTGATGGTTTTATTCATGTTGACTGCAGCTATTCTCATAATGATCTCCATTAAGATGTTAAAGAGATCGCAAGATAGGGTGTCGCCTTGCATGAGGCCTCGCTTAGTTTCGAAAGGTTCGGTAAGATCCTTACCAACTTTCACTGCGGATTCACAAGCTAAGACATTGTCTCATAGAGTTTCTCCCGTATCGGACTATCGAAGGCCGCTTTATAATCGATAAATAGATGATAGGTGTCGATTTGTTTTTCGTGTGTCTTCTCCAGGATTTGACGTAGCGTGAAAATCTGGTCAGTTGTCGATTTTCCAGGCCGAAAGCCACACTGGTATGGTCCAATCAGGTCAGCGATAATTGGTTCTAGTCTTTCGCAAATTATACTTGATAGAACCTTATATGCTATGGATAAAAGGCTTATTCCACGGTAGTTGGCACAGATACTCGGGTCACCTTTTTTAAATATGGGACATAGTACACTGAGACTACTATCGCCTAGGCATGCATTCATCTAACCAAATTTTGCTAATGAGCTGATGCATGCATCTTATCAGCTCATCGCCGCCAGCCTTAAACAGCTCCGCCGGTAATCCATCGGCTATGCGGCTTTGTTGTTCTTAAGCCGGGCAATAGCTGTTCAGACCTCGTCTTGGTTAGGAGGGGGGCAATCGACGTCGTCGTCCATATTCTTATCGATTGTCCCATCGTCATTGAATATCTCAGGTACTAGTAGCGCGGAGAAATACTCTCTCCATATTCCCAACATGCTCTGCACATCTGCGACAAGATTTTCGTCCTTGTCTTTACAGAAGGGGGCCCTGAACCATGTCCATTAGTTCCGTTTTTAACTTTTTGGTAGAATTTTCGGGCTTCGTTCTTCCTTCTGTATGTCTCAATTTTCTCACTCTCGCGCTGTCTCTACTGCCGTTTCTTACGACTAAAGAGACGGTGTACCTCCTTCTTTTCTCCCTATACCCCTCAGTTGCAGCTCGCGTTGCAATTGACTGAAGCATTACCATACGTGCATCGTTCTTTTCGTCATTTGCAATGCGACACTCTTCATCGTACCACGGTTTATTGCGAAGCGGTTTTTCGAAACCAAGTACGGTTGTTACGGCAGTTTTTATAGAGTCGGAAATGGGTTTCCACTGCGCATCAGGATCGTCATCGGGAGGGGGTGGGTTCTGTGCCAAAAGTTGCAAGAGCTTCCTTGAGTAGGCTGTGGCTACCTCTGGTAATTGCAGCTTTCCGATGTGCAGCTTCCTCTGCGTCTGCTTTCGTACGATTTTCGCTCTACTTAATCTTGTGCGAACCTTTGCTGATACCAGGTAGTGATCAGAATCGATGTTAGCTCCTCTGATCACTCGTACGTCCATTACACTGGATGAGTGCCTTCCATCAATTACCACGTGATCAATTTGGTGCTTAGTTCTTTGATCAGGGGATACCCAAGTAGCCTTGTGGATGTCTTTATGCTGGAATCTTGTACCACTAATGACCATGTTTTTTTGCCGCGGAAAAGTCAATCAGTCTCATACCGTTGTCGGAACTGTCAGCATTTAGACTGAAAATGCCAGTAGTTGGATTAAACACATTCTCCCTTCCTACTGTGGCATTAAAAAATTGCCTAGTACAATCTTAATGTCATGGCCAGGGCAGCGGTCATACTTTTCCTCTAGGAGCTCATAGAATATGTCTTTGGCATCATCATCTTTCTCTTCTGTCGGGGCATGAACACAAATTAGGGAAATATAAATATATTTCGCTTTTATGCGGATTGTGGCTATACGTTCACTCACAGGATTGAACCTAGAGACTAGATGTCGCAGTCTTTTGCCAACTACAAATCCGCAACCAAATTCATGTTTTTTTCATGGCAACTGTAGTATATATCGCAGTTTCTTTTTCTTGTGCAGCCAAGTCCTGTCCATCGCATTTCCTGGATAGCGGTAATGTCAGCCTTATAACTTTCGAGGACATCTGCCAGTTGGATACTTGCACCGGATCTATATAGAGTTCCTACATTCCAAGTGCATATCCGTAAATCGTGGTCCATATAACGTTTGCGGGGGTCGTCAACAAATAGGGGTTGTTTATGTTTTCTTGTTCGTTTACGTATTTTCACTGCCATTATGAACGGTGGCGGGAGGCAAACCCAGCCCACCATGTTTTTGCATTTTACCTACTGCCAGGATATTTGATCGCAGCCGCCCATTATGGATCAGACGCTGACCAGGATGCGATATGTTGAACCTGGATTTTCTTCTTTTAGTTTCTATCCGCCGTTGGCCCGTATATTTGGCTCATCCGCCTTCTAAGGACAAAAGAATATGCCCGATTGTTTGATGAGCTTCAGTGACATCAGTCACCTACTAAACCTGATTTGATGCTCATTTGTTTCGCCTTCTCACTCTAGCTAGCTAACGGAGGTTTCCGAAAAGCCATTGCCCAGGACATACTGCGTGGAAGTAGTGAGCTGCTTGGACTGCCCAATGAAGGAATCGCTTCTGGCCACTCCCAAGTGAATGGCAATCAGAAACTTTCCACCTCCACGGACAGTTCCATGTCACGAAAACTTGACATTTGAATTTAATAATTATGATTATTTTTTGTTGTTTTTTTTACAATAAAATTTTTGTGAACGAACTGAATATGTATAAATATGTTTTTGGAAAAACCAATTTTCTGAAAAAGTCGAGTATTTGAACCCGGGATTCGGGATTTTTCGGGATTGTAACGATTACTTATGTATATAAAAATACCCATTCATGTTAT
This sequence comes from Phaonia tiefii, assembly GCA_963931995.1. Classification (NCBI taxonomy): domain Eukaryota; kingdom Metazoa; phylum Arthropoda; class Insecta; order Diptera; family Muscidae; genus Phaonia; species Phaonia tiefii. Next base: position 295,542,327 of record OZ008369.1, on the reverse strand, counting down.
GTATGTATATATGTGACCTGGTCTACGGAAAGGGGGCTTAGGTGTCAAAAAATCAATTTTGACTTTTTGGTTGATTCGGGTGGAAGATGAGATGCTTTTTCACGTGGTGAAAAGCAGAAAATTCTAACTTGCTTAGAAGTGTACTAAAAATGTAGAGAAAGAAGAGTAAAAATACGACAAAATATAATTTATTGGTAATGAACAAAATACATTGAATTATAAGCTATAAACACATGATTATACAGTAGAAAAACGTATTATGGGCCAAAAATAATAATGCTGAGTAGTTTATGTATTTTTCTTTGTTGTCGTTTTCCTTGAGATCATTTTACGTGTTGATCCTGAGGAAGTTTGAGAACATCTTCACTAGTTTTTGCCTTCCGTTTCTTCGATGGCAAATCTTTCGGCAATGGAGCCACAATATCTACTTTAGATATATCCGAAACTAAGCTGCGAAGATTGTGATAGATGTACCACTGACGTTCCAAAGATAAACCGGCTGGTTGTATAACTTTCGGCATTTCAGGATCGATAGGTTTTAACAGAAGCTTAAAGGACTGCACTTCTTCACTGTCTGTGAATTTCTTTGTTTTTACACAATCTGTAGAGATTATGAAATGATGGAATTGCTTTATTCCAACAAGTGACTTGTACAGTGGTTTAAAATAGCTGTCCCATTCATACCAGATGACTTTTTCAGCCGATACAGCTTTATTATAACCCCCAGGTGATGATGCCTCGACACACTGCAGTAAATCTGCATAAGTGTCGATGTTACTGATGGCATACTTACTTTTGAAAATACCGAAGTAACGATCAGTTTTCATCATCCTTTTCATGGAAATATTGAACTCCTCATCAACACTTATGTTTCATTTCATGCGAAATGCGAAGACGATAATCAACAGAAACAGTAAACGTCACTTCTTCAGTGTTACTTTTTTAAATGTTCCACACTAGCAACTTACACGATGAACTATAATAATATTCCGACCAACAACAACACTTACTGGACGTCCGGCGCGGAGAACAATTAACGAGATAATGAGAAACTGACGAAACGAGTTGCTTACTTTTAACAGCTTTTTCACAGAAAACTAGTTTTCGCACGTAAGCTCCCTTTTCGTAGACCAGGTCCCATATTTTGGAAGAGAATATTATATTTTTCCTTTAAGGGTTACATTCTTGTTTTATTTTCTTTCTTTTTAAAGTTTTAGTAACCCTTTAATGTATTCGTTACTTTTGACAATTCTTGAACGTACATACATACATCACTATTGATCTCATAATAGCTTTGTCCCTTTACTTTTCGGGTAAAGTTCGGGTAAATGAGAGTAAAAGCAAAATCCACTGTCAAATACTCAAATTTACCCAAAAGTAAAGGAACGCAAAAAAATTACAGCAGACAGTTGTCCGAGGCCTTCGGCCACGGACTGTCCCTGCTGGCTGTGTCAGAGACACGGCCATTAAGTTTAACGTAGAATACGCCATCCGATAAGACAGAAAACATATATAACAATAAATTCATTTGCTTATATTATTTATCATTTATTGTTATATATGTCTTCTGTCTTATCGGATGGCGTATTCTACGTTAAACTTAATGGCCGTGTCTCTGACACAGCCTGCAGGGACAGTCCGTGGCCCAAGGCCTCGGACAACTGTCTGCTGTAATTTTTATATTTACCAACGGCATTTGATTCAAGTCCGTTTAAAAAAAATATTATGTTCAATTTTTTTAAACTTAATTTAATTTATGTATTTTAATTAATATTTTTATTGAAATAAGTTCTGCGAATGTTTACAATTCAAAATTAATGTTACAACAGCTTTATTGAAGCTTTCGCAAAAAAGCTTTATTACGTTAGCTTACTGTTTGTTTCACTTTTTACTAGATACATGTTGCCAAGCAACATTAGCTTGCTGTTCGTTTCACCTTTTACTAGATACATGTTCCTAAGCAATGTTGAGCAACCAAAAACACTCAACCAAACACCACACATATGTTTGAGTGTATGTGTTTAAACAATTTTCATTTGAGAAATTAAAATACTAGAAATATATCAACCAATATGAAATGTATATCAAACGAAAGATAACATCTTCATTTACCTACAAAAAAAAATTAAAAAAAAATTCATCTAGCCGTTTCCTCAAATTCAATGAAATAAAGATTACAACAATAAAAACCTGACATGACTCCTCATACCGTAAGGTAAGACGTATTCTACGTCAAAACCACTTTTCTTACCCGAAAACAAATGTCACAACACAAAACATATGCTTTACCAGAAATCTTGCATATCATGTTAATTTTCACTGTTCATTTGCACACTTCCCATCTTCTTTAAATAAGCACTCTCAAAGCAATCACTTTTCAAGTTAATAAAATTGTAAATTCAATAATTTTTTTTCACTTGTGTTATTTTTTTCACAAATAATATATATGTTTTTACGTTGACGTTTCGAACAGCTGATTGTTTGACACTTTGCCCAAACTTACCCGAAGAAAAAGTCTGGGTAAGTCCGGTAAAAAGAGAAACGCATTTTGACGTTAAGAGAAACAAAAAATCGCTCTCATTTAACCAATTTTTGCGTACGGGAACGCTTTTGGGTAAGTTTGGGTAAATTTGGGTTCCCGCGGGATCCCGCGGTAAAGTAAAGGAACAAAGCTAATAAGAGCTTTCGCTCCGTTATTATTTACAATGTTAGTGTATTAGTGACTAATTGTAAAACACTCTTCGTCGAATGCAAGGCTCATCTAGTAGAGGTTAACGCATTAGAACAGCTGATTTTGATTTCTTATGACTCTATCTGTCAAATTCAGTGTATTTTGATATTTACGTTTCTGTTTACTTTGTTTGGTCATATGGATTTGTGTTGAAATTGACATTTAGAGTCATAAAACAAAAACGAAATCCCTGTTGTTGGTGCCCACAACAACAACGAATCCTACTGCGTTAACCTCTACTAGGTCAGCCTTTTGAACGACAATAGATTTCGTTAAGTTCCTAAACGCTCTTGAGTGGAGTATAAATACCCGTGCATCGACGAAGATTGTTCATTCTTGTTTCACAGGTCGGTTGAAGGATTTGGCTCTTCTATCAGCGGAAAAATCATACAAACATTTAGATAGCACCACGCATCGGGTGTCTGTGTGTTGTTCGCTGGTAGTGGGGACATAACAAGAAGAGTGGTTCTTTGGACAACGACATCCTCTCTTCTTGTTATTCCATACGCTCTCGCTGAACCCGTGTAAAGTATTCATTCTTGTTTCACAGATAATTAAATAAACGTAAACGGAATAAATTATATTCAAAGCGGACATTTGTTGTTTTATTTGGAAGAACAAGAATACCCTGCTATAGGATTCTATTTTTAAATTTGTTTGGGAACTGGTCTATTTTACGACTTTCACTCCCAAAAACAACCACAAGAGGGTAGAATACTATATTCTAAGCAAAAAAAGTAAAATAACAAAATCGGGGCAAATGCATAGTTTCGGAGTTATGGGCCCCGAAATTTCGGATATGTGAGAGGGTTATGGCGTTTAAATACCGTGTAAAGCCCTTAATATCAGTGTTTTGTATAAAACAATTCAAAACAAACTCATAAAAAAATGTAGCTGTTTTTATCGAGTTTGAGGAACGTAAACATCCGATAACTAAGCGACTTATTGGAAAATTACTACATTATTTTTTGAGTTTGTTATGAATAGTTTTATACAAAAAAGTGATATCAATGGCTTTACACGGTGCATTAGTGGAAAAAGTATACGAAATGTCGGGGTCCATAACTCCAAAACTATGCATTTGCCCCGATTTTGTTATTTTCGTTCTTTGCTTAAAATAACATGTTCTACCCGATGAAATAAATTTTGTAATTTTTGGAGAGTAAGTAATTTTAGACATATCTACATATGCCAAAATTAACTTACGTTAAGATGTGTTGTTAAACCTTTTGTAGAGCCGCCATTGGGGTTTAAATCCTTTTTGCACAATTTGCATTTTGGGTGAGGTGCACCTTTCGACTCTTCCAAAAAATAACACCACACTGAACTTTTGTCATTGTTTTTAGTTTTGTTTTTCAAAATTATTAATAATCCCGAAAAATCCCGGGATTTACTTATTATTTTTTGACGTAGAATACGTCTTACCTTACGGTATGAGGAGTCATGTCAGGTTTTTATTGTTGTAATCTTAATTTCATTGAATTTGAGGAAACGGCTAGATGAATTTTTTTAAAATTTTTTTTGTAGGTAAATGAAGATGTTATCTTTCGTTTGATATACATTTCATATTGGTTGATATATTTCTAGTATTTTAATTTCTCAAATGAAAATTGTTTAAACACATACACTCAAACATATGTGTGGTGTTTGGTTGAGTGTTTTTGGTTGCTCAACATTGCTTAGGAACATGTATCTAGTAACAAGCGAAAAGAAGAGCAAGCTAATGTTGCTTGGCAACATGTATCCAGTAAAAAGTGAAACAAACAGTAAGCTAACGTAATAAAGCTTTTTTGCGAAAGCTTCAATAAAGCTGTTGTAACATTAATTTTGAATTGTAAAGCGTAAAGCTTTCACACAACGCTCGAATGCTAATGCGAAGACTCGATAAGGTAAACCCTTTTTAATATTAGGGCGGCCCTCTCAACATTCGCAGAACTTATTTCAATAAAAATATTAATTAAAATACATAAATTAAATTAAGTTTAAAAAAATTGAACATAATTTTTTTTTTTAAACGGACTTGAATCAAATGCCGTTGGTAAATATAAAAATTACAGCAGACAGTTGTCCGAGGATAAATAATATAAGCAAATGAATTTATTGTTATATATGTTTTCTGTCTTATCGGATGGCGTATTCTACGCTAAACTTAATGGCCGTGTCTCTGACACAGCCCGCAGGGACAGTCCGAAGTGGCCGAAGGCCTCGGACAACTGTCTGCTGTAATTTTTTTTTAACTTGGAGACCTTATACGAGGCTTAATGAATATATATAGGCTTAATGAATACAATTTCGCTGACAGATTTCTGACAATAGACGTGGACTGTCAACTATCAATTTTAATGTCGGGTTTAAGGTTTATCCACCGCATTTTTTCAAAGAAGAAGAACGGTTATACATGATAAAGATGACTGGATCAACTCACAACAGATCTTATACCACTAATCTGTCAGGTATTTGACTTTTAAAGATTTCCAAAAGGTCAGGACGGACGTTAATTATAGAAGTTTCCGTCAGGTCAGGAAACATGCGAAAAATTTTATCAGATGGGCGATGAGTTTGGCACACGTCTGCTTGTTTGCTGGAGCTTTTAGCAGTAAAGAATTATGGAAAGTAATTAGTAGTAATGGACAGGGTAGAGAGTCTCGGGAAGTGTGTGTGGATACAACTATGGATCTTGATGAGTTGAACACAACATTTTTGAGCAACCAGTTGGTAGCGCCGAGTGATGTTAATGGCGTTTTTCTTGACCTTTCTGCTGGGGATAATTTTTCATTCCAAACTAAAAGAAGAAAATCCAGGTTCAACATATCGCATCCTGGTCAGCGTCTGATCCACAATGGGCGGCTGCAATCAAATATCCTGGCAGTAGGTAAAATGCAACAACATGGCGGGCTGGGTTTGCCTCCCGCCACCGTTCATAATGGCAGTGAAAATACGTAAACGAACAAGAAAACATAAACAACCCCTATTTGTTGACGACCCCCGCAAACGTTATATGAACCACGATTTATGGATATGCACTTGGAATGGAAGAACTCTATATAGATCCGGTGCAAGTATCCAACTGGCAGATGTCCTCGAAAGTTATAAGGCTGACATTACCGCTATCCAGGAAATGCGATGGACAGGACATGGCTGCACAAGAAAAAGAAACTGCGATATATACTACAGTTGCCATGAAAAAAACATGAATTTGGTTGCGGATTTGTAGTTGGCAAAAGACTGCGACATCTAGTCTCTAGGTTCAATCCTGTGAGTGAACGTATAGCCACAATTCGCGTAAAAGCGAAATATTTTTATATTTCCCTAATTTGTGTTCATGCCCCGACAGAAGAGAAAGATGATGATGCCAAAGACATATTCTATGAGCTCCTAGAGGAAGCGTATGACCGCTGCCCTGACCATGACATTAAGATTGTGCTAGGAGATTTTAATGCCAAAGTAGGAAGGGAGAATGTGTTTAATCCAACTATTGGCAATTTCAGTCTACATGCTGACAGTTCCGACAACGGTATGAGACTGATTGACTTTGCCGGGTCAAAAAACATGGTCATTAGTGGTACAAGATTCCAGCATAAAGACATCCACAAGGCTACTTGGGTATCTCCTGATCAAAGAACTAAGAACCAAATTGATCACGTGGTAATTGATGGAAGGCACTCATCCAGTGTAATGGAAGTACGAGTGATCAGACGAGCTAACATCGATTCTGATCACTACCTTGTAGCAGCAAAGGTTCGTACAAGATTAAGTAGACCGAACGTATGGTAATGCTTCAGTCAATTGCAACGCGAGCTGCAACTGAGGGGTATAGGGAGAAAAGAAAAGAGGTAAACCGTCTCTTTAGGCGTAAGAAACGGCAGTGGAGAAAGCGCGAGAGTGAGATAACTGAGACATACAGAAGGAAGAACGAAGCCCGATAATTCTAATAAAAAGTTAAAAACGGAACTAATGGACATGGTTCAGGGACCCCCTTCTGTAAAGACAAGGACGAAAATCTCGTCGCAGATGTGCAGAGCATGTTGGGAATATGTAGCGAGCATTTCTCCGCGCTACTAGTACCTGAGATATCCAATGACGATGGGACAATCGATCACAATAGGGACGACGACGTCCAAACTTTTTTACCCTGATTGCGGTACTCAATAGCTTTTAAACCGGAATATACTGTGAAAACTGTAAAACACGGAGGAGGGTCAATTATGGTGTGGGTGGGATGCTTCTTTTACCAAGGTGTCGGCCCGATTTACCTAATTGAGAGCTCAATTACAGTGAGTGACATATTGCAATATTTTAAACGAAGTTTTGTTGCCCTATGCTGAGGAAAACATGCCGCTTAGATGGGTGTTTCAGCAAGACAACGACCCGAAGCACACTTCGAAACTGGTAAAGAAATGGTTTTCGGATAATAGTGTCAAGGTACTAAGCTGGCCTGCTCAATCACCGGACTTGAATCAAAAATTTGTGGAAAGAATAGAAAGTAGCTTTGAGGGGTAAAATAGCTACAAACAAGGATACACTCTGGTCACTGGTAGAACAAACGTGGAAAGCTATTTCCAGGGCCACGTGTCAAAAATTGGTTAACTCAATGCCTCGCCCGTGCATGGATGGCTGTTATTAAAAGCAAAGGTTTTGCAACAAAATATTGAAGAAGCAATTTTAATAATTAAAAGAATTTTAACATTAATATTAAAAAATAAAATGACTACTTCGAACTTGGTGGAAATATTGTTTTTGTTTGTATTCTTACGAAAAATCGCAATGTGTCCTTATTATTTTTCACATGACTGTATATATACAAATATATATGCATATATGTATAATAAAATTATTATTTAATTTTTATAATATCAGATTTTCTTGAATAGTAGTTTGCATAAGTGGTATATTGTAGTTGTGTAATTGGCCGATAGGCTTTAAAGTTAAATTTGTTACAATAATGTAATGAAAATAATTCGAAAATCGACTTTACATATACTTGAAAAAATCGACTTTTGTATCAACAAAAATGTATGACGGCAATGCAAGTTAATCTGTCGTTAATGTCGTTTGCCAAATTTAAAATAAAAAATATCAATTGATAAAATATACAGCGTGGTTACACTAGTATATCAAATGAAATGATTCTCGGAAAGAGAATGAAACTGTTCCATTTGAAAGAAATCGTACATAATTCGGCTTTCGATTTACACTACCAGTTTTGGCGAATGCAAGATTTATCTGTTTGCAAAATGAGAAATCTGAGGTAACGATCTTGTCGCGATGTGGGGACTTAAGCATGGGCACTCGAACAGTGGCTGCGTGAACTAAAGGGGCCTGTTCGTAAATGCATCACTGCTCCGATGCTCAGCACGTTCGTAAATGCAAACTCTAGCAATATTGCTCGCGTTCGTAAATGTAACACTGCGTCATATGATGCGGAAACTTTCTGCAAATTTGCATCATGAAAATTTCTGATGCGCAGAATTATTTATTTTATTTATTGCTTAGTTTAATTAATTTTTTATTTGCTTTAGAGAAGTGGCAGACACAAAATGGTACTGAACAATTTTATTTCATTGGGCCTGTCATCCAATTAGCATATCTAATACCAACACGAAATTTTCGATTTTAGCGTTCTTTATTGAAAATAAAAGCATCTGCATCATCTGATTGGCATCAGTTGGCTGCCTTCCGCCTCCGTTTATTAATGGCAATGAAAGTACGAAATAAAAATAAGAAACATGAAACCCCCTATTTATTAACGATGGGATAGCCACAAAATTCTGTTTGCCAAAATTCTGTGTTACAAAAATTCTGTTTTTTTTTTCAAAAAAAAATTCTGTCTGACTAAAATTCTGTTTTACAAAATTCTGTTTTTAATAAAATTCTGTGTATTAAAATTCTGGTTTTTGAAATATGTTATTCCCCTTTCATTATGAGAAAAAAAAATAAAATGCTGTTAAATTATTTATTAAGAATTAAAGCCAGTTTATTATGAATAAGAAATGTATGTGTATGGTTAGATATTTATTCGTTGGAAACAAATTATGAAATATGTAATAAATAATTAAACAGATTAATGGATTTTCAAAATCGATCTAAAAAAATTCATATCATTGAAAAACATATTAATTTAAAAGAAAAAAAAATAACAAACATTAAATAAAAACACAATTAGTTAAAAATCAGTTAAATTAAGACAAAGTTAAAAATAATAAAAAATCATAGCAATTCAATTTAACTTATAACAATATTTAATTAATTATAAACTAAGTTTTTTACTATTCTTTTTAAATATTGTAGTTTTCTTAAACGATTAAATTTTTTTACAATACGTGAAATATTTTTCTTTTTTTATTTCACTTTTTTTATTTTTTTTTAATTTTTCTCCATTCTCAATCTTTGAGACAATATTTTGAGAATAGATTAATTGTCCTTTTAAATGTTCTACAATTTTGTAGAGTCCGCTTTTTTTTCGTCCAACTACAACACTCAAACGTCGGTGCCATGACTCGACATTGTTTGTAGTTTTCGGGTATTTTTCAGAATACTCGCAATCAAATATCGTCCAAAATTCAGGTGGGTATTTACGAGCGTTATAGACATAATTGGCCTCGAACCAGGTGGCCAATTTAATAATATCTTCGTCTTCAAATGTTCTTCGGAGCTTCGAATAATATTTGGCTACCTTTACTGGACGAACATAATACGCAAGCGCTTTTAAACATCTTACTTGCAGTGAGAAATTTTCGTCATTTCCGAAATTAGTAACCAATCTGAAATGATAATGTTGTACATATTACAAGTTCATTACTATAAATTATAAAAATTATTAAAAGAAAGCATTTTCTAGCTGCTGACACGAGACCAACAACTGCTGACACGAGACCAACTCCATATTCCAAAGCAATTTGAATTACGCGTTTAAAAAATGCTTCATAGAGTACTGCAGATTTTTTGGACATTAGGCAGAATAGGAGTGCCTCGTTCAATCCTTCCATGAACGGAAAAGAGTTGGCGCATTATTGTAGCCACAACATCAAAAGTGCCGTCAACGAGACAACAATCGCTTTTTGTAGAAGTTGAATTGATGATTTTGTGCCGAATATAACCATATATTCATCTCCCACTTTCTCTTCTACCAATATAAATAATTCGTTATCCAAAACGTATAGATTTAGAGGGTAATCTATTTCATCTATTGCTTGCGGCTCTCTGAAAAGTCCCATTTCATTCCGAGCGTATCCTATTTTTCGCCTTTGCGCGTACTTCGAGGGAAGGTAATCGCGACATTTTTGGTTTGTAATTACCACTGATTGTTGCACTATTTGACTTGGATTAAGGGGTTTGTTTATAGCGGCATATTTTACAAAAGTATTTGTTCTGCATATTTCCACTGCACTAGCAATAGGTTTGGTGGGTATGCTTTTTTGGATATCTTATTAAAACATGCTCGTTATTTTCCATTGCTGTTATTATTCGAGAGGAACACTTATCTGGAATTCTTCTCGAGCACGTCCAATTAAAGGTTCCTTTTTGTCTTTTCATTTCCAAATAATAAAAATATCCGTTGAAACACAACATTTCTTTATTTTTATTGGTTTTTATTAATTGCACTTTATTCATTTTTAGTTTTTTAAACACGACACATTAAACAACACTAATTTTAAATAAAATGCTGGAACATAATTTTTGACCAAACACACAGTGTATGTGATGCATTTTATTTAAATTTGCAGTGTTTTTTTAAACAGTATTTTTTTTAAAATGTAAGGGAAAGTTAGGGCAAAGTGATTTCTTAATTGTTTTATTTTTATGTATGTGTTTGTAATTGCATTTTCAGTTAAATAAAAAATTATTTGAAACAAATCGCGCGATTTTTTTCAAATAATTTTTTATTTAACTGAAAATGCAATTACAAACAGAATTTTGTGAACCAGAATTTTGTGAAACAGAATTTTGAAAAACAGAATTTTGAAAAACAGAATTTTGGAAACCAGAATTTTGAAAAACAGAATTTTATAAAACAGAATTTTGTAAAGCAGAATTTTCGTCGAATAGAATTTTGTACCCAACCCATTAGCGATACTCTTTAAACGTTGTAACGACAGCAATTTGCGGATATGAACTTGGAATGTTAGAACACTATACATATCCGGTACCACTATCAAACTGGCAGATGTCCTCGATAACAATAAGGCTGATGCGTTGGGCTGGGCATGACAAGGACGAAAAATATGGAGAAACGACGGCGACATCTGGTCTCTAGGTTCAAGCCCGCAAGTAACGTAAAACCACCATCCGCATAAAAACTATATAGCATTTACATTTTTTTATATGATTCGATCTGCAATTGTTTTCCTACGAGCTAACAGATCAGGTTTATCAGTAATTAATGAAAAAACACGGAACTGTGAACTGGGATTTGACTGTAACATGTTTTATTAGTATTTTTAAAACTAATAAAACACACAAAAAAACTCATATTGGCGGGCGATCGTTTCGAAGATTGTGAGTCTTCTCATCAGCGCCTTAGCGGTCTAGGTCAGTGACCGTCTTGTTCAATTTTGCACTCATTCCAGTTTTTTTTTCGTTTTCGATGTTTCTCTCCTATTTCTATCTCACGTGTGAGCGACTTTTTTTCGTTACAAACACGTTTTTCTGTCCTACTTACAAGCATTTGTGCTGAAGAAATGCTATGCATAGAACATATGAACGTACCATATTTAATTTTTTATATGATTCGATCTGCAACCTGGTCCTGATCTATTAGCTCGTAGGAAAACTAAAAATATTCTAATAAAAAGATATAGCATTTCGTTAATTTGTGCACATTCTCTGAATGAATACCATGGGAAACATGTTTGTTTAAAAAAAAAAAGTGTAGAGAAATCGCCAGAAGGAAGAATGAGGCCTGTAAATTCTACCAAAAAGTGAAAAGATCACTTCTCTGCTTTACTTACAACTTCTACAATGAAACTTTAATACAGATGAGGGAGTTGAACAAATACAAATCGATGGCTAAAAATGCAAATGTCGTATCTGATTTTTTTACAAAATCGCATTTTTTGTATATTCTAGTAGGGGACTCTCAAATACACCTTTCGCACAATGTTAACAAATAAAAAAAAACTTCGTTTAAAAACAAATAATGTGCCAAATCGGTCCGATTTTGGTCAGTTTTTTCCTTCTCCTGTAAAGAACCAAAAAATTGAGATACGTCTTTTCTATACTAAGCTATCGAAATAAAAAATCGCTCGAATCAAATGCGAGAAAAAGTAAAATTATATATCTAAATATTTTTAAAGATAAATAATTTGATGTGGCATAAGTAACACTTAAATATTTTACTTCGTTTGGCAGAGTGCAACTCTCACAGTGAATCATCATTCTGTTATGTGACAAAGCGATAAAATATAAATGTATTATGTATATTCAACAATTAAATTGTTCGAGCGTTTGGTCGTATTTTTATTTAATTTTGTTCTTCGATATTTCGCTACCCTTTGGATAGCATCGTCAGGAGGATAAACACAATTATTAATTATTCAAATTTCATACAATCGACTTGTGTTAATACGGCTCTCGATCGAAATATTGTATTTAGTTGTACACTGAACATACAATATTGTGTTACTTCTTGCAATGAATGTATGTTTTTGTTGCTTTGTCAAATATGAGCAAAATAATTTTCTAAAAAAAAGTCCAAAATATTTACAAAACTTTTTAAAGTGTGAATTGAGTTGCTAAGAATGATTGTTTATTAACGTTAGTATTATTCTACTAATGCATCATACTAAACCCTGAAAACCTCAAATGGTTTCCCTATCAAAAAATTAACTAAGTTACATTTTGCGATTCCAATAATTAGGTATCTGATGATGAACTTGTCACATAGTTCGAAAGTAGTCATGCCAGTGAGTGTTGAACTGACTTCTATTATTGTGACAAAAACCAGTTAGAAAAACGTTCCTAACCCTGTAGTATGAACTTCTAATACAGTAGTATGTAAACTAATACAATCGATCATAACATAATTAGAATTCAAAAACATATATTTTTAATTTACGTTACATAGGCTCATTAACATTACGTTTCCCTACTCAAATTTTTTAAAGCTACATATTCACATATTGTGTCCACTTACCATTACTTCGGGCAAAATCTTGTATTTCGTCTTTGACATTGGCGAGGTTGTTTACCACGATGCATTTGCAATTCTTAATGTTGACATCCTTTAAAATTTCTGAAAGATTTATTTCATTTTCCGCAATAGTTGTGTGATACAAAATACTATTAAATTGACTTTGATTGTCATCCAGGAAGTTAAAATAAATGTTTAATACAGTCAAGTCATCAGTGTTGTCGTACCATTCTATACTTAATGAATACGGACTAATTTGAGATAGATGGTGGACATTGTTTGTTATCTGATCTTGGGTATTGGTTATACGTTGTTTAAGTTTGACCGTGACGCGTTGATAGGTCCCATCGTCCACTGACAGCCCGGAAACCTGTTGACTGAACGTGCGAAAACCTGGACCTTTGACTAGATCCAGCGAAAGAAGATCCTTTTGTATCATATCTGCCAGCATATTTTCCAGCGATTGTTGGTGTTTATCTTGATACTGGGTTACATCCTGATGAATTGCGCCTACATGGCTTAATGATTGATTCACATTTACAGAACCTTCGAACTCCTCAGTCTCGCATATCTCATCTAACTCGTCGCAATTAATATCCGTGCACTGTTTGTCCAAACATTGACTATCTGAGATTGAGCTTTCATCAGCAAAACCCTCAACTTTTTCGTATCGTCTTAATTTCACAATGTTTTTGTGTTCACTTTCGCGTTCTTCTTGTTCGCTGGAACTCCGCTGGTTCGCCAACAGTTTTTGAAATGTCTCCGAGTGCTTGGCCATCAAGTGTGTTCTTAAATTTGATGTATTTTTGTTGTAGGCAATTGCTGTATTACATAGAGTACAGACTATTTTCTGTCGGGTTAGGATGTTGTTGCAGTTATCCGATGGGAACCCAAAATACTTCCAATAGGAACTTCGCATGGACGATGGCACTACAGTGCGCGTGTATTCTATTTGTTCCATTTTCTTCAGAACTTATCGCGAGAAATTTTGTACAATAAAAATAATTTCATCAGTTGTTATTTCTTCTTCTTTGACGCTATTCGGTCCGTAACATGCAAGGCTGATCTAGTAGAGGTTAACGCATTAGAACAGCTGATTAGTGCTTCCTTACGACCATGGTTGAAAAACAAGGTTGTATCGTTAGAACAGCTGATTTGATTTTTTCATTTGACGCACTTGGGAAATGTCAAATTTGTTTACATTTGTTGGTTATAAGTTGTTTGCAGACGCGGAATTAAACAACAGACGTGAATACGAGTTAGAGTTTCACACCGGGAAAAACCAATTCAACTGCAGCATCAAACAATTTCAATTATTAATTTCAATCTTCATTAATTTGGCAAATATTTCTTTCCAATTATATCACAACTGATTCAAAAATGTACATTTTGTTTACATTTTTATCAGCTGAGTTTGACAGAAGCCAAGTGCGATTTTTCACATGATTACACACATATTTACTGCTACTACCGTGATTAGTGTGCCCTGCTTACGACTCTATCTGTCAAATTCAGTGTATTTTGTTATTGTACATTTTTGTTTACTTTGTTTCAAGGCTGATCTAGTAGAGGTTAACGCATTAGAACAGTTGGTTCTGGTTTCTTATGGCTCTATCTGTCAAATTCAGTGTATTTTGTTATTGTACTTTTTTGTTTACTTTGTTTGGTCGTATGTGTTTGTGTTGAATTTGACATTTAGAGTCATAAAACAAAAACAAAATCCCCGTTGTTGTTGCCCACAACAACAACAAATCCTATTGCGTTAACCTCTACTAGGTTAGCCTTGGTAACATGATAAAAAAAATACTCATGGTAGACACAGGAGGTGTTCTTGCAGTTGATGGCACCAACAACATACCTTTTGTTTTTGCTTCTCACTTACGTTGTGTCAAACCCAACGTATACATACGTATACCAACAATAAATGTAAACAAACACATACAAAACCAAAAGACATGTAAACTTGACAGTTCGAAAGTGGTTTGCAGTGTAAACAAAGCAAAACAGCTGTGTTTATGCGTTCACCACCTATGAATCCATCTTGGTCCGTAATATGGTACAAAGAAATGGTAGAAGCACTAGCCCAGCTGATTTGAACTTTTTTCTAGACTGAGTGTGAGTTAGTTTTTCTCTTATGTCAAAGTTTGTTTACATTTGTTTGTCTGCAACCCCCGTTCGCCCGCAACTGCTGTTTTTGAAATGTTTCTCTGTAAAATCACATAGAAACGTTTTTATTTTCATACTTAAACACTTTCAAAATATCAAATAACACAGTCATTTTCTAAATGACACTTTTCCCAAATTTGTTTACATTTTAATCATTTTTCTTTCAGCTGACTAGTATTATTGCTTCTACCTTTTCAAGCTGCCTTGCATGGTCCGTAACATGGAACAATAATATTTGTTTTTGTTATATTCGCTTCAGCTGTCAAACTCTACACAAAAACATACCAACAATACAAGAATGCAAAAGAGTACAAAAACAAAATACATGTGAGTGTGACAGCCGAAGCGAAGAACCGCATGAAAAAAAATAAAACGGCTGTTATTACGACTTTACCATATACATCATGGTAAAATAAGGAAGGTAAACTCGTTAGAACAGATGTTTTTAATTTTTTCATTGTGGTTGTTCCATGGTAAAATAATCTATCGGGTAAACGCATCAGCCCAGCTGATTTGTGGTTTTTTCATATTTTCCGTGGGTAAGCTGTCAAATTCGATCTGGTTTCTCTTTGTTTGTTAATAAAATTCAAAGAATTTCAACCAAAATGGAATTTAATAGCATAGACTTTGTACCAAGTAAGACAATCTTATAAAACTTTTCACATTTTGTGTACATAGTGGTTTTCATTATTCTGCTAATTTTGACAGCTTAACGACGGAATTGCTAGTGCGACTACCTAATAGATAATTCTACCCATAGAATAATACATACATAGATAAACTTATTCCTCATCTGACGTTTCATTTCACACTCTTTATCGTATGCTTGTGGAAATGAGAGCAATTAAATTTAAAATTACCTTACACCAGTACCTCGTTTCTGTAGTTCTCGAATCAAAAAAGTTTTCACATGAAACATGTGAATTGAAACAAAAACGCTACGAATCGGTACAAAAACTCGCTTCTCATATGTGACTGTTTCTACAACGTTTGCTTTGCGAAAACTTTCTGTCTGGTACTGTTTTTTTTCATGCTTATTGGAAAAATGCGAGAAAAAGTGTTTCTAAAAGGTAGGGAGTCGAAAAATTTAAAATTGTAAACGTCAAAAATACCCACAAATTAAAACGGTGCGAGATTTTGATATTGTTTCTACAAAAAAGCTTATAAGAAATTAAGAATTAATATTTTAAATGGAGAAGGCAAGAATTATGTATTTCAATTAATTTGTTCTAAATATTACAGGAAAATCAAAAAAGCAAAAAGAAAATATAGTTGAATATATGTCAACTAATTTAGAATTTGCAAGAGACAATTTGGAGGGTTAAATTCCAACAAATTGTAAGAAGCAGTGGAAATCTCTTAAAATAACTTCTATTTGTTGTTCTTTTTCGCACTAGCTTATTTCGTTTGTTTATATTTTTGTATTACTTGACAGCTTTCTGGGAATATTCCAATAAAAACGTCATCAGTGGTGCCTCTTTTCGCATTGATCTACAGAAACACTTTTTACTCACAAATCGAGAAACGATGGAATTTTTTGTTTCATGCATAATGTGAAAACTTTTTCGATTCGAGAACTACAGAAACGAGGTACAGGTGGAGTTACAAAATATGTTCACTTAACTTTTTCCTGTCGTTTTGGTGTAGAACTGAAAAATTTAAATATATTTTGCACTTTTTTGTTGACTTTTACCGTTGGTATACATTTGTATTGTATTTAACAGAACTAGTTTGCCACAAAAACACGAAATTCGGTTGTTGTTCCTATGTTGATCGCTGTATACTATTGCCACTGTCTGGTATTATTGAACCCATGAATACCTATGACGTTTAATTTATTGAGCGAAATTGCCACCAAATTGACAATTTCGAATTGAAATTATCGAATGAAATTGAAATCGTTCACACTGGCAATTCAGCAGCTTCCATGAGTGAAATTTTCGTGCCTGGACAAAATAAGCAAAATATTGGTATGCCTTGTTCAAGCTGCCACGAAATTGACAATTTCAAACTGAAATTGTTGAACGAAATTTAAATCGTTAACACTGGCATTTCAGCAATTTCGTTGCAAAATGACAACTGTTTGTTTACAAATATTACCATGAGTGAAATTTTCGTGCCTGGACAAAATAACCACAATTTTGTTAGGAAATGAAAATGAATGGTGGATGAACTTTAACATGAAACACTGCTTCGACACCGTTGTTACTTTCTTCACACTAATCAATTTCGATAAGACGGCATACAATTGTTTTGTTAATTTTTGTTTGTGATTTTGATAGCCACGTGTTCAGTGAACTGAACTTTATTATAAGTGGTTTTTCGATAGACGTTATTTTGAAGCTCATCTCGTTGGATATGTAAGAAATTTGGATCGGATTTTAGTAACTGGGACCATTAAAATCGGCTAAAATTTTAAGCCGATGCGGACCTTAAATGACGGCAGTGTGATTCAAAAAATTAGTTACGACGGTGTCGCACCGGAAATATTCTGTTGGCTTTGTTCATATGTATATATGAAAAATCAAGTATTAGCTTTATTTTGTATCATTGTATACGACAATTTCAAGTCAGTTTCGCCGAATTTGTCGCAAAGATCAACTCAATTTCAACTCAATTTCAGCCCAAAATGCGAAAGACCTCAATTTCGTGGCAATGTGAACTATGCATTATACCTAAATTCATTTCCATGGTAGAATCATCTCATGGTACAAACAAATGGTAGAAGCACTAGCACTATCCCAGCTGACGCTGCAGCCACACTTTCAAGGTTTTGTTTCAAGTTTTGAACACATACTGCTTGTGAAAATTCATCTGAATTGATAGCTGTGACGTAGGCTGCACGCAACTTGGTGGTTTGTACAAACTAGTTCATGGTAAAATTAGTAAGGTAAACGCAGTAGGAATTGTTACAACAAAAACAGGCATTTTGTTTTTGTTTGGTGTCCATAATCTGTCAAATTTTCTACATGTGTGTATCTACTGTAAAAGTAAACAAAATGGTACAAAAACAAAATACATGTGATTTCTGTTTTTTCCATAATGCCCTTCTCTACACCGTTCGCCTATATGTAAAAAAAGACGTCGCAGAAGCAAGCAGAAGCAACGTCGTAAAAATCATCGTATAAATTGGGCGTTAAGCAGGCCACACACTGTCAACAAATCGTTTCGATCGGTCGAAAGTCGTTTTGCCACACACTTGTCGATCGGTTGACAATTTTAATTGCACGTTGTTCGCCGCCAAGTGAAGATGGAACGCGGACAGAGAATAATAGCCATGTATGGTATTTATTTATGTGAAAGAAGAAGTGAGGAGAGGAAAAAATATCGCTCAGTTTGGATGCAGGAGTGGTTAAAAAGGCGAGATGAGTTTTCGCACATAAAATTCTTTACTGGCTGTTGCCATTTTTCCGCCGATGTGAACACTTCAAAAAAACAAAAGAAATGACAAAAATCGTCAACTTCGCCACACACACACAACCGATTGCAAACTGTGAACAGAAAATCGTCAACTACGCCACACACACGCAACCGATCGCAAGAAAGACAAAAATTTTTGTCAATTTTCGATCTGTATGCAAACCACGCTACACACATGACAATCTGTCGAAATTTCGACCGATCGAAACGATTTGTTGACAATGTGTGGCATGCTTTATCCACCAGTGTAAGGGGAAGTTGCATCAACTATCATACGCATTTCGGTGAGAAACGTTCATGAGGCAACATTATCGGCAAAATGTAAATAAATCAACCAAAAAATAATTAAATTAAACATTATCGGAAAAATATAAACTAAATAAATATGATTTGTAGTGTTATTTATAATCATTTAAAGAAAATAAAAATGGGGTTTTTTCGTAAAATTTGTGATATTTCCGCAGTGCGCTCACCACCTTTCATTTCGACATCTGACAAGAAAATGAAGTTGCCTCAACTAGTTTGAGAGTGTAAGGGCAAAATCGAAGTTGATGTGTAGTTATCGAAGTTAATGTCAACTTGAAGTCGAGCAACTTATCCACAGGTCTAAGGGCCCCTTAACAGGAATGTAAACAAACTGACATATTAGGCACGAACTAAATGAAAACAATGAAATTAGCTGTGCTACTGCTATAACCTGAACTAATAAATCTTGATGACGTGTTTCGTTTAATACTGAATGAATTTGGGAGTTCCCCCTTCAAACCATGAATAAGGGTGTGTGATGTTTCTTTTGTAGTCACAAATATTTACACCTATGTATGTACATAGATAAAGATAAAGTATATGCCAATGATGCCGTACTCGATAAATCAGGAAATATTTATAGAAATATTGGAACTTAAACTTATTTTCATTGATTACTGCATATACACCGAAACATGAGAAAGGTACAAGTTTTATTCATGCCCTATTTTCTACTGCCTGCATGTAGGGATGCCAGATTTAAAATCAACAAAAAAAGTACATCGAGGAAAAAAGGCAGTACAATTAAGAAAATAAAAGTACACTTTCTGTTATTAAGAAATCATAAAGTTCAGTACAGAAAAATAACATTTTAAGTTAAGAAATACAGTACATAACAGTAACAATCTATAAATTAAGGAAAAAACGACCAAACTAA
Source organism: Phaonia tiefii (assembly GCA_963931995.1). Lineage (NCBI taxonomy): Eukaryota > Metazoa > Arthropoda > Insecta > Diptera > Muscidae > Phaonia > Phaonia tiefii. The sequence goes on along the minus strand of OZ008369.1, from coordinate 295,522,698 downwards.
GAAACCACAAATATTTTTTTAAATAAAAACTAGTCAGGTGTTTCACATTTTATTTTTAAAAAGTAAAAAGAGTGTAATCTATTCTACATTAAAATTTTTAATTATTTAATAATCAAAGATATTATTTTACAACTTTTTAACGAATTACAAATATTTATAGTTTTTGTGGACTTGATTAACTATTCCGTTTCTACCATTTTAAAAAATTTACAAACTCATTTAAAATTAGTTTTTTAATTCGTTTTCTAAATTTTGAATTAGAAGTTTATACCGTTTTTTTCTTCAAAAATTTAACATCAAACTGAATATTCTTTCAGATGCGCCATTAGAACGAGGAATTGAAAATACAAATTTACAGATATTTCCGAAATATGGAAATGACCCACTTCTAGGATCTTTTTCCATTTTCTTAAACGGATTTTTCTTTTGGAATATTTTCTGCAAAAGCATTTCAAACTTCAAATATAAAATAAATTCGTCGTAATAATATGATATAAATTCGTCAGAGTTGATCTGAGCCAGTTTATTTGTTTGCAAATAATTCAGTTACGACATGAATTATGTAAATGAATTAATGTTAAAAATGGGAAGTTTTTCAAATTTGTTATTGTTTAAAGTAAAACGGTCTTCTATACAAATACTTATATACGACTTTTGGTATGAATAAGTAACATTTTTGTAATTATCGTTGGCATAACAAAAAAGTACAAAAAGAAGTACAGAGGCTAAAGAGAAGTACTTTTGCGTACTTCTTTAGGTGCTATGCATTCAAAAGTACAATTAGTAAAAAAAAAGTACACGTACTGCTGCAAACAGCACATCTGGCAACCCTACCTGCATTTAATTACGTGTAAAGCTAGCCATACACATCGGATTTGTTCGTGCTCGCCGTCATGTTGTATGTGTATGGGGGTGTTCGCGAACAAATCACAAGTTTTTGAAAATTTTCAAAACTTGTGATTTGCTCGCGAACATATCATATATGTATGGGCTAGTGAGCGAACATTTAAACACTTTGTCATTTCAGTTGCTCTTCAACCATAGAGTAGAGAGGGTCAAATGGGGAGTAAAGAGTTTTTATCCGAATTTTTCGAAGTGTTGAGGGGTGAAATTGCCATTTGGCAAACTAAGTTTCTTGTCTTTTTTCTTTACACATGAAGTCGCATGTGTAAATAACCAAAAGAGCAATTGCATCATCCGCTTCGTCGCACATCTTTACTTCACAACGTCAAGCACAAACTGATATGTGCGATGTGTATGGAGAAGCGATGAGCGAACAAATCACACGAACAAATCCGATGTGTATGGCTAGCTTAAAACATAGATGCTATAACCTGAATTAATAAATCTTGGAATCAATCTTGATGACGTGTTTCATTTAATACTGAATGAATTTGGGAGTTCCCCCTTCAAACCATGAATAAGTGTGTGTGATGTTTCTTTTGTAGTCACAAATATTTACACCTATGTGTGTATGTATATGCCAATGATGCCGTACTCGAAAAATCAGGAAATATTTATAGAAATATTGGAACTTAAAACTACTTTAGGTTATTTAATTTCATTGATTACTGCATATGAGAAAGGTACAACTTTTATTCATGCCCTATTTTCTACTGCCTGCATTTAACTACGTGTAAAACATTTGATTGCATAAACAGTTGCATCTGGCAACATTGATTTGTATCCTATAAACTATAAAAGCAATTGCCATACAGACTTGTTTTTTCATTGTAATTCACATCACAAATCTGCATTTTCAGAATTTTCCGAACTAATTGCAGAATTAATAATAATAATTGTGTAAAATTTTGAAATAAAGTGCAAAATAGATTGATATTAAACCAACAGTTATCAATATTTAATAATGGGAAAAAAGAACAGTAAGTGAAACTGCGTATGATGAAATTATTTTTTTTGTCTTAGATGTCGTCTGGATTACGTACATTTCTACATATGTATATATCTGCTATATATTTCTAGAATATTCTGAGGCTGGTGGCAAGAAACCAGCTCAAACACCACAGCCGCAACAAGGTGGGACGCAGCAGCCTGGTAAGTTTGATTTGGTTCGTCAATGTCCATAAAATACTATATGTGTATACATACATATGTACACCTGTATGTGGTATAGTCTTTTAAGTCTGTCGCTTGGCCAAGTTTTGTATTTTCAAAAATACAATGCTACTAGCATGATGAAATCACAAAGTTTGGGGCGAAGTGAATTCGTTGCATCGCGTATATGCCTCCATGCAAACGTTTGTTGTCGCTTCTCCAGCTCCCGGTCGTTCTTCTGCTACCATTCTAAAGAATGGTGTACACTTTCACTTACAGTGGTTCACAGCTTATTTCAACCAGCATCTGCTCTGTAGTTTGGGTGAGTGTAACTTCTGAATGAAACAACATATCAACAAAATTTAAATGCAGTTTCTTTAGATTAACTCTTAAAATGGAACAGGTCCACTTTAAGGGCCACTGTCCAATGTTTTTTATTTATTGTGTGTAAAACACGTTGTTATAAGTAAAAAATGTAAAATAAAAAATTGTGGGAAACCCCTATTTTCGGAGTTATGGACCCCCAAATTTCAGCAGGCAAAAAAAAGTTTAAAAACCGTGTGGCCGTGTGGTAGTCGTTCGGTCGGGCTCAGGCAGGGGGGGATAAAATTCGTTCTGTACCTTAAGTCGATGTGTGGCAAAATCAGAAAAATCGCTCGATTTTTTTTAAAAAAATTGTATTTTTCTGGATGTTTACCATAACCATGGTCACTGTGCGTACAAAAGTGGACTTATATGGACTTACAGAAGTCCCACGAAAAAAAAGGATTTTTTAAAATATTTTTTTTATTTTGTTGTCGGTAAAAATTTTTTTGGCTTAAACCTAGAATAGGTCGGCAACTCGCTTCGGCTCCAAACTATTACCATTGGATAGAACTTTTTATTTTAAGTAAAAAAAATTAAATAAAAAAATCGGGGGCAACGCCTATTTTCGGAGTTGTGGGCACCCAAAGTTCGGACATACAGGATGATACTACGAGTGTGGTGCCGTGTTATGGGACCGATTTCACAACTTTTTTGTGTAAAACGAGTCGAAATAAACAAAAATAAATAAATACATTTTTTCGATAACTGCTTAGTTATCCACGTATCGGATTTTTAAAAATATCCAGAAAATATTTTTTTTTCAAGCAATCGAGTGATTTTTCGGATTTTGCCACACATCGACTTCAAGTACAGAGGGAATTTTAACCCCCTTGCCTGAGCCCGGCCGGACGGCCGGGCGACTAATTGCAATATAAATTTAACGATTTTCCAAAAGTTCTACCACACGGTACGAGCAACATAGGTCCCTGCCAGGGCTACTTGGCCCGTAACTCCCAAAATAGGGGTTCCCCCCGATTTTTTTATTTTACTTTTTTTACTTAAAATAGCGATCCCTACAACCAAAAAAAAAAGCAAAAAAATTGGACGTGCCGATCTATACTAGGTCTGTTCCATTTTTTTTTCTTTTTTATCGGGAAAAATTATTTTAAAAAAATTGCGCAATTTTTTTAAAATAATTTTTTATTTATTTGTTTTCGTGATCTTTGACCCTTGATATCTTCGGTCATTAATGGGTTAAAGGAACAAATGATATCTTATTTTTTACCTTAATGTCTAAACTAGACAATAACGGGTGAGAATATGTGTGTATGTTGTGTACTATTCTGAGATAATAGGTGTTTTCCTCAAAAAGTGGGGTTATAAAAGTCGAATATTGGATATACGCTCGCAATGGGTTTATAAATCCGAAATTTATATATGGGGGCATATACATATGTTCAAACTTGGAGGCCCGTAATTCGGGAAGTATGGATTTCCCCAGAAAAAAAAGTACGGTTTTACTCTGGATTATAAGGTCTATGCAGTGATGATAATTTGGACGCAATACGAGAGTGGCCCTTAAACTGAACTTAAGTCCTTAAAATTAACAAATTAAATTTATTCAGTTCAAAGTACATGTTTTTGAGATCTTATAACCTAATAACTAAAATAAGTGGTACAAAAAAGGTCACAGCTTATTTCAACCAGCTTAACAAATCACATATTTTTTTAAATAGTGGAATATTTTGTATACTTTAATACTTTGTATGTCCACCTTTTTGATCGATAACCGCTTTCAGTCTGCTCGGCATGCATTCAACCAGTTTTCGAGTTGTTTGAGGTGTGATTTTAGCCCATTCCTCCTTTAAAGCATTTTTGAGGTCATTTTTGTTCGAAATCTGGTGATTACGAACGTTTTGATCTAAAATCGCCCATAAATTCCCATTTCCACCGCCATGTTTGACTGTCGCTTTCAAATTCTTGTTTTGCAGCTCGGTATTTGGCTTGCGCCAGACATACGACTGCCCGTCGGGGCCAAAAATGTTGAATTTGGACAAACAAAAGTCGGCTGTTTTGGTTTTTCTTATTAATGAAGGGTTTCTTGCGTGCTACTCTACCATTAAAATCATGTTCCCGAAGAACTCGGCGGATGGTTTCTGCACTACAAGACTTACCCAACTCATTCTTGACTTCAATGGCCAGTTTTGGAGCTGAAAGCTTTGGGTTTTCTGTTATTTTTCTAATAATATAACGCTCGTCCGCTGAATTAAATATTTTATTAGGGGCTTTCCTGCCTTTATTGTGAACTCGATTTTCATGTACAAAACGTGAGATTATGCTCTGTACCGTGGAGTCGCTTAAACCGACCATTTCTGCTATTTTCCGCCGCGAATAATTATTTTTGAAATGGCTGAGGACCAACTCTCGCTGCACGATTGTTGTACGGCGACCCATTGTCACAAATATCGGTAATGATCTTGTTGAATGACGAAATCACACTAAACTCTGCTCTAAATGATTGAGAGTACATTGACGACAATGAATTGACATGAAGAAAGTACCGCTATTCGAGCGGTAGTTTCACAAAAACAAAAGTAACTTCGCTGGTTGAAATAAGCTGTGAGGTAAATTTATATGATGTGATTGCTTTACCATTCTCAGAGATCAGGCTAAAATAATTTTAAATATTTTTCTTTTACACATTGTGTAAGCACTGTTCTATCAACAATTCGCCATTTAAATTGTTCAGATATTTTATTTATTTTAGAAGATATGATCGGTTTAATATTAAAATGGAAGCTGGTTGAAATAAGCTGTGAACCACTGTATATTGATAATAGCTTTGTTTCTTTACTTTTTGGGTAAATTTCGGGTAAAAAAGAGTAAAAGCAAAATTCTCTCAAATACTCATTATTACCCAAAAGTAAAGAAACGCAAAAAAAACACTTTTCTAGCCCGAAAACAAATGTCACAACACAAAACATGCTTGACAATAAATAAGGCGTTATACACTATCTTTCTGGAACACTTTAATGTATTTCCAATTTCACCAACGGAACATCCACTGTTTCATTTGCTGAATTACCCAGCGCTGTGCCTCTGTACACCACCTTCCTCTAGCCATATCTAATAATGATTTACTGATTTTTTTTAAATTTTGTTATCATTGATTTAATATTTCCAAATCTCTCTAACTATTTTAATTTTGCGCAAATATAAAACCGAAATTATGAATATTTTAGAATTGCGCTAATTTCGTGACCAGCCGAAATTGGTTAATCCTTGAAATTAAACATTAATAGAAAGTGAAGGGAATGAAACACTAACGGTGCACGATCAGTACATCGTATACTACAGAAAAGGACAAAAAATGTTGAACAAAATCTATAACAGGTCGAAATATAAGCGATAGAATCCTACAGGTAGTAAATGTGAAAAATTCGTTGCCACCACTGTATTCATTTCCACAGAAAGTGCGATCATATGTCGCATCACACTACCTTCGTTGACTGCTTATATTTTAGGACCATGTAGTTTAAGCACATGAAAGACAAATTTTTTATATTTAGCGTACGTCTCTGGAACCACCTTCCATCGTTATTCAACTAAGAAGCAATGCCTCAAGTTTCAAAAAGGAGCTCTTTGATTTATTCAAATAAATTGTATAATAATGGTTTCTTACTGCAATATTTTGTTAGATGTAAGAATGTATCAAAACTTGAAAATGTTCTTGTTGTGTTTGGTTTTAAATAAAATAAATGGTTTCCCATTAAATCCCATGAAGGAATTGTGGAGAGTTTCTCACAACCAAGTAAGCTGTGCGTTTTCTAGTTTTATACTCCCTGATTGGGACCTACAGTTTTGCACCGGTTCCGAACGGTATTTTGAGAAGCTTTTTCATGGCTAAATACTAGATAGTGTCGCCGTCACTATGCGAGGTGACCGCCGCGAAAAAAATTCAAGGTGGTCAGAGCAGGGATCGAACCCAGGATCTTATGTACAAGAGGTGCGCTCACTAACCATTGCACCACCGACGGCCAAATAAATAAATGAAATGACATCCAGGAAAAACTTGCAAGAAATAAGACCTTTTGTTGTATGTACAGTATGTCAAGAATGAATTTACACATTGCAAATTGATTCGAATTAACTACGTAATTAATTAACTGCAGCATTTAGAACGTTTTCGTTAAAAAGGAGCAAAAGCCAAATGAACAAGAACAGAAAAATACAACAAAAAGAAATACTACTACATTTTGTTAGTGTCAAGAAACTCTTTACACAACTCTTATTTGTATTAAATTTTTGACTCTTTCAACGATCAACGGTAATTTACCGTTACGTATGTACAGTCAAGGAATAAAGTCTACATACAACCTACGATTTTGAAGTTTAAGAGAATTAGTAGCGACAATTGAAAATGATATTATTGCAATATTTTAGTCATTTAAAATAAAGATTATTTGAAGAAAAAAAATATGAAAAAAATGACATGGAAATTATTAGGGAAAAACACAATAATTAGCGGGAAAAAAGTCTGCATACAGCGTGGCAACTCCTAAAATCAAATAGAGAATTGAAAACAAAGAAAGGGAAATAACAGTTAACCTTGTTGAATTAATTACATTTACAAGCATAACAATTATTTAAGTGGACAAAGTGACAAAAAAAAGAAGGTATTATTCGATTTTTTATCCTTGAAAATGGAAAAACGAAAAGAGATTCATACTTCAGTTCGGAATATGGTAGTAAATCTCCGCAAGGAAAATAAATCTTACGGAGAAATTGCTAAGACAGTAAAATTAAGTCGTGCTGCTGTCCAGACGATCATTAGAAATTATAATAATACCAATAGTATCGACACTAAGCCACGTTCTGGCAGACCTAAGAAGCTTTCGAGACGCGATGTTAGCAGTATTCTGAAAGTAGTCAACCAGGATCCGAAAGTAAGTGCTCCAAAAATGGCGGAACACATCGCCAAGTGTTCCAATATAATTGTTACTCCACGAACAATAATAAACGTTTTACACGTCAGTGGATTTAATAGCAGAGTAGCACGCAAAAGCCGCTAATTACAGCGAAAAATCGCAAACTTCGCCTTGACTTTGCTAAAGCGCATCTAGACAAGGGTATGGACTTTTGGAAACGTGTTTTATTTACTTACAAAAGTAAGTATAACATTTTCGGAAGTGATGGCCGATCCAAAGTTTGGAGAAAACTAAATACTGCACTAGATCCAAAGAACATAATACCAACAGTAAAACATGGTGGTGGCAACGTTATGGTTTGGTGCGTCATCTGGAGTGGGTCGTTTGGTTTTTGTCGAAGGTAATATGGACCGCTACCAATATAAAAATATATTGGAACAAAATCTGAAGGCATCTGTTGATAGTTTAGGCCTGGGAAATCAATGGATTTTCCAACAAGATAACGACCCTAAGCATACTGCACACGTTGTTCGAGACTGGCTTCTTTACTAAGCCCCAAGACAGCTGAATTCGCCACCCCAGTCACCAGACTTAAACCCAATAGAGCACATATGGGACGTTTTGGGAAAATTGGTACGAAAATATGACATTAGTAGCCGTGAAACATTAAAAACCGCCCTTATTCGTGCATGGGCTAAAATAACACCAGATATTACGGAGAATTTGGTCACAACAATGCCCCGTCGTCTTCAAGCAGTTATTAATGCCCAAGATGGACCGACCAACTACTAAAAGTTGTCTTTTCTTTGTTTTTATATATAAAATTTTGAAATATTATATATTTTTTGTGGCTGTATGTAGACTTTCTTCCTATGAATTTTCAGTGTTTTTGTTACAACTGTTTTTATTATGTAAATGAGTTGTTTTTTTATTTTATAAATAAACTTATTTATTAATCCCTTAAATATTGAAATAAACATTTTTTTAATTTTCTTCACAAACTTTCTAAAACCTCTAAAACAAGGGATATATGTAGACTTTTTCCTTGACTGTATGTTCTTCATCGTTCTTCTCTATAACTTTGTAAGTTAGTTGGTTATCAGGTTTTGTGGATTACGCACATCATAAAGTGTTTGAAAAATGCCAGGCAAGAGATTATCATTTGAAGTAGTTCAGCTGATATATTATAATCGTCAGTTGGGGAAAAGTGCACAGGAGCTGGCAGATATGTCTTCAGTAGCACGGAAAACAATTTATAATGTTCTAAATCGGCCTGAAAAGGAGGGTAGATTAGAAGAAAAGGGTGGAGGTGGCCCTCAACCGAAAATTTGTAATCGAATGGTGCGCTTAATGATCAGAAAAATTGATCAAAACCCCCAGATTTCGGTTAGAACCCTTGCAAGGGAACTTAAGGAAGAGTGTGGTGTTGTTGTTTCACATGAAGCAGTTCGGCAGGCCATAAAAAGGAACAAAATTTGTATTTAATACTCATCAAGAGCAGCGCGCAAAAAACCACTGCTTTCTGCAGCAAATATTGAGAAACGTTATTCCTTCGCCTTGATGCATATTTCGAAACCGACCGACTACTGGGATGATATTATATTTTGCGACGAAACCAAAATTATGTTATATTACAACGATGGACCAACTAGGGTTTGGCGAAAGGCGCTAACAGCCCTAGAAAAGCGGAATATCATTCCAACTGTTAAATTTGGAAAAATTTCGATGATGGTTTGGGGTTGCATCTCAAGCAAAGGAGTGGGAGATTTAGACTTTATTGAGACGACTATGGCCGCACAACAATAATTAAATATTTTGAAGTGTCATTTAATTAACAGCGCGAAAAAATTTGGATTCATCAGGGACAATAAACCGGCATTCAAATTTTATCAAGATAATGACCCTAAACACAAGGAGCATACTGTGCGCATGTGGCTACTTTATAACTGCGGCAAAGTTATTGATACCCAGCTCAGAGTCCCGACCTAAATCCTATTGAAAATTTGTGTGTCCAACTAAAGAGAAATGTCGCTAAATGGGAACCAAAGAATCGAACGGCACTTAAAACCTGTTAAAGGGAAGAGTGGCAGAAGTTACCAAGCAATTATGACATTCAAAAGTTAATCCACTATATGAAAAAACGGTTACAATGCGTTGTAGAAGCCAAGGGTGGTCATTCAAAGTATTAGAAATTCCAAATAACATAATTATTACTTGCTACACTTTAAAAAATACTATACTTTATATTTGTGTAAAGAGTTTATTGACACTTCCAAAAATGTAATAATATTTGTTTTTTCTTATTTATTTCTACATTGAATTTGCCTTATTTTTGTATTAACCCGTTTTAAATACTGTACATAATAATAATAAACAAAAAATTTACATATAATAAAATAAAGAGTGATATTCACTTGCTAATGAAGTTGAAAATCTAAACTTTTTTTCAATGTGTAAACTCATTCTTGACATACTGTATATTTGGTATATTTTGAAATGTGTACGACCTGACAACAAAATAATTATCCCAAGCGCACATCAAAATTAAGGAACGACTACTTTACCACAATCCTAAACAATTAGATCATCTTCTAGAGTGCCGGACCTCAATCCGACCGAAATTTTTTGGAATGTCTCTAATCAGTTACTGATACAATGGCAGCCACAATCTATAGAGATCTTCTAAGCTCAGTTACGCTTCCGTACGCTGAATGGGAAGTGCCAATTTCGTGGACATTTCAGCACGATAACGATCCCAAACACACAGCTGGGATTGTTAAGCCTGGTTGGAGCAAAACCAATTCAATTTAATGTCTTGGCCACCTGAATCTCCCGATCTCAACCCGATTGAGAACATATGGATGATTGCAAAACGTAATATCGGAAATGCAGTATTCCGAAATGGAGATGAGCTTTTCGGCGAATTGGAAAAGCAGTGGAATACAATGTCAAGCGATTACTTTGAAAAACTTATTTCCTCAATGCCAAAAAGATACCGGAAGCAATAAAAAACAACGGCTATGCCACAAAATATTGAACACTTAATATCGTTTTTTAAAGATTTTTTTACGAGTTGCAATTGTTGTGAATACTTTAATTTCGACTTATTTTGTTAAAACAATTTTTTTTGTTTTAAGTTCATGAAGAGTATTTTTGATTTTGTAATTTAATAAAAAAAAAAAACAACTGAATTTAATAAAAAAATTAATTAAAAAATGCTTAAGATGTTTTGATTAAAAAAGCTTTTAGTTAAAATGTGATTTCAGTTGCAAATGTTTTGACCGGGATAGCCACAAAATTCTGTTTTCCAAAATTCTGTCTTACAAAAATTCTGTTTTTTTTTCCAAAAAAAAATTCTGTCTGGCTAAAATTCTGTTTTACAAAATTCTGTTTTTAATAAAATTCTGTCTATTAAAATTCTGGTTTATGAAATATGTTATTCCCCTTTCATTATGAGAAAAAAAATAAAATGCCGTTAAATTATTTATTAAGAATTAAAGCCAGTTTATTATGAATAAGAAAATGTATGAAATGTATTTATTCGTTGGAAACAAATTATGAAATATGTAATAAATAATTAAACAGATTAATGGATTTTCAAAATCGATCTAAAAAAATTCATATTGAAAAACATATTATGTAATTTAAAAGAAAAAATTCTTTTAAATATTCTATTCTTTTTAAATATTGTAGTTTTCTTAAACGATTAAATTTTTTTACAATACGTGAAATATTTTTCTTTTTTTATTTCACTTTTTTTTATTTTTTTTTAATTTTTCTCCATTCTCAATCTTTGAGACAATATTTTGAGAATAGATTAATTGTCCTTTTAAATGTTCTACAATTTTGTAGAGTCCGCTTTTTTTTCGTCCAACTACAACACTCAAACGTCGGTGCCATGACTCGACATTGTTTGTAGTTTTCGGGTATTTTTCAGAATACTCGCAATCAAATATCGTCCAAAATTCAGGTGGGTATTTACGAGCGTTATAGACATAATTGGCCTCGAACCAGGTGGCCAATTTAATAATATCTTCGTCTTCAAATGTTCTTCGGAGCTTCGAATAATATTTGGCTACCTTTACTGGACGAACATACGCAAGCGCTTTTAAACATCTTACTTGCAGTGAGAAATTTTCGTCATTTCCGAAATTAGTAACCAATCTGAAATGATAATGTTGTAATGTTACAAATTCTTACCGTTCTTTTTGAATACGGCGCCACAATATCTGGGAAAAATGGAAAAAGCACCCTCGTATCTGCAAATCTGGAAAGCATTTTCTAGCTGCTGACACGAGACCAACTTCGAAGTCAGATATAATACGATTAGGCTTAAAAAAAACTCCATATTCCGAAGCAATTTGAATTACGCGTTTAAAAAATGCTTTATAGAGTACTGCAGATTTTTTGGACATTAGGCAGAATAGGAGTGGGACGACCTCTCGTTCAATCCTTCCATGAACGGAAAAGAGTTGGCGCATTATTGTGGGCACAACATCAAAAGTGCCGTCAACGAGCCAACAATCGCTTTTTTGTAGAAGTTGAATTGATGATTTTGTGCCGAATATAACCATATACATATTCATCTCCCACTTTCTCTTCTGCCAATATAAATAATTCGCTATCCAAAACGTATAGATTTAGAGGGTAATCTATTTCATCTATTGCTTGCGGCTCTCTGAAAAGTCCCATTTCATTCCGAGTGTATCCTATTTTTCGCGTTTGCGCGTACTTCGAGGGAAGGTAATCGCGACATTTTTGGTTTGTAATTACCACTGATTGTTGCACTATTTTACAAAAGTATTTGTTCTGCATATTTCCACTGCACTAGCAATAGGTTCGTGGGTATGCTTTTTTGGATATCTTATTAAAACATGCTCGTTATTTTCCATTGCTGTTATTATTCGAGAGGAACACTTATCTGGAATTCTTCTCGAGCACGTCCAATTAAAGGTTCCTTTTTGTCTTTTCATTTCCAAATAATAAAAATATCCGTTGAAACACAACATTTCTTTATTTTTATTGGTTTTTATTAATTGCACTTTATTCATTTTTATTTTTTAAACACGACACATTAAACAACTCTAATTTTAAATAAAATGCTGGAACATAATTTTTGACCAAACACACAGTGTATATGTGATGCATTTTATTTAAATTTGCAGTGTTTTTTTTTAAAATGTTAGCGAAAGTTAGGGCAAAGTGATTTCTTAATTGTTTTATTTTTATGTATGTCGCGCGATTTGTTTCAAATAATTTTTTATTTAACTGAAAATGCAATTACAAACAGAATTTTGTGAAACAGAATTTTGAAAAACAGAATTTTGGAAACCAGAATTTTGAAAAACAGAATTTTGTGAAGCAGAATTTTCGTCGAACAGAATTTTGTAAACAACCCGTTTTGACCACTAAATGTGAAACCACAAATGTGAGATTTATTTAAAACTCAAGATTTATTGCACATTTCAAATTTATAGGCTAATGTAAATATCACTAAATCTTTCTGCTTAGGACCCAGTGGCACTCAAGGACAACCCCAGTCATCGCAACAACGGCCACAGCAGACTCCCCAGCCGGGGGGTGAGACTCAAAAGAAGCAACCAGCTAAACAGCAGAGTAGTAAGGGGCCACAACAGCAACAACAACGTGGTCAGGAACAACTGTCACAACCTCAAGGTAAAGCTACCCAGCAACAACAAGGAAGACAAGGTGCGGATTCCCAAACTCAACAGCAGGGAAACCAGGGTCCACAACAGCAGCATGGCCAGGGTTCACAACCGCAACGTGGTCAGGGTGCACAGCAGCAGGCAGGAGCGTGGGGAACAAAACCTCCAGCTCAACAGCAGCAAGGGGGAGGATGGGGTCAAGTTTCCCAGCAGCAGCAAGGAGGACAGCAGCAAGGAGGACAACAGCAACGTGGTCAGGGACAGCAACAGCAACGTGGCCAGGGACCTCCACAGCAACATGGGCAGGGTGCGCAGCAGCGTGGACCACAACAAGGTGGAAGGGGTGGTCAGGCTTCCCAGCAACAAGCAGGGCAGGGCCCACAACAGCAGGCTGGACCGTGGGTTTCAAAGCCTCAAGCTCAACAGCAGCAAAGGGGAGGGTCGGGTCAAGTTTACCAGCAGCCACAAGGAGGACCGCAACAGCAACGTGGCCAGGGACCTCCACAGCAACATGGGCAGGGTGCGCAGCAGCGTGGACCACAACAAGGTGGATTGGGTGGTCAGGCTTCCCAGCAACAAGCAGGGCAGGGCCCACAACAGCAGGCTGGACCGTGGGTTTCAAAGCCTCAAGCTCAACAGCAGCAAAGGGGAGGGTCGGGTCAAGTTTACCAGCAGCCACAAGGAGGACCGCAACAGCAACGTGGCCAGGGACCGCAACAGCAACATGGCCCCGGTCCCCAGCAGCGGGGACCACAGCAACAAGGGGGATGGGCTGGTCAGGCTTCTCAGCAACAAGGTCCTTCTCAACAAAGGGGTCACCAACCTGGACAAGGTTATGGTAGTGCTCCTCCGCAACAACGTTCTGTGGAAAGATCTCTTCAACAACTATCAATATCTAATGGTAAGTTAATTAAGTTAGCTCTCCCAAATGAAGGTAAACCCTTTTTAACCTGTATTCTTGCTTGTATTAGAACAAGTTATTCCTGCTAAAGACAAATCATGTGGTGGTGTTGTTCGTGGTACATTAGGCAGACCGGGTACTTTGGAAGTAAACTATTTAAGATTAAATTTAGACAAAATGCCAGATACAGCGTATCACTATGACGTGACCATAACGCCCGATCGCCCCAAGAAATTTTTGCGTGCTGCGTTCGAGCAATGCAAACGTGAAAAGTTTGGAAGCATTGAGGCGGCATTTGACGGAAACAAGAGTTGTTATACCATCGAGCGTCTCCCTGGACCAATCGAGCATACGGTGGAAGTACCCGACTCCGGCAATCGTACTAAACCCTTTAAATTAGAGATCAAAGAGACGATGGACTGTGTTATTGACATGAATTCATTGCGAAAGTAAGTTAGATAAACGTATGATTATTAGGTGTAATAAAGCTTTCTTTCTCTTTCTCCAGTTATCACAATGAGAGAGTTTTTGATAAACCCATGCGAGCCATACAGGTGTTGGACGTTATACTCTCTGGTAACAACCACGAACGTGGTGTTCGAGTTGGTCGCTCATTTTACTGTCGACCAAATCAACCCTATGATTTAGAGGAAGGCTTTGAAGCATGGACTGGCCTTTTCCAAGCTGCTCTTTTAGGGGAACAGCCAATGTTAAATGTGGATATTGCCCACAAATCATTTCCCCGACAATGCACTCTACTCGAGTATTTAAGGAATATGAATATTAACCCGGACAACGCGTTGGATAATTATGCATTTAGGGATGTCCAACGTTTCATCAAAGGACTTGACATTCAGTATGATCCTCCTACAAATTTTGGAGCTACGCCAAAAAGATACAGGGTCCTGGATATAGGAAACCCCTCATCAACGTTAAACTTTAGACTTGATGACGGTCAAGAGATGACCGTTGCCGCTTACTTCCAATCTAAGGGTTACAATTTGAGATATCCTCAATTAAACTGTATTAAAGTTGGTTCCACGATTAGATCAATTCATTTACCAATGGAATTGTGCAGCATTGTTGGAGGTCAAGCGCTGAATGTAAGTGTGACATGATACCCGGTATTTTCGTCAAATCCCTTATTTATTTTATCCTCCACTGCAGCGTAAAGACGGCGAAAAACAGGTTCAGAAAATGATTCGATTTGCTGCTACATCGACTAACAAACGTAAGGAAAAGATCATGAACATTCTTGATTATTTCCAACACAACGATAGTCCAATAATTCGCGGCTTCGGTATTCAAATTGGATCGCATTTTATTAAATTGACCAGTCGCGTCTTACCATCTCCATATTTGGAGTATCTAAATGGCCAAACAGTAACTACATCCCGAGGATCCTGGAGGATGGACGGAAAACAGTTTTTGATTACATCAAAGACGCCGAATGGTCATAAATGGGCCATCCTTTATGAAGACAATCCGAGGGGCAGAGGTATCACCCATCATGAGCTAGAGACATTCAAGAGGGATGTAAGTATAATACATCAACGAAGTGGATATTACATCATTACCAATGGATGATAACTGGGTGGGGGGCATCTGGTTTTGTTTTAGGATGAGATTAATCCAACATTAAGTTCAGAGCAACAATAAATCACCCTAATTACATTTGTCGTTGTCGAAATACAGGATGAATATATCTAATCGATTGTAACTCATTATAATTTCCATTGACAGGTTCTTAGAACATCCCAAAGTTTAAATATGAATCTTGCTGCAGATGCCAGCATAAGGGCATATGGCAGAAATCAACTAGAAAATACCCTGGTAGAGCTTTCGAAGGGAGCTACCGCATTGGTAAGAGATGGCTCGGTATTTTATTGTTGGCGCAATAATACGTCAGTAATTATTTTAGGTTTTTGTGGTCCTCGCCAATTTTGGCACAAGTTACGCCCAAATTAAACAAAGTGCCGAATTGAGAGTGGGGATTTTAACTCAGTGCATCAAAGAAAACACCGTACGCAGGACAAGTAGAGATCGAACTGTCTTTTCAAACATTCTTTTGAAAGTTAACGCTAAGCTTAACGGCACAAATCACAAATTATCCAGGGAAATGGATGCGAAGATGATCAAACTAATGGATCCTTTGAAAAAGGTCATGTACTTGGGAGCTGACGTCACACATCCTTCGCCGGACCAACGTCATATTCCCAGTGTGGTGGGTGTAGCAGCTTCACACGATCCTTTCGGAGCTTGTTATAACATGCAGTACCGTCTGCAAGAATCAAAGCAGGAACATATCGCGGATATGGAAGCCATAGTTACGCAACATTTAAAAGTGTTTCACAAATACCAAAACTATTATCCTGATCAGATTATCTACTACCGTGATGGAGTCTCCGATGGTCAGTTCCCTATAATAAGTACTGTGGAACTGCGTGCTATTCGAAACGCTTGCGCCAAACTGGTAGTAAAGACAATAATTGCCACCTTTGTTTTTGCCTAATTTTTTTTTTGTTACAGAAAATTAACATGAAATTGACGTGTATCATTGTTGTAAAGCGACATCACACACGTTTCTTCCCTATGTCGCAGCCGCGAGATGATCGGGATTTTAATAATGTGGAGCCAGGCACTGTAGTTGACCAATACATAACGCACCCCAACGAAGTGCAGTTCTTTATGGTCAGCCATCAGTCTATACAGGGCACAGCAAAACCCACTCGCTATAATGTTATAGTAGATGATTCGAAATTCGACATCGATTTTTTGCAGAAACTCACGTACAATTTGTGCCACTTGTTTCCACGTTGCAACCGACCCGTTTCATATCCTGCTCCAGCCTACTTGGCACATTTGGTCGCTTTTCGTGGTCGCGTCTATTTGGAGGGGTAGGACCGAGTCAGTTTTGTTTTAACGGAATTACATGTATTCTACTTTTTCTTGCAGATCGCAAAGGTTTTCGAATAATCTTAGGACTGAGTACGAGAGACGCCTCATCAGACCAGAATTCATGGTTAGAAATCCAATGTATTTTGTTTAATTAAATTGTATTTAAAAAAAAAAATACCTTTTTAATAAAATATCGTTAGAGCGGTAGATAATATCTTTCGTCCATGGCTAAAACTTTCGCTGGCGTACTAATTTATTACGGCTATTTCGATTGTAAGTGCTTTTCATATTTCCATCTAGTTCGATCGTTGATGCTGGCTTGTCGTTTTAGGCGCCGGTCTAAGTCTACGATAAACGCCGTCATTTATACCCTCGCGATTGCGGGCAATTTCTATGGCCAGGAATTGTATGCGCACCACCAACAGGGAGTTGTCGGGTGAAAACTGTTCTGAAGCATCGGCTCGCATCAGTGTACCGTAGGAGTAGTCCTCCAATTTGTTAAACTTTTCCGCAAATTCACGCCAGGCTACCTTCGCTTCCTTCGATTTGAGAATGTCGTCGGACAATACGTCCACTTTCAGTTCGGGAAAGTCCTGGCGGAATATCTGGTAAATCTGATCATCATAGGGGGTAAGTCTAATGCCTGAGGGTTTCATACTTGTAATCAACTGAAAAAAGAGAGGGTGCGTGAGAACTCTTGTCATTGGGAAAACGAAAAGAAACTGCTGGGTTTACATTGAAATGCACTACGGCATGATCCATTGCCTTTACTGCCCACATTTCCTCCACCAGACCGTCGTTGCCGAATTCTTCAGCTGGTCGCGATAACAGAGATGCTCCTTGCTAAAACCGATATATGTACCTCAATAAATCTTGCACAGGCCAATGAAAAATACGTTTTACTAACCATTAGTTCCATTTTTACAGTATATTAAGATAAATATCGGAAGAAATCTTTACAATTCAGCACGTGCGATATGCTAAAAAATAAACTCCTTTGTTTTTGTTTGTCTTTATTTTGGTAGGTAACTAGCGTTTGACATTTTATGTCAGTGGTAGCCGGTGGTAGCGTATGATGTGTAATAGTACTATTTTTGGTACGCTTTAGCATGGTGCAATAATAAATAATCCACATTTTACGAGCTTGACATGATAAAAATACTCGTGGTAGACGCAGGAGGTGTTGTTGTAGCTGATTGCAAATTGATGCCAACAACAACATACATGTCTCAGTTACCAACTAGAGAAGAAAATGGCAAAAATTCAGGACCTGGGGCAGGCAAAAAAAAAAAATTTAAAAATAAACCAAAATTAAAGAAAAGGTAAAGAATTTGAGAAAATAGAAAAGTAGCCATCGCAGGGACCTATTTTGCTCGTACCGTGTGGTAGAACTTTTGAAAAATCGTTAAATTTATATTGCACTAAGTCGCCCGGCCCGGTTAAAATTCCCTCTGTACCTTAAGTCGATGTGTGGCAAAATCGGAAAAATCACTCGGTACTTTAAAAAAAAAAAATTTTTTTCTGGATGGTTACCATAACCAATCTCATGGTTACTATACGCACAAAAGTGGACTTATATCCCACGAAAAAAAGAATGACACCACGGAATTCGTGACACAAATACCTTTCGTTGAAGTACCCACACTAATCCATAGCCAAATGTCCCTGGGTGTGACGATTTTTTGGACCCTGTGGGCCCCATAGGTCCGTGCGACGGCTAGTTTTCAATTTTCTCACATTCTTTAATATTTCTTTAATTTTGGTTTTTTTTAAAAAATTTTGTTTTGCCTGCCCCTGGTCCTGAACTTCAGCCAAGAAAATTTACTCATGGAGTAAAACAAAGAAAACGAGTGAAGCGTGTCGTTCCTCTGCTCGCTCTCTTACTCTCTTCGTTGAATATTTCAATACACGAGCAGTTTTCTGATGATGTTATTCTATCTAACTATAGAAATTCGAACCATATTTAAATAAAATTACATAAAGTATGAAATAATCAAGTTATGACGCGGGAAAGAAATGGTGTTGAGTGAATCGCGTCGACTTTTTTGGTTCTCTTGAGGGTTTTTTTTCTCCTCTACCTGTACATCCTTTTTGCCTAGTATAAGTCGGCACCACGGATCAAAAAAATTTTTATGAGGGAGGGTAAACCAAAGACCATTTACAATTAGACGACCAGAAGATGTGCGCAACTTGGCAACCCTGGTAAAAGAGAACCAAAAAGTGCTAGGAGTTCACTCAAACGAATTTCTCTCTCGCGTCATATCTTGCTTATTTCATACTTTTTGCATAGTTTATGTAATTTTACTTCAACATGGTTGGAATTTGTATAGTTATATACAGTAACACTATCAAAAAGCTGCTCGTGTATTTAAATATTCAATGAAGAGAGTAAGAGAGAGAGTAGAGAAGTACTAGGGTTTCACTCGTTTTGTTTGTTGGCATTTGAGTGAAGAGAAATTTTGACTGTCTACTTGTACATCGTTTTTGGGTAAACCACACGGTTTTAAGCATAAAATATTTTTTTTTTTTTTTTTTTTATTTTATTTTATTAGTATTAAAAATACTTTGAATATTCAAACAAAATAATATTTACATTCTTATTACATTTGTTGTAAGCTCTATACAAATACATGGTATCTTACAAAATTTTTACATTTTTTTCTAAATACATTGTAGTTTCTTTCAAGTTTCATATTGTTCGGTAAATCATTAAATAATTTAAAACCCTTGTAAAAAAAGGGATTTCTGCATATGTGTTGTCATGACTCTTTGGATTCTAAAATCTCCTGTGTTCCTTAATCCATACGGTTGAAGTTCTCCAACGTATTTTATTTGTTCACATAGATATTCTGCAGCATCACCTTGTTTAATTTTTTTAATAAAAATTAAAGTGTTGAATTTAAGTCTTTGAATAATATTCATCCATTTTAGTTCTCTAAGCATTTCGTTGATGTGAGTATATCGATTGCATTTAAGTATAATCCTCATTGCTTTGTTTTGGAGTTTTTGCATTCTTTCTATCTGACTGTCATTACAGCATGTAAGTATATATTATCGTCGATCCGTATTCAAAATGTGGTTTAATTATCGTATTATAAATGTTTATTGCAGTTGTTTTTGATATTTTATTTCTTATTCTTTTAAAAAATCCGATCTTTTTGTAAATTTTTTTACATGTATAGTCTATATGTTTTTTAAATTTTAACTCCTTATCAATTATAAGACCGAAATATTTTATGTGTTCAACCTTTTCTATTATTTTATCATTTATTTTAAATATTGCTTCCGTGCTCATATTTATTTCGATTATTTTTGTTTTGTTTTCATTTAGTTTTAATTTATTCATTTTTAACCAGGTGTTAATTTTATTGATGTCGTGGTACATATTTTCTCTACAACTTTCATCATCGACTCCTTCCGCGTATATTAAAGTATCATCTGCATATAGCACCATTTCACTTCTATCTAATACCTTCGGCATATCATTGATATATATAATAAATAACAGAGCTCCCAAAATTGACCCTTGTGGTACACCGTAATCATTTTCAATTTCATTTGATAGTACATTATTTGTTATTTGTTTTCTATTTTTCAAATACGACTCAAACCACTTTAGTTCTGTACCTTGTATTCCATACATATATAGTTTTTTTACCATTATTTGTCTATCAATTGTTTCAAATGCTCGTTTAAAATCCAGAAATATGGCCATCACTTTTTTTGTTTTTTCTATGTTTTTCCATTTACTTATTACATAATTAACTGTCGTTTCACACGAGTATTTTTTACGAAATCCTGATTGATACTTTGACAATATCGAATTAATCTCTATATATTTTTCTAATTGTTCTTTCACAACCCTTTCCAAAATTTTTTCACAGGTTTTCAGTGTATTTATGGGCCGGTATTCTTCGCATTTATTTGTTTTTGGTACTTTTTCAATTGGTGTTATAATAGTTTTTTTTCCAGTTTTCAGGGAATTCGCCTGTCTCCAATGATTTATTAATAATTTGAAGCAGTATGTTTCCCGTTACGTTCCAGTTATCAAGAATGATTTTATTGGATATTTTATCGCAGTCTGTTTTATTTTTCATTTGTATAATTATATTCTTAAGTTCAAAAATGTTTATTGCACGGAATTGGAATTTAGAATTTATCACAGTTATTTGGTTTTCATATTGCACATTTTCTATTGAGTCTCTTATTGTTTTAATACTATCTACAAAGTAATTATTGAATTGACTTGCCAAATCTATATTCTGATTATATTCTACTTGGTTAAATATCACAGTTTTTATCACATTGCGCGTCTTTTTCATTACTAGATCTTTGATCACTCCCCACATTTGTTTTTGATCGCATGCATTGTTAATTTTATTATTAATGTATTTATTTTTTTCGTTTTCGATTTTAACTTTATACATATTTCTTTTTCTTTTGTAATTGGTCCATGCCAGATTTGTGTTCATCAGTTTTGCCGTTTGATATTTAATTATTTTATCCTTCTTTATTAAACGTACTTCATTATTAAACCATCGATTTACATTGTTTTTTTCTTGTATAATTTGCTTATTGGTAAATTTTTTTATAGTTTCTTTAAGGTCAACATCGAATACATTCACATTTTCATGGATGGTTTTATTTTCATTATATGCCATATTTTTAATTAACTCTGTGTTAAATGTCTCTTTGTTGTACTTAAAAATTTCCATTTCTTTATTGTCTATGTTATTATGATTATTATTTTCACTCCTGATTAAGATATTTATCATTTCGTGATCTGATATTTTATTTGTACTGCTGTTCTTTACTGATATATCAGCGTTATTTGTTATTACAAAGTCAATTATAGTACTTGATTTTTTTGTTACTCTTGTATATTCAGTAACTAATTGTTTAAGACCATTATCATTTAGTATGCATTCCATTTGATTCTTATATTGTGAATTTTTCGACCAGTCTATATTAAAATCTCCTGTTATTAAAATATTACAGGTATAATCACTGATTTCTTCTAAGACTTCTTCAAAATTTTTACAAAAATCCGACTCTCCATAACTAGGTGATCTGTATATTGCAGCAATTATCATTTGATTGTCTTGGCATGTAGCTTTACATACTAGAATCCAATATTTAACACCGTCTATCTTTTCAATAATTTTAGTGACTTTCCATATTTTTTTTATATAAATAACGACTCCGCCTGTTCTTTTAGATGTAGAAAGCGACACAATATGATTATAATCTTGTAATGTTATTTCATTTTCTTCGACATCTTTAGTTATATGTGTTTCCGTAAGAATAAATATGTCCGGGTTTTCTGTTAATGCTATTATTTCTTTGACGTTTGGGAATAAGGTCTTAAGTCAAAAAAATGCATTTTGGGTTTTTGATTGGGTTTAACTCAATTTTTTTTCTCTTTCGTTTGGTATTAATAACTTAAATCTAGCACAACTCCATCCAATCGTAATCATTTGCTCTTTAGGCAATAAGTCAGAAAATTTCATATATAAATAATTTTCAATTTAAAATTACGAAAAACTACAGTTTCTGACTTAAGACCTTATTCCCAAACGTCGAAGATTTCTACTTGATTATAGTTATTTATTAAGCCTTGCACATTTGTGTATAGAGCACTTATATTCTTTGATTGTTAAATTGATAAACCATTTCTTCGCATTTTTAAATTCAATTTATTTTGATAAACGGGGCATTCTCTATTATTTGTAAAATGATTTTCATCTAAATCCATATTAAGTTTATTATTCATTTTCACGCAATTTATACATTTCATTATTTGTTCCGTGTTCTTGCAATCTTTTGTTTTGTGTTGTCCATGACATCTCAGGCATATTTCTTGATTTCTGCATTCTTTTGCGATATGGTTATATCCTCTACATTTAAGGCACTGCGTAACATCTGTTCCATCGAACACTCTACATCGTTCCCATCCAATATTTACTTTTCTTGCTTCCATAATTTTTGTATATGTTTCGTTATCGACTGCCATTTTCACATTATAGATTGTTTTGTTATTTCTTTTAATTTGGTATTTTTCAATTATTTTGAGTTCTGCATTGGATATACTCGTACTTGGGTTCTGCTTTTTTAATTTCTCAATTATTTCTTTCTCTTCGTGTACAAAAGTCATATCTGTAATTTTAACTCTACGTTCTATTGGTTTGGGCACCATAATTTCATATCCATCATCTAATTCATTTTCTATTGAATTTTTTATTTTCTCTCTTTCTTCATTATTTTCACTTTGTATTACAACCGTTCCGTTTCTTCTATTTTCTACACCAGTAATTTTTAAATTAACTGGATCAACTTTATCATTTAGTGCTTCCCTTGTTTTTTCTACTCCTTGCTTTTCTTTTGGCTTTACAATTAGTGGCACCTGTTTGTTCACATCTGGTAACACTGTTTTTTTACCGTGTCTGCATATGACATTTTTGTTTGGTTTTTATTGGTTTCTTTTAATACCTTCTTTATTTCGTTACACATATTTGTGTTCTTTTCTTCTATCGACTTGCACATTTCTTTGTTGTTGTTTTGGTATTCATATACATTAACATATAGTTGTTTAACTTCTTCAACATTTCTTTCGCATGATTTTTGAACAGTATCCATTTTTTTAACCTTTCTTCGTACCTTTTTTCTAACGCCTCCAACAATTTTTTTATTTCATTCTCGTTTTGTTTAATTGATGTTGAAAACTCATGTTTATAGTCTACCAGGTGTTGTTTATTTTTATGCACATCTTCTTGTATATCCCTAAGGACCATATCAACATTGTGTATATACTGGATACAATCATCACAAACAAAACGTACGAAATTTTTTTCATGCAAAATTTTCTGTGAATACAGGTCAATACCAGAACACTTCACCGTAAAGTGATAGGTTTTTTTGCACACCCCTTCACATTGGATTCCCGTTTCTTCACGAATTGATGATTTGCATTTACTGCACTCAGCCATGACTGAGTGCTTTTATTGTTATAAAAATTGTTTGTATTTCACAACAACTTCACTTTCCCTTAATTATATTTAGTATTTTTTATAGTTTTTAATAGTCCTGTCTATTTTTTTGCACTGATTTATATATGATTTTATTATTTTTATAGAGCTTTAGTTTTTCACTTCTTTACACTCTTCTTTCTTTCTATCTATATTACATACACATGTTTCGGGAAACCCCTATTTTAAGAGTTATGGGCCTCGAAATTTCCGTTATATGCCGGGTTACTATGTATTAAAAACCGCCTACATGCACTTAGCTGGCAGCATTTTTGTATAATATGATGTCAAAATAAAGGAAAAATATGTGAGTTATCGATAACTAAGCGAGTTAGCGAAAATTGTCATATAACTTTTTTCGTTTATTTTGCATCATATACAAAATGGTGGGTGATAAGTTTTAGTTGTAACCTCCCATATATCGGAACTTTGAATATCTCCTAAAATAAGGATTTTCCGAAACAAGTGTATATTACGTTTTGTGCTTAGAATTGTGTCTTTTACCCTCCCCCACAAAAAAATTTTGATCCGACGTGCCGACCTATACTAGGGTTAAGCCAGGAAAGGATTATAACTATTCACCTTGACAATAACTTTCCGAAAGATCTTGCCAGCCGATTGATAAGACAATTTGAGGATAATGGGAAATATAACCGGTACAGTATAGCGGATGCGAAAATTTACAAATCAGTATTCAATGTTCTTGGAATATCATATTCGATAGCAATAATTATAAAATAACACACCAAACTTATAAGATGCTAGGTAGATTATTTCGGAAAACAAAGGATATGATGGGTAAATTTAATACGTCTAATGCATAGAGAAAAATATGTCTAATGAAGTATATAAAATATCTTGTAATGGGAATGATAACGAAAATTGAAACATGGTATATGTAGGAACAACACCAAATAAACTGAAAACTAGTATTGCTGGACGCAAATCTGTACCTCGTTTCTGTAGTTCTCGAATCGAAAAAGTTTTCACATGAAACGCTTTTTTTATTCTTATTGGAAAAAAGCGAGAAAATCTGTTTCTAAAAAGTAGTGAGTCGAAAAAATTAAAATGTGAAACGTCAAAAATACTCACAAATTAAAACTGTGCGAGATTTTGATATTGTTTCTAAAAAAGGTTTTTTAAGAAATTAAAACTTGTTTTTTAAGTGGAGAAGATAAGAACTATATCTTTTCTGTTATGTATTTCAATTAATTTTTCTAAAATATTACAGAAAAATCGAGAAGATCATTTCCGAAACTTCCAATATTTAACGTTTATTTAATTATAGACGTCGTTATATGTTAGAAATGCTACAAATAATTAACACACCTACATTAAAAATAATTAACTTTGAAACAGATGCCGCTAATGTAGCCTACATTTACAGATATTTAATTAGTAAGATGTACAACATTTTGTGTGCAAAAATTGTTTTATGTTTCAATATTTTTTCGTTGTTGTAACTGACTTCTATAATGTACAATAAGACTGTTTTTATTCCATTAAGCTATCGCCACTTACGACTTTCCAAATAAAACGATCCACACTTAATACCAAAAACGATGTACAAATAGACAGTCAAAATTTCTCTTCACTCAAATGCCAACAAACAAAACGAGTGAAACCCTAGAACTTCTCAGAAGGAGCTTTTTGAGAGTGTTATTGTATATAACTATACAAATTCCAACCGTGTTGAAATAAAACAAAGACGATTTAGAATTAGACGACCAGAAGATGTGCGCAACTTGGCAACCCTGGTAAAAGAGAACCAAAAAGTGCTAGGAGTTCACTCAAACGCATTTCTCTCTCGCGTCATATCTTGCTTATTTCATACTTTTTGCATAGTTTATGTAATTTTACTTCAACATGGTTGGAATTTGTATAGTTATATACAATAACACTATCAAAAAGCTGCTCGTGGATTGAAATATTCAATGAAGAGAGTAAGAGAGAGAGTAGAGAAGTGCTAGGGTTTCACTCGTGTTGTTTGTTGGCATTTGAGTGAAGAGAACTTTTGACTGTCTACTTGTACATCGTTTTTGAATAAAATTACATAAACTACGCAAAAATTATGAAATAATCAAGATATGACACGAGAGAGAAATGCGGTTGAGTGAATATCCGTTACTTTTTGGTTCTCTTTTACCAGGGTCTTTGTTAATACTACGAAATGTTGCAATATTTTCTGTAATGAGTGAAAAAAATGCGATACGGCAATACTTTTGGAGCCAGTGCCAACAAATACATGGTAGCAGCAGAATGAGAAGGTAAACTCGGTACACAGCTGATTTCAATTTATTCTCGTTGTTTAGTTGGCCGCTTCTGTCAGTTTCAAAGGTTTTGCTTTAGTACTTTTCTGTTTACATTTATTTGTTGGTATATGTATGGGTTGATTTTGACATGAGGAGAGCCTAACAAAAACAAATTGTCTGTTGTTCTTGCCCACAATTGTTGTTGTATCTACTGCGACTACTTGGTATTTTTACTACGCAGCAGATGCTGTTGTAGTTGTAAGCAGCAACAACAGCCATTTTATTTTCGTTAATTCGTTTCAGTTGCCAAACTCTACATAAGTGTAACCAACAATACCAGAATACAACAAATTACTAAACAAAATAATTATGAGTTTGAAAAGTAAATCGAAAAATGACATGGAAAAAATTAAATCATCTGTTTAAACGACTATACCTGATAGACTTTGTGTATAACATTTACCGCGCGTTGTTGTGAACAATTTGGTTCCAATTTTGTTTTCAATTGGAAATAAAAATATATCCTTCAAATTTAGAGATATAGAAGTATACCGTCACCTGAGATTGAATATAATACTCCACGCTAAAATATATATGTGCAAAATAAAAGACTTCCAAGTTCGTAAGGTAAGCTGTGGAATCAACGCGTTTAAAACTGAAATACTTTGGATTTTATAACGTTTTTTGCTTCTGTAAAATTTTGAAAATGAGGGTTACGTCTTTGGGTATTTTAGGTGACGATACGCAGTCTTCCATTAAATAAAATAATTTTAATGAACTTAAAATGTGTAAGCCATTTTGCAAATTTCTGCTTTTGATATTTTCATTCGCAAGAAATGATAAAATTTATCTAAGATAACTTTTTGTTGCCATTTCTTGAAATTGAACATGTGGCAACATTGTCACTGCTCAAGTCGGAATTAAAGTGGGAAATTCAAATTCCACTTAATATAGCTTAGCTGTCCCGTAGAAATTAAGCTATAATTAACTTTAGCGGGGTAAAACAACACACTTATTAATGCATTAATCAAACCATAACAAATTCATAAAGTAAATTCAAAAGTGACTTTAGAACATTTAGGCCCAATTTTTGACTGGTTATTTAAATTGGTAATCAGTTGATTTTTATTTATGTTTGATCTGAATTTAAATTTTTAAGCGTTTTCATCTTAAAACTCGCATTGAAAACTTGGCCGTTCACACTTTGCTTGTTGACGTTTACGTCGTTTTGCAAATTTTGAATAACAAAAACAACAAATTTCCAAAATGGAAACTGCACACGAACATTCTAACTTAAAAATGAAAATTTGAAAAAATTTAGGCATCAACACAATTTCTTCATCGCAAACATACTAAAAATGATAATTCTAAAAAAACTTCAAAATTATTATTATAGTTTGCTGATATGCAGTCGATCGGTATGGATGCTCGTAAGTAAGGGATAGATGCGCTAAAAGAATATCCATTTTTTCACATCCTATCCGTCATTTCTTGGTATATATGTATGTATGACCATTTCTCCTATTCCCACGCAGGCCCTCGATGTTATCCTTCCACAGCGATAGAAGGACGCTTTTCTGTTGCTGTTCTCGCAAATTCTGCTTTGTTACTTTCGCTGAAATGTTAAATTTTTCGTTTTCGCTTGAGTAGTAAAATTGACGAAATATCGTCAAATTGAATAAAACAAAATATTACATTTTACTAATGATTTTATTAAATTTGACTACATTTTTTCGGCAATAAATTTTTTACACATATATTCTTTTTTAATATAATTATATAGATTTTGTATATTGTAATGAGATAATGTAAATTAGTATACAATTATATAAAATTAAAAAATTTGTGCATATTGAAATAGAAGGCACTTATATTCCCAAAAAAATCACTTTTTTTGTAATCACAAACCGCAAATTGATTTTCAATTCCTTTTGTTGGGCAATATACCAGAAAATATGTAAATGTACACGTTAATATTATATTGCAAAACATTTCATTAATATTGCTGACTTTAAACAAATTTATTAGTAATTACACAAAATATTGCTTTATTCCCAAATAACGCGCACATAAACGTCTCTGTGTTTGTAAATGACGCTCCACTACGATATTTCATTTAGACGACATTTTGTTGAATTGACAATGTGAAATTGACAATTTGAATAAATAAATTAGTAAAAAAGTTACTACATTTTTTCGCTGATTTAAACTACGACAATTGGTTCAGTATAGATTATCACTTATTTTACAATATACACCTATTCAGGAATAACTACAAACCATGCATTAGAGCAAGACGATTATATATATTATAATAAATTATCGCTAGTTTGACGTTTTGGTTACTAGCAAGCAAGCGATCTAGCTTGTAACGAAAACAAGCCTATTATTTTCATGAGAATTATAAGGACTATCCAAACTACTAAATTATCGGCAAAATATAAGTAAATAAGCCAAAAAGTTAATAACATATACTTCATCTAAAAATATACTCTAAATAAATATTAATTGTAGTGTAATTTATAAATATTTTAAGAGAAAAAAATAGTGTTTTCGCACTGCGCTCATCACCTTCCCTTTGGGTGTTTGACCGGCAAATAAAGTTGTTTCAACTTGTTTGAGAGTGTAAGGGTAAAATCAAACTAGACGTCAATTTGAAGTCGATCACCTTATCCACAGGTCAAAGGCTCCGGCACATAGTAGCCTCCACTGGGCTCATTCTTGGTGCTTACGCGTTTGACTTTTGCTTGAAGAAAGGGAATTTTACATAATTTATTTAGGTGAATTATATTCAATCAAAATGTGCAGTCTTACCAAATATTTAGCCCATATTTTCCATATTTACAGAAACAAATTTTATTGTATTTTAATATAGAACCATTTATTGAATAATCAGATTTTTTCCTACAATAAAATTTAAACAAACGATAAGATTATAATAAAGAAAGCACAGGCTCATGAAATATAGTTCCACCCTTGGTTAATTTCTGTCGTTGACTCAATTTTCCTGTGAAGACATTAAGTAAAGATGAGATAAAACTATCAAACGTTTTGCTATAAAGTTTGGACCATAGTCTAATAATATAAGTCGACGCGTGACGTGTTGTTGTAATATGAAACGATTTTGACAGAATTTTGTTGTACTATTGTTATGACAATACACTCGATATGTCAAAATCATTTTATATACGAAGAAGAGGCAAAGGAAAAACGCCAAAGTAAATAATTAAATGCATAGAATTACATGCATAGTCTAATAATATTTTTAATTTAATTTAATTTGCACAACACTTTTCAAACGTTTAATAACGAACAATAAGAATCAAAACAAATGTTGAGACAAGTTTAACACTTCGAGTGTACTACGTAAACAAAGAATGATAAAAAGAAACAACCCAATAACAAAATGCCTGATCAGCTGGGCTTATGCTTCCACTTATATTATTACACTATGGTTTGGACACACATTTATATTCTCTAAGTCCCCTTTTCCACTAGCAAATATTTCTTTGCAAATTCTTGAGTTTGTTGACGAGAGGGGTGGGAGGAAGAGAAACAAATCTTTGTCAGTTCAGTATTTGCTGTTCTCGCAAATTCTGCTTTGTTACTTTCGCTGAAACAAATTTATTTGACATAACATTTTTAACCCATTCGTTTTTACTGACACTTGTTCCTGGTAGTGATTGTATGAAGTAAACAAATGAAATTTAATTTATGAATTACCATTTTTACACCGATTTTAAATTATTTATACACTTCTTAGGAAAATTCTTTAAAATGTAAACAGTTTTCACGCTTCTTTCGTTCTTTTGTATTTTGATTCGCAAAATTTGGCAAAGAAAAATTTGTGAGTGGAAAAGCAGTCGAAAATACCAAAAGAGAAAAGAAAAAAGTTGGCAAAGAAATATTTGCCTGTGGAAAAGGGGACTAAGTGGTTATGAGGTATTTATTTTCACGTCGTTTATTAAAAACATTTCGCCATTGATCAAGTGTTTAACCAACACAAGACACTTTTCTAATTACACAAATTTTACCATAGAAACTTGGCCAATGCAAATGTGTTGGCTATTAAAAACACTTAGAAATCAAATTTTTACTGACAATTCTTTATGAAATTGAAAATTTTCACTATTTTTGGGAAATTTAATAAATGGGACGCTGAGAAACTTTGGCAAAATTCCTTTCTTGTTTTTCCTTTCACAAATTAATGGTGTACATAAACAGCGACGCAATAGTAATACAGACTCTTATAGCTTAATATTCGTCTCGCTTTAACGCACGGTGTGTAGTCGGTATGCTGTTGCCTCGCCGCAATTCTTGATATACAAATAAGAAGCAGGGTATTTGCCAACATTAGAAAGTAAATTAAGCATTGCTGTTGGTAGTCTGTTTTACACTTTTGATTTATACCGTGTTTATGCTGCAACTGAAATCTCGTTTCTCTAGATTTCATTCATAGGAACAGCTGATTTGTATATGGAAAATCAGATGTTTAGGCCACGAAATCTAGATATCTCTAGATTTCGAGTGCAGTATAAACATGTTTTAAGGCAATAATAAAATAAAAAAATCACCAAACACAAACTGAGTACCATGGTACAATAATATCTTCATGGTAATAGCAGCGCGTGTTATTGTTGTTGTAGGCAGCAACAACAGGCATTTTGTTTTTGTTCTATTCGCTTCAGCTGCCAAACTCTACACAAATGCATACCAACAACACAAGAATGCAAAAAAGTACAAAAACAAAATACATGTGAGTGTGACAGCCGAAGCGAAGAACCTCATGAAAAAAAAAATGATAACAGCTGTTCTTACGACTTTACCATGAACATATTATTGTACCATGTTGGGTACTATTGCCGATGTTTATTTTTCCTGTACATGAAACAATTAGCTGCACTATGGCAAAATCTGTCAAAGAGAAAAGCGTGCTTTAAAATTATAATTTACGAAAGCTTATAATTTACTGGGGCCTTAAGGGTCCCTTTAGAATCCAAACAGAACCAGACACGCTGCCGATGACGACGAAAAAAATCTCGGCTCTTTTCTAGAATTCGTTTTAAAATTTAGAAAATTAATATTATAGACGCGTAAATCTAAATTGTTTTACTGCTTTAGCAATGTTTTATTAAATTTTATTGTATTGTGTCATTTTGAACTATTTTCGTTTGTATTCATATGAACCACCGTATGCTTGTGGCGGTTGCTCTTACGATTTTTATCAATTGAGAGATTTTGTGAGAGTGCCGCCAAGAAATTGGAAAATATTGTATACTAGCGTCGAGCTGTGAGCCGCAGCGGATTTTCGCGACGATTCTTCCCTGCCATAAGAAACCTATGTAACAAAACGTAATCTGTGGCGTGTTTGATTATATATGTATGAACTCTACTGTAGTAGCAATTCAACCCCATGGTAGAATTATCTATTAGGTAGTTGCATTAAGCGCCTTGGAGACGTACAAAAAACTACATCAATCACGTGCATATGTATTAGTGTGTGCCTTCGTTTCTTGCCCACAAACGTTCAACAAAATACGGCAATCATCACTTTTTCTTTGTTTTCATTGTGTTCGGTTGACATGTCATCGTCGGAGGAAGATGATTTTCTTTTGGTAGCATGTGCTGGAATTTTATTAAAACTCTAGCAGTATCTAATACTGCTTTATTTTTTCCTCCCTGTTGCTATAGGCATCCACTTTTGGGTTCCACAGCGCCTGTAAGCACTCATAGCGTTCAATAAAATTTAATATGAAGTTTTTTTCGTCCGCGCACTTGTCCATCTCGCACATTTTTTCTCTACAAATGAGTCATGATTGACAATCATAAATGGAGACCATCAACAAAAACGCCATCAACAGAAAATATCAAAATTTTTTGATATTTCATCAATCTGGCCGACGTCGTGTACGTGTAGCCGATGAAAGCCGATTACAGGCGCACGCTCAACCGATTGATGGAATTTGTTGAACGTCTCCAAGGCGCTTTAGCAATTCCGTGGTTAAGCTGCCAAAATTAGCTGAATAATGAATAACACTATGTACACAAAATGTGGAAAATTTTATAAGCTTGTCTTACTTGATACAAAGTTTATGATATTAAATTGCATTTTGATTGAAATTCTTTGAATTTTATTAATAAACAAAAAGAAACAAAATCGAATTTGACAGCTTACCACCGAAAGATAAAAAAAAACCACTAAACAGCTGGGCGTTTACCCAAGATTTATTGATTCAGGTTATAGCAGCAGCTGTTGATGAAATTAAAGTGCCTAATATGTCAAAGTCAGCTGATGTAAACACAATGTCAAATTGCACTTTAATTGCAAATGTGTTAAATTTGGTGTTTCTAATAAAGATTAAAGTCGATTTTTGTAAAGCCCTTTAATATGTAAAAAATTATTTTCGCAAACAAATCCATCTACTTTATTACACATTCTTTGAAACTTTGTGAACAAACTAATAATCTTAACAATAACAGAAATGTAAACAAACTTTGACATACTAGGCACGAACAAAATGAAAACAATGAAATCAGCTGTGCTACTGCTATAACCTGAATTAATAAATCTTGCGTTTACCCGATAGATAATTTTACCATGTACAACCCCATGGTACAATAATATCTACATGGTAATAGCAGCGCGCGCTGTTGCTGTTGTAGGCAGCAACAACAGGCATTTTGTTTTTGTTCTATTCGCTTCAGTTGTCAAACTTTACACGAAGGCATACTAACAACACGAGAATGCTAAAGAGTACAAAAACAAAATACATGTGAGTGTGACAGCCGAAGCGAAGAACGTCATGAATAAAATTAAAACAGCTGTTCTTACGACTTTACCATGAACATATTATTGTACCATGTACAACCCCAAGATTTATTCATTCAGGTTATAGCAGCAGCTGTTGATGAAATTATAGTGCCTAGTATGTCAAAGTCAGCTGATGTAAACACAATGTCAGCAGTGCAATTTAATTTCAGTTGTGTTAAATTTAGCGCCCATAATGAAGATTCAAGCTGATTTTTGTAAAGCTCTATAATATTTAACAAATTGTTTTCGCATATAAATCCATTTACTTTATTACAAATTCTTTAATACTTTGTGAACAAACTAAGTAAACAAAAACAGAAATGTAAACAAACTTTGACATATTAGGCACGAACAAAATGAAAACAATGAAATCAGCTGCGCTATTGCTACAACCTGATTGAATAAATCTTGTACAACTCTGTGTGTTTTCGTTCAGTACAGAGTTGTTCCGCCTGAGGCAGTTGTTGAACTGAACGAAGGCTGACTGACATTTTTTTCACTTCCGACAGAACAAATGTCAAATTCTTTCTTTTTCGTATTTTTACGATAGTTGTTTGGTGTAAGTTTTTCCATTCATTTTTGAAATCAATAAACATCGCGCTTAAATGTGAATTTAGAGAAACAAGAATGAAAGTCATCCACAGTCGTTATCCATGCAATAGCTAGGGATTCAAATTTTCATAAGTGTTAATGAAAACTGCAAGAAACATAGCCCCCCCTGGCTGGAAAAAGAAATTTGAACCGCATAACAAAAACAAATGCACCTATTATAAATGAGCAAAAGTGATTGACATCGAGTGAATGACTGCAAATCTTATTAACACTTTCATTTGCACTTCAGTAGTGTTTTGAAATTGAAATTTGTGTTCAACATTTACTGATATTTACCTCTTGTGCATTGCAGTGAACACAGAAGCACAGCCAAAATGAAGTTGAACAAGTTCGTCACGTCTTCTCGCAGAAAGAACCGCAAGCGCCATTTCCAGGCTCCATCCCACATTCGCCGCCGTCTTATGTCTGCGCCCCTTTCCAAGGAATTGCGTCAAAAATACAATGTCCGCTCTATGCCCATCCGCAAGGATGACGAAGTCCAGGTAGTGTGGGGTCATTTTAAGGGTAACCAAGTCGGCAAGGTAGTCCAAGCCTACCGGAAGAAGTTCGTGGTCTATATCGAGAAGATCCAACGTGAAAATGCCAACGGTACCAATGTCTATGTGGGCATCCATCCCTCCAAGTGTCTGATTGTCAAACTGAAATTGGACAAGGACCGTAAAGCTATTTTGGAACGCCGTGGTAAGGGACGCTTGGCTGCTTTGGGTAAGGACAAGGGTAAATATACTGAAGAGACCGCTGCACAACCTATGAAAATGAAACAACAAAAACAACAATAATACAAACAACCATCAACCCAACGAGGCGGACGTGATAGTTGAAGTTTTATTTTTTATTAAAATAAAAAATCAATGGATTTCTTTAAAACACTTGTTTTATGAAATAATAGAATGTTTGGATTTGCGCTTTGGGAAGGTCATGTCTATAATAAAGCCAAATATCTCAGATGGCTCAGAGGATAGTAAGGGACAATTGTTCTAAAAGTAGATTCAGTTTTTATTTACATTATTATTTTACAAATAATTGCTGTAGCCCCGCGTCAGCAAGCAACGATATTTTGGAGTAAGTTGGTGACAAATTCAAAGTTTAATAATAAATTAAATACTAATATTTATAAATTCAATTAAAAAAATTTAAATATAAGATATGGCTGAAGTTAAGGACCAGGGGCAGGCAAAAAACCAAAATTAAAGAATGTGAGAATGGAAAACTAGCCCTCGCACAGCCAGGACATTTGGGTATGGATTAGTTTGGGTACTTTAACGGAAGGCATTCGTGTCACGAATTCCGCGGTGTCAATTTTTTTTCGTGGGATGTCCAGAATTAGAAGATATGCGCAATTTGGCAACCCTGGTAAAAGAGAACCAAAAAGTGCTAGAAATTCACTCTAAGGCATTTCTCTCACGCGTCATATCTTTATTATTTCATACTTTTTGCATAGAAGGCATTCTATAGAATACGGCAGGCCTTCCCTACACATTACCTCCAACTTTCTTTTTAACATTGCGTGAGATTGGGAGGCAAGGCCTTCCATCCCTCTACTAGAAGGCCTGCAAAAAGAGTAGATTTAGAAGGACTTACGTAAAAATAAAAAAAATATATGTGACCTGGTCTACGAAAAGGGAGCTTACGTGCGAAAACTAGTTTTCTGTAAAAAAGCTGTTAAAAGTAAGCAACTCGTTTCGTTTCTCTACATTTTTAGTACACTTCTAAGCAAGTTAGGATTTTCTGCTTTTCACCAAAGCATCTCATCTTCCAACCGAATCAACCAAAAAGTGAAAATTGATTTTTTGACACCTAAGCCCCCTTTCCGTAGACCAGGTCACATATATGGAAATTAGCTTCATATTTCAGATTTATGTATACTTTTAACCACTTGTAATTCTTATAAATGATTTGTTTTTAAATTCTGCAGCCACGGGTATCGAACACACGACCTTAGAACTTACAATCGGACGCTTTATCTACTGGGCTATCGGATGTTATGAATTTGCAACGACGAATTGCGAACATGTGGAAAGACAGAGTGTCATGAACAACAGCGTCTTCTGGCATTCTTTTAACAGGCCTGTGGAAGCCTTATAAAATCATGCATTTCGCAGGCATTATTAAAGTAGGCATTACCAAAGAATGATTCCGCATGCCTTATTCGTGGAAGGACTCGCAAGTTCCGCCGCTGGGATTGCTCGTTTATTGAAATATTCAATGAAGAGAGTAAGAGAGAGAACAGAATAGGGTTTTACCCATAGAGTAAATTTGTAGTAGAGCCGCCATTTGTCTCATCTGACGTTTCCTTTCACACTCTTCGTGATGCGGTCGGTGTGATAGAGAGATGTAATAACTTCTTGCTTTAATTTTTCATGCCATTTTGGTGAAAAACTGTGAAATTTAAATGTGTCTTAAACTTTTTTATTGACTGTTATTGTTAGCATACATTTGTGTTGTATTTAACACATTAATTTTAACACACAAAACGAAATGCCGTTGTTGTTATTTTGTTCGTTATTTTGAACCATTGCCTCTATCTGGTATTAGTAAAGCAATTCTTTTCAACATCAAACGTATACATCACACGAGGACAAATGTCAGAAATTTGGTGAGTGAAAGATTTTCTCTACCCATATTTACTCTATGGTTTTACCCGTTTTGATTGTTGGCATTCGAGTGAAGAGAAATTTTGACTGTACTTGTACATCGTTTTTGAAAATTCAATGCATAGGTTAGTCTGTTTCTACACGTGCAATTATAATTGCTGCAATTCATGAGTTCGTAGGAGAGAGAGGTAAGAAGAATAGAACGAGGAAAAAACTTGCATGAAATCTGCAATTCTTTCAGTTCTTCTCATTCGTAATTTTTTAGTAATGGCGGCTGCAGAATAATTTGACATTTCTTTTCATTTACTCGTTCGTAAAAATTTCTGACGAATAGTCTGCATATGTCTCAGATTTATACGAATGTCAGAAGCAGGAATAATAAAAAACCAGAATTGCACAAACAGAATTGCGTGCGTGTAAAAGCAAATTGCAATTCCAAAAGAGAATCATGAAGAATTGCAGCAATTACAATTGCACGTCTAGAACCAGACTTAGTTATATTTATTTTTTTGGGACGTAACTGCGCTTATAGACATCGTACCAAAAATATAATGGCACCCTGAATTCGTGGGACGAATACCTTTCGTTTGAGTTCCCACACCTGGGCATTCCCAAATATACCTAGGTTTACCAGTTTCTTGGATCATATGGGTCACATAGCGGGCTTTGTGAGCCGTGATTGCCCCATTTTAGCTTGTGATATAGGGTTATCCGATAACTGAGCGAGCTAAAAAATAAAATGTACATTAAATTTTTTGCGTTTATTTTGACTTGTTTTACACAAACAGTGATCTGATTTATGTATCCGATGTATGTATCCATAATTCCGAAACTATACATTTGGGGATACTTTATTATTTTATTTTTTTTTGCTAGTAGACCTGAATTATAGATTTTTTTATTTGATTAGGCTTATTTTGGGGTATTTTATAAAAGAAGTTTCGCATATCGGAAAACTTGTAAATATTACATACACTGGCACGTAAACACGGATGTTAATAACAAAATATGTAACTTTGACCTTTAAAACCTCCGGTGATTAAAGTGTTATTAGGCCAAGCAAAGTATGAAATTAAAGCTTGAAGTCTTGGCTATTAGTGCAAATATATTCACCAAGTACTGTCAACATCGAACCGATATGAAGCTCCAGACATTGATGATGAAGAGGTTAACAATATCAACGAACATTCAAAATCAATACCTAAGCCACCACCAATATTTATCCCAAATGTTGATAACATTGGAAAAATGGTAAACAGTGTTAATAAAAATATTACTCATGTTGATTATCACTATAGGTCATTACGAGATGGTCAGGTCCGTTTAGTTATTAATAACGTTGATGCTTATAGGAAACGTATACGTCATTTTGATACGAATAATATTATATACCACACTTCCCAATTAAAACAAGAAAGGGCTTTTCGGGTAGTAATTAAAGGACTACACCATTCAACAACTACATCTGATATAAAGGCTATGCTGTTAAGTGTAGGGCACCAGGTCAGAAGTGTGAGAAACATTGTAAGTCGTGTTTCAAAAACGCCACTACCCGTGTTCTTTGTTGATGTGGACCCAAAGGAAAACAACAAGGAAATTTATGACAACTCCCTCGACAATGCTATTATCACTATTGAGGCTCCAAAAAAAAAATTGACGACATTGTCCAATGTCATAGACGTCAAGACTTTGGACACACCAAAACGTACTGTAGGCGTAATTTTCGATGCGTTAAATGTGGATTAGGACACCCGACTGCAGAATGTACGAAACTGATCAATATTCCACCCAAATGTGTTCACTGTTCAAATAATCAGACTGCCAATTACAGAGGATGTGCAGCATATCAAAAAATAATACTCTCAAGATCAGCAAAGACGAACAGAAATCAAAATACACAAGATTTATTCAATAATAATTCACCTAATAATTTCAACAACAAACGACATATTCAAGACAACGCATGGACATATGCACAAGCAGTCAAAGGTGACCAACATGTCGCTAATAATTTACTTAACAAAATAGAAGCAATGCATGAAAAATAGATTGAACTAACTAACACAATGATGAATATGATGTCTATGATTATGAATAAGTTATGCAAATAGATCTAGTAATTGCAGAGTGGATTGCCAACCGCATTCTAAATCACATAAACGAAATAGAAATATTCCTTAATAATATTTACATTGATATCCTATTAGTATCAGAAACTCACTTCACGGACAAATCATATTTTCTATTGAATGGATATGACTTAGTCGTTGCAAACCACCCGGGTAATCGAGCTCATGGCGCAGCTGCTGTCATAATTAAGTCCAATATAAAGTATGAAATAGCACTATCCACGACAGAACCATTTTTACAAGCAGCACACGCAAATACTATGCGAAAATACCAGTGTTCTAATATACGCCGTCTACTTTCCACCTAGATTCAATGTTAAATGCGATTAGTTTGAAAGTTTCTCTAATAGACTCGGTCATAAATTTATTGTTGGCGGTGATTTCAACGCAAAGCATCCTTGGTGGGTATCCAGACTTGTAAACCCTAAAAGAAGTGTGTTTCCAAAATGCATTATAATATATTATCTACCGGTGCTCCTACATATTGGCCTAGTGATCCAAATAAAATTCCAGATCTTTTGGATTTTATTATTTTTAAAGGAATACCGCAATCTTCTCTTGATATTGTTGCCAACGACGATCTCAGTTCAGACCACAGTCATATTATAGTTAACTTTACCACCACGCACTGTAAGCGAACAAAAACTCCAAAACTATTTACAACGAAAACTGACATCAATTCGTTTCAATATTGGATCGATAAAAACATAAACTTAAATCTATCTATTAAAAATAAAGACGAGTGGCGAAGCTACAGGATACTGTACAGTGGAAACTGGCTAAAATTATTATGATACTGAATTACCAATTATTTCAATAGTATTCGAAAGACTTTTTCAGAAACGGATTTTCCCTGTTCTTGATGCATTGAAAATATTACCACATCATCAATTCGAGTTTAGACATGGAAATGGAACATCAGAACAATGTCATAGGGTAGGGTAGTCAGAACTATTAGAGGAAGCTTAGAAAATAAACAATATTGCTCGGCTGTATTTTTAGACGTTAAACAAGCGTTTGACAAAGTATGGTACGATGGCTTGTTATATAAGTTGAAAACACTTCTACCCACACTTTTTTATCTACTGATGAGATCATATTTAAGCCACAGAAAATTTTTTGTGAGTATTTATTGGAGTCGCCCTGTTAATCTTATCTTAGTTACCCTATTACACTTTATCATAGTTGCATTGCTTATATTATACAAGCACACTTTACCGCCTTTTGTATTACTTTGCTACTTGTCTACTTTCATACTTTATTAAATAAACACGTACTTCTGAATTCTCATCCTACTCTGCCAATAGTATTAATGATGATGACTCGGAAATTGGCGAAATAAAATCCGGAGTTCCACAGGGCAGTGTGTTGGGTCTGATTTTATATACAATTTATACATTCGACTTTCCTACTATCGATGAAGTAACTGTAGCTACGTATGCTGATGATACTGCTCTATTAGCTACTAGTCAATCACCTGCAGAAGCTTCCAACGTTATTCAAAAACAACGTGACCTTACTCAATTATGGCAAAAGAAGTGGAACATTAAAGTCAATGCCGAAAATAGACGCATCTTACCTCCAGTGGTTTTAAACGGAGTTATTATTCCCCATCTAATTGTGTAAAATATCTAGATCTTAACATGGATAGATGTTTAACCTGGAAACAGCACATCACATTAAAACTAAATTTTAATGTATTGGCTTATTGGACCAAAATCCCAATTGAGTTTGGATAATAAAGTTATTCTATACAAGTCCAGTATGAACGCACGGTATTGAGCTCTGGGGAACAGCAAGTGATTCAAATGTGGAAATACTGCAAAGATACCAATCCAAGACCCTTCGACTTATCACAAATTCTGTTTGTAAACAACAACAATATTCATAATGATCTTGGTGTCCCTAAAGTAAAAATAAATACACAAATACGTTTCCCGATATGTTTTTTTTTTGTACCTTTATTTGCAATCTATTTACAAATATCTGCTAAATTTGCTAATTAAAAATACACATTTTCATACCCTCCCCAAAGTTTTGCACATTGATGGCTTCATATTAGACTCTAGGTATCATTGGACGTAATTTGTTTTAGAACATTTTAAGACGATTGAGCCATGTCCGTCTGTGTGGCTTGGTGGTTGGTCAACGCAATAAAAGCCTTATATCTTTACAGTTTACTATGAAATGAAATTGAAATTACTTGCAAACACCTAGTTTGGAATTGAAAATGGGAGTGATGCCCCGGCCCTTTCTGGTACCTATCTTGCAAATCTAAAAATTTAGTACAAAACCTTATTCTTTCTAAAACTCTTTTCCGACATATATCCTTACCTTCTAATTAAAAAGGACTTTTAAAATTTCGAATTGGGGGCGAGTGGGATGGGCGTGATACTAACTCAGAGAAATACGCATCATGTGGAAACGAATAATCCTAGAACCATGAAATTTGGTGTGGATATTACCATTATCGATTAATTTTTGGTCATATAGGCGTTTTCGATATTCGAGTTGGGGACAGTAAAAAGGGGACGTGGCATTAAATAGAATTAATCGACGTTCTGTCCAGACGCGAGAAGCTAGATTTACAAATTGGGCGAAGGTTCCGCGTATGGAGGAGACATCACCTATAAATGATTTTTTGGAAATTCTTAATGGGGCTGAGCGAAATGGGCCTGGCCTGACAGAATCATGAAAATTGGGGATTCTACAGAAGATTTGTGCTTTAAACTTTCAAAATAGGGACGGCGGAAATTGTGGGGTGTAATTAAGTAGAATTTTTCGACGTTTTTACTAGACACAAGCCGCCAGACTTCTGCAATTTGAAGTTTCGAACTGTGGGTGGTAAATATGGTGCATGGCACTAAATAAGTTTATTCAGTCCTCGGCATAAACGCTAATAATATAAACGGAATAGACATCAACTAAGAAAGAATTTTTGGCAATAATTATGATTAATCGACGTCGTAACCAGAAACAAGAAGCTAGTCTTATGAAATTTGGGATGAATGTTCCCCTTATGGTCTAGATATTAGCTAAGAAGGACTTTTTAAAAATCCGATTATAGGCGGTAAAATTGGGAGCTGCAGTGAATCAAAGTAATTAGCAGTATGACCGAAGGCGTGATCTTGGTTTAATGTGGCAAGAAGAAAATAACAGAAAATGGATTTTTACTTTTTGATGTGTTAACATCTATACGCGCGCCTCTAGGGCAGTAAACTATAAATTTAATACATACGCAAGTGTTAGGTTTGTAAGAGTAAATCATCGTTTGTTTGTTCGTTGCTTGGCAGTCGGTATTGAAAGTGATTATTGGGCAATTTTCATATAATTTTCCCACGCGATTTTCTCCGGAAATTCATAGCCGATTTTATTAATTTTTGGATTAAAAAGCTAGTGCGGGTTTCGACGAAGAGTTTAGGCCAAAAATTAAGGCGATCCGATATCGGCGAGCCGAGATTTAAGTGTTTTAATTTGGAGTGTTAATTTGGAGTAATATTAAAAAAGTGTTTTATGTTTATCTTCGGTTTTGTCTTATCATCGTTTGTCTGTTCGTTGCTTGGCAGTCGGTATTGAAAGTGATTATTGGGCGATTTTCATATAATTTTCCCACGCGATTTTCTCCGGAAATTCATAGCCGATTTTATTAATTTTTGGATTAAAAAGCTAGTGCGGGTTTCGACGAAGAGTTTAGGCCAAACATTAAGGCGATCCGATATGGGCGAGCCGAGATTGAAGTGTTTTAATTTGGAGTATTAATTTGGAGTAATATTAAAAAAGTATTTTATGTTGATCTTCGGGTATATCGTACGAATATAACAATGTATGTATGTATGTACAAGTGTCTGT
The DNA here is from genome assembly GCA_963931995.1 of Phaonia tiefii. Classification (NCBI taxonomy): domain Eukaryota; kingdom Metazoa; phylum Arthropoda; class Insecta; order Diptera; family Muscidae; genus Phaonia; species Phaonia tiefii. Next base: position 295,480,672 of record OZ008369.1, on the reverse strand, counting down.
CTCTTTGCATTCTTTGACTTTTGTGGGAATAAAACAAAAAGTATTGAGCAAGAAAATAATGACACATGTGCTTGCACTGGGTCTTTAAATAATTTTAAGTATTAATATTATTTAACTGTAACGTCATCATATGATTGAACGCTGTTTTTTATTTTCCAATGTAACATTTACGAATGTGTTCATAGAAATCGAACAGGTACCGCGTAGCAAAAAGGTGTTAACACATCGCCCGTGAGTTCGAACACTCATTGGATTTTTTTTAATTAAGACGGTAGCATTCTTACCAGTCCCGGAAATTAAGGCTTATAACATTTGGCGTGTTTATTCCCTTTTCAGAATAGATCTCAGCTTAGAAGAGTAGTTTCGACAATTTATAATTGTGGACGACAGATTAATGAGAGTTCTGCACAAGTGCTAGAACCTAGTGTCCAATGTTGAAAACACATTGAATAGTAGTTTTAATATAATTATAAGAGGAATTTCTCCTTGTACAATGGGGTACGTTTGGAAACCTCACACTTAGTCTGAAATGGTTATAATCAGAGACAAATAAGACTTTATGAAACAGAAGCAAATCATTTAAGTTAGAAAGTGGGGTTATAGTTAAATAGACTGGGATTACAATTAGGAAAGAAACGAGTAGGTACGAGCTTACTAACAACGATAAGCGGACAGAATAAACGGAATCACATACATATGTACCTAAATCATTTTTGTTTTCATATTCAGTAAAATAATTTACATTAGGATGACCACCACATGTTACAAAAAAATGGAGTTTATGATACGCTGACTAAAATCGGAGTAAAATGGTTCCATACTACACTATTTATTGGGGTTATAAACGCATGACACACGAATTTTGGTTTGAAATGTAGCCCCAAGTGTAGCGTATTCCAAAGTCGTTACTTGTACAATTGGCGTAGAGAGATGTATTGGTTGCAGGCACGATTCCAAGTTTGCGTGTGTAGTTTCGTGTGCTTGTCTTACTCTTCATAACGCTACTACGTCGAACAACAACAGTTCTAAACATTAGATAGAGGGAATGGAAATACAAAAAATACAATCCACCACAATAACAACAAGTGGGCCCAGTTTGACTGATTCGTTAGTACATAACTCACCACTGCCGCTCTCTGATTGCTCTGCTCTGCTCAGCAAATATTTCAGAGGTTCAGGTTCATACGTGTACTGGAGGATATTGTGGTATCAGTTGAGTGTCCGCTGCCAGACGTTGGAGATCGCTGATTCGGGTAGAGTTGCTACAACGAAGTTGCCCAGTATTGTATCGCAACGCGCGTGTATGTGTCCGTGTGCAATTTAAATAAATTGAGTTCAATTATAGGCAGAAAGCTTAGATCCATTACCCCTACCCTACCACAATGAATGCTTTAAGAAAATTATCTACACGTTTGGTAAGTTGCCATATAAGAAGCCAACAAAAAAGATTGATTTATATGGCTACGATAGAATTTAAAATTTAATATACAGTACAAACTTGTTTGTTTTTCTTTTCTGGTGTCTGTTTTGTTCTCGATAGATCGCCAATGCTTTGCGTCAACAACAACAATGTGCTGCCATGTCCTCTGGCAGTGCAAACACACCCACTCCATTGACTTTCCTCACCGAAGATGAGAAAATGATGAAGGAAGCCGGTAAGTAAAATAAGTACAACGTAAATTAGATACTACTACATACATATGTACGTACATTCGCATGTTGCCAAATTAGGATCCACCACTTTTGACAACGTTGCATTCTTGATTGGCGTGATTGATTGCAATTTGGAAAAGGCTCTGTGGGGACATTGCCATTAGCAGTTGTGGCAATATTTTGCCAAAAATTCATTCGGAAGTTCAAAATATAACTACGTCCCCTGTTACGTAATATGAATACATTCACACATCTGTAGGTACTCATGTACATTAGGGTGTATTGAAAACCGCGGTTTTTGGAATTTCAAACGTGGAGAGGTTTTAAAAGATGCGTATTGAAGAGGTGAATACGGAAATATCATTTTTTTTTATTCGACAGTACTTACGGTCCCCTACCGGCCGTTGAAGTTTCGATTTATAGTGTATTTTGGGGGAAAAAATAGATATAAATAAATACAAAAATACATTTTTAAAATGTTGATTAAGTATTATTTTTCATGACAACTTTTTGAAATCTTGATCAAGCATTCTTTTTCTTCTCAATTGTTCAATTAAACTTCAAAATCTTTGTATTTTTGCATGAATATAATTAAAGGGGAATTGATCAAGACTTCAAAATGCCGAAATGAGAAAAATGCACTATTAAATGTTGGAAATATAGGTATATTTCTAAATATGCTTATTATAACATGTCGGTTGAGCCCTATTTCTTGTTGCCAAAATACACTAGGAATCGAAACTTCAAAGACTTGTACGGGACAACAAGTACAATCGCATCTTTTTGGATCCCATAAAAAAAAATGTTTCCAGTACACCCTAATGTACATATGTATGTATGTACAAGATTGATTATTTTTTGTGTATTGGAATAGGATTTTCAACAAATATTCTACTGTGAATTTATATTTATTATAACTACATGCAGTTGAAAACCAAACGTTAAGAAATACCGATACTCCCTGTTATACTAGAATATCTGCTTGATGAAGATTGTAAACATCCAGCAAACCAAACGCTCTGAATTTGGTCAGAAATCTGTCCCAAAGGTTTGGATAGAGTTCGTTCCAAAAAACTTATCAAGTGTGGGCACGGATTCTAAACGACACATCTAAGGAAATTCTAATATTTCACATTGATTTCTGGTAGAACTGTAGTTGTACCGTCGTATACTACAGGATTCGGACCGAATTCTGATGATTTTGCGGACCAGTCTTACTAAATTCTGACCTAAAGTCTGAATAACTTCAGATATTTATGTTTAGGTAAATTACGATATTACTTACATTTATATAAATTTTGTGCCAACATATAATAACATCTTATAAGTTCTTAGGACAAATTGATCTCTTTGCCGAATGTTTAATTAATCCAATATTTCCAGAAGTTATATCGCAGAGACTTTCCTTTGTTGATTTTATATACATACCTGTACCTCGTTTCTGTAGTTCTCGAATCGAAAAAGTTTTCACATGAAACATGTGAATTGAAATAAAAACACTACGAATCGGTACAAAAAATCGCTTCTCACATGTGACTGTTTCTACAATATTTGTTTTGCGAAAACTTTCTATGACGTACTGCTTTTTCCATGCTTATTGGAAAAATGCGAGAAAAACTATTTCTAAAAAGTAGGGAGTCGAAAAATTTTAAATTTTAAACGTCAAAAATACTCACAAATTAAAACGGTGCGAGATTTGTTATTTATTCCCTATTAAACTATTTTTTCGACCACTTTATATGGGGAGCTAAGCCATATTAAGCGATTTTAAGCGGCTCGGTATACAAAGTCGTCGAAAACTTAGTTTAGCAAGAATTAAAAAGACAAGCTTATTTTGAGCATTCCCTGCTTAACTAATATTTCGACCACTTTATTTGGGGAGCTAAGCGATATTAAGTGAATTTAAGCGGTTTGTTGTTCTTTTTCGCACTAGCTTATTTTGTTTGTTTATATTTTTTTTTACTACTTGACAGCTTTGCTGGAATATTCCAATAAAAACGTAATCAGTGTTGCCTCTTTTCGCATTGATTTACATAAACACTTTTTACTCACAAATCGAGAAACGATGGAATTTTTTGTTTCATGCTTAATGTGAAAACTTTTTCGATTCGAGAACTACAGAGACGAGGTACTGTAATAACAATTTGGTAAGAGTGGCCGTCGGTGGTGCAATGGTTAGTGTGCGCGGCTCTTGTACATGAGATCCTGGGTTCGAACCCGGTTCTGACCACCTTCAAATTTTCTTTCGGCGGCGGTCACCTCGCATAGTGAAGGCGACACTATCGAGTATCTAGCCATGAAAAAGCTTCTCAAATTACTGTTCGGAATCGGTGTAAAACTGTAGGTCCCAATCAGTGAGTGAAAACTGGAAAGCGCACAGCTCAGTGATTGTGAGAAGTTCTCCCCCCCAGTCCCTTCATGGGATCTAATGGGAAACTATTTATTTATTTTTTTTAAGAATTTATTGATGATTATTGTCAGAACATTAAATGTTGTTTCGGGTAGGGGGAAAAACTCCAAAGCTTGTTGCAAACAGCTGCGTTGTTTTCAGCTGCGTAATACCAAACGGAAAGTAGCCTGAAAATTTCCGAACGTGAAATTCAGGTTGGTTTTTTTCATACATTTTATATGGCAAGTTGAAATACAGGTTCAGCTGCGTACTGGACCATAAAGCTTGGAACACAGAGTAAATACACATAGAGGTGCCATCTGTCGCATCTGTCTTCAAAGTGAAGTCGGTGCGATGCAGATATGTTAGACGTAAATTGACGTATACCAGGTGGAGTTACAAAAATTGTTGGCTTAAATTTGTCATGTCGTTTTGGAGGACAACTGGGAAATTTAAATGTATTTTGGATTTATTTGTTATCGTTTATTGTTAGTATAAATTTGTGTGGTATTAAACACAAAACATGTTAACTCACAACAGGAAATGCCGTTGTTGTTTTCTTGTTGGTTGTTTTGAACTCATGCCTCTCTCTATCTGCTTATTAAAGCAATACTTTTCAACTTGAATCATCCATATACAACCAAGCCGAATGTCGTAAATTTACTGAGTGATGTTGTTACACTAAGTATATTTACTCTATGGTTTGGACACACCGAGGCGTATTTTACGCTTGACGTCGACGACAAAAAGTTGTGTACACCTCTGCATATGGAGGCTTTCAGACCGGAGCTTCTTAAAATCACAAAAAACGGTGATGTATTATTTTTTCGTTCTTGATGGTTTTCTTGATGTATTAAATATATTAAAAAGCCTTAAACAATATAGAAAATAGTGATTTATAACATCGAAAAATGGGTAATTTATTGATAACTTGAAAAGTATAACATTTTATAGGAATTTGGTTAGAAGTTTCAAATACGTGTTTATACTTGCGTGTACTTCTGCCTAGTATATTTTTCAACGCGTCAACAGCCTCGTTCTTTTCGTCCAGTATACGCGTTTCCATATACAAATGAAAAGTGTATAGGTTACAGCCGATAATTTTCCACTATAATTCGAGCAGTGGATAGTAGAGTTGTCGGGTTTCAAAAAGAGTAAAATATATGAAAATGTGAACTTGTCAACAGTTTTTAGTTTCAAGATTTTCAAAGTTCCCTGAGACAGAATCAAATTTTACTGTACTCAAGTATTGTCTCGAAGTTTCAAATTCAAAGGTGGTTTCGGTTCGAATCCTAGTTAAGTCGCATATCTTTTTAATTTTATATTTAATTTTTTACTATATTTTACTGATTTTATGTTTTAATATTGCTGGTAAATGAGTTGTGTTAAATAATAGAGTAATTAGTACGAGAAATAATTAAAAAATATTTTAAATTTGTGCCTTTTCTTAGGTTTGAACTCACGTTCTATCGATTTGTCGGCAAAAATGTATGCTCTAGGCCAGAATCTCTGACACAGCTAAAATGACAAATATAGAAACAAATACATTCGGGTGGGTATATGGTCAATATTTCTATTTTTAACTGCTACAATTGACAATCGACAAAAGTGCTTTCAAATTAATTTTACTTAAAGGCGACGTGTTCTTTTCGATCAGTATACACTTCTAGTATATACTGGACGAAAAGAACGAGGCTTGTATTGGCTTGTTACTGTTTTTGGCCTAGACATTATTTTATGCCTGGATATAAATATATCGTTCGTTCGAACCTCAGTTTATTTTTGATTAGATTAGATGTAATGTGAAAATAATATCCTTACAACAATTTATAAAATGAAAATGTTGAAATAAAATGTAAGTTAAAGTCTTATGTACGCGACTTAACTGGGTTTCGACCCACGCCTATTGGTTGCTAGTCACATGAGCTACCTCATATCATCTTCGAAGTTTAAACGCTGACACAATAGTAGAGTACAGTAAAACTAGGCATTACTTCGGGACAAACTTCAAGTGTTCAAACAAAATCCCTATTTATTTTTTTAAAAATTTCACTGTTTCTCCAGCGTAATCACTGCTCCGTTTAAAAAATTATTTAATGTACATTTGAGTAATTTAAAGTTTTCGCCCCTAAATAAAAAATTGAATATTAAAAGAAACTAAATTATTAAAGAACAAAATACAACAAGAAGACCCTCCTGGGATTTGAACCCGGGCTCTAAAAAATTTTAACATTTTGGTTTGTTGCCATATACACTAATCAATAATAATAATTATTTGCCACAATACCTCAATGAGAATATCAAAGTTGACGCGAAATTAGCGATAAATTAAACTAATTCGTAACCGCATTCATGTTTAATAAATAACAATAATTTCTGTAACGTTTAACCAATTATTGATTGCACTAAGTGGAAACTGTAACGTAGCGAAACATGCACATGCGACAGATATAGATCCAAACAAGGAGTATGTAGTACATATGTATGTTCATATAAGAAACACTCAAAAAGCCGGTCCGTTCAAATTCACAACTCAACGAGAGAGAGAAAGAGAAAACAAAATATTATTGTTTTGTATCAGTGCGAACGTTTGACGGCATATACAAGCGTACGCTATAGGCTAGGTGGTAGAGGGGCAGACATTTGAGTATTCAGGTTTTGTTGTTGACGATTTTACTAGAGCTCTTAAGTTCGAAACACGCGGCGTGCCTTTGTTAATGAAATTCTTGAATAAAAAACTAGTGTGGTGGGGGTGGTGGTATATTATTAATTTATAAATAATTTCACAAGCTAAGTCAGCGGTTTAAATTAGTTCTGTTCTCCCAATCCTTGGTGTGAACTAGGACATATCTGTATTTAAATGGCGTTACACTTGTGAAAGAATAAATCTGGGATTTCGCATTGTTCATGTGTTTGACTACTGTTCTAGTGGTTCCACGTGGATAGTGTTAAAGTCCGTAACCTTCCTAAGAGAGTTGAACTGGTGCTCGTATTAAATGGTCCAGATCTTAGTTGGAAAGTTGACAAAACATAACATCCTTTAATTAATTTTATAGACATCTTTTATGTAAGTACATATATACATATGTATGTATGTATACGTACAAGTGGGTATGTGTAAATATAATATATAATCCAGGTGATATTATATATACATAGATATTATTATCTATCTAACCAATAGCACTGATTTTATCTTAAGCAGCGTTCACCGAGATTTCGACATTTTCGAGATTTCAACCCACCGAACTTATATTTTGTCTTACAAAAATCAGCTGTTTATAGAAATAAAATTCCGAAAACTATGATACGTTTTGATACGTCTTATGTACTTTATATATAGTTTTTGGAACACTATGAACTTTTTGGTACTCAAATGTATGTTTTGGCGCACATGTACATTGTGGCACACTTTAAGCATACATACATACATATATTTATTGTTATTACACTTCATGTACTTTTTGGTGTATTTTATGTATGTTAATATTAGGGTAACCATTTAATCGGGTTTTTTGATTAATCGGTTAATCGTAAATTTCAATCTGACAATTAACCGAACAAAACGCAATGAAATTATTCGATTATTCGAATAAAACAAAACAAAAAAAAGTAAAACAGTTTTCAAACATTGTACTAGGCACATTTATTAAAACAAAACAAAACGTAACAAAAGCAACTTCATTATAAAGTATAAAATATATGTAGGTACAATTAACAAATCGTAGTTGCAGCAACATAAAAATTAGTGACCTTTGGTACCACGCCAAAATTTAAAAAAATCTCAAAGTTTGGACCCAAAAGTGCCCCGTTTCCAGTACCTCCCATACAAAGGGTAGGGTCCATAGATTAATACTTATAGTAGATCTACTAGTTCTCCCACCAAATTTATGACATTTGGCCTGGTGTGATATTTACGTTTGATGTTGAAAAGAATACCTTTACTAATACCAGATAGAGGCAATGGTTCAAAACAACGAACAAAATAACGGCATTTCGTTGTGTGTGTTAAAATTATTGTGTTAAATACAACACAAATGTATGCTAACAATAACAGTCAATAAAAAAGTTTAAAACACATTTAATTTTCACAGTTTTTCACCAAAATGGCATGAAAAATTAAAGCAAGAAGTTATTGTAATTCCACCTGGTGTATATCACTTTTCGTCAAACATCTCTCTATCACTCCGACCGCATCACGAAGAATGCGAAAGGACACGTCAGATGAGACAAATGGCGGCTCTATGGTAGGGTCGCTCTGAAACTATACAACACTATAGCACCCTATTGGATTGATTAATTTTTACAAAAATGCTGCAAAACGTAATTTTTTGACTATTATCCTTATTGTATATACATATGTAGTTTGAGCAGAATACAAAGTGACGAGTGGGTCTTGAAATTTCATCAGTCTATTATTACACCCAATTTAATGAACCAATTTTGAGACAATTTTTTTATGTATGGCTATGAGCCAAAGCACTGTGCGACGCTTTCTCTCAACAAACTACTATGTTCGAAATGTGTGTAAAGTTATGAAATTTGTGCGCAAATCGTTGTCATATGAGTTGCCACATTGAAGGAGTGTTTCAAGATAGACTGCTTGCCATAACGATTTATCGATTAACCGAATAATGATTAATTGAATGGTTATCCTAGTTAATACACATTATGTACCTTTTTCGTACACTCTATGTACTCTCTTGGTACATTTTATGCACTATTTGGTACATTCTACGCACTTTTTGGTAGAATTAATGTGCTTCTTTGGTATAAATTTGGTGTACCTTTTATGTAATCTTTGTTATATGTTTGTACATTTTGTGAACTATGTATTTGGTAGATTTTCCATACTCTTTTGTACTTATATTTTGCACCTTATATGTTCTTAAAATTCCTCCAATAATTTCTACGTACTATGTATTTCCATGATATATTTTTGTATATAATGGTTTACATAATAGTTTGCATCACCTGTTATGCGTTCTCTTGCGGTCACTGAGGTAGTTTTCGTGGGGTTTGAGTTGTGGCTGTTGTTCAAAGCACGCGCAGTCGATCAGGAGGGAATACATTTTAAAGAAACGAATCTAGTCACGCACAGTGTTGACTCTTTTTTAAATTCTTTATATGTATTAACTTCACCTGTCTGTATGCATGTATGTATGCGCCGCACCGAAAAATCTTGGATTGATTTTTAACCCTTTTCCCATGATTCAATCGAGCTGAAACTTCGCGGGCAAACTAATGGCGATGACATAAATAAACCATCAAAATATGGGCGGGATTGGATAAATGGGCGTGGTACCTCCCATACAAATCACAAATCCATTATTTCTGCTCCTGTTAACGGTATTTGAACAAAATTGGGTATGTTGGTAGGTGTACATATTCTAAGATCTGCTGCAAATATGGGCGGGATTGGACAAAGGTGCGTGGTCATATATAAAGAATTTATAGTCAAAAACTATGTTTTTTACGGGTTGGTTTTTTAGAATTTTGTTTGGCTTCAGTATAATTTGTTTTCAAACATGGTGCTAAATTATTGTTAGCATAATTTCCCGAATATTCCTAAAATTTTATATTTCTCGTCAAATTTTTAGCAAAATTTTTTAGATTCTCCACAATTTTCCGTCAACAAATTTCGCAATTTTTTTTATATTCAACAACACACATCTCTGATTTTATATGCGTTTTTTTCTGTGTTTATAAAAATTATACGAATTTGTGAATAAAAATCATGCTACAAACACTTAAAACTGTATTATATACATATAGGACGTAATAAATAATACACACAAACGTAAATATATAAAAAATAATTTCTTTAAATTTTATCATATTTTTTTTTGCATTTTGTACAATTTTTTTGGTGCTTTTATAATTTTGTTGACGGCTCCTGGCAAAGTGGTCCCGAGTTGTTTTACGCTTTGCTCTACGTCAGTGGTAGGCAAAACCGAACGCAGGCACACAAACGTATTATGTGATTGTGTGCGGTCGCAAACGCACACCCAGCGGCGGAAATCAGGAGCTGGAAGGCCTGAAATCATTACCAAGAAGGCATTCTATAGAATACGGCAGGCCTTCCCTACACATTACCTCCTCCTTTCTTTTTAACATTGCGTGAGATTGGGAGGCAAGGCCTACTACTAGAAGGCCTGCAAAAAGAGTAGATTTAGAAGGACTTACGTAAAATAAAAAAAAATATATGGAAATTAGCTTCATATTTCAGATTTTTATATTATACTTTAACAACCAATTGTAATTCTTATGATTTTTTTAAATTCTGCAGCCACAGGAATCGAACACACGACCTTAGAATTTACAATCGGACGCTTTATCTACTGGGCTATCGGATGTTATGATTTTGCAACGACGAATTGCGAACATGTGGAAAGACAGGGTTTCATGAACAACAGCGTCTTCTGGCATTCTTTTAACAGGCCTGTGGAAGCCTTATAAAATCATGCATTTCGCAGGCATTATTAAAGTAGGCATTACCAAAGAATGATTCGGCATGCCTTATTCGTGGAAGGCTTCGCAAATTCCGCCTCTTGGCAGGCATAGACTGATGCTTCAAACATAGTTGTTGTGTACATGTGAGTTGCCGATCATGGGTGTGTGAAAAATACGAGAAAAATACGATTATTGTCTGCCTCGCGAGGCTATGGGTTGGTTACCACTGCTCTACGTTTACGATGCCTGTTCTAAACCTATATTGCTTAAACTTAGAACTTTAAGCGTGTTTTTTATTTTCCGCTTAAAATCGCTTACAAAGTGGTCGAAAAATTTATTTAGCAGAGAATTAAAAAACAGACCAATTGATAAATAATCTTCGTCTTTCACAGCAAATCTTTCACAAAATGGGCATATTTTGTACTACAACTTGTGGTGTATATGGAGTCTCATCAAGAATTATTTATAACAGGTTGTAACAGGAGGTATTGTTGTGATTTGTGGGCAGCAACAACATGTACATACATATATTGTTTTTGTTCAAAATACCTAATCGGTAAAAGTCAGCTGATGTAAAGACAATATGAAAATTTAAATCTTTTGAAATCTTTCCTTTAAATTTAATATTTAAAAATTTGGATGTATTGAAACACTACAAATTCTTTGAATCTTTGTAAACCAATATATTAACAGATTAGGGTACGCACGAACTGAAAATAATACATATGTATGTCGAAACTGTATTTTCAAAGTCTTCCTCTTTCAATTTCAATTTGTATTATGTATGTATTTAAAATGTTTATAGTTCAGGGCCCTTACTATGTAACTCGTTTCGGAAGTTAAAACTATTCCAAAGTTGTTTCCGATCCGATTTTAAAACCGTATCATGTAAAACTTTCGCAACGAACAAAAAAAAAGTCGTCATAATCGTTTCGAAAATGCATTGTTTTTGGTGGGAAATACATCATTTAAATTTTTGTTTTGTTTTGTTGTTTCTGAAATATTCTTCCATTTACCAAAAATTAGGAATTCAAGTTTATATTTTCATACCATATTATACCAAATTGTTTTTAACACTCTGCCTCTCCTTAGTGCCACACGGAGTTATGCACTTTTGCACACTACTTAAATATGCTATTGGATTCCAAAAGAATGTGACTCTGTAGTATTCAACGACACAATCATGTACCGTACGTATTTATATTATTCAATATTGAGAATGTGAAATATACAATTTGATATATGTATTTAGTTGTAGGATGAGGATTAACGATCCCAATCTAATAATGGATGCAATTTCGGTGTCACAATGTATAAGAAAAAATTGTCTGAAATATATTTAATCAACACATTTTTAATAGAAGTATATCTTAGTATAGCTTTATGATTTATTCAACACAGTATTTTATAAGCGGAACAATGCTTTAAGGACGTTGTATTAATTGATAATACGAGTGTCTCACCTGCTATTTTCCGCTTGTAATAAAAAATGTGGAATTGCAAAAGTTTTATAACTTCGGGGGGTTTATTTTGGGAAAGACTTTAAAATATAGACACAATGAGCACCGTTTCGACTAAGCTATAATCGTACAGTGGTTTTAGAGCAAGTAAGAATTTGTGCTTCGCGCACTTCGCATGCAACTTAATTCACAATAACGCTATCTACTAAAATTAGTTATACTATTAATATACATTCACAATAGTTAATAGTAATAATTCATAATAATTCACAATAATTCATAATAATATTCATTAAAATAAACATTAACTGCGTTATTCATAAGAACTTATGAGACGTTTGACAGAAGATTTATCGTAAAAAAACGTCTCTCAAATCTCTCACAACTTTTTATGAATAAGGCGGTTGGTACATACTGACATTATAAAAAGTTGCAGTTAGTTTGAGATGGATAGAGACATAATGACACCCCACTCAACAAGCAAATAATATAGAGATCACGATTTGATTCGAAGGAAATAAAATCAGTATACAGTCACAAGTAAAATACTTATGAGTTATATTGGACAAAAAACTCACGTTTCGACACCACATAGAATATGCATGTGAAATGACAATTAAATCATTCAGAGCTCTATGGCCTTTATTAATTCGCCGATCAACACTAAACATTAAAAATAAAAATTTAATATACAAATGCGTTATTAGACCCATACTAACTTACGGATTCCCAGTTTGGTGCAGAGCAGCTAAAACTCATTTAAAACGAATGCAAGTTAAGTTTAAAAAAAAAATAAAAACTTTTATATTGAATCGAATGAATTATTGCTTGAAAACACAGTTAAATAGTCCCAAATTTAGAAAAAATCCGATTTTCGGAAAGCATTCTTTCGAATTCGAAATCCGTGGTAGCAATATTCTGATTCTTACAGATTTTTCTTTCGAATCGAGATACATACTAGAAGGGAAGAATTCTTCCTTCCTTCATGAATATTTCTAAATTGTTATGAGATTTTTTATTTATTAGAATTAATTTTGTATAATAGTACATATAAAAAAGTGACACTTTTTTCACAAAATTTGGGGTTTTCCCTGATAAATTTGGGAACGATCGCGCCTTTCAAAATATGTATTATTTGATGCAAAAATTATTTTTTTTAAATTTATATATTTTTTGTATGGTACAGCAAAATTTAAACATCGTAATAAAGTCAAGAAACCACACGTTATAGTAAATGTAATTTGAATGCAATAGCTCCAAAACCGTATAAGATACAGTTCAAGTAAGTCGAAAAACTAAAGCAAAAATGTAGTAAAGCGAAAATAGTTAAAATGTTTTGTACGCATTATGAACAATTACGCCAAAATATATAAAAAAAACATAAAAACAAAAATATTAGCAATTTAGTTTTCTTTCAAATAGATAAATAATAAAAATATTAAACTTAGGGTTGATTTCTAAAATATCCCCAATTATCCGATCAATGTTAATATTCCATCCTTCCTTGACTCCTTTCATACTATCGGGTTTTTACGGAATTCAAAAATGTTTACTAGATGAAAAGTTATCAAATTTTGGCCGATGGCTATCGGTTATGAACCACTTGTGCGGCGTGGGGTATGATATGGTCGGCTATGACCGACTGTAACTTTCATTTGTACAAGCAACCTTCCATTGTTGCTAGCACGTACTAGACAAGGCTGTTACTGTCGCTATCACTACCGCTATCACTACCGCCCGTCTAACCCGTTATCTGCCGGCCCACTTAGCAATAATTCAAATTAAATACTCAACTCAAGTTTCGTATTGTTACAACAATTATTACAACATTGTTATTGCAGTCAAATAAACATATCTCAATTGCATTCATTTAATACATTTCTTGTTATGTAACTTTGAGCGAGGGACTTATGACATTTTCGGGGAAAAAGCTATACTCACAGGAAATACAACCGTGTGATATCTAAAAAGCTAACCTCAAATCACTGCAACTCTGAGAGAAGAAAGAAGGACGTGAAAGACTTTCTGTCTTGTGTTGGAATAATTGACTTTTCAGTGTGAATTGGTACTTAGGGGTTTTCTATCGATACTAATTCGCATATGTAAATTTGCTTATATTTATTTGTATATGTACGATTGGTGATCTACTGGTGGTATTAATTCAGGCACAGTAGTTAGACATATGATTCACTTGCCAAACATTTGTCAGTTAGCAAAATTAAATCATACATTAACACGTAAACTTCGGTTTATGTTTTCAATTACTAATTCCAATAAAATACTTAGTTCGATAAACGTAGCAGTTGGAGAGAATAAATTTATACCCCAGTACGGGAACGCCGTACTGGAGGTCTGTCAAAATAACTTAACTTTTTTATAATTTTGAATAGCATGTCTGCCAAAAAATGGAACTAGTATTGCATCTTTCATTATGGTTAAACTAATTCCTTCGGGAATACGACCGTTGATAATGTTTTTGAAATCAGAATCGTAGTTTCCTGCAAAAGGAATTTTCTCTACTACATTCGTGCTCGCATTTCTTACCCACCTCGTTCTCTACAGATCTACGATGTCATTCAAAGTTTACTTTTTGTCTACAGTACCAAGTAAAGAGGAAAATAGTTGTTTGTAAAAAGGTTGCGTGTGCCAAACGCTTGTCAATCATGGATGATACAATGCAGTACCCCACCTAAGTTCCCGATTAAGAAGATATGTAGTGTCGGAAAATCGTCAAGATGTTGGACATTGTATCATTTTTGGTTTAAAAAACTAAACGACGCAAAATTGCATGTAATAAAAATGGATATAATAATAAAAGGGTTTTGATATGACACACATGAATACGAATTTTAACCGCTTGGAGGCTAATCGCACTTGACTTGATTCGGACAACAAATACCAGATACAATATGTCCAATTTATCATTTAGCCGCAAACAAATGTTCTTTTCGACCACTCGGATCCAGTGGTGTGGTATCCTTTGGTCGATTTTACACGGTTGTTTTTCTGTAAATTTAGTTTAACAAACCTCAGCCAATTCAATTCATAATGTTTTGTCATGACCGTCAGGCGTTTAATGCGTGACTTTTGTACAGAAGAACGTTTGTTCAATTCCCGCTCTTACGTCGACAATCACTGCTCAGTGACGGATCGATTCTATCGAGTAAGCTTATCAAAACACCGTTTGGAATCGGTGTAAAACTGTAGGTCCCACTCAGTGAGTCTTAAAATAGTTTGTGAGAAGCTTCTCCCCCCTACCCTTTCTCAAAATACGAGTATAGTTAAAAATGTGAAAAACGAAAAACTTTTTAAACACGTGTTTGTAATAATTCCCATGTTTTCCCATTTCTTTACAGTTGCCAAGGTGGCGCAGGAACAAATAGCTCCTTTGGTTAAGAAAATGGACGAACAACATAAATTTGAACCTTCCGTTGTCCAAGCTATGTTCGACAATGGATTCATGGGTATTGAAATCGACACAGAGTTGGGCGGCAGTGGTTCCAATTTCTTGACCACTATTTTGGCCGTTGAAGAAATTTCCAAAGTTGATCCAGCTGTGGCCGCTTTGGTTGATATTCACAACACCTTGGTCAATTCGTTGATCATAAAAGTTGCCAGCGAAGAGCAAAAGAAGAAATATTTGCCTAAACTAGCTCAAGAATACGTAAGAGAGAGAAAGAGAGTGTTTAAAAAATAAAAAAATTTAATTAAAAATTACATTTTGCTTTACAGCCTGGCAGTTTTGCATTGAGTGAACCTGGTTCTGGTTCAGATGCATTCTCTTTGAAAACAACAGCCAAGAAGGATAGCAACCACTATGTCATAAATGGCTCTAAGATGTGGATTTCCAACTCTGATTTGTCTGGAGTATTTATTGTATTTGCCAATGCCAAGCCGGAAGATGGCTACCGTGGAATAACAACGTTCTTAGTTGACCGCGACACCCCCGGCCTAATTATTAATAAGCCTGAAGACAAATTGGGAATCCGCGCTTCTGGCACCTGTATGCTAACATTTGACAATGTTCGCATTCCAGAAGAAAACTTGTTAGGTACCTTCGGTCATGGCTACAAATATGCCGCTGGCTTTTTGAATGAAGGCCGTATCGGTATTTCCGCTCAAATGCTTGGCTTGGCCCAAGGATGCTTTGACCAAACAATCCCCTATCTGTTGGAACGCAAGCAATTCGGTTCCGAAATCTACAACTTCCAGTCCATGCAACATCAAATCGCAACCATAGCTACCGAAATTGAGGCTGCCCGTTTGTTGACATACAACGCCGCCCGTATGGTTGAGCACGGTGTGCCCTTTACCAAGGAAGCCGCCATGGCCAAATTCTATGCATCTGAAGTAGCTCAACGGGCCACAATCAAGTGTATTGACTGGATGGGTGGTGTTGGCTTCACCCGCGATTTCCCTCAAGAGAAGTTCTACCGCGATGTCAAAATCGGCGCCATCTACGAAGGTACCACCAACATGCAGCTCACCACTATTGCCAAGCTGATCAAGAAGGACTATTCATCTTAAGCAATGCAATCTAATGTCGTCACAGTAATCATAACTGTAAATACTAGAATTTAGTTTCAGAAAAGACCCCTCCACCCCAAAAAAAAAACATTTATCTTAATCGTAACAGATACCAAGAGTGCATTTATTTGGGGTCCCGAAATGATCTACTGCTTGGAGCAGTAATTCATGGTGGGACTTCATTACTTTGTTCATAATAAGATTTTATAATAATTAACAAGAATGTTTTTGTACGCGTATTATATATAAAAAGTGATTACAAATTTCAATTTTAAAAATAAAACACAATTTATATAACACAACTGAGCCATCATTTGGTCTCTGTGGTCGTGGTGAAGGCTGCAAGGAGTATATTCACGACAGTGATGAGGAAGACACCACCCAAGATGAATTCATTGTAGCGTTTGCTGCGGCACCTGCGAAAACGGCGCTAGAAATGTGAGTGAGTAATAACCAGAAAATGAGGGTAGGTAAACACAAATGTGGTAAAATTTACCTTAAATATTAGAGCAATGCCAACAGTGATTTGCATTATAAGTGATATGGCCACCAAAGTTATACTGATGAAGTATGTCGAAGCTTCATGATTGTACGTAATCAGAAATCTCATTTGATTGGCATTTGCCGATAGTAGGGCTATGTCCATAAGACCCTCGGCAACATTTTTATTTCCTGCATAGCTGTTGACACGATTCGAATCCACCGAAGAGATCTTGCATGATTTGGCGGCAGTTTTGTTATTCGAATCAAGCGTCTTTTTGGATGTGTCGTTGTTGCAACATTTCTCACTGTCATCGCTGGAAAGCCCATCGTTTATTGATTGGTCGGATGCCGAAGAGGTTATTGTGGAATCGACGTGGTCCACGTTCAAAATTGTTGCCATTATTTTAAAATCCTCAGTGTGTGAGTGCTCTCCCACCGTATTTTTTAAACTTTATGGTATGAAACTTGTAAACAAAGTGAAATTTCAAAACGTAATGTTTTGAAAATCTTTATTTCTACTTTTGTTGTTTTTAATTATTGTTTTCTGTAATTTTGCGGTTTGAGTTTGAAGAGGGGCATTGTGGCTTAGAAAGATAGATAATGATAATATCACACAAATTTAAGTGTTTAAAACAGCAGAGCTCAATCTGGCAACGCCCTCTAGAATGCCGGATAGGGAATAACAAATTTCTAGGGATGCACAGTGGTTTATTACCATACAAGTTTTCCAGTTATCAAAGGTATTGACAAAATAGTACACAGATAACCACAAAAGCTCATCCTGGAAATGTAGTTCACATTTTTTTAAACTCTACCAACCAGGAAACACGACTTCAGGGCTCTTAGGATGAAATTGCTTAACGGGTAGCACGATGATGGTCTTAGTCGAAATTACCAACTTATGCAGACATAGGCGAAAGAACAACAAAAATAATTATGTGCGAATAAGAAGCCATTTTATTAAATTTTTGGTTAGAAGAAAGCTCGTTTAAAGTTTGTTAGCGATAACTCATATACTGAATAATCGGTGTGATTCTTTCTAACTTATAACTGACTGGGCTTACAACTGAACACATCAGTGACTTCATAACTAGTGACTTCATAGCTATTTCAAAATAAACTGAAAATTTGCAAAATAATCTTCTAAAAAATATAGAAGTTGCACATAAGAAGATTTTCCTTATTGGTACTACATCATCATGAAAGCTACTTATATCGGAGGAAGACAATTGAAATTGGCTGTTAAAGTAAAGCCCTGTCAAAGTAAAGTTCATTTAAATCACATCTTAACGTCATATCCCATGCTAATATTGAAATATCTATACAAAATTATAAAGAATATTCGATTTCAAACAAAATTGAAAAGTTTGAATTAATATTAACGGCCTTTAATTTATATCATTAACATTTTCAAAATATTCTTAAATTAATCACATTATCTCCGGCATTTAGATATATTTTAATTGGTCAGTTAAAAGTGAATGCCTTTCTTTGATTGCGTTTATAAACCAATTAATCGTGCACAAAACTGGAACGCATATTAAAAAAATCGTATATGTGAAAATTAAAATGTTTTAACGGTTTTTTGGGGAATGTTAACAACAGGGCAAACTATAAGTTTAAGACATACTTTTAGGCTGTGATAGAAAATGTTGGTGTATGAATGAATTAAGAGGTAATGCTGGTCGTTTGTTTTATCTCACGTATAGATGGCGTAAAATAGGTCGCAGTAAAATAAACTGTGAACAAAAATTGCAAAGTTGTTTCTTTACGCAAAATTTGTGTAAAATAGATAAATTGTTTTCTCTCTTAAACTCCGTATTCAGTTCTTGCGAAAATTTAGTACAACATTTTGTCATTTATCTCTAAACGGACAATTTTATTGCGGAGGATTACCACCTATCTTTGATTTACTTTGCAAATATTTCATTAATAATTCCATTTCTCACTCCATACCTATGTGGTATTACTTTAGTTTGTTAAAATTCTCAAAAAGTCAAAATTCCGGTCCCGAATTATTATTAAACAATTGTTTTCGTACGTAATAACTTTGAAGTAACAGCCCTGTAATTGATTTTGCTATGAAATTTTCGCAAAGAGTTGAGAAACAAGCCAATGAAATGTGAGGTAAATTTTCGGTTCACGAAATTTTCGTTATATTTTATACACGTACTTCTTATGGCAACGAATATGTTGGAAGAACTGAATGCGGGGCTTTAAAAGCAAATTAAGTTTTTCTATTAACCAAACTATCCCAAAGGGTTTTTCGGATAAGTTTGGTAACGTGCCAAACAATCAGCTGTTTCTCTTTGTGAAAATAAATTAAAGAAATGCATAACTTGGAAAACGTAATTAAATATGAATAAGCCAGCAGATTCAATAAATTAATATTATGAAAATTTAAACTATTCTTCTAGCCGAATAAATGAATGTCGTGATAGATTGACGTTTATTTTTGGGAAAGAAATGGTTTTTGTGTTTCTTTACTTTAGGATAATTTTGTCTATTCGTGAGAGCATTTTTGCTTTACTCTAATTTTACCGAACTTTACCCAAAAAGTAAGGAACCACCTATTGATTAAGCCCCGATATCAGTTATTGTGAAATTTTCGTAAGAAATTTTTGACAGTTCACACGATGGTTTTCCATCCTGCGACACCAGTCAGTTTCCAAGTTTCGTTGGATGAAGGTAGAGAAGCAGGAGATGTAGCAAAAGAGACACGAAATTTAAATTCAGCGGGTATTTTGAGATTTCCTCTGTCACTCTTGTGCACTACCGATGAAAGTTTAAATAAAGGTTGTTAACGAATTCTTTTCATCGATTTCGGCCTCTGACAAGTGATTTAATTTATTTCCATGGTAGTCAAGTTTGTTTATATTCCTTTTGCAGGCATCGCTTCCATGTATTTGGTAGTCTTCCTGGCCTGCGAGACCCTTGAGGGTTCCGTTTAGTGTTGTTCTCTGGTGTTTGACACCTAAGTATATGACCTAGGGATGTGGGATTACTTGATTAATAAGACAACCTGATTAATCAACTTCCTGATTCATCGAAGGGTGCAATGGTAGTGTGCGCGCATCTTGTACATGAGATCCTGGGTTCGATACCTGATTAGACCACCTTAAATATCTTTCGGCGGCGGTCACGTCGCATAGTGACGTCGACACTATCGAGTATTTAGCCATGAAAAAGTTTCTCAAAATACCGTTCGGAATGGGTGTAAAAACTGTAGGTCCCAATCAGTGAAATTCCTCTATGGGATGTAATGACACACAATTTATTATATTTTTAATCATACATTTTGATAATCGCATTTACGATTAATCTGCACTTGATTTATCAATAATCATTATTAATTGATGAATCAAATAATTAATAAATTAAAAATTTTAATAATTGAGCAATTCATGATTTTAGGATTTCTCAGTTTGAATTTTTCAACAACCTTTTTTACTCAAAATGTTCAAATATTTCCTGTTGTTTGAATGGTGAACACAATTATTCAAATGCATTAATCATAGTTTTGATTATTTTTAAATTCATTTAGATCTTTCATCTTCTACAAGATGGCAGAAAGTTAATCTGCCTATCGGAAGATGTTATAATTTCGACTCGACTCGAACAGACTGTAACCACTCGAGACCTTGCAAGTCGTGACCGCCACAGGAGTGGTCGTTCGTCCGAGAATGTTGTGGCTGTGGCTGCCAATGTCGCAGAGAATGATGAAACATCAATCAGACGACGGCCACTGCCAAACGCTACAGGGCCATGACAAACCACTTCTTATTGTCGGAGTTGGATGAGCGGGATTTTTGGAACATGTGGAACCGCACTCACGGCACGAGCTACAATGGATACTGTAATGGAAGCGTTCCTGGTCGTTAATTTTTGTCACTTCCTCTTCCTTATCCAGTTCATGCAGTATATCTTTGCATAAAATACCTCATTCATATATATATATGTATATGTATTTGCCCTTTCAGTGATGGAGCTGAAAGGAATTATGATCTAAAAAAGGAACTTGATCCCTTACTTGATCAAACGATCTTGGCCTTGATGCCGTCAAACTTGTGGGCCATAAGAAATATGCCATCTGCAGAACTGTGCTTCTGTATTAGATGCTTCCATTTCCTCGTTCATAAGTAGAAGAAATAACGAAGGGGACAAGGCGCATCCTTGTCTAACACCCGCAGATGTGGTGAACGTTTGGCTTTCCTTTCCATTAAAAATTACTTTATATGTTACAATCCCAGTACAGTTCCCGAATCATGGATATCCCTTTTTTAGTCCCAGGTTTATTCTCACATCTTTCCTCCCCAAGGACCTCCTTGACAGTTTCCTTCAGTGTTCGAACAATGATTGACCAGGAAGTTTGACTGCTGGACAGAATCGGAAGGTGTCCAGACCTGGAAAATTATAGAGAGAACTTCACAACTGAAATACACAAACCGCTAAATCAAGTGAACTATTAAAACAAAAGAGCGAAACAACGTGTAGTATTTCAATTTGTTCACAAAAGTGAATCGTTCAATTGAACTAGCTCGTTCCTGAATTACACAACCCTAGTAACAATGTGAACAAGACGGTCATTGGACTAGAACGCTAAGGAGCTGAAAGTTCAAATCCTGATTGTTAACATGTTAACATTTTTTGAAATGTTAACATTTTTCTAATTGCAGAGACACTCTAATCTTTTTAGCTTGTTTAGTCAATTTTAATCTCCATTGGAAAATTCAATTTGAATAATTCTAAAGCACAACGAAACGCCATCTGTTTCAATTGATGTTACAATTTTTTTTTATAAAATGGACTGCATAATTTTGCATTTTATGGACTGGTTTTCGGGGTTTGAAAACTCTTGTAATCTCCCCTTATGTTGACAGGAAAATCTAACCCTGAATTTGCGTCTTACGAAGGTTACCTGTAAAAAATGTCTTTACCGGCAAGTTTTACGTGGCTCTCTTTTGTCTCCACGCCACCGAGGAATACTGCGAGAAAGAGAACAAACATTAGCTCTCGTGGCCATCAACCACATTTGTGTGTGATTAAGCACATGTTACCTATGTTGGCATTGCTGGAGAGCATGGAAACGACAACGCGCATCCACCGCTGCGGCATCTGGCCTTCTCACTCGTTCACGTCTTGTGGGCGAGGGGGTTGGTTGGTGTCTGCTAGAGTTGCGACTTTGAAAAGGTTCTGAATACCAGACAGTGTATTTAGTTAAAAAACGTCGTCTTAACCCAAACGACGTGTATTTTGCAACAAAAAATAAAAAAGAAAGAGAATAGGAAAACAAGAAACGACTGGAAATAATTCTTTAAAGCCTTGTTTGTGGGTTGAAGTTCCAGCAAACAACAACCAACGACCGACCGACAGTGTTTGTTTTGTAGCCTGTTTTAGTTTTTTTTCCAAACGATTTTGGTTTTTCTATTGGGTTGTTGTTGTTTGAAACCAACATCCAAAAAGGAGTGCTCGTAACGTGAACACCCGTGTCTGTCCGTCTGAGTCGAGTGTCTGATGGCGGTGATTGATTTTTCCTGCGGAACAAAAAGGAAAACGTAACCGTAGACAATGAGCCAAAGACACAACTAAAAAACGCTCCGCATCACAAAGAGGAAACGGCAACAATTCAAAGCCAATAAAAAAATAAACAACAAAAAGCGAATCGAAAGACATACTCGTATTGCAGACGAAAAAAGTTATTGTCGCGTGTGCTTGTGTTATAATCAAAGCTTAATGGGAAAAGGTAGTACATATGCATATACACAATTACGCACACACACACAAATACGCTCAAACAAACAAACACATACTGATTGGCCGACATATGCATGGATATGTAAAGGATCGCCTGACCAGCTGTCCGTCCTTTTGGTTGTCCGCTTGTCGTACGATTATTGCTTGCTCTGCGTGTGCATTCACAGGCGTTCCTCTATTTGAACTTTCAGTTTTCGGCAATACTGTTATGTATTGTTTGCTGTGTATCCGAAGTTTTGCTTCTGCTTTGCAGGATTCACGTGTTTGCAAAAAGGAACCCCCAAACATTTACATATGCATGTATGTACATGTGTAAGTGGACAACAACGGCAAGCAACTCCGTTGCCTGCCATATACCATATTCTACTTCTGCCAGTAGCACTTACTCACATACATATGTATATATGTCGGTGTGTATGTATCTGCCTGTGTATGTGTGTTAAGCGAATGTAAATATAAACGTAAACGAAAGAAGGAAAAAACATACAATTCGAAAAATATATCCTTGAACTAATAAACGCAAGAAAGACTAAAATGTGTCTCTCTCTTAACAAATATAACCCATACCAATAATCTAACTTCAGACAACCAAACCAACTCATCTTCAATGTTCGCCTAGGACAAAAAAGGGAAATCGATAAAACCAATAAGAATTTTATCCCGAAAATATAAAAGAAAACAAATTTATTATCAATTACGAGTAATAAATCCCATACGAGTAACAGAAATTGTAAAATAAAAAAAAAGAATAAAAATATAATAAATAGAAAATCAATAACTGAAACTTAAATTATAACAATTCAAACTCAACAGCAGCTACCATTCGAGTTAACAGCGGTAAGTTTTCCTTGCGGTCCAAAGTGTAGGCGGGCAGCCGGTCCCGCCCCCTGTACGTTGTTAAAACATTACTACGATTTCTTTGTCGCTGTTTGGGAGGCCCTGTTCTTCCGTTTCGTACAATTATACATGTTTTATTATATTTATTCTACACGTTATTTGTTCTTTCTGCCGCCTGCCCCATATACTCAATGTTGTACATTTATTAACAAAATTTTGTTTAGTACAAACAGGAAAAAAATATCGATTTTGTTACAAAGCAAGAATACAAGAAAGACGGACGAACCGATGGGTGGTATATTGCTAGCAATGCTAGCGGACGAGGGATGATAGCAAATGTACAAAATAGTACTTTTTAAAAAATGAAAAGCTGTGCGCATTCAATTTTTAGGGCCAATGTCACATTCCCCATTTAAAAGCTCGCTTTAAAACTCCCGCAAAATTTTCATATCAAATGACATTTATGTGAATAAAGATGGCCAATTTAGATTATTAGACAAATGGTAGGTTATTTCAAAATTTTCAATAGTGTAAACTTGAGGAGAGCTTTCAGCAGAAAAAATTTGATCTGGGCATTTAACTGTTTATTCAGGATCAACATGTGAACACCTATTCCGAACGGTTAAGCTTCAGAAAGATTTTTTATGGTTAACAACTCTATAGCGCCGCGTAAAACTGGCCGCGTTAACTATTGCACCTCCGCTTTCAGGCTGTATTTAATATTCTTTTAGTATCTACCTCACACCAACTCACCACGAATGTTTGATGATATCGCAAGAAAAGTCTGTAACAATTGATAACTCATGCTATCTCACCACTAATCATTAATTCGATGCAGAATTATCGAGCACAGACAGTGTTACTACGAGACGCTTCTCGCAACGGCTCAACTACTATAAATAACCAATTTACAGCGTAACAGGTCAGTCACATTTCAAACGAGTAAAGGTATAAATCGTCAAATAATAGTGTTATTGAAAAGTGTTAGGTTAAGTTAAGTAAATTAAAGAAAACAATTTAAACGGAACCTTAGTTTATTAATGGGAATTATAACAGGGCTAAAGGAGAACAATTAGTATTTAGTATCCTTTGTATTACATGTCGTTTACGCGTAGTTTGGTTACACCGTTTGCTTATATTATCAATTATTTTGTATGGAGCGATATTAAGCAGCACTTGTAATTACTAGTTACATTTCTGCCTTAAGCAGGCACAATGTTTCCAGTATAAAACATTTAAAAAAAAATGATATAAGAATAAGAAAATAAACCTTTGCTGGAATGACTAGATTTATAGGCCTGTTTCGTTACAAGCTAGCGATTATCGCTTGCTTACTAGTAACGAAAACCCCAAACTAGCGATAATTTGGAACCAAATATAATCTAAATATAATTCCGAATTATAGCTAGTTTGAATTTTCCGTTATTAGCAATAAAGCGACAATAGCTAGCTGTTAACGAAACACGCCTATTATTACTTAAAACTCAGTGGGGGCTTGTCTCAATCACTTCTTAGTTTGCTTCACACACTTGGGGGCAAATAAACTCTCTTTCTCAGTTTGTGTTTTATTCCAACTGAATTGGTTTTAGACGTTATAATTCCTTATGGGCTAACATACCAGTTTTGTGGTTAGGAACTCACTTTTACTGGGCGATGGTTTCTATGTATTTATAAGTTTGTGAAAAATAGGAGTTGAACACACTTTTAAAACGGCATTCAGAAGTTTTCGAGATTTAAACCCACCCAACATATTGTTACGATTAAAAGCTTTAATCATTCGTAACATATAATTCAAAGTAATGTTAATAATGTGAAGGCTTTACTTATTTGACTTAGCTAACATTTGTGATCGAATGTAAGTAACAGGGCGATTAATGTTACGTCTAAAAGTATGCCTTGCAACAACATGCCAGTTAGCCAAACCAGTTTGATGAATTCGTTTCAATACCGATTAAATTCGGTTACTATTAGAAATGGGTGTCAATACCTTCTACGGCTTTCGATTAGTTCTAAATATAGAATATATAACGAGTATAAAGACAACGAAAGATAACAAATGGTGGAGACACCGCCAGAATTATCTAGAACCTGGTAGAGAACCTTGTGTCAAGTAATTGAACTTATATAAATCGATGATTTGTTTATTGTTTAGGACTTGGAGTTAGTCTGTGATTAAATAAAGAGAACTAAAACTGTTGTGTAATCGCAATTTAAAAAGAACATTGTTTTATTAACGGGAAATAAAAAAGCCCTAAAATGGACGATTAAGAAAATTCGTAATTCGTTTTGGAAATGAAACCGTATTCCGTTCTTGCGAAATTTTCATGAGCTAGTTTGTCATTTCTACACGCAATTTTTGTTTTACTGAGGGTTAACATATATCTCTGATTTACCTTGCAAATACTTATACATATATCATGAATAACGTTCCCGATGGAAGCAGGAAAAGAGGACGACCAAGACTCCGCTGGAAAGACCAGGCAGAAGAATCTCTCCGTATTCTTGGTGTTACTAACTGGCGAGAAAAGGCGAAGGATAGAGCCAGTTGGAGGAATATGTTGAAAATTGTTTGTTTAATTAATATGTGTAAGACATCTGACCTTATGAGGTTGTAAAATAGTCAATAAAAGTTAAGTAAATATAGCACGAATAATTCCTCTACTTTTGGTAATATAAAATATTTGTTTCTTTCGAAACAACTTTGGCACAACAACCCCGTAATTGATTTTGTTACAACAACAAGTCAGATCGTCAGACCAGAATTTGTGCTGCGGTTAGCGCAGTGATCAATTGAACTGAATGTTGGTTAAACATGTAAACATGTAAAATCCGTGATCATACTTATAATTAGCCTAGAATCAATACCAAAATCACTGACAGAAAAATGTCCTTTTAGAGATAAATGGTACGAACCGAATACGGGGCTTTAATAGATAATATCAAATGGTACTTAAAAGTACGAAAGCTCAATCGGTAGGTGTCAACCCTAGGACAGACATTTGGTGTAAACGTATGTTTTTGTGAACAATATTCATTAGAGTGCGTGTGTAAGAGTGTGCATTGCGTAGAGTATGTAGCTGTATATGTTTGTTCGCGCGTATGTTTGTGTTAGCTTAGCATTTTCATGTGGATTTGCCGTCAAGTGATTTTCTTCTTACTGTCTTCTTCATCCTCTAAAAAAACTATCACACTAAAAATGTAACTGTTTCACCAAAAAATAGAATCTGACCCTTATTATGTTGTTTGTTTGTTGAGGACAACGTAGAATCGTGCCAGCACATCCCAACAAATGGATGCTGTTATTTTTGGCAATTGGGTCGATCAATAAACAGTGGAACCAAAGAAGAATAGTCAAAACGTACACTACATAAATGCAA
The DNA here is from genome assembly GCA_963931995.1 of Phaonia tiefii. Taxonomy (NCBI): domain Eukaryota; kingdom Metazoa; phylum Arthropoda; class Insecta; order Diptera; family Muscidae; genus Phaonia; species Phaonia tiefii. The sequence continues at coordinate 295,453,739 of OZ008369.1, read as the reverse complement.
GCATTTATATGTACATATGTATGTATGTACTTATATGTACATTTACATTATTGATGGACAATTGGTATCACATGGTACTTAAAAGTACGAAAGCTCAATCGGTAGGTGTCAACCCTAGGACAGACATTTGGTGTAAACGTATGTTTTTGTGAACAATATTCATTAGAGTGCGTGTGTAAGAGTGTGCATTGCGTAGAGTATGTAGCTGTATATGTTTGTTCGCGCGTATGTTTGTGTTAGCTTAGCATTTTCATGTGGATTTGCCGTCAAGTGATTTTCTTCTTACTGTCTTCTTCATCCTCTAAAAAAACTATCACACTAAAAATGTAACTGTTTCACCAAAAAATAGAATCTGACCCTTATTATGTTGTTTGTTTGTTGAGGACAACGTAGAATCGTGCCAGCACATCCCAACAAATGGATGCTGTTATTTTTGGCAATTGGGTCGATCAATAAACAGTGGAACCAAAGAAGAATAGTCAAAACGTACACTACATAAATGCAAGCATTTATATGTACATATGTATGTATGTACTTATATGTACATTTACATTATTGATGGACAATTTTCTGTGGGCCTTTGTTTTTGCCGCGTATATATACATACATATGTAAGTGGATAGGTGATAATCGTATGACTTTTTGACCTCGTATTTGCTGACACAAGAATGCCAATTATTTTGATTGACGACACACACGCACACATTTATAAGTCAGTTTGCACAAGCATGCCCTGGAGTGCTTTCTAATAGCCCAGTATTTGCAGTCTATAGGCCCCTCAGTCGCATTCCGTCTTAATTTAAAAATAACACATGGTGTATGTTGGAGAGCAAGGCCTTCCAATTTCACTTCATCTAGGATATGGTCTAAATGCAGGCCTGGAAAAAAGACACACATGTAGAAGGTTTGGGAAAAAATTGTCATTTTGAATTTATGTTTTATATACAATCGTAAGAATTATTTGAAAACTGTATTTCTGAACAAATTAAATAAAGACTTCGCTAGAGTTTGAACCCACTACCATAGGAGTGGGAGTGGTAGTCTGACATGCTAAAGTACTATCTACTACAATAAACAATGAACAGCAACTTATATTACGCATCATTCATAAATGTGTCAATGTGTAAAAAATAAAATAGGGCATGCTGGAATTTTAGAAAGATGTTTTTGAAGGCAGATGAAAAGCCTGCTAAGCATGTCTACTACTAGAAGTCATTTATTAACATGTATCGTATTTGTCACAATGTCTGGAAGGAGGAGTGTCTTATAATGTCCACTGGAAATCTAAACAAATGTTTATGTTAGTTACTGAATGAACTTAGAATGCACGACGATTATGAATATTCATATCCAGACGTGAACTTTTACGGAACCGGAAGTTTAAAGCTGTTGTTGAAAAATCTGGTAACTGATTTGGTGAAACATTTATGAAAATGGACAACGCTGGTGTGAATATGAAAAATTATATATAAGTACATACATCCTACATCATATAAAATAGGACCTAAACCAATTCAAGGTGGAATAAGGACATTAACAATCTGAGAAAGTCGGACAGGGACTGGAGTGTTTAAAAATTAAAACTTAAGGAATACTAGAAAGAGCTAAGACTTTCAAAAGGAAGTTTTGGAAACATTTCTGCAGAGAAATCGAGAACGAATCAGAGATATCCAGATTGCGGAAGACCTCTCGATGGCGCCCACATTGAATTCTGAATCTGGCAGGTCTCCCGATTAACACACACTTCCCACACTTACTGGTCCGAAGACATAAGGCCAGCCCCTCCGACCACCCACGTCATCTCGCGTGCTGCAGGAAATATTGTGACTATGGAAACATTACACTGAACAATAGGAAATTTTAAACCCCACAAATTACCATTGCCTGAGGTTATATCACCAGTGGAGTTACAAATTCGGCTATACGTATTGTCTGTTTGGCTTCCTTTATTCAAGCCACATTAAGCTGTCCTATATTTCAGTTATATGGAGGGATTCCACGGTGGTATTCATTCCAAAAGAGAGGAAATCATTACATGTTAGTTGTAATGACTTTAGACCATTCAGTCTCTAAACTTCGGAAAGCACACTACACGCTCTTGTAAGCTTCATTGAGAAAACTCTTGTCGTATTCGTTGATAAAGAGGGTGATTTTAACAACTTTTTACCGGGATCTTTAAAATCTGCATTATCGACACTATCTGTTGACCACGGGATCATTAATTTGATCTATGGACTAGTTGCGCGTAGGCGCATTACTTCGTTATTGGACCACACCAACTGAACTAGAAATGTGAATAGCACAACACTTACTGAGGGTTTGGGGTTATCCTTCACCTGCCACCATTAGATTTTCTGGGCAGGCCGCAAGGCACCTAGGACTTTCTTCACTAGTTCAACAGTCCCTATGGTCACAGTGCGATTTTAAGCAGTCTGCGGCAATCCATGTTAGAAGTAGATTACATAACATCAACATCAGAAACTTCCCCACTCATATCCCATACAGATTGGATAGGAAGGGACGTATGCCAGGCAATATAAGATATTTATATGGTAAAGATATTATATGGTAAATTAGGTTTTGGAGTCTTTTCTAAAGAGGTGTTTGTAGACCTTGTTCGAAGGATTCCAGATTCCAGGTTTTGATCTGAATATCCACCCCTAGGTAGGATAGTTCTATGTTAGTAGATGTGACCACTGGACACTGTGTGATTGTCAGACACACGCCTAGACTTGAAATCTCAGCTGATGACTACTGCAGAATCTACGGGTCTGAAGAGGAGGATGAGAGTTTCGAACATCTGATATGCTCTTGCCGCGAATTTTTGTGTGAGTAGGGGACTTACTTTTCTTACTTCCCTATGGATCTAATGGAATAGAAAGTTAAGCTGAATGACCTTAGATTATTTTCGCGGAGCACAAATTGGTTCGTCGGGGACTAATACACCTACCACATATGAACATCGGGATGGACATCATATGGCCTTAATCACACTAGGTCAATTTACAGGTTCAACGTTCAGGAAAATTACGTGCCGTGGTATCACAACGGACGAAGACTATTAAAATTCAAAAATTCTTGAATTTTAAAAAATCATTTATTTATTTATTATTTATATGCTTAGAAATATTTGCAAATTCACCAATTTTCTTTATTTCATTAACAGTAAATTGTTGCAGGCAAATAGCAAGGTTCGGCAATAAATAATGTCAAATAAGTGAACTTCGTTTGGGGAATATTATTGTTATAAATAAATAAAATGTGAGAACGTTTACAGCGAACGATATACGGTAACTCTAAACTAACAAAAACGTTTACTATTAATGCAAGGCATGCTCTTTAATTAAAACAACTTTTGGTTTCTTGTAAAAGTGTTTGCGACAATCTGTGTTTTCGTTTAACGCAAACGAGTCACTAAATAGGCTACACTTTGGCTGCAAGTGGATTTTTTTGAATTTTAAATACAAACTTAGTTTAGTATTTTCGCTTCCTTCAAAACATAGTTGACACCAGATACCATAACTGCAAGACTGCGCGTCCCAATTTTTGATCAAAAGTAAGAAAAAATTAAAAAAAAATTATTTCTCGGAAACGATTCGTCGAATAGAAAAAAAAACTAATTTTCAAAGTGATACAACTCCTATGGAAGAATTTAATTTAAGAATTTAGATTTTTTTAAATTAAAAAATCGCCCAAATAAGAAAGTCGCTAAAATAAATAAGTTATAACTCGGAAACGTTGCGTCCAGTCGTAAAATTAATAATTTTTACCTCCATAGGAGGCTTTAACCAATGGATGTCTTTAATACGGCATCACTTTTTTTTAAACAAAATCGTTTAATCTAAAATTTGTCGAATAAAAATTTGTCAGAAACGGAGCGTCGTATTGAAAAAATAACTAGTTTTTGCGGGTTTCTAGGGGAGTTTTATAAAGTGGTCCAATTCGTATGGAAGATTTTTTTTTCAAAAAATCGCTATAATAAATCGGAAACAGTCCGTTAAATCGCAAAAATAATAGATTTTTTTCCTTCACAAGAGGCTGTAACCAATAGATGTCTTTAATACGGCATCACTTAAAAATCGTTCAAATCAACGAACAAAATAACAACAACTGCATTTCGTTTTGTATGTTAACAATAAAAGTCAATAAAAAAGTGTAAAACACATTTAAATTTTACACTTTTTGACCAAAACCTGGTGTATGTCTCTTTTCGTCAAACATCTCTGTATCACACCGAACACACCACGAAGAGTGAGAAAGGAAAATTCAGAAGAGTTAAGTATTCTCTCTAGTAAGATTTACTCTATGACTTGTTTTCTCTCAAAGAGAGAAACAAACATTTCATGAGAGTGATCATCTGTGTGTAAAAGTAAACTATGAGAATTTTAAGGTAAATGGAGCAATTTCTGGAAAAAGTATAAACTTTTGCGGTCAACCATGAGCCAGCAGCAACCGAGAAACTTTTCAATTGGATAAAACTAGTCATTATTTTACTAACTTCAATAAATTTTAAAAGTGAGTTGTGGTGCAGAACTCACAGCTCAGAGCTCATTTTTCACCGCTGCACGCTGGGCTTTTCGGCATAAACTTGATAAATATGAATGCAGCCTAGATAGTTTGCACATTTGATTGCCAAAAAACACATAACAAATGCAAACAATTTTGGAACAACTGCGCCGCACCCAAAAAGACAAAAAAAAAAAAAAGATTTGGGACCAGTGGTGCTGTGTGGAATGAGTCGTATTTGTTTCTCACACCAGTCAATTATATCGCCCAACTCACTTTCCAAAGAAACACCCCAGCAAAGAAATGGAAGGGTTTCGAGAGGAATCACATTTTCCACAATTCCAAAGACACGTAATATGCATATTAACTGCTTGCATACAAGCATTTTTATATCACTATCAACTCCGAATAAAATATGCGATTATAAATAAATAATCCAAATTACATTTTTTGCAGTATATATAGAACGAGCTGACCCGACACATGTTGTTCATGTGCAACATTTTAGTTTTTTAGAACTACAATAAATTAGTATTTGTATAAGGAACTTTCACCGAATTAAATGCTTTTTCATAGCTGTATAATTCATGTACTTCACATGTAATTTAAGCAGTATTATCCTTTAAATTACTGGAGATTTTATGGATTTCAAACACTTCTCGTGTCTATTTCCCCTAAATAATTTTTCTATTTCTGGAAGCGGATATTTCCAATCGCTTCCAGGCTCATTGTTAACCGCAATTACATTGTTCGCTCTGTATTTGATTCCAAAAAACCTTCTCAGCTTCCATTGATCTTTAGATGAAAGGCAACAATATTCTGTATTCTTTGAGCTCCATTTAAAAACAGTTCCTATCGTCTTTATTTATTACTAAAGAACTTTGTACTGATTAGGAGTACATTTTAGCAGTTTACTTGTGTTGTCGCTTGCTTGTTTTTTTTGGCGATACTCGCAATCTAAGTATTTTCTGCTACAGATCCATAACTGCACCCATAAAGAGAAGACTTCACAGAAGATAAGTGTTCGTATTCGTATTTAGTTTCAGTTGCTTTTATTATATAGAGAGAAGCATTGCAAATGGTTTGTGGTGTAACGAAGGAGTAATTGTATACTTCGAAACTTCAATATTGACACAATAAAAAGAAAGTTTTTAAGGTGAAAATGGAGCCATTCAACCGCAAAATGTGACGAGTATCGGGTTGCGTGTTAACTCCGGCATTTGGATTGTGGCAAACAGCTACAATTGAACTTTGTAGAAACTTTTCAGTGCTTAACCCTACATGTGACCAATTAATTATATGGCAATTATAATTTGGAGTTTAATTTGAATTATCGCAGCAAATGCAAATTTAAAAAATTGAAGTTCCGTTGGTAATTGTACTTAGTATTTTAAAAGAATTTGTTTGATTGCTGTCAATTTTGGTTTTAACATATGTACGAGTATGTATGTATTTTATATATACATACCTGCCTATGGATTTGATTAGAAATGGCAGTCAATTGCAATCAAGAAATACTCTACAACCTCAAATCTGAAAAATAATTAAATTCCTTACAATATATCAAAAACAATCCTATATTTCATTCCAAATGGCATCCGATTTCACAACCAGTAAATGGACATGTACAATTTTTGAGTTGTAATTGCAAAAATGGTAATTCCTGTTGCATTTGCATTACAGATTAAATAATTGCATTAAATTTTATTAAGTTACGATCATATGAAATGGATTAAATAGCAGAATAAATAATGTCAATTAGAATCTAACGCCAATTAAGAAACCCCAATATTGTGCTTAACCAACCAACAAAGACACGAAGTGATCATTATAAACATTCCAATTGGAGGCAGCCACAAAACATCATCTGAACTAGTTACTTCAAAATACTGCACGGAAATTAGAAATTCCCAAATGACAACATGTGTTCCAAGTTTTCCGGCTCAAGGTGGAATGTTAATCAAATGTTTATTTAATTGAGTTTTATTTTTGAGTACATTCTACCTTTATGGGTTTACGTATAAACCACAACGGGTGAGTTATCGGCTCCAGTTGCTAGAATTCACATGGTTAAAATGTGTTGCAGTGCCAGGACACGTTTGAAGTTTATAAAGCAGCTACTGCATAATTAGTTGAAAGAAATTGAACTATAACCTTAACACAGTCACAATAAGATGATAGCAGTGGGTTTTATAATCGACCCTTATAACCCTAAACTCGGAGTAGGTTAATAACTAAAGGAGAAGAATAGAAATTCAAGAGATATCTATTGAAATTTAAGGTTCGGTTAGGTTAGAGTGACTGTGAGTTCCTCACAAGGACGCTCTCTCAAACGGAAGTTATGCCATTTTGAATAGCTACGTTATTCCGAAAAGGAAAAGTTTGAGGTTACCCACGTATATATAATTAGTACTGTTAATGTATTTTATAAGTAGACTGAGTTCAATATTCCCCAGTTACTGTATTCCGTCATAAAGGGCTTTCTCAAAGTTGTCCTCCTTATATTTGCCAAGGCTGGGCTCTGAAGGATATAGTGTTCAAGGGTTTCCGCCTCAAGTTCGTTGTCACAACTACGACAATAACGTCTGTGTTGTATTCCAATGTTAGCAGCATGTGTACCAATCGTCTAGCGACGGGGTATGACAGCTGTCATTCTGGCTATCGTATTCCTGTGCAGAGTCATCAGTTACTCGGTTCTTATACTGTTATATCTAGACCACATACCCCGGGATATTCGACAGGTAGTCAGTTCACTCCAGTTTCTGTCTGCCTCCTAGTGGAGGTAGCGATAAACCAGTCATACAGGCTTTCAATAACGTTTCGTCCATCCGCATATCCACTTGAAGTTTTCCTGGCTAGTTTATCCGCGTCTTCGTTTCCGGCTATATTAGTATGACCCGGAATCACAACTAGCGAAAGTGTTGTCATGGCGTTGGCCTCGTCGACTCATGCATTAACAAACCAGTATCGATCTATTCTCCTCTGAGGATAGAGCCATTATCGCCGCGTGGCCATCCGAGATGATTTTCATACTCTTCCCTTTTATAACGTGATTTCGCAACTGACGAAATCCACTACTTCCACTTGGATGGCACCTATTAATAGTGTTATACCCAGTGACGTTGAGTAGACCCCAGCTCCAAATCTATTATCCGTCATATATACATTCGTAAAAATGTCTATGTCATCATCCTGCAATGGTGAGTGGTTCTCCATTCTTTTCTATGCGCTATGATTGTTCTGAAATTGTTCCGCAAGCTCAAGTCTGGACTAGCATAGTGCGTTCTTTCAGTTATGACCCCGCTACGCAAATTGCACAGATTCCTACGATGCCCACAGCTTCGTTGGGTCCAAATTGAAATTTAAAGTTCATCGCTTGAAATCCACAAATCATTAGCCAATGTTATATTTATTTTTTTTTTTTAAATCCCAATTGCTGTCTTTTAATTTTAATTAATTTGATTTAAATTTCAATTGATGTGTGTGTACTAGTTTCAAACTAGTATTTAGTAATAGTAGTTTTAGCTTGATTTTTTTTTACTATTTTTACTTTGTCGATACTCGCCATTGTCTGTTATAGGGCCATATATTTTTCGGAGCATTTTTCTCTCCACAACTCCCAGGGCTGTTTAGTCAGCTGCGTCATAAAGCAGGACAGGTTGTATGAGACTCGGACATAGCTGGATCATTGTTTCTCGAGAAAGGGCTTTATTCCTCGAGTGCTTGGGTAGCCAGAAATAACACCTGTTCGCAAGCACAATTCTCCGTTTAATTTCTAAGCCGACATTGTAATATGAATATCTGGTCGGTCGTGGATTTTCCTGGTCTAAAGCAAGACTGATAAGGTCCTATCAGGTCTGCAATAAATGGATTTGCGTTCGAAAGGATATTATATGCGAATCACGCTTACGAGTACGAAGCGACTTTCAAGCCAGCAGTTGGAAAAAGTGTTTTTCAATATTTTTTTGTGTACCAGGTAACAGTTTTGTAACAAACAATTTAGAGTTGGGGTTCAAATTTGTTTCTTTAGGACTGTACATAATTCTCTTTTAAAAGGCATATATTATATTTGCCTCGCTAAACTAAATTTTGGTTTATTGTGCTACGTACGTAAGACGACTCCTCATAGTACAAAAAACAAAATTGTCGTGCGTGACTATTTTTGTGTGCACTTGAACGTGAGTGATTGTGGGTGTACATTATGTAACTCAAGCGCACACCTTAAAGATTAATTGAATCACCAAACTCGGACAGGGTTTCAGTCAGTTTTTACGAAAAGGGCTCAGCTCTTAAATCTGTAGCAGCTATTTTTGCCAGCACACTTATATTAAAAAACCAGTACATAAGTTTCAGTCGGGTGAACCGACTTAATCATACCCTCACCCTAAGTCATCCATTGCGTGGGAGTTCTGTTAAAAATGCCCATACTCAAAGGTGACCATATTCAAAGCAGATTAGCATTGCGCTAAATATTATTGAATACCCAGATTAGTTAGTTTCCCTCCCAATATTTGTATGCGAGGTACAAAAATAGGCATGGCAAGTTGTTGCCAAAATTTTGATCAGTACCAAATTTTATTAAGATCGGTTATGATTTATTGGAAATATCGAGTCGGCAAACCGCTTTTGTATGGGAGGTACGAAACTGGGCTTGGCACAATAGTCAGTTATTAATTACACAGTAGCTTTTAGCAAAATATTGCCTAGTACCGAATTTTATTAAGATCGGTTGTCGTTTACGAGAGTTATCATGTCGATCAACCGGTCATCCCCCCAATTTTAATATGGGAGGTACCAGAATGGGTGTGGCAAATTAGCTAATTTTCTATAGGAGAGTTTTATTTGTTTAAATATTGACTAGTACAAACTTTCATAAAGATTGGTTCGATTTTGCGGGACTTCTCGTGCCGAACAACCAGACGCCCAAACAACTTTTGTATGGGAGGTATCACAATGGGCGTGGCAAAAACACCCTTATTTTAATCGGTGATTGGCGTTTGATAACGTGGAGCCTTATACCTAATTTCATTAAGGTCGGAAGTGTTTCACGCGATTTATCGCATTGACAACACTGACGAACACCCTGTTTTGTATGGGAGGTACCACAATGGGCGTGGCAATCTCGCCCATTTCCTCCAGTTAGGTAGGCATTTACAGATTATTACCCTGTGTGTGTGTTGAAGGTAATCACATCTACCAGAAGAAAGATGTGAAAGAAATATGATTTTGTGCTAAATGTGTCGATTTGTATGTGACAATATTGGCAAATAATAGTTACTGACAAAATTTCATTGTGATCTGTGAAGATTTACGGCAGTTATCGTGTTGACCAGCCAGCCAGCCAGCCAGACAGACAGACAGACAGACGGACATGGCTCAAACGTCTTAAAAAGTCCTAATATGGATCTAATATGGCTCCTTCTATGTGTTACATTTTTTTACGTATTAAATGATATATGCCCCCCATATAAAAACATTGCAGTATTTTAAGATGCAGTTCAAACATTTTTGGGCTCTCAAATTTCATACAGACTGAGAGAAACCTAGTTATTTGTGTCTCCTGAAAATTGTTAAAAAACCGACATGAGCCCTTTTCGCATTTGGTGATTCAATTAAAAAGGTTAAATAATGCAATCAAAAACGTCGGTTATTGATAAGTCCAGTGACAACGTGCTAGGCGCTGCTGAATATGATCGTTCACAAACATCAAAACGATCGTTCAGGGAATGTGAGCTAGAATCGTACATACATAAATCGTTGGTAAAGAATGGGCATAAGCTCGCTAACTGATACTTTGGCCGAGAGTTTTTAACTTCAGATAACTGAACTAGAAGAAAAAATCTAAATTACTGTTTTCGTGTTTTGTTTTTAATATGGGATCTAATAAGACAACACATAAAAATAGGCTTTGATTAGCATTAATTATTATTCTTTTAAATTTTATATTTTTACCCGTAATGAAAAAAAAAAACGGTTAAAAAATAAAAAAATAAATTCATTTCGTTTTCAGTTGGTGACATTCGGGAAATTTACATATGCGAAGTGTGCATCAATTATTCAAACAACAAGAGCAGAAGACATTTTTCTCCTACGTAATTTATCTTAATATTCACCGTCGCTGGTGCAATAGGCAGGGTGCACACCTCTTGTGCATGAGATCGTGGGTTCGATACCTGCTCTGACCATCTTATATTTCCTACGACGATGGTCTCCACGTTTAGTGACGGCGATACTATCGAGCCATAAAAGAGGCTTCCCAAAAAATACCGTTCGGATCTGGTGAAAATCTGAAAGTCCCAATAAGTGTATGTAAAACTAGAAAGCGGACATATCAGTGATTGTGAGAAGCTCTTGCCTGTCCCTTCATGGAATGCATTTTTAGAATAGGTATACAAATCCGACTCCGAATTAGCCCAAATCGTTTCTATTCAAAATTCGATTTCAAAAATAATTTTTTCAACATTTTTTTTTAAACAAACAGCGATATAGTGGATGCCAAAAAAACTGTGTTTAGAAAATTTGGAATATTTGTACAATATTATAACCTTTAAATAACCGATATTGACACATTTAATGCACCCCTCCACCCACCGAACATTAATAACAATTTACATGAGTTACAAACGGAAGAACACATTTATGTACGTACGTATTGAACATACCGCGCCATAATTATTGGAGGCCACGTAATTATCATTCACAGCACGTCACATCCAACACGAGTTAATGCATCAGCAATACCTGGTGTATGTGTATTTACTACAAGTGTTTACTATATCTCTTTATATTTATCGATTCATTTCAGATTTGTTAAGTAAAGTATAACAAGTATAAAATACTATTGTACGAACAAACCAACATACAAACTCAGGAACTTCGTTAAACAGCAACATTATCATCATTATCACCTTTATCATCATCATTATTATTACTAATGTCATAGTTTTCATCGAAATAAATTTGAAATTAACTACGATATTTATTACAATTTCAAAATCATTGGAAGTATTTTGCCAACAAATTAAAAGACAAAACCCCATCCTTGTTAATTAATTAAACAACAACCTCAAATTCAGCGGCAGGAGCAGAATCAGCAGCAACAACATTGACAACAACAACAACCACTAAATAGCACTGTGACCAGCAAACACATGTCGCCGGAAAAGTCAATTTGGGCCTATGTGAATCATTTCATAATGAGCAACATCTCATATTTGTGTAAGTGAACTGAATGAATGCACTAGCTTGGAGTGGTTGGCTATCGCCAGCACAAGCACCAACAATCATCATCTGACCAGTACCATCACCATCGATATGACCACAAATTGTGGTTAATATCTGGTGAGGGTTGTAGTTTAGTTGTTTTTAACTTCAAACCCCTTTTCTTTCCAGTTGACGAAATCGATGGCTATCTGTACTATTTTGGTGGCACAGCTGGTGTCTTGACGCTTACAGGTATAGCAGCAGCATCGGCGTATTACTTTGCATCCCGACCGATACCAGAAAAACCATTAGTGCCTCTGGAAAATCAATCACCCATACTAGAAGTGAGTACATGAAACAAACTACAAAATTGTAGAGAAATCTCGTAATGTATTAATTATTTTTAATAAAACAAAAAAAGACAAACGCAAGATATCGACTGATTTGTTAAGCGTTTGATTCTTAAGTTTCGCAAAACAAAAAACACGCAAAACAAAAAAAAAAGAAAGACATTTTCGATAAATCAATGCTTCCATTCATTATTTCATGCAAATGGTGACCATGACTACGATGTAAGCGAAGTCAAACTTTTAACCAATTTTTCGAGCATAGCGGCTGATATTTCGCGAATAATACGTGTAATGTAATGGGTGTTTTTTTATGTGTTAACATATATAGGCAGTAGGGCGGGTCGATTTGTAGGAAGTTAAAAAATTCACCAATTTCCCTATGATTTCCGTATTCTATGGATTATTCCATGAAAATTTGCCGAAGGAACCATACCTCTATCGTTAAAATCGAGTCCCCTACTTTTTGTTGGTAAAAAGTTCAAAAGTTACGGGCATTTTTGTTCAAATTTTGGTCCATTTTTCCATTTTTTTCATGATTTTGTCCAAGAATATTACTTTCATGGCCATTTTTTCAAAACGAAGAGTTTAAGCCCAAATTTATCGAATTCGGTTGATTAATTCATGCGATATTGCTAAAACAAAATAACACATAAAACCAACTTTTTGATTTTTTTCCCCTTTTATTTTTTTTTTCTACAAAAATTCAAATTAAGAGATAATAAAATATCTATCAACCTATTATCAAAAAAAAAATATTCAATTTGAGTGTAGTAAAAGACAAAATGTGAAAAAAACATTATTTTTTCTGAAAGTCTTGTTTGCTTTCAAGTCTGGGTGTTTTCGTACGGCTCTCTAACGTCGTCGCCATAGCGCCTTCTACATTCTTTCCTGCAACTCGTTTAGCAGTGGCAGCCAGCAATTGGACATGTCTTTCCGTTCCTTGAATGTGTAAAGGAATTTGTGGATCATCGAACGGTGGCACTTCGTAATTTAAATATCCCTCCAAATGTTCATACGAATAACTTATCGTAAACGGTGGTTCGAATAAAATGGTATCGTCATTTAAATCAATCATATTTGTATATTCCGTACAATTAAAGTTTATAAGAGATTTTTTATAAACTCTAAGTTCCGTTGGGTCGACAATATCTCTTCGGTAATGTAAAATCTTCTTTATAGCAATGTTTCGTTTTTCCATTCTATCATCAAACAACATAGATAGCAAGATATTTTCTGAGTGTGCAAAATATGGATTATCCTGAATTACTGTATTTACAACTCCAAGTAAATTCGGTGGTAAAAATCGTGTCCAAGTAATAAATTTAAAAAGTAATGTACTACCGTATGCGGCAGAGCTATAATACTTAACATTGAAATACATTGGCGTGTATACTTTTATTATATATTTAGCCATAATTTTTAAATTTTCAGTTGGATTATTAGTTGTCACATACAACCGTAATAATCTATTGGCTTTGGTCAGCCAACGAGAATGTGCAATTGGCCCTGGTTTTATGTGAGACAAATCCGCAGGAACCACACCATTAGAAATTGCATTGGCCATTAACATCAAGTACCTCGAATCGGTAGATAATTCTTCTGGATTTAAATCACCAGGAGGCATATTTTCCAAAGCAATTTCCTCAAAATCGGTTACCACCTGAAAAGAAAACATAAAAGCTAAAAAATACAATGAAAAATGGTAAAGAATCAGCTATAAAAATTACATACCGGAAGATTTTCACAATCAGCAATTTTTGAGCTCAACTTTCCGGTAGTTGATCGTGGTCCAGTGGTGGTTGATTTGTCTAAAGTGTCAAACAAATGTCTAAACGGAAGCTCGTTAAAGTGCAGAAGACACACAAACCAGTGCAGTGGTCTCTTTAACTGTTTTTCGAATAGTCGCAAAATTCCACCGTGTACGCCAGTATTTGTTGGTTCACCATCAGCGCATATGGCAATTAATGAATCGAGAGACAATTGTTTTTCTTGGAAGAATTCGATCAATTTGTTGACTTTGCTTGTCGCAGTTTCACTTTCTAGTTTTGTGTAGCCTATCAATTGAGATTTTGGTTCCCTCAAAACAACTAGATGAGGTTCTTTAACCATCCTTGGATGCAACTTCTCATAAATTTTTTCTACAGTTAGAGCATCATTTTTCCTGCCGTCGAATGAAAATGATATCAAATTCGAGCCATCATACCGCTTACGAAGTGCGTCTTGTCTCCATTTTTCTCTTTCTCTACGAAGTTTACTCTTATCCATGATGACAAGATTGCCATGAGCATCTTTTACGCCCAGGTCTTCCATCAGAGCTGTTGCCAATGCTGATCCCATTCTATCATGCACACCAAATCTGTCACACATCATTGCATAGTTTTTAGTATTGTATCTGGGAGTGTATGTTTGTGGTGGTAGAACTAATTCTGAACCTCCTCTCACATCAACTTCCATTTCGTCATAATGTGGTTCGTATGTAGGATGGTTACTCACTGGGATTGTTGGTATAGTCGTTGGTATCGTCTCTTCACTTCCACTATCGTGTTCCGGTATCGTTTGTATTCTGTCATTATATTGATCGCGCATGAAATCTTTTAAGTTTTCTGGGATAGATCCACACGAGCAGTCGTTTTCTTTCAAGTTGTATTTACATTTTCCAATGTTGAAAAATTGGTTTGTTGATTCTACGAATTTTTTGAATTCTGTTGCGCGTTTTACTCGTTGTTTATCTGCATTACTATATGCGTCAAGCAAATTATTCAATTTTCTAATGATGCTACCTTTGAGTATAAGTTCAATATTAAGTTGATTCCAAATTTCTAACAATCTGTCTGCAACTTGGGGAGTAAATGTTTTATACGAAAACATTTTGCTTCGGGCTTTTGAACGTTCGGCCAAGAAAAAATAGTACTTCAATATATCTCGTTTAGTTGACAGATTAATATCAGGTAATTCACAGGCCACGCCAAAAGAAAAAACATCATGAGAGACCAAATGTTGCAAACTACTGCGTTGGGTATCTGTTGGATTTTGCGATGAACTAGGCTCTGAATCCATTTTTTAAACCGTCACTAAAAGAATTAAATATGTTTTTCATAGAATAATAATATAACTATTAACTATAATAGTTAGCAATGTTTTTACACTTACCTTTAAATCTTTTCTAAATTTCAAAATAGTTTGATTATTTGTTAGTTATTTCAAGTAACACTTCACTGAAATGACGCTCAAACAAAACTAGCATACACTGGAATATTATAAACAAACAAAAATAAAGAAGTCTATAAAGAAACTAAAAACAAAAAGAAATAACAAACATAACACAGGGTGTGCACCCTGTGAAAAAATATGCCAATAATGTAAAGCGCAAATCAGTCCAGTCGTAACGTAAGGTTCGTAAGCTTCGTACGTCAAACAAATTGAGCCAAAAAAATGGCCATGAAAGTAATATTCTTGGACAAAATCATGAAAAAAATGGAAAAATGCTCCAAAATTTGGACAAAAATGCCCGTAACTTTTGAACCGTTAGACCAATGTTGGAGATTTTTTTTGTAAATTGATTAAAATGAGCTCACCTTTCCGCCTACTGGCGATTAAACCCGATCGATAGTTTTTGAGTTATGGATGTGAACGTGTAGGTAATATTTCATACGAACGTCAATTTGGGAAAAAATCTACCAACAAAAAGTAGGGGACTCGATTTTAACGATAGAGGTATGGTTCCTTTGGCAAATTTTCATGGAATAACCCATAGAATACGGAAATCATAGGGAAATTGTCGAAAAATAAATCGACCCGCCCTAATAGGCAGGGATAGGGCAATCTATCAAAGTGAACACATGCAAACAACACACAGCGTTAGCATCATATACGTGGTTGTTTTACAACAATAGTCTCTGCCTGAAAATAAGTATGATGGAATAGATGAAGAGACAGCGAATAAACAAGCAGATCGTCGTCGTCAAAGAGTACTGAATAGTATAGAGAACGCATGGAACGAATTGTATTACTCAAAAGCACTGGCGACATCTGACGAATGATTCAAAACGTATTACTGTTTTTTTGTCATAACGTGATCCACTCATAATTTTTATGTGAAACATTGATGCTTTTTGAAACAGTTATGCTTTTTGTATTGTTTTATGTAATAACATTGTCGAAATGGTGCATTTATATTGATATATTCTATAAAGAGAATAAGACTCGTTTATGCTCTTTTACTCAGACTCTCTACATGAGAGCGGAAAAAGAGTGCAATAAGTTCTCTATACTATTTGTCGTCGATCTGTTTATGACAAAACAAAAACAATAATTTCAGTGAGCTAATTATTTCTTTTTATTCAGTTGTATGCCGGCAGTCCAACAAGCAGGTCGTCGGCGCTCTGTTTATCACAAAATTCCAATCCCATTACATCTCATGAAGAAATTGGGGAGAACTTCTCACAACCAGTAAGCTGTGCGCTTTCTAGTTGTATACTCACTGATTGGGACCTAAAGTTTTGCACCGGTTCCGAACGGTATTTTGAGAAGCTTTTTCATGGCTATAAACTCGATAGTGTTGCCGTCATTATGCGAGGTGACCGCCGCCGAAAGAAATTTTAGGTGGTCAGAGCAGGGATCGAACCCAGGATCTCGAGTACAAGAGCCGCGCACACAAGCCATTGCACCACCGACGGCCACCTAAATATTGCTTTATTTATATTAGCAATATTACATCTAATGTTAAAGCAGATGTAAGAAAAAAGAAAGTGCAATAGCGAAAGAGCCTGCAGCACAAAAACTATTCTTTTTTTTATTTTCCAATGTAACATTTACTAATGTGTTCGTAGGAACCGAACAGATACCGTGTAACAAAATGGTGTTAACACATCGCCCGTGAGTTCGAACACTCATTGATTTTTTTAAGTTGTAACTGAAATACAGAAAAATGTTTTGAATATCCCTTAGATTGGCTTTATTTAAAATATAAATTAATGGCATTAATGTTTGAATATGATTTCGGGCATATGGCCGTCGCGTCTTGTGCGTATATCGCGTAATCTTTGTGGAAATGTGGAATTTTGACGAACATTTTTTATGTAAAGGTTTATTCGATTCGATTCGAAAGTACTACACCAATCGAAGCCACAAACCTCTACATATAAAATACAAAGATTTTATATTGCAAGATTAAGTATCTATCTGCTATAGACGAAGGCTTATGTTACATAGTTGATACCAGCGTCAAGCTTAATGAGAATAATTGCTTTGTTGATGAAATGCTATACTGTAGATATGCTGGTAGTTTCGACATTGTAAGTCGTGGTCAAGTGAGATACATTGACGTATCCCCTAAAGATGGCCGATAGGTGTATTTGAATTAGATAAAGTAATGCAATTTAAAAAATCCAAATACTGATCAGCACCAGAGAAAATAATCTCATGGCGGCAAATTGCACGAATGTGCAAGTTAACAGGTCCATTTCGTGAAATTAACCGTTCGTCAATAAATTCATTGTATCGGGAGCTTTGCAAGATGTGAGGCTGCAACACCAATGCCTTCCAACAGAGGCACGAATGAGTTAGTAGTCATGTCACTGTACCGGCCACTGTTGACGCTAACGTTCCGACCTTCTTAATTTTTTAAGAGATATGGGACAATGTTTACACTGGCCCGTAAAACGCACCAAACAGGTGACTCTTTGTGGATGATATGGTGCTTCGACAATGGCTCCAAATGCGTCAATTCTGCTTATTGGCACAGCTATTTAACCAAAATTATGAGCACCATAAAAGGCATGTAATGCACCATGAGTTCCACAAATTGAACCAAGGGGTAACCATGCCACAGGTGATCGACAATAAAGTTGGACATAGATAGGTGAAAGGGTGTTAAGCAACTAGAAGCAAACTAAGTTTAAATAGTATTTGATTGCTACTAATGAGAGATAAAACATGTTTTATGTTGGTTGCTTCGAACGAAAATACGGATTCTCTTTTAACTCCGTCCGCTTTATGTCGAGCCAAAGAGTAACATACACCAGCAACTGAAAGTATGTATCTGAATTTTCCTACTACATATACGACCGCAAGAGAAGTTCTCCGCATCAAAAAAAAATGGCTAAAGTTGACGATGATTTATGACTTCATGTAACTCCACAATAAGTGGTCTAAAGGCGTCAAATCTAACTGGTCGTAAATGCGAAATAAATTGATCACCTGAGTCATCTCTTTGGAATCTCAGCTCATGATTACTGCTGAAGCTGTGTGGATGAAGAGGAGGTCGAGAGCGTCGAACATCTCACATGCTCCTGCCCGGACTTTTGTATGAATAGGGGAAAAAATCTAGGATCTTAGTTCATGATGGACATTCTGGGAGTTAAGCTGAATGATCTTAAGACCTTTCTGCAAAGTAATAATTGGTTCGCCTCGTATCAATGTATGATCTTCTTCAGCAACATCCGGAAATATCGATAAGAGGTATCATATGGATTGACCGCCCCACAACCTAACCTAATACCTCGTAACCTAACATAAATATTTCTATGTACATTGATTCACGTGCTGTCTTGTTTTTATAAAAAGCACATGTCTATAAAATTTAGCTCGAGCATTTTGGGGGAAATTTATGGAAATCATGAACGATAGCGGGTGTCATCGACAGTAACGTTGTAGCCTTCGTTTTCTTTAACGAATTATGGGCTGATGATTTCGCCAGCCCATAAACCCCATTGAACAGTGCATTTCGATTTTTTTTCCAAAAAATTGCAATAGATGTCTGATAACATTTAATTGATGTCTTATTACATTTAATTCAGGTCTATAAAAATGAAATTGATTCCATTTAAAGTTCAACTGATGTCTTCTAAATTGCAGTTGATGTCTTTTAAAATTCAGTTCTTTTAGTTTTCAATTGATGTCTTTGAAACTCAATAGATGTCCGCTAAATTTCAATAGATGTGTTTTAAATTTCAATTGATGTGTTTTAAATATCAAATGATGTCTTTTAAAATTTAAATGAGGTCGTTCAAATTTCAATTGATGCCTTACAAATTACAATTGATATCACTAAATTTCAATTGATTTTTTAAATGTACTTGATGTCTTTTAAAATTTAAATTAAGTCTTTTTAAATTCAATTTAAGTCTTTGAAATTCAATTGATGTCTTTGGAATTTTTAACTTCAATTGCTGTCTTTTAAATTTCAAATGAAATTTTGAAATTCCAGTTGATTTTTGTTAAGTTTCAATTGGATATGGATACCTGCATAAAGGGTGTCGCAGTAAAAATGCACGATTTAATTTAAAAATAAAACGCATTTTTTTGACTGCGTGATGATATTTTTATTGTAACATAAAGTAGATATGTTCCGATTAAGTATGGAATAAAATATACGGCAAATTGTCCTATGCCTATGCTCATTTCATAAAATTGTCGATGACAAGTTGACAAATCTATCGCACCGATGACGCATGACTAAAATCCGCTACAGACAATGGTTCGTTGTGGATACATTGTTTCTCATGGATCACGTGCGGATTTTCTGAGCCCCAAATTCGACAATTTTGTTTGTTGGCGAGCCCATTTAGATACAATTGCGCCTCACCGGTGAAGAGGCACCTATTGAACGAATTGACGGCGTAGTGCATGATCTGCTGGTTTGAGCTCCTGAGTGAGCTGAATCTTGTACGGGTAAATTCGTCAAAATTCGCTGCGTGGTGCTTCGTGAAATTTGAAGTCATTTGGAACGATGACGAATTGCTGATCCCGGGATTTCGGCTACACTCTCGTTTACAGCAGTAACGTTTTCGAGAGACTGGCCGTTACGTCGATGCCTTGAATACTCACTGTCCATTATCGACCCAGTTTCTTCAACTTTTATGATCACTCTTCGAATTGTTGATACATTTATTCCACTTGTCTCAATCGGAACAATCGCAGTATTTGACAATAGTAGATGACAGCTGTCAAATTTCAGAGTACCACGTGCACAAAAAAAAATTCAACAATATTTATTTGCAATAGCGTTGGTCAATTGCGGGCTGTTGCCACAAAGTTGAAAATGCGGTGTTATTGTAATCAAATTGTCGATTCGATTTTCGGAGACTCTGACTAAATACAGGATATATTACATTTAAGAAATTCACAGTATCTAATTGTGTGTCCTTTTTGTAATACAATTGCAACTTTTCATATAAGTACACATATTTTTTTAAATTATTAAGAAAAAATACAATCACAAGTATTACCTACATATATCGCACCCTAACTAGAAAAAAGTCGAAACTCAAAATGTTCAGATTCTCATTTTTTGCTTAAAAAAAATAACCAAAAACCATTTCTATCCGGTGTAAAAATCTGACGCCATTTTCTATTCTCCCTATTATAGAGAATTGTCATAAATTTTTAAACTTAGTAGAACCAGACCTCTACTGAACACTTGCAAATTTAGGGTTATGATTCTTTTGTTGGTAGGGTGGGATAAGTAGGTATGTATGTGTGGCTATAATTTTGTTGTTTAAGGTGAAAATAATTCAATTCATTTTTAAATACCAAAATGCATTCTTACATATCTGTTTGATTGGATTTCAAACCAAAATATCTTGTACATTTTTACTGCATATCCATCGACGTCGTGATCGCTGACCACCAATATAAAGACCAGATGATTATTGCGGCCATTGTGTGTATTTTACTAATGAGTATATAGTTGCATCCATCATGGTACGCTTCAGATAATTCGAATTCTATTCAATTCTGTTTATGAATACAGTTCGTGCTCGACTATTGCAATTAATATCAATATATTAGGGTCAAAATTGGCTAGGATTTAGAATTTAAGGCAGTTGCAGAATATGTAACTTGTTCGGTGCTTCACTCATTTGACTTGTGCCTTTAAAAACATTGAGGTTTGCTTAAAATCACTTTGAAGGTAATCACTTCCACAATGAGAATGGAGTCTCACATTGAAATCGTTTATAAAGGGTTTTTCAACAGAGACGCTACAAAAGTAAATCGTGAATTGGGCTGAGCAACAACTTGAAATTGATTCGGATTTTCATCGGAAAATCATCTTCAGCGATGAGGCTCATTTCTGACTGAATGGCTTCGTCAATAAGCAAAATATGCGTTATTGGTCAGACAGCAATCCACACGTAATCCATGAGTCATCATTGCATCCCGAAAAACTTACGGTTTGGTGTGGTTTATGGGCCGGCGGCGTCATTGAGCCGTACTTCTTCCGTGATGATCAAGACCGGCACATTACTGTGAATGCGAATCGCTACCGTTCAATGATAACCGAATATTTTTGGCCCCAATTGGATAATATGGAGTTGGAGGACATGTGGTTCCAACAGGACGGCGCCACACAGCGAATGCCACAATCAATTTATTGGAAACCAAGTTTGGTGAACGTGTTATCTCACGAAATGGCCAGTCGATTGGCCGCCTTGGTCGTGCGATTTGACGTCGTTAGCTACGTCAAGTCTATGGTCTATGCCAACAAGCCAGCGACAATTGATGAACTTCGTACGAATATCGAACGTGAAATTGCAGCAGTATCGGCCGATTTATGCTTGAAAACCGTCGAAAATTGGGTTCAGCGTCTGGACTTCTGCAAGCGTGCCCGTGGTGGCCATGCAAAATAAATCGAGTTTCATACATAATGGCATCGAACGTACTTTCAGAGGAATAAAGAATTTCATTGGTATCTAAAACCGGTTTTGTTTTATTTAAAAAAAACTTTTGTAGCGCTCTTATTGAAAAACCCGTTATATGTACGAGTATAAAATGCTTCTTAGGGTTAACTACCTCTGCGAACAATTCTCAACACTATCACTTACATTTCACTCAAAATAAGAACTTTTTTAACACTTTTTCTTGCGAAAATATTTTTTTTTTTGTAAATTGTAAAGAAGGAAAACGAAAACAAGAAATTAGTTTGGTGCTGCGTTGCCACTTGGCAACTCTATTTTAAATATGTCCCCTTTTGAAAGAAAGTCACATGTAAAATATAATTTGCATTTTAAACAAACAAATTAAAACGTGGTCTCCTTTTTGTACACACATGGGAAAATTAAACAGCTTCTAAAGAAAAACACCAAATACAATTCCCGAGTCTCCTACATTTTCTAGATCAATTCGTTTACATCGTTACAACATAAAACATGATTTTAACACCGTTCATCCGAATATAATAAGGGGCAGCTACGATCACGCCTGAAGTTTTACTATAATATGTATTTCCAAATATTGTAACGATAAATGGTTTCCACATTTGGTTTAGCTAACATTTATGTTAAAATAACATTGGAATGCCAGTTTGTGGTGAATATGTAATTTGATTGCCTAATGTTAAGTACGCCTAAAAGTATGCCATTGCTGCAAGTTGGAAAGCTAACTCACTACAAATGTTTGATGGTATCGCAGAATAGTTTGAAACAATCGAGAACAAATGGTATCTCACTACCAACCATTAAGTCAATTTGTGGAGAACAGACAGGGTTACTACGAGTTGCCCCTGGAAACAACTGAACTGGCATAAATAACCAATTCGCAGCGAAATTGAGGCCAAACTCATTTCCAACGGATAAATGCATTAATCGTATTATAAACTGTTAGATTTCTATTGTACAAGTAAATTAAAGAACATTTTTGTACTTATCGGGAAATAAAATCACTCTAAACAAGGATAATAGAAAATTCATAATAATTTTTAAATTTCTTCGGTCGGAAAAATTTACTTAAATTTTTTCTTTTAATTTTTTTCTTAATCACCAGAAGTTTTTTTTTGTCTGACGGTGCACTCTAATGTACGTATTGTTAGAATTTTGAATACAATTTTTTTTCTAAAATAAACACAAATCTCAAATATAATAAAGATGGTAATTTTGTAATTGACAAGAGAACATTCATTTTTGTTAAAGGAATTTCACTTAAATTAAACAAACTTACCCGGCCGGCCACCTACATACATGCAAAATCATACGAATCCAAATTTTGATTTCATATTTACTAAATATAATTATTCAAACTGTTTTCAATTCAAAACAATTTCATTTTGTTTATAAAAAAGATACTCACAGAAGACGCAAAATAAAGTTGGTTCAAGTGGGTAAAAGTAGAACATGCAGAAGGGGGGAAACATCCACATTGTATAATTATGAATGAATTCATATAGTTCATGTAAAAGATTCGGAAAAGTGTAAATGTCTCTCAGTGATAGACGAAAAATATATGTAGGTTTGTGAACACCTCAAAGTTTGCGCGATTTCCCGGGGGTTATTTGTATACGGCACGCCACATCCATCTATTCGAAGAGGAATCCACAGTGACAATTAATTATTATGTTATAGTTTACACGCCCTACAATATCAAGTCATGTGCTGCCACTGCGCTAAGACCACCGATGATCTGTACCCCTTTGTTCTCGCTCTCTCTCATTGTCACCACATGTGCCCAAAAAATGAAACATCACTGTCTTGTGAATCAACGTGCACTCGTATTACAGAGTATCACACCGAGGACCCTTAAGTTTGGTAGGACATTCAAATTAGTTGCTTACCAGGTTTGTTATAAATATATGTCTGTATTTTCAAATGTACCTTGAAACAAAAACGTTTGAAGTTTGACCATCTTGCGAAACTTTCGTAACCAGTTTTGTCATTTACATCCACACGGAAATTTTAGTTTCAGTGAGTTGCCACCTATCTCTGATTTACTTTGAAAATATTTTAAGTATAAATCCTCTTCGTACACCATGTTTTTTTCAAAAAATATATGTTGTTGCCTTATCACACAGTCAGGTGGTAATCAAGTCCATGGAATCAGTATTATTGAATTCAGCATCTGCATAGGACATCAGCAGATTTCATATCGAGATGGCCCAGCAGTACGATCTTCAGCGTATTGGGTGCCAGAGCACAGGGCCATTCCGGGTAATTGCGGAGCGGATGAACTGGCTTGTATTAAATTCAAACTTTCAGCGGGACTACTTTGCGGCGAGTGTCGTTGTCGTTGGTTTTGTCTGTTTTGGAACTTTGGACTTGGACTTTTAGTTTTGCTCAGCCGTTAAAATGGACTCATATTTTAAGCTGATCCGACAGCTTTAAATAATTGAAGGCGGCACCGACACATCAAATTTTCGTCAACTTATTTCTGTACAGAAAAATTTGGTTGAGACAACTGAATTAACCATAACAGAATTTAGAGATTGCCACGACCGAATTTGAGGTTGTCGAAGCTGCATTAGAAGTTCTCACAACCGAATTGGAGGTTGTCACATCCGAATTACAGTTTGTCACAGTCTAAGTTAGAGGGTGTCACAACCGAATCACAGGTTGCCATAACCGAATTAGAGGTTGTCACAACCGAATTACAGGTTATGACAACCGCATTAGATATTGTCACTGTAGTGTTTCACTACTTGTTTACTAACGTTATTGCTGTAACACATTTTGTTTCTGATTTAATAGGATTTACGAAATTTTTGATAATTAAAAAAGATTTTGATTCTTGATTTTGATTTTAATTAAATAACTTCAGTCAAATTTAAGCAGTAAGAATTTATTATAATTTAATTTCCTCTATATATATATATATATGTACATAGGGAAACAAATTAACTTTACGTGCCACCTCCGACCGTTTTGGATTTTCCAGTCTTCATGGGTAACAGCTCCAATGTAGATATGTCTGTCGAATATCTGTCCATCTGGTCTTAAACCGAACCATTCGACCCTTCTATATAAAGATAATGATATACCTTATCGTACCTTTTGTATGCATATGTATGCATCTGCACATCTTCAGAGCTGATGACATCTGTTTGTACTACACGTTGATATACGAGTATAAAAAAAATCCATAAATCAAAATCCATAATTACAATACTTTTACTTATGTTTCTTAATAATCACCAACACCTTGATCTGTTAGCTTAAAAGGAATTACAATTTACTAAAAGTAACTCGGATCAAATACAACTACAATTGAGGAATCATAAGGTAGGGCCTGACAAGAAAACAGAACACAAATTACAATAAGAATAGTTTCGTTTTATAAAGAGAACTTTAAAAACTTCGGCACCAGTGCATGTCCGTAGAAAAGCAACGGGCAGGTAGTGACAAATATCACTCTACAAGAAAGATCGGTTAGTGATAAGTGTGAGCACATGATGCTTCACAAACATTGAAACGATCATGCAATGAATGTGAGTTCGAATCCCACCCGCGGAATTTATATTTTTTTCACTAACCGGAAATACAGGATCTGTTAGCTTAAAAAGAATTATAAAAACTGCTTGCTCAAACCGAGACAGCAACAATAATTGGTTTTAGGTTTTAAAACTTCAGGGATTGAAAATGAATTCGGTTGTATTCATGAGATTTTATATATTTCGTAACTTCGGTTGGTTGTTGCAACCAATTTAATGCCCAACTCGGTTGATGCAACCATTTTAAATCTAAATTCGTTTGTTATGACCCAATTGATACCAACTTCCGTGGTTGCAACCGAATGGATGCTGAATTCGGTTGTTGAAATCGAGCTGATTCCACATTCGCTTGTTGCAACCAAATTTGTACTAAATTCGGTTGTTGCAACCGATGTGATACCATATTCGATGGCTGCAACCGGATTGATAGCAAATTCGACGATGAATACAAAAATTTTAAGAAAATTATAGAAAATTTCGATGGGAAATTCAGTTGTCACAACCGAATTAATTATGAAACGAGATTGTTTCAACCGAATTTTAGTTGTGGGGAATAATTTCAATAAATCCACAACCTCAATTCGGTTGTGGCAAGCACAATTTGGTAAAGACAACCGAATTCGAAACTTTTTAGTTCTGAAACAATTGGTTTTACATCGAGAATACTTTTGTTTTGTTGCAAAACGTTCTTCACGTATCGACTCTACTTTTACGCGCCAGACTATTGAGCGTTTCGTGTATGTTAAGGATTTCCCCAGTAATTTCGAAGAAATTCATGCACAATTTTCAATGATCTGCTGTGCTGACTCTCACTCTCACACACCTGACTTTTTCTCTTCATGATAAGATACATAGACATCGTACTTGTGTACATCTTTTTATTGAGTCAAATAAAAATTCATGCACTGTGTCAGAGGAAAACGCCGTTGGCGTCTATAATTGAAATATTTCCCACTCAGTACGATTTTGAACGTCTAGCGTGTTGCGAATTTTTCAAATTGTACACCGAAGACGCGGTTGTGTTCAATGGGAGAACGCACAGAATTCCCCCAAAGAAAATAATCAAAAGAGAGATAATCCCAAAATCGCCTAACATATCCCCTGTAAAAACGCGACATTACGTCGTTATTGTAACAAATCTGCCAATAAAGTGCGTGAAATACAAATTTTTAGTGGAATTCTAAAATCGCCAAGAGAAAAAGTGCCTCAGATCGTGTCCAAATAAAAAGAGCCACACCGTCCATCCATATACATATATATAATAATAAGCAAAATAGTATCTATTGGATGTGACAGTTTTTCTTCGCTGCGGTTCAGTTTATTACGTAAAACATCGAAAAAGTGCACTCCCAGTGTAAACGTAATTGATTGTGGCTTTGCCTTTGGCTATTTTCGTTAAGGCATTTTAATAAATATAAATAAAAAAATTGATTTTGTTGTTGTTTGAAAACCATAACCGACGGCAGTAGTACTAAGGCAGATTGCCATAGAGTCCTTATACGATAGAAAGTAAGAGTGAATTGTAATTTTTAAAATTTTCAATTTCAACTCAAGTTGATTTGAATCTAGAAAGAATCAAGGACTTTCAGGCAATAAAATCGCTTAATATCTAACTCTGTGACAAATATCGTTCAAAACAAGATGGAGAGAGGGGACAACAAATTAAATTCAAAAATGAAAAACAAAAATATCCCCGTTTATTCTTAGTTCTAATACTTTTTGATATATGAATGAATAAATTTAAATTGTCGGCCGCTAACAAGACAAAACAAAAAGAAACAAAAAAAAATCGAAAAAATAAGACTGATAAATTGAGAATAGTGAATCAGTAAAAAAGTGGACAAATTTGAAAACGAATACGACGACGAATGCGAAATAATTAACGTCTAACACACATTTTTTATCTTGATTTAAAATAGTTTTGTCTCTTTTTGAAAAAAGCCATCAGTTGTAAAATTTACTCAGTCTTGAATTGTTTTGCCGAGTTTTTAATTCATATTTTTCTATTAAAAACAAAACAAAAAATGGCAATTAGTCTAATTTTTTTAAATGGTATAATATCACAGATTGGTATTGTTGATGTTAGCTTAATTTGTTTTTCAAATAATTCCAAAATTATTTTTCGATTTGGTCCAATAGTTTATGGATATCATTAAAAACCGTTTAAGTGGCTGTTTTCAAATTTGAAAAGGGTATAAGGTCAACGTTTGTTGTACAGATGCCGGAAATATGTACGTAGCTTACAAAATTGTTTCTTATCACTTGAACCATCTTGGAAGTAGTCAGGCCAAATACTTTGTGTTGGAGATCATCTGTTCAATATATTTGCCACGAGCTAAAAAATTCGTCAGATAATGATTTTACTGATTACTCACGGTACATTGATTTTGATGAACTGCAATACTTGTTGCTGTTTAATACGAGTATGTGTACTAAGCCAACTGTCTGAATCGATTCAACCATGCCCTTCCTTTCGTGCAGTCTTTAAACAAAATATTGACATGTCATAGTTAAACAAACGACTGATGGCCCGTATCCAGTTCTGGCGAAATTTCCGAAGACATTTTGTCATCTATCTCCAAGCGGCAATGTTTTGTTTTATTTTTGCAAATAACTATTTCATGAATATTTCCTCTTCCCACTCCATTGTATTTTTTAAGCATGTGGTGTTACTTCTGTGAGCTAAAATAATCGAAATGTCAAAATTCCGGACACAAACAGTTGTCAAACAATTGTTTTCTTACGCAATAACTTTGGAATAACAACCCAGTAATTGTTTTTGTTTAAGAACATTCTCACACAGAAAAGTGAGCGAATTTTCCAGTTCACGAAATTTTCGTTATTTTTTATACATTTACTTTTTATAGGAATTTACTTTTTACCTGAACTTAATACAGGACTTTAACACAGAATTGCGATAAAGACCTTGGCTTGGCTAAGACACGAACCTCCTAGCAAATGCTCCTAAGCCTATGTTTCGCAAAATCTTATAGACTTCCACAGTTAAAATGTACCTTGCGACTTTAGACCTCATAAATTAAGAGGTCTCACTTTCATTGTTACTCAAAGTTACTTAACTTGTTTAGGCAAATTTAACGTACGAGAGTTTGTTCAAAATGGGTTCGTCTTTGTTTTTCCAATATATAGCTATTTGGCATTGCTAGTTGTTAAAAAAACCAATTAAAATTTAAAAAGTATCAATTGAAATTAAAGAAACTTTAAAACATATCAACTGAATTTTAAAAAACATAAATTGAACTTTTAAATACTTCGTTGTGAAATTTGAAAGAAGCCAATTACAGTTCAAAAATTCATAAACTGATTTTATATATTAGGTTTTTAAATTTCAATTGATGTCTGAATTTATATATTGGCTGTTAAATTTCAACTGGTGTCTTTTAAATATCAATTAATGTTAAATTTTTTGATTTTAATATTATGGTTAATGTTGCTATTTTTGTTTAAAAATCAAGATCGAAAGTTCAGTTTAGAAAGTTTAGTTTCCAAGTTATTTATTCAATATTTCGATCCCCATCGAGTATCATCTTCACGAATGCTAAGGATATACATATAATATTTAAAACATTGAAAAGGAATCGTATATGTATGTGCTTAGCATCCCTGAAGATGATCCTCGATGGCGATCGAAATATTGAATAAATAAATTGGAAATTAAACTGACCTCGAACTGTCTCTTGAATTTCAATTTAGGTTTTTTAAAATTCACTTAATGTGTTGTAAATTTCATTTGATTTGTTCCAAATTTCACTAGATGTCTTTTAAATTTCAACTGATGCCTTTCAAATTTCATGCGGAATTTTTAAATTTCAATTAATTTTTTTTTTGACTTTTAACTGGGAGCGGTGTAGTTTGTTCTAGTATTTCTGTAACATAAAAGGTGATTTATTTATAGGTAATTTTTTTAAAAAAAAGTAAAAATGTTATTTTATCGGGTAATCTTTATTATCACAGAGAGAACCCATTCTTTTCATTTATTTTTTAAAGATTAATTTTCGAGTGAGGCAGTAATATTGGATTCCAATTACTCAGTCGTAGCCGGCTTATGCATGCAGACTTTGGACTTTACGTAGTCCTAAAGGACAACGTCTAGAGGTTTGATAGAACATGATCTAGGTGGTCAATTCAATGGTACGAAGCGTGAAATTAATTAACTGTCCACGGAAATGAGCTCGCATAGCGAGTAGCACCATCTTTTTGGAACCAAATATAGTCGAGATTACGGGTTTCAATTTCTTCAAACTCATTTTTGAAGCAATATAAACCGATTGCTCCGACCCACTGTTTTGTCATGATGTAATGGTTTGTAACTCTTTGGATTGCCCAAATTCGTAAAATGTTGTTTATTGTCGTAGCCATTAGCCATTAAGTATGAAATGGGGCTCATCACAGTTTGGTTGAAAACATTGGATCTGCTTGGTAATGCAGCGAATAATTTGTGCCAGATTAAGTCTTTCCAATATGACATATCAACTAAACAGTAATACCATACCAGTTTGACAATTTGATCTGCCATAAAATCAGTACTGGAAAAGGTACCTCTAAATGCATCACTCTTAGAATCAGTTATTTTCTAGACAAACAACACTAGAAATGAACATTGCAAAGTCTGGCAAAATTTTTGTGGACCAGATCCAGACCGTTCTACACCCACAGAAAAAATAACCGAATTCAGTCGTGACAACCTCAATTCGGTTGTGGCAACTGAAATTCGGTGGCTGCTGTCGAATTTACGGTTAATTCAAACTCGTTTTAGTGAGTGTACTACATACATCATAAACTACACTCTTCCCAATTGAAATTCAGAAACTACAAATTTAATTTCTAAAAATATGAATTGAATTTGAAAACTCTTTTTAAAATATGTACGTCAATTGAACCTTAAAAATTCTAGTTGAAATTTAAAACTCAACAATAGAAATTTAAAACACATAAATTGAAATTTAAAAGCCATCAATTAAAATCAATTGAAATTTAAAATATCTCAGTTTATATTCAAAAATCGTTAACTTATTATATATATTAGGTTTTCAAATTTCATTTGATGTATTTGAAATTACAACTGATGTCTTTCAAATCTCGATTGACATCCTTAAGATTTGAATTGATGTCTTCAAAATTTCAATTGACATTTTTTAAATTTCATTTGATGTATATTAAATTTCGATTTATGTGTTTCAAATTTAAAATTATGTGTTTTAAATTTAAATTGATGGCTTTTAAATTTCAATTGGAATTGTGAAAGTGCAATTGATTGTATATATTTAATTGTATATATATGCAATTGTATATATTTAAAATTTCAAATGGAATTTTTAAATTAAAATTTTTTTTTTTAAATTTCAATTGAAATGGGCTAGTGATGCCACTGGTAAAACGTGTAGTATATTTAGTGGCATCCGAGCCGAGTGTTTAGACATAGTCCTTGTAATATAAACCGTAGTCCTTTCGTACGATTGCTGGACTTGTCACGATAAAGGCACCTCCGTCTTTATATAAATAAAGTAATTGGTATTTAATCGAACTATTTTTCTTTCTCTACCATAACTCATTGGATGGATTAGACGAAGCATAATTCATGGCGAAATACGATTGTTTAATATTGTTTTCCTTGACCACTCGATACGGCATGACGACAATTAGAATTGGTCGCAGTGATAAGAAACAGACGGTTTCGTGTTCAAGTCATATGACAGATGAGCTCATACAGCCTTTGAACTGAACACCAACAACATGATGAGGTAGTTGTCATTAGCATTTCTATTTTTTAATTTATTGTTTTTTCTTTTTCGTGGTTTTATTGTGTGATTGTTGTTTTTAATTTTTACAATAAAAACTTTGAACTTTGTTAACAAGGCCTTTGTTGGCTGAAATAATGTTGGCTATAAATATCCGCAAAAGATACACTCATGTAAAATATAAGGGGCGCGTCTCAGACAGTCGTGTACACTGTTCGTTTAATTTGTTAACCTTGAAATGCGGTCAAAAGGGGGAAAAGAGATGAAAATTCGAAATACTAAATTACCATGAACCAAATTCATTCGGGAAAATTATCATTATCACCTACCTACCTACCAACAATACAGACAAGAAGTATAAAAATATTAAAAACACGAAAGCCTCTAACATTTTCAAATCTAAATGACGTCAAAGTTTAAAAAAGCAAAAATAGACAATTCTTTTCCACAGCAATAAAAAGTCATCAGATTTTTAAAGAATTATTTTTCGTATATTTTCATTACTTAATCTACACCTATAAAATTATTATTGTTCCCATATAGTATTTGAGGTTCGAGATCAACAAATTTTGAACATAATAAAAGAAAATTGAATTAATGTCGTTGTATTCGAATTCGTATTCGTATGGGTATTCGCACTCGAGTGTAGTAGCAGATTGTATTCCAAATGTGAGTAG
Organism: Phaonia tiefii; assembly: GCA_963931995.1. Taxonomy (NCBI): domain Eukaryota; kingdom Metazoa; phylum Arthropoda; class Insecta; order Diptera; family Muscidae; genus Phaonia; species Phaonia tiefii. The sequence continues at coordinate 295,422,052 of OZ008369.1, read as the reverse complement.
TAACTACCTCCCAAGGAGTTTACCACAGTGTTTTGGTCAAGATCACATAAAACTTTGTAGCACCAAACAACAAATTAGAAAATTATAATGGCTATTTAGAAAATAAAGCTAATTTTTCGAATATTTTCACAATTTTCACAAGTTTGTTAGCAACATGTGCAGTGAATACCCAGCGTAACGCAATCAAATTGAACAAACATAAACACGTCATTAAGGAAAATAAATTAATCTCCCTCCTCCCACCACCGCGATAGGAAAAATTAATTCGACCAAAATTCAATCATTAACTCATTAGATTTTTTAAGTATCGCTGCCGCGAGAGTTCGCGTGTGTGTGCTGCAACTGCTTGTGCGAGAGTGAGACATATAAACACGACAGCCGAAAATGTCCTGCTGCGGTCAAATCACCACCATACGTCCGCCCATCGACTTGGCGGGCCAGAGTGATATCCTCAAGGTAAATACTATGTTTGTACCCCTCAAAAGGCGGATAAAATTCGAGTAGAGTTCGTTCAAGTAGTTGTTGTATGTGCTTAGTTCGGTATGACTGAGTGTGAGAAGCTTAATGAAATTATTGCTGAAACTAATACCGATTTTCCCAATGGTTTGGTTTGGTTCTTCTTCTTTTCTTTCTCATTTCTAGATAAGATATGATCCTCGTGTAGATATAAACCGCAGGGTAGGCCAGAATTTTTGGAAACTGAACAGTGTATTCACACATAAACAAGTTCATGCATGCATGGATGTTCTCACAAAAACTGACAGGTGTCAGACATAATGTAAAGGGTCTAAGCAAATGGGTGTGATATAGTTTATACAAATTGTATTTAGTTGGATGTAAAAATATAAAAACATCGCAAACAAAATCATTCGAGAGTAACAATGGATGACTGTCCATTGCATAAACATTTTGACATAACGATTAGTTCTACTGTTTAACACCGGTACCAAGGGGTCGTTCCAGAATGCGTGTTTTCATGAGCGATTACTTGTAAACCTGCTCGTTCTGATGGTCATCTAAACAGTGCCCCTCGATATCAAAACTTGCCGAGAATACTTACACAGCTGGATTTTCACCGTCCTACTACCAGGGCTGTGGAGACTCCAGCACTTAGAGAACGCACGATGCTAGCTAGCATTTTGTAAAAGTGCGACTCCGACCGACGATTGAAAGTTGAAGCCCGTAATACACATACAACTTTAGTTAACGTAACACATTTTTATAAATATCACTACTGATATACATTAGAATCTCTTCTACTATTTTCGCCCCAAATGTAACAGCAAGAAAATACAATGATAACTGAGCTAATCAGAGGCCAATTGATCTAACTCCTTAAAACAGAAAGTGGGGTAAATTTGAAAATAATCTTGCGACTTCTGTGGATTCTCATACAGATCTAATGCGAAGCCTTCAAATACTTCATGATTACTCCTTCACTGTGATGATAATAAATCACAAGAGTTTAAATATAAGACAAGATTTAGATGTTTTAATTCAAACAGCATTAAAATTTCAAAATTGTTAAATTATGAAGTTAGATCAATTGGTATGTGAGTAGCTCAGAGCTAAAAAGCTATTCTCCAAGCGAGTTGTCATTGCCTTCTGAAAATAGTGTTATATCGGTAATGATGTTTCATATTCTGACCATCACAATGGCAACAAATTATTTAAAATTAACCCACTGCAATAGGGATGTGACTTAGAGCATACATTACTGTTTTTATCTAATAGGCTCATTAGTCATTAGGTGTTGGTGTCACTCGATGAACGACTCACTTAGATTTATTTGTTCACTTTGATACCACGAAATTAAGCGCTAACCCCTCCAGAGAACCATTCAATTTGGTCCGAGATTTGTCTTGCACATAAACAATCTGTGCCTCTCGTTCACCTTACCTGCACCTTCAAATAGGAGCGTTCTTGCAGGATATCCTCAAGTCTCCTAGAGGTAAGGTAGCTCCTAGTCTGGTTAGCTTATCCGCTTTGTGGCTCCCCGGAATGTCCCTGTGCCTGGCACTTTAAATTAGGTTGATACAAGCTCTGATTCGGCTGAGATTATCTCTAGTGTAGTTGTGACAACCTCTAAATTCGGCTGCCTCAACCGAATATTACTATAAGTGCATATGAGGTGAATATCGTACTGCTGCGCCATATCGATATCAGATCTGCGGCAGTCCTATGCAGATATATAGTTCAAGAATACTGATTCCTGGGACTGATTACTGCTTGACTGTCAGGGAAGACATTGCCCCCAATAACTGCTGGACTATTATCCCTCAGGCAGTGTGGTCACTTCTCTAATAGCCAACATATCCGCCTGATATATGCTACAATGATCAGGTAGTGTACGAGAATGAGACAACCCTAGTTCCCTAGAGTAAAGCTCTTCCCTACCTGATAATTAATTTTCGACTCATCCCTGTAGAAATTCACATATCCGTCAATACCAGGAACTCCATTCTTCCACGAATCCCTATCCGATATGAGAGTGTGGTATTTGTGATCGAATAGTGCTTCCGCTTTCGAGTTGTCGTCAAATGCAGGAATATTGAGAGCGCCTTCCAGCACCGTTAGAGTTAGAGTTGCGAGAGTTGCCTTAATCTGATGGCAGCTGTAGAATCTACCTGTTTATACTGTCAACCGGCAACAAATATAACATTACATTCCGTGCATCAGCGGAAGTGGTACGCAGAGCGAGCCCGTGATGCACGTAGTTGCCAATATCTGAACCCTGGTCAGCAGTGTACAAGAGGTGGGTTTAATCCTTTCGTTGAAAGTTCCCATACATTATTTATAGGTGTATAGGGCTATCGTTGCAGTTGTCATCCTCTATGTTGGGTCTGAAACTAAGTTTTCTGTCTAAAATAAATCCCAGCTATACTCTGCAAGGGTAATTTCCAAATCTTTCAACGTGATAGGTCCCATGATAGGTATTTTGTACCTGCAAGTAAAAAGGATCAACTCGGTATTGGCCGGGTTTAGACCTAGTCCATTTTCACCCTCCCATCATGACAATATCTTGCGTATAAAATAAATTGTACGATCATTCTGCTTTCGGTTTACACCACCAGTTTTTGAAAACGAAAGAATTTGGAAGGGAAAATGCAAAATCATATTTTTGCCAAGTGTCAATCAAAAAAGTGTCAATTAAAAAAGGAAGGCTTTTTAAGGATTTGAAACTAGCAACAAAATACAAGTTTTTAATCCCGTTTCCTTCTTTTATGTCGTTTCATTCAAAATGCAACCCTGATGGAACTATTTATTGAGGAAAATAAGATAAACCTAGCAGATCTGTCAAAAGTTGTTCTGCATTTCGTTCTCCTCATATCTACACTATCCCATTTGTTCTCCGGAAATGAAAATTTTGACATATCCAACGATTTTTCTAATAGTTTATGGATAGTTCGCTTGCGTTTCCGGGATGTAACTACGATCAAATAAGTCCATATGGTTATGGCGTCTTGGGCGGATATAAATTGCACATGCCGTCAAAATTTCAAAAATCTCAAGAACCTGAGACTAGATTATAAATTTGTAAAGGTTTGAGGCGCGCTGACACCGAATCTGACATCTGAATTTTTCCATCTCATCAGGTTTCCGAGATATCTTAAACTATAGTTAAAATAAATCCTAACCTAAAGTTAGAAAAACCTGGATTTTTGATAAAATACGAGTATACTCGGAAAATAACACAGCCCAACATAGTTTTTATTCCTGAGTGCAGAGTATACTTTTGGAAGGGTTTCAGTTGTGCTGAATTCGAATCGGGAATAACAAAAAAATATCAATTGGTTTGGTATTTTCTCGACCAGTTTGTATGAAGAGTCGCTTAAAAAAGCTATTTATCGCATAGGTCTCCATAGAAACTGGTCGAACATTTTTAGTTTTCCGAGGTAAATAAAACTTAAGCAAAAGGAAGAATACAGCTATGAGAAAATTCGATACATTTATATTCATTTCTCACCCCATAAAGGTACTACTTTGTAGGGGTGAGGGGCAAAATTTGATAAATGATATCTCATAAAAGGGTAACGTAAGTTTTTAAGAAACGAAATCACCATTAGATTGTGAAAAATCACAGGCAAAATGTAGCAAAAACCCAAATTTTTTTCATCAATTGCAAACATGCCAAGCCATACCAAAGAATTTCAACGGAGGCTGTGCCCTGAAACAGTGTGCCCATGCTGGAGTTTAACAACAACAAATATGGGAAGATAGTAAGTCCTGGGTAATTAAAACGAGAGCCGCTTATAAAAGTCATGATATTAATTCATAAACTGAAAGATCTATGAATGCAGGCTTTGCTTTACTCTGGAAGCTATAAACTCTGTTTCGAATTCTATCAAATTGATCATTGGTGATTCACGTAATCCTCACATATTGAGAGAGTAGGTAGTTCTTCGTTTCAGTGGATATATCATTTATTGAAAGCCGTGGAGCTAAAGTAAATTTACGTTGAATTTAATTTTCTATCAGACTTCGGAATACGAAAAAAATGTTTCCCGTAACATCCCATGAAGGGATTGGAGGCAGGTCCTCCTGTGTGCTTTGAAGTTTTTACAATGACTCTTTAGGTCGTACAGTTTTACACCAGATCCGAACGGTATTTGGAGAAACTTTTTAATGGCTAAGTACTCTATAGTGTCGTCACCACAAAGCGAGGTGGCCGCCGCCGAAAGAACGTAAGGTGGTGAGAGCAGGGATTGAACCCACTTTCTCATATACAAGAGGCGCGCACAATAACCATGGCACCACCGACGGCCGCATCAGACATTGAATACTGTGTTTATTAATCATATCACACCTTTTTGCAAACACCCTTTGCGGGCATTACAATTCATTATGTACTGAAAGAATTCGTTACGTTATCTTGCAAAAACAAATATATCTTATTATTGTCAATCATTCACGCCGTCCGTCCTTACCATTCGCTACCCTCCCTGTCCCCAAAAACCGCGATCCACGATAAACACTGTCGACCATATTCAACTTTCCCCTCCATACATAGACACATATGAGGCGTTCAGAAGTCAAACTGATTAACCACATTTTCCCAAAATTGTGATATATTATAGTGCATTCATACTTCAGCAGGAGTCTCACTATTAACAGCTGATTATTATTGCATTGAAAAACAGATGTTTGGTTAAACGAAATCTCCAAGCACGTGATATCGATTGCAGTGTGTTCAGTGTACTCAGTAGATTTTTAATTTCACTGTATAATAAATATAGCTGTAGTGAAATAATATATAATGTTAATGTTAAATTGAATTTGAAATTAACGTGGAATTTTAAAACACACTGGAAACTTCAGTTTCCACAGGTTTTTTTACGATGGAGTTAATCGTTTTGCCATCTGACATGTCCATATGAATTTATATCTGTACGTATTCCATCGCCTTTCTAGGGTGATGAGTTATGTCAGTCGATCAAGGAATTCATCAATTTCAGCACATTTCATTTCGTTTCAAAAACATTGGGATTTCATGATTTGTCTTTTCGTTTATGAAAAATATGAACGTAACAAAATCATTTGATCATTTTGGAATTGCTATCAACACTTAACGTAATTCGGACCTCAATCCGAATGAGATTTTCCACAGTTTTCAGTTGCGTCTTCGTCACTTGGGAACTGTGCACTTAGCCGTTTTCTAGAGAAATGCGATGCTCGTTCAATTGGCTTCTTTGGATTGGGGCTGTGTGAAGATGTTTTGGGGACGCCTGAAAATGTGGTCCATTGTAAAGAGCAAATAGCAATAAATTCTAACCAAAGTATTGCTCATCCGTTGTTAAAAGAAAATTGAATGCATTTCGAGTCTTAAGTGGTTTTTCTTGGATTGCCCATTAATTGGGCGAGGGGCGTTGGTCGTTAATCGTTAGCTTTACACGAAAGATTTACGACTTACTCGAGATGACCTCCTAAGCTAAAAATGGGAATGCAATCACCCAGTAGTTGCCATCAGATCATCAATCGCTGGCATGCACACTCGTATTTACATTCATATGATCATTATAATCTCTTTGCACTCATGTCTGTCTTGTTCTCGCATTTCCCGCCAATTCCGGTGGAAATCTCGTTCATTATTCCAGGGTCCTGAACAAATTCACGTCTCGAAATTCTACAAGGAATCAAAGAATGGCAAATTCATCAGCTACATCACAGAGAATGTGCGCACGTTGTATCAGACATTTCGTGAAGGTGCCTACGCATCCAACAATGGACCCTGCCTGGGCTGGCGTGAGACGCTGTCATCACCATATCAGGTTGGTATGCGGAAATCCAGCACTTGTTGGGCTCTAATATGTCCTTCATTTCAGTGGATCAATTACGATGAGGCCTTGTTACGTGCCAAAAACTTTGGCTCCGGCATGATTTCCCTGGGTGCTCGTCCCAAACAGTTAATCGGCATCTATTCCCAAAATCGTCCTGAATGGATTTTGTACGAGCAGGGCTGCTACTGCTACTCGTTGGTGGTGGTGCCCTTGTATGACACCCTAGGACCAGATGCTTGTGCTTTTATTATACGTCAGACTGAAATGTCAATTGTGGTGGTAGAAGATGATGCTAAGGCCGTTATGCTTCTAGACAAGGCCCCGCGGGTCCTGAAAATTATTATTGCAGTAAAGCCTGTTAGACAGACGACATTGGAGAGGGCCCGCAGTCTTGGCATTCAGATCTTTTCGTTTATAGATGTAGAGAAGTTAGGTGCCAAAAGTAACCATCCGGAAGTGCCACCTACCACAGAGGACCTCTGCACGGTGTGTTACACATCCGGAACAACTGGTAATCCTAAGGGTGTCATGCTGACTCATGGCAACATTGTAGCCGGCGTGTGTGCCGTAATACTTCAGATGGGTAAGTGATACTCTTCCATTGGTTAACATATTATTACGTATGTATCTGACGTGGTTACTCCGTTCCAGGTGATCATCGCATTCGTGCTGGAGATGTAATGATATCGTTCCTGCCCCTGGCTCACATGTTCGAGCGCTGCTGTGAGAATGGCATCTATTATGTGGGTGGCTGCGTCGGCTTCTATTCGGGCGACATCAAAGAACTGAACAATGATTTGAAGATGTTGAAGCCCACGGTTATGCCGGCAGTGCCTCGTCTATTGAATCGTGTCTATGACAAAATTCAAAATGATATCTCTGCCTCGTCCATAAAAAGAGCCTTATTTAATATGGCTTTAAAAGCCAAAGAGAAGGAAATATCCCGAGGCATTTTGAGACGCAATGGTTGTTGGGATAAGCTAGTGTTCAAAAAGGTCCATCAAGGTAAGTGTTTCAGCTGGCAAGGTAAAAGGACTGACTAATTTCCTTACAGCTTTTGGAGGCAACTTGCGCTTAATGGTGGTTGGTTCAGCTCCTTTGGCTGGCAATGTTTTGACATTTATGCGCTGCGCTTTGGGTTGTTTGGTGGTGGAGGGTTATGGCCAAACTGAATGCACAGGGGCCATAACACTAACCGTTCAGGGTGATTATGTACCGAATCATGTGGGACCTCCCGTATCTTGTAATGCAATTAAGGTAAGCGACAATGGAAGCAAGTGGTCTTTAAGGTGCGATTAACAGAATACATTGAGAAGAGCACACAGAAAAGTTGGTCCAATATGGAATTTGCTTTTGGCATAAAACTAATTGTCGGCCAAGATCAGCTTTCTGCGGAAGCTTTGTTTAGAAGCTTTAACTTGTAATGTAAAAAACTCTCCCACTTCCAAGAGAACTCAATTTATTTGAAAATTTTTGCTTTAAAATCTCTTATATATAAGTATATCAGTCGTGGACAAGTGTAAGTTTGTAATATGATGTGTTAAATTTTGTTAATTTGTTATCCACTTTGCTGCCATTTCTTTTGTCAATTAGTGGGTGTAGCAATTCAAAAGCCTGGGAAGCTATATGGAACTTAAAAATAAGATTTTGTTAAGCTGCTTCTGCACATCTCTCTTTAACGTCCTATTAAAGTGAATAACCTTTCTGTTATTTTTTGGATCTGCTGAGCCACATTTCACTTGCAGCATAATATTGAATCGTGGAAAATGTATGGAAGAAACTAAGGAATTTTGAAAGCAAATCAGATTAAGTTGATATGCTTGACACCTTGTGATTCTCCTGTATCTTCTATTTAATGAAAATTCTCAATATTCTGAAATTGATACAACAACATTTTGTATAGTTCCGTATAATTTCCACTAACTTTACCTTTCTCCACCACAGTTGGTAGATGTCCCAGAAATGGAGTACTTTGCTAATCAAAATACAGGCGAAGTTTGTGTTCGAGGTGCTAATGTGTTCCATGGGTATGCTATATAGTGTATTTTCCTCCAAGGTTCTCTTATATACTAATAAGAGTATTTCAATTGCAGTTACTATAAGGATCCTGAGAAAACTGCCGAAGCCATTGACCCCGAGGGTTGGCATCATACGGGCGATGTTGGTCTCTGGCTACCCAATGGCACTTTACGGATTATAGATCGTCGCAAGCATATCTTCAAGTTGAGTCAAGGCGAATACATTGTACCCGAAAAAATTGAAAATATTTACACATTAAGTCAATACGTAAATCAAGTTTTCGTTTATGGCGAAAGTCTAAAGGTGAGTTTGAAAATGATATTACTTGTGGTCAGACTCACAGCTGGTCATACTTCACATAATTGAACTTCAAATGTCCGTAGTTCGTCACTTAAATGTATTTTAATATTAAAATTGTAGTGAGCTTTTAAAAGAGGATTATGAAACTCGCTCTTAGGTTCAGATAAATAGTTTTCCATTTAGCACCGAAATGTCAGTACTCTCTTAAATGAACTTTAAATACCTCTGCACCGCAATTCTGTAAATTTATAACGACCAAATTCGGTAGTTAAATTGACAAAATTCGAAAATTTTGTATTGAAATTTTACGAATTTTGAATTTAAAAAGTTACAGAATTTCGTTGACGTTGTTCGTAACTTAAATAACGACGACTGTGAAACTCGTCCTTAAATATTACGAAATACAAATACATTGTACAGAAGTCAGAATCAACAGCTGATTTCACGAAATGTATCAGCTGATTCGTTGTGAGATATCGCTAGCTAATAAATGTAGATCTGTATTTTGGACCTATCTCGTTTCTGACACATTCGTCTCGTACACTGAGAGTTAGTGTGCAAATTTAGAAATCTGTTAAAGTACAATAAGTTCTTACCTAGTTAGGCTTAAGAAATAACTACGAATTCTTATATCAGCAGAAGTCACATTTTATGCAATGTTTTGAATTTTTAATCGACATAAAGTCTAAAAAACTGTAAAATATACGTTTTGATGGATCTGATAAAAACTTGCATCTGCTCGTAGAGCCAACATATGGCTGTCAATAGATATCTAAATATTTCTTACATCTTTAATATCTGCTGAGATACACTGAAAGAAATGTGTTCTTAGATATGATATTTAATTTTTTTAAACACAAAGAAAACATAGTATTCAAAAGTTCAAAAAATATGTGTGTGATAACTAAGCAAACTTACAATCTATTGCAGGAACAATTAATCAAATATCATTAGCGGATTCGACGTTATAGTCATTTAAATACAATCGATTAATATTTGGAGACCATACTTCGATTATGCAGTATTGATTTTATGACAAACTGTTTCCAACACTCGCAAATTCAAATAGAAACAGGCTGTATAAAGGGGGTTTCAATAGGGACGGATAGATGTAAAAACTGAATAAAACAAGTTACATGTGAGAAACAAATGACATTATGTGTGGAATATTGTTCAAATAGTCGTCGCGGCGGCTAAAATCCGAGAGTCAGATACTGATGACTCTGGCGCATAAATCAGGCTAAATATGAACGATGGGAAGGGTTGTGTTGACTTTGAGGGCACGTGTCTTTTGTGGCTTATGGAAGGAAACACCACAGGTAAAAGTGTAACGAGACCAAATAGCATGATCTCGGTGGCCAGTTCACGTCGCCCTTGCTTACGCCCTCAACTGGCTCGTGCAGAATTTCCAATGTGGCATCAGCTGTGTGGCACGTAGCGCCATCCTGTTGGAACCACATATCACATAAAAATCCCACCGCGGCATTTGCATTTTTTCCACTAATCGGAAAAACATGATCTGTAAAAAAAAACCAATACAACTTTCTAAAAATAACTCGGACGAAAGACAATAAAAATTGAGAAATTGGTTATCATTGATCGGTATATCTCGCCTTTGTCGTTGATAGCAATGCCATCATCGTTTTCGAAGAATTAGGGAGCGGTGATGCCGGCGGCCCACAATCCACACAAAACAGTGACTGTTTGCGGATGCATTGCCACTTGGTGGGCCTCGTGTGGATCTGTATCGCCCCAAATCTGGAACTTTTGCATGCTAATGCACCCGTGTTGCTCGACGTTGTAACTTGCCATGGTATTTGGTCTATATTGCCTGAGAAATAAAATACTGGAAAATTTACAAAAGATAAAATACCATAACCGCCGTGAACTATCAAAATATTCCTGGCCCATATTCGAACTTTTTTTTGGATAGATGATTTTTAAACATTCCTGAATTCAACATATATCCAGGACTGCTGCACATCTCTTAACGAGATGGCCCAGCTGTACGATATTCACTTCGTATGGGTGCCAGGGCACAGAGATATTTCGAGGAACTGCAGAGCCTAGAGACTTGTAAGCATATCCTGCAAGAACACTTCTGTATGATGATGGTTGAGAAATGGAGGAGAGGCACAGATTATATATGCGCAAGACAAATCTGGCCGATAGTGGATAGCAGGAGATCCATGAACCTTTTTGCCTCTAGCCAAACCCAATGTATCAATGCTTGTTTCAGTTTCGACGGGACTCTGTCGGAGTGGTAGACATGCGACGAGACTAAAGGTCAGGGCAAATTACTTCTGTAGATGCTGTAACTATGAGGAAGAATCATCCACTGCACATCTTCGCTAAACATTATTCTTCTGTTTTAGAATCCTGAATTAAACTAGAAATAAAATTAGATTTAAATATTTAAAATAGTAAAGAAAGCTGTCCCATAACTATGTCGATATACCTTAGCTACAGTAAATGTTTCCATGTTCTATATGTGTTATATCTTATGTTTTGTTGTCTATCCACCCAGAGTTGTATTGTCGCTGTGGTTGTGCCTGATGTTGAGGTCCTCAAACAATGGGCTATGGAGAATGGGGTGCGTGGCACTCTGTCGGTCCTGTGCAATAATCGTCAAGTGAAAGAGCTTATAATGACCGATATGCTTAAGTGGGGCAAGCAAAGTGGATTGAAATCTTTTGAACAGGTACGTGATACTGGAGGCATTTACAAATATTGCTTTCCTAATGAGATTACTGTCTCTCTCCATTTTAGGTCAAAGACATATATCTACATCCTGATCCATTTTCGGTGCAAAATGGTTTGCTGACGCCCACTTTCAAATCGAAACGGCCACAATTGAAGAGTTACTTTAAGCCCCAATTGGAGGATATGTACAAGCATCTGGATTAGTGTGATGGCAATCACACCTGCCCCCCTTAGCAAAAGAAACCAACAGCCCAACCAACCAAATACTATTACAATAACTACTATTATTTTATGTGAAATTGAAATTGGAAAGACCAACAATCTCAAGCAACCAAAAAGGAAAACACGAAAAGAAAAACCAAATACCAAACCAAACTGTCTGTAAACACTTTCGGAATTCTCTCAATTCTCAACCTTAAGAACAAAGAACAATTTCCCTTGAATTCCTTTCTCTTTCTTCAAATCGACAAGACTATTTAGCTAAAAGTTCTTACTACATACTACAATATCTAATGAAAATGAAACATTATTATTACGATTAAACAAACAATTAAAAGTAATTAATTGAATTAGTACCTCTTTTAACACTAAATAAATAGTTTATACAAACATAAAATTATATGAAAATAATTAACTGAATAGCGATTTAAACAAACAATTTCAATAATACCAAAAATAAAAACATAAACAAATCGTAGGTATATCGCGTATATCGTAACAAACGAAAGCAATAATTTCAAGAAACGAAATCATTTTTAACACATTTTCAAAATTCCAGTTTTGAAACATTTAAGCAACAACTTAATACCCTTTTAACAGAAATATGAAAAAGCGAAAACCAAAATAAAATTAATAATAATTAAATTAGTAATGCAACAACAACAAAAATAACACAAACAAAATAAAATAAACCTTTGTAGAAATCTCTAGGCAGTAGTTTAAAATTCAGACTTGACGAAAAACTTACTTAATCTGTAAGAGGAAGCAACTCTGCACCGGTTCAATTAACAATGTAACTTGAAAAGGAAAACATCCTTAGTTTTTTCCACCCTTGAGAAAAACTATTTATAATTTTAGATCGAAAGCATTTTTTAAAAGAAAAACCTAATATACATACATATATATCGAGAACACCCTTTACCACATCAAGGTTAATAAGATTAGTTAACATACCCCTCACACAATTTGAAAATCGTTTGAAACCGTTAAACCTTTTCAATTAATACCCATCACCCAATTTGGTATTGTTTCATAAAAGAATTTAAAAAAAGCTAAAAAAATTATAAACAAATTTTTAAAGAAAGCGGCCGGTTAGTGTTATTTGTATAATTTATTGTAATTCTAAATAATTTCTTTCGGTGTATTTGATGAAATCTAACACGAAAATATTATATTATCATTTTGCAATTGTTATCTGTGTTTTTTTTTCTTAGTTTGTAAATTTTTTATAATTTATATAATTTTGTTTATTAGTAGCTCTCGAATTCTCTTGTTGTTTAAGTTTTTTGTGATCATATTTTCTATTTTGGTTTTGTTTAATAATAAAAAAAACATATATATATGTATATATAAAATATTATTTATATATGTAAAGTGTGATAATTTATTGAATTTCAATGAGTTTTAAAGTCCAGGAAGTTGAACTTTTAAACCCCGTATTTCAGTTTTATACAATTTTCGTTTCCATTCGATTTACGTGCATGAAAAATAACGAAAATTTTGTGAACCGAAAATTTTGTTCACTTTTTATTTGCTTGGTACTCAGCTCTGCACGAAAATTGCATTAACAAAATTTATTACAGGGTTGTTATGCCAAAGTTCTATCGTACGAAAAACTATTGTTTGGGAACGGAATTTTGACATTTCGATTATTTTGACAAACAAAAGGAACACCTCATGCGTTCAAACTAAAATGTAGTACGGAGAGGAGATATTCGTGAAATATTTACAAGGTAAATCAGAGATAGGTGGTAGCTGTCTGCAACAAAAATGTCCGTTTAGAGACAAATGACAAAATTTCTCACGAAAATTTCGCAAGAACTGAAGTGCAAAAGAAAATACAAATGACCCCCCCCCCCCTACAGCTAGGGTAACCAGATGCTCTGGATTCATCGGGATTTCCTTTACTTTAATCTTCAAATAATAGTACCATCCCCATAGATACTTCTCTAACTATGTATACCATTCCCAATTGAAATTTAAAAAAAAACAAATTTGAAAAGTATCTATATTTAAAATTTATTAAACATCAAACACATTTAAAATTTCTTTTTGAAATACAATAATAGAAATTTAAAAAAAAAACTTCAATTAGAATTAAACATCAAACACATTTAAAATTTCTTTTTGAAATACAATAATAGAAATTTAAAAAAAAAACTTCAATTAGAATAAAAGACATCGATTGAAATTTAAAAGACATCAATTGCAATTTAAAATTCGCCAGTTGAAATTTAAAATTTACTTATATTTACCACTTATAATAATAAATAAAAACTAGAATTAGAATACGATTTATGAATGATGGCGATTTCCCGATTTTATGTATTACATTTTTAAATTTCAATTGATGTTTTTTAAATTTCAATTGGTATCTTCAAAATATCAATTAATGTCTTTTAAATTTCAATTGATGTATTTCAATTTTCATCTAGAATTTTGAAATTTCAAATGATGTATTTTAAATTTCAAATATAATTTTTAAATTTCAATTGAAGTTATAATATCACGGCGACTTCGTGTTGAAAAATCATGTCAAAATGTGTCGATACCGGGAATTCGAATACATCTAACTTATATAATGTACAGTAATGTTTAATGTACTTGTTCAGTACCAAATACGTCCCGAGATAAATACGCACAAAACATTATTGGACCTAATTTAAGCAAGGACAAATAATAGTGATAGTACACACAACTAATTTGGTTCAAAGAAACCCAACTTTTTCCACTTTGTTTAATTTTCAATTTGTTAATCAAAAAGGAATAAAAAATACCATGATTTAACTTTCAGAATCCCGCATTTTGGGTATCGCAACCCCGATTATCTTGCAACCCTACCCCCAATTGAAGCAACCGTGTTCTACTCCATTTCCAGTTAAGCTTTAAAGAATACCAATAATTGTATTTGAAAAATTTTATATTAAATTTAAAAATCATCAATACAAATTTAGAATGCATCATTTAAAATTTCATTACTTGAAATTCAGAAGTTAATCAAATTAGCCAGCCGTTTAGCATCACGATAAGACTCGGACAAAGTGCAACCTGGTCACCTGAACTTGTCATGTAAATATTTCTGAAGAATGATGTCTACGATATCGATAATAGTAGCAAATGTATTATGGAATGAGAAAGCCGTGGTATTATTAAGACCAAAAGTGATTTTGAATGAAGAAAGCGATCTACCTTGTGTGTCCAAAAATCGATATTCAGAATTTGGTTAATCCTGACGTAAAAAATATGCCAACTCGAATGGCATGGCTATCTCGAAAATCTGTTTTTCGCACACAAGGTCCCTTTCATCATTTCAGGCCTAACCTGCATTCGATGCTTATGCCCTGTTTCTCGATCTCGAAAGCCAGTCTCTTGAATTCGACTGAACATTGATTCCTCCAAGTAGTCAGAAGGGTTCGTTCAACTGACTTATGGTAGCTCGCAAATGTCAGCACATTCGAAGTAGATACATTTTACGTTTCCACGAACGAAGTTTAAAGTACAACAGTTTATTTTCCATCCCAAAAACTTGGTAAAATTTGTATTAGCTGTTTTCGAATATCAACTGGCGAAAAGTTTCAGTGTTTTTTCGACTTCTTTTTCCTGAATTTTGTGTAATTTTCATTTCTGATTAATATTATTCTGTACATTCTCCTTAAATTTTAGAATGAATTGTAGTTAAAGGAAAAGGTTGCGTAAAACTAATGATAAAAACAAACCAGCAAGGAAGCAAAAATAATGATTACTTGAAAAACAACAAAAAACAAATTAAAAATCAATTAAAGCTTTACTAAAGTATAAAAACTCAATTACCATAGCAAAACAATCTTTAAGAATTTGAAATACAAAAACCAAGAGTATTTACTTTATTTGGAGTTAATTTCAATAGGAATTAATAATAAAAATGCAAAACAAATTGTCCCAACAACTGAAATAACAAAATTACTGTAAAGTTTAATAATAAATCAATAAACAATAAATAACTTAAAACAATAAGTTGCAGAATTTTTGGTAGTTATTTGTAAAAAAGTGGCAAATTGTAGACAAAAGGAAAAACCTTGTCACACGACTGAAATTCTGTGTGGCCTTGACGAATATTTTCATCGAAAGTGAACAAATTAATGTACGGATTCATCGTCATCACTTCATCATCTTATGAGTTAGAATGGAAAACAATTTGTTTCCTCGCTTCAAAACAAAACGTATACTGCGTTCAGAAATTTTAGAACTTACAACCGTGTTTTTCATACAATTTAGACTTTCTTCGCAATTTTCCATATCGTCGAGAACTTAGTTTTTTTTTTTAATTTCATGGGTGGATGCTATTTGTTGTACCTTTGTGTGGGCCAATTTTATGTCCATTGATTTGTGCATAGTTGTAAAAAGTACTAATTGTATTCATGGCTTAAGTCTATAAAATCTGTTTTGTCGCTTAAACGACTGCTGTGTTTCAGCAACATACTGGTTTCGTCAATATTATGGATCGTTAAACATAACACGCGTCCAACTTTTAAATCAAATAGTTGCGTTGAGAAATGCACTTCCGATTGGATCACTGTGTATCACGTATAATGCAGCTATGACTAAATAATCACACAAAGTGTTATAAATCAACACAAGAAAGTGTGACGTCACGCCGCTTATCGCATCTAGGTTAGCGGTAGCCTAGTTCTCTAATATTTGCCGTTATTCAAATCGGCTCATTTGAGAGCCAATTACATCGGCGGCCCGTGAGCCTCAACAATTTAGGTAGCGGCGACGCGGAAAATTTTCGATCGGCTTCCGTCTGCCAAACAGTTAATTTTATTGTGAATGCTTTTATTATGCTTGCACTCTTTTGGTACTTAACAGTGTTGCATCAAATTGTACACCAGTTTAAAATGAGGTTTAAAATTAAACATCAGTTTTTGCAGATTAAAATTGTATGAGCAATCTTCTGGGTTAGCGTGGGTTAACGGAGTTTTCAGTGAGATAAATATTGCTTTATTTATTTTAACAATATTACATATAATATTAAAGCAGATGTAAGAAAAATAAAGTGCAATAACAAATGAGCCTTCAGCACAAAAATTAATCTTGTTTTATTTTCCAAGGTAATATTTACTAATGTGTTCATAGAAAGCGAACGGGTACCGAGTAACAAAAAGGTGGTAACACATCTCCCGTGAGTTCGAACACTCATTGATTTTTTTATGCCCTGCTAAACATTAACCCTGTTTTTTATTTCCCGTTAAACACATTTTTCGACGTCTTTGTATGGGGAGGCGCTGAAAATTGCTTACCTCCCAAATACAAAATGGTCGAAAAATTAGTTTAGCAGGGAATACATTAGAAATTGGAGTATTTGTCTCAGACAACGATTGACAAATGTTTCGAGCATCTTCATTGTCAGCTTCGTCAACCTCCAAGTAGTACAACCGTGAAACAGTACAGAATTCACACAGCAATTGAACATTCGCAATTTCGTCTTTACCAATATCCTCTTATTGCGTCAGATTTTGTGCAGGTTTAGGAATGTAACAGGGACCAAATTTATTCAATCACCTTGTTCGATAATCTGGCATCCTAAATAGTTTCTTGAATCCACGTCTTCAATTAACGAACCATAAATTGTTAGTTGGTATTGCATAGGGACCGGAAAAGTTCCTGTCAAGGCCGTAGTGCATGGTGAAGAGCCACATACTGCTTGAAGTGCCCCTTTAGTTTACTAAACACTACGGATCTAGTCTGGTAAGTTGATAAAAATATCCTCCCTAATACAGGGTGTATACCTGCCTAGAGGTTGTTCGCAGCCCTAGCACTAGGACCGGATGCGGTGGTCTAATGAATCACTCGTCTTAAATTTCTATCATTACAGAAACGTCAACAAATTCAAATGCAAAGACACAAATCCCACAGACACATGTATTATACATGAATTGTACAGTAATGTTTAATGGCTTAAATTCTCATTCAAGAGCACGGAATTCAAGATTGGGCAAAACAAGTTGCTCAGGGAAGTCGTAAAGAGAGGACCGGGCAGAAATTCGCCTAAAACATTAATAAATATTTAAGTAAATAGTTTCCCATTACATCCCATGAAGGGACTGGGGAGAGCCCAAACATATAGTTGGAATTAATTTAAGCAACGAAATTAAAGTTATGAAATAAAACTCACCCCTAATTATTTGATTTTGTGCACACAATAAATTTGACTCGAAAAAAAAACAAATAAACACTTAAAAACAGTTTATTTTTGTCAAACTATTTTTCATCCAAATTTGATCAATCTTCAATTTGTAAATAAAATATGCAAAATCGAACGTTTTAGTCATGGTTATCCCGACATTTCGCATTTCGCATTCGACATGTGGCAACTGCATTATTTGTACAGTCTTTGGGTCTTATTATTTGTACAGTCTTGTGCGATTTCAGGTTTTCACAAAAGTAGTATTTTTAGCACGGACACCAACCACGAACTATCGTCTTTCAATTGTCTTGTACAGTTCGAACTTGCGCATTTCACACGAATGTGTTGAAAGCGTATTAGCGGATGATTTGGGATTTATGTTTTTCAAAATTTTTCACAACGTCTGTTTTCTACAAACAATTTCATTCATCATTTGTACGCAGGACTTGTATAAGGAACGTTTTCATTAGAGAGCAAAGTAGAAACTCTGACTAGAAACGGGAGTGCTGAGTGTGTGTGTGTCTCGAGCGATTTTATACATTTTTCACACATAGACCAGAGTAGAATCGGGAGAAAAGTAAAAAAAAGAAAAAATATATAAAAATACTACTGGCACCTCGATTCGATTCGATTCGATTCATTTATTTGAATTGAATATTTAAAATTCGAGTTAAAGATGTCCGTTCTGTGGAAATTGTTGAGTAACCGAAATTGGAATTCAGTTCATTATGAATATTTAATTGTTACGGGTATACTTTTCTCGTTGATGGGTAAGTAAAGTGTTGCATATCCGCTCCCGCACCCGCCTCCTCTTGGATTGTCATTCTGGCTACTTAGCCTTTTCAAAAACGTCACACAGGACCAAGGAACAAGTGGGAGTGGGTCACGGTGACAGTGGCGAAAATGGTGGGGGTGCTGTTGTCCTACGTGGTGACGGAGACACAAGTGAACAGCGATAGAATCGTAATAAAATTTGTTAAGTAGAAGAAAGGGAAAACCACGAGTGGTCGAAGATTAAGGTGTATTTTGGAGAGTGGGGAAGGATATGAATTTTTTTCATATACATATGCATAACGTGTAGAAAAATCGATTATTTTGTTTGTCACTAAAGTGATTTGAAAGACGGCACCGGACAGAACCGACTAAAAACAATTCACTCCCATACAAATAAATCAGTTATTATGATGATTTTGTTATCTGTTGCGCGAACTCTTATCGCTATTAATTCGATTTAAATCATGATGGGGGATTTTTAAATTGCAAATTTATTTCAGTTACTTATTGCCAAGGTCTACAATTGAGCGCATTTACAACCAAAACGCCCAGGGTTACCAAATACACTACCAAATCACCAGCGGTAAGTAAAACAAAACGCTGAAGATATTTAAAAGCAGTGGCCCCACAACTTATATAATGTTTCTAATTCTAAACCCCCCCCAACACACAAACCCAATCGCATTTGTAGTCTTCTTCTATGAATCATGATGCCACTGCATCCCTTTATCGCTTCAATGCCACCAATGGGATTACGTGCATTCTGATTAGTGTCGATGGCCTTATCAGCATCAAGTATCGCAACAAGCTAAATGAAGATGTCGAAGCCGATTTGTATTTACCCGACGATCCCGTCTTAGGTGGCGAATGTATTGAATCGAATATGGAACTACTGACACTCGAGTTTAAAGGATTCAAGCTGGCGATGACATTCAAGAAGGTATGAAACAACTGAAGTAAAAGGTAAAATTATATTGCGTGTCATGTCCTGGATATGGGGGTGGTCAGTAGTAGAGTGTTAACATGCCGTGTGGCAGACACGTATTTTATATGCGTGCAGGAAGAGGATTTGTTGTTATTTTTAACTAAATGTGGACAGTAAGAAAACAGTAGATTCCACATAAAAGCTTTTTTTGCTTTTAACACCAGTGTAAAACTAAATGTGTAAAAGCAACACAAATCTAAACGAGTTTAAACTTTTACGAATCGAGTAAAATTTTCTGTTGTCCATTTATACCCCACACCGAACTATAGTAACAGGACATGATGAGTTAGTTCTGATATATATATAGTATATATACCGATTCAGAATCGATTAAGCGATGTCGGTCCGTTCAACCGTTCCTCTGACCATGTATTCCTCTGATCAAAGTAAAATGTTCTGTATATAGCTTTTGATTGACAAACCTTGAAGAAAATGGGTTATTTCGCCCAAAGTTTTGATATAGACCCTACAAATTGGTCTGTCAAGCTGGGTCCTAAAGTTGTGGATGGCACGTTCAAATAAATAAATATTTTCCATTACATCCAACTTAAGGCCAGGGGAGAGCTTCTCACTGATTGGGACTTACAGTTTTATTCCGGTTCCGAACAGTTGTTTTGGGTACGATTTTATACATAATTAATTAATAGTGTTACCATCACTAAGCGAGGTCGTCGAAAGAAGTGTAAGGTGGTAAGATCTGGTATCGAACCCAAGTTGGAGAAAATCGGACAAAAGTTCAAAATTTTGAGACAAAAGTTCAAAAACAAATCAGGATTGTGCTTAAATTTCATCTTTGGTCTCAAGGCGCTCGCCACCAGATAAATAGTAATGACAGTGAAACAATTTCACCATGTTTCATAAAAATTCGCCGGAAAATTAGTGAATTCCTTGAATCTAATTGTTGAAAGTATATATTTTCTTCAAGTTCGAACTTTGACCAACAAGCTTAACGTTGTCGAATTTTCCCCAAATTTTGTCATTACATTTTTACATTAAGTGCCACATTATTCCGCCCAGCGCTCTTTGAATTTCAACGTTAATATATTTTCAATACAAATAAAATGCCACTCTTGCCCCCATATAACCAAATTTGGTATTATCAACATCAGGGGTCACCAATTTTAGCGAAATTTGGTGCAAAAGCTTTCCAAGAATATTCACTTTTGAAAGCCGGCCATATTGTTTCAGATTCATATACAGTCTCCATACAAATTGTACCAACAATGATTGGTACTAACGGCTCTAGGGGCTATATCTGTGGACTTTTACGATAGCCCCCAAAGTGTACCAACCAGTCTTGGTACTATCGGCTCCGGATGTTACAAATTTACTCCCATTTACATGACATTTGGTATGAAATGTGGTATACCGGTCTTTGTTTTGATACAACTGACATACAAACGTACCAATCGGGCTAGTATCAAACCTTTATTATAAGCAGGTTATGCCCATCTACAACATTAGTTGCTTTAAATTTCAAACTCATCGGTCGCTCTAATGAACGACGATGTATAGAACACTGGAAGAAGAAGTTTCGTTACATGATTGAAATTGTTTGTCGCCTCTGCGAATATTTTTGTTGATAGTTAGCTAACATGCAGGCAGATACATTGCCGCAACGAAAAACGGTTCTTGGATTGACAAGTTTCGCTACTGCGACGAGACTTGAAATACAAATATTTCATTGATGGGACGGGTGCGTTTGATTGTTTCTGCTGTGATGAATTTGTTTCATTGCTGCGTAATGAATATGTTTCACTGCTACTATGAATATGTTTTTCGCTGTATTTGGAATGGACTCCCATAAAAAATGGAATGACTTTCGATTTTATTAACTTAAACTGCGAACAGGCTTATGCAGGCCGATGCAAACGAATGGAGGGAAATGCCCCGTTTAAGAATACCTAGTTTAGGGAACTCTGAGGACACGAATTGCCTATAGCACGAATTGCCTATAGGAAATCTGCAGCTTCTCCCGAGAACGTGAAGGGTGCCCAAACGGCCTACATGGGTTTGCAATAGCATCATCCTGTTACTACCACGTGTCCTCCTGGTACAATTCATTAATTTGGGACAATTAATAGTAGTCGATTATGGTTCTATATCGCTCACTAGTCACAGTAACCGTGTTACCAATGGCGTTGTCGAAAAAATAAGGCTCGATTACACCTTCGTCGTAAATGGTCCTCCATGCAGTGACTTTGAGTGGATGTAATGGATCATTTGAACATTTGTTTACGTATCTGAGCCATGTAGTTTTGTCGAAGGCTAAGGTTAGCTCAGTCCTATCCAAGGTTTTTCGAAATATGATCAGAATAGTTTACCCTTGACTGGGGTTCGAATTCAGGTTCATTATTAATCTTTAATTTACAAGATAATTTGATTAACAGAAATAACATCAACTGATTCAACCATTGGGAACACTTCTCTTAGCTTATGACGCTCGTTTCGGTTTGACAGCACCCTTCTGGGAACACTTGTCTCGGCTTGACAACACTCTTTTGGAAACACTTATCTTGACTTGGCTACACTCTTCTTGACAATATTCTTCTGGGAACACTTGTCTTGTCTGGTATACTCTTTAAATACCGTGCAGACTGGATTCGCTGATAAAGGCGAGCATCAGGATCAATTTACTGATCGGTTATTAATGAGTTAATGAAGCCGCTGCATCAGAAGCTATAAGGCTAGTCACACTTATCATTAAGTACTCTGACTACATTGATGTGAATGAGAATTAAAAATCCCGTAGTCGCTGCTAGGCGACAGAGTGTGCGTGTTTGTTGGTGAGTGCGATTGTTCGTAACTGATTGAAATTTATTACTTGGAGATGGTCGGTTGATGGAGTTTTTTCACAATATAATGTTTTCCGTTAGGGCGGTAGTGTGTTCACTTCACCTTAAAGGTCAAAATGGGGCTTTCGACCGGAAATCGTTTACTGCGTCGTTGAGATTCAGGAGAGTGTAGCGTAGTTTAGCCGGCAATGGCGGTCTGTAGGCGGTAACTAATGGATTGCCTGCACTTTGAAAGGCAACAACAACGAGTAATGACCAATTGCGTGGAACGTAGTCTGGTTGACGTTGATATCTCATCCTCGACATCTTCAGCCATAGCGGTGATGATCTCATCGAAAGGAACACTGCGAGGCCTCTTCTGTCACGTGTTGTGTCAATCTCTTCGAGCCAAGCGGGTAAAAGTCTTAGTGTCTGACCAGTTGGCATAGGATGACCGGGAAATTTGCGGCGAAAATCACTTTGCGCAATATTAGCGTTCCAATATAGCGTTCCATGGCTTGTCGTCGTGTATTCTGTGTCTGTTTGCTTCTAGAGTGATGCATTTTTGACACTTTTTGCACTTTTGTGTACACTTTTTTTACATTTTGTACTTGTGGTGTGCCTTTTGTAATGTCGAGTGCAGTGTTTGTAATTTCGTGTACACTTTTTAGAATTTCG
The DNA here is from genome assembly GCA_963931995.1 of Phaonia tiefii. Taxonomy (NCBI): domain Eukaryota; kingdom Metazoa; phylum Arthropoda; class Insecta; order Diptera; family Muscidae; genus Phaonia; species Phaonia tiefii. The sequence continues at coordinate 295,399,156 of OZ008369.1, read as the reverse complement.
TGTACACTTTTTGATCTGTGTGTACACTATGTGTACTTTTAGTACTTTTGTGTATATTTTAAGTAACTTTGTGTTTTCTTGTTATACTTTTGTGTACATTGTTTTAATTTTGTGTACACTTGTAATTTCGTGTACACTTGTTGGACCTTTGTGTACATTTTAGGTACTTTTGTATACAATTTGTGTACACTTTATGCTCTTCTGTGTTCCGTTTTTTTGTACCTTTGCGTACTTTGGTATACACTTTTTGTAATTTTGTGTACACTTTATATACATTTGTGTCCACTATTTGTATTAACTTTCTGTAACTCGACGTCGTCTAAAATGAAGTCGTCATTAAAGAACAAAAGGCTACTCTCATTCAAATCTTGTAAATCGATGGCGTTTTAAATAAATTATATTATTATTATTATACAAGTTTTTTCTCAGCAAACTGTTTAAAAGACTATAATTCCTGTACTTTAATTATAAGATTTAATCTTGTTGTGCAGGAAATTCAAAATAAACAAACTAAATTAATGTATGTGTCTTCTTCTAGTCATCTGGAGGTGAAGGCTGGTACATCAATCTATTCGAGTTGACCTACTCATCATCCAATTCCGCATTCGAGCATCCTGATCGTCCTGGATTAGATGTTAAATTAACCTCGCCTTCGCATACGCCTATGTACTTCCCAACGCCCGTGGGTAAGTCTTATGTCTGCGACAAAGAGCAAACCGTTGTGATGTACGCCCCATTGGATTCGGGCGATCAGTCGGGCCATATTGCTCGCCTTTATCTGCGTGATATGCACATGCAAAGTTTCATGTTCAAGGATAACGGCAAGTGGGGACCACCATTCCATTGCAGTGCCACAGGATCGTATCGAGATGAGACTGCCCCCTTGGCTGTGGGCACAGCCCTGGCGATAGCGGTGTTGCTAACCATATCGGGTTATGGCGGATGGAGGTAAAAATCGATGAAAACTTAACTCAGGTTTAAAATGGAAATTGGATTGAAATTATGATTTTGTTTTTCCTTGATTGCAGATACTTCAAAATCAAAAAGGTCCAATATGGCACCATGGAGTAAATAACCGGGTGATGATGTTCATGGTATACCAACTAATCTAACTAAATGAGATAATTTATTTCGGGGAAGTGTGTGTGTAAAGATAATTTACTTTAATTACTTAATATTATGTTTTTAATAATTATTACCAAACAAATCAATAAGAGTTATTAATTAATAACAAAAAACCAAAACCTAACAAAAGAAACCACTAACTAATTATAGTAAAATGAATTGCAAATGTCTTCCATATTGTTAAAACTAAATAAATTAATATTAAAAATTAACAAAGTATTTAAACAAAACCGAAGAAAACAAAAACGTGTCATATATATAAGTTTAAATGAAATAAAATATTGAAATGATGAAAAATAACACTGATAATACATACATACATATCTCAAGATACATATAACTTTTCCTTTAAGTCCTCAACATATATTTTATTTGACTACTTTCTTTCCTTTTAGCACTTAATTTCCAAAGAATCTCAACACTTTTTCAATAATCTCGATGTTGTTATTTAAATTTTACTAAAAAGGAGAACCAAAACAAAAAAAAAATAATAATAAAATACGAAAATGGAGAAAACCCAAATACACAAAAATTATATACATTTGAAAGAATTTGTAGTATAAAACCAATATCGGAAACAATTATACTCTAAGATGTTGAAACAGATTACTTAAATTCATATCTAAAAGAAAACGGAATGCCACAAATGAATGATAAATGATCATAAATAAGAACCCCAAACAGACAAATACGATAAATCAATTTACAAAAGACACTACGAACCAGACTCTAATTCTGGTTCACTTTCTCATACTGCTCCTGATCTACTAATCGCACAGAAACTGCATTCATTGTATTGTCTTTAATTGCCAAAATAAGAAGATACAGAAGAGAAATCCAAACTCCCCTCCCCCTCAAATACTATCAATAGCAATTGATCATCCATTAATTGTGTTTTGCATATCATTCTACATTGCAACATCAATCAGTGAAATATCACTGCAGTAATTTGTTGCAATTTTATCAAAGAACAACATTATTTTACACGCAAATTTTAGTACAAGTGTTATTGAATATCGTAGCACATATGTACTATGTATATTTTGAATTATTATTTGATATCATATCATGTACCTTCAGCCGAAATTGTAAACCAAAAGAAATCTATGAAACCAAAGTTAAATAAATATATAAAATAAAAACAATGCAGACAAAAACAACTATTAACTGAAACATATTTAACACAAAACCATACATATATGAAACTTAAACTAAACATTGAAGAATTATTAATTATTTCCACAAACAAAAAAGAAACCCAATTAAATAAATTTATTATGTTAACAACAAGTCAGTCGATTGTCTTCTTTAGAATACACAGCAAACCCGGCAGACTTCGTCCTGAATTTTAGTAGGGGAGAAAAAAATAAAAACAAAAAAATATGGAGCCTATAGCTCTCAGTGATGTCATAGCATTCTACAGGTGAAGGAATTTTTAAAATCGGATGAGTAGTTTAGGAGAATACTCCTCTTTATAATATGAAGTATAGATTTGTAGGAAAATCCCAAAATATACGGGTACTGTCGGCTTGAAAGCTCCGTGACTTTTTGATCTTCCTCCGTAGTTAATTAAAAATCAAAACTACTCCAGTCAACTACTTAGTTTTAAAAGAGGGGTGGGCGGTGTTGAGTGTTCAAAAGGAGCACTCTAAAACTTCCCATGTCAGTAAGACATACACTTAAGCCGCTGATTCGACCTGTTGTGCGCTCTAAGTCAACTACTTACTATCCGGTAATAGTCTACACTACAATTGTATACAAGATGCGTTAATTAGTTTGTGTTTGACCTCGTAATTTTCGGCGACAGTATTTGGAATGCGTGTGGTGTCATTCACATCAATTTTCTTGAAAAGGGTAAAACGATCACCGGCGAATATTGTTCACAACTGTGGGATTTGAAGTTAAGACGACCGAATTTAATGAAGAAACAAGTGATCTTCTAAATACATGCCAACGCAGCGTCGACTCCACCATGGCAAAAAATCCATAAATTGGGCTACGAATTGCTACCCCATCCGTCATATTCTCCCGACTTAGCCGTCAGTGACTAGTTTCTACTTCGAATCCTGAGGAAATGGCTCGGCGGTAAGAGATTTGAAAAAGTCAGCTGAAACAAACGCATACTTCGAGAATATTGAGAAAACCTATTATAACTTACTGGAAAAGCGAGAAGCAAAAGCTTGATTTTTGCCGAAAAGATATATTCTATTCAATAAGTCACGGAGTTGTCAAACAACCATCTCATGTCCCGAAGTTAGTTGTATGGAGTATATAAAGAGTACTACTACACGCAAAGAAATGAACGATTAAAAGTCATTCGCCACAAGAAAATTACTTTTGCCACAAAAATATTTCCTTGGCCATATATATCTATAGCTGATCGCCAAAGTTAAAACGTTTCCAGCAAACAAATAAAGTTTATCGTAAAAGTCGTTTGCCTTATTGGATATTGTATTGGACTAAATAAATGCGGATAGGAGTAGAAGGAAAGTTATGGCCTTAAACTTGCAGATATCATAAGTATTAGCGATTAGGTTCGCCGGGGCATATTCCTCAACTGTTTCAGCCGATCCTCTGGCCTAATCTTAGGCCTATAATAAATAAAGTACTTATAGATATTGATAAATATCTTATAGATAAATAAAGTACTTATAGAGAAGGTCAGATGGGGTAAAAATATGCTACGACGCTTTAAAATCGGAACACTTGAAAGTTCACTTCGACACGTTAAATACATGTTTAGTCCAGCGGTCACCATTCCTTATCTAGAACACTAAGAGCACCCAATTCATCAAAACCATCCCTAGAAACTGAAGGCAGAGTCGAGTCTTTTATGCGCTTGTGTGAAAATATGCCACAATGGTCTTAATTTAATTAATCTCGATTGGATTCGACCGACTCTACTCAGCAACCAAATTAATATCAAGACTGAGTGAATCAATCATCACCTGCCTCCGGCCTTGCTCATCGAAAGGACAAGCCCGACGATCAGACGAATATAAATGACATAAGTGCTGTCGTCTGCAAAGGAGAATTTCGGGTTGGTAGTCTGACCAAGTAGGTAATTGATGGAAATTAGAAATTTGAGAGGCAGAGCCCTGTGGTAGTACCCCTGCATTAATTTTATACTCATCGGATGAGATGCCATTCATAACAACACGTTTATAACGATTTGTGGGAAAGCCCGTAATAATGCCAGACTGTATTAAACCCTTCCAAATATCCAGGGTCATAATTTAACATCCACCCAGTCTATGTAAGGATTTAACTCCAGTTTTCCGAAAGGATATATGCGAACTTCTAGCGGGTAGAGAAGATATCTGGAGAGAATTGTTTCAAAATAACTGAAGAAATTCCAACTGAGCCTTAGGATTAATTTATGTTGAGTTCCGCAAGAACCGTTTGAACCCTTTGGCATTGAACAATGTATATTTTTAACCACAGGAAGCGGTTGACTGCTTTTCGAAAAAGATGAGTTATTGGCAAAGACGAACCATAGAGTGTATGAACAGTATCCCGACATCAATGTAGTTACGCAAATCAAAATATCGCGATTACAGTGGCTCGGTCGTTTCAGTGGAATGGAATCTGCGCGAAAGGTATTCGAAAACGTACTTGAAGTAGACGGACAAATAGGGCGCCCAAGACTTCACTGCGATAACCAAGTGGCTAAAAACTTGGTGTTGTCAACTGTAGAGAGATGACAAAAGATATATATTCAATGTCAATTACATAGTAACAATGAAGTGCGAAATGAAAATATCAAAATCACAAATTATTGAGATTGATCCATATCCAATTGAAGATATTATATTTGTGTGCATATAAAAAGGCGAAGTTTACCTACATCATATCTCGAATTGACTCGAAATATTGGGGCCACCATTTTGCTTTCCCAATCCCCTTACATACTTCATGGCCTTTATGTTGTTCTTTATCGCTCTCATTGTGTGTTTTGTTTTATGCTCTCCGTCTTAAAAACAGAGCATTCGAAACACGTTTACACATAAGTCCGGATCATCAAAAACAAAAAAAAAAATAACAAAAGGTTTTCAAAGGTAAATGCTAGTCCCAAATGTCTGTAGCCAAAAAAGAACTACAAATTATGTCTACAAATACGAGTACGGAACAGAATAAACAAACCCATAGCTGGAATGCAAACCTCTCGCCTGCCGTCTGGCAAAAGGGTATTACAGTCCATTAAAATTTACTTACGTTTTATTAAAGCTGAAACAACTAAGGCGGAGTTTTCTGTAGAAAAGTGTTCAAACAAAAATAAGCTAAACAAATTTAGAAAAATCGAGAGAATACTCACACATGCACACAAATGGGTGATAAGTTCAGATAGAATATTTTTAAATTATTTTTGCGGTGAATACGATGTCCTGTGTAAAGTTTGGTGCTTAAGTCTTTTGATTTGCACTGAATTATGGGAAAGTTGCCATGGGTTAATCAGACTACCAAACCAAAATAACATTTTGATTCTAATGGTACAGCCTAATAACCAGTCAGAGTAATCCTGGAGGTTTGTTCTGCTTCGTTGAGGTCTGTGTAGTTTTATCCCAATTTGGTGCTGTCAGTTTGAAGGAGTGTCAAAAGTTAAATCTTTGCCAACAAATAAGGTAAGTACGAATAATTGCTCAGTTGAAGATACGAATCTTCTTGTCATTTACACATAACCCTAAGTGCAATGATTACAATCCTTTAGTGTGTTAAAACGGCAAATTGGCAAGATAGCTTCCATCGACTGTGAGACTGCAAAATACACCATTATATTGCACCGTTTCCGAAAACTGCATCACTCTGCATCACTGCATTTCAGGGTACTACAACTTTAAGTATTCAGGCGAGCCTGTTGTATTTAGGTGAAATGATGTCCTGGACATATTGTACAGTTCGTATTTGGTGCACCTGTACAAACCATAGTGCCGAAACCCGCTGATATAATCTGTCGGCTCACGAGCCATGAGCTAAAGTTGAATCTGTGAGTCGGCTTTCGAGCCGACAATGAAATGTTTATGCCAGAAATAAAACATATACATTACAACAATCAAATATATTCATCGCAGCAGTGAAAAATATTTGAATGAAACTTTCTTCAGTTTTTTTATTGTCTTTTATATTTTACTACTTATTTAGTATTTTTTATTTTTATTGTCTTTTAGGAAACAACAAAATTTATTTGTAATGGAAAACTATGGTTCTCTGGAAAAGTAAGGAAGTTTTGCGAATTTGTTGTGGATTTGAGCTTGAGCTTCTTTGTGACAACTGTATCTCTATTAATAGAGATATAGAATGGTCTTCAGCTTGAATAAATAAGTAATATTCGACACAGTAATGAAAAATATTCAATATAGTCGTAACAATGAAGCATATTCATCATATATGATACCTTCTTTTGGAAGGGCCCCTAATCCTGTTGCGTTCTTTGAGTCCACCTAAGTATGTAAATAAGGAGTTTGAAGAGAATGAGCAATATAATGTCTTCTTGGTTGAGTCCCCGTACGGTTGGATGGATGTGATTCCGTGAGGCTATTCAAAGAGTGGAAATTCGTTTTTAGCTTAGCCGCTACATCAAAACAAACATAATATCTTAAAGCTGTCTTCCTACCGGACTATTGGAACTGTTTTACAAATAAACAAAGTGATTGTAAATATACATATATAAGTTATAACGCCATATCCTCATAACGCTTAGAATTATCCTGTACTTCATGTGGCATTAGGCGGATACCGCGTAAAAGTGACTGGAGTTCAGTTCTTATCTACATGAACATCCTGTTAGGATTCGCAAACTTAATTTCTGCTGTTGAATATGCTAATCAGTCAACAGTCAAATTGTTCGTCCTTCCAATCTGTGTGGCTTAAACGCATACACAGGGCGCAGTTCTAAGTTCTAACATTTTTCCAACCCATTCGAGCCCTAATACTTATAAATGGATGTGCAATTCATGCGAACTCCCCACAGCATTCATTATCACACCATCTCACATCTTGAATGTAATTGGGTTTTCCCGACAACAGAAGACAGATCCCATTTTTTCCTCGCTCGTCATTCTCCTTCACATAATCTAATTATATTTACTCACTACTCTTCCATTGTAGAAGAAAATAAATAAATATTTATAGTTGAAATTGAAATCTATTAACAACAAAAACTGCAACACAACACAACACAACATACACACAAATGTGCTGCATTTATGAGTTTACAACCTCAGACTAATTAGGGCGCGGATTTACGTATAAAATGCTGTCATAAACACGCGCATGAGACCCTTTATTCGTATTGTGCGCACAACCTAAATTGGTGATTAGCTGGAAATCTGAAGTGTGGTGAATATTTAGGGCACCCAAAACAAAAGGGAAGTCTAAGAAATACTAAAGGAAATGTGAAAATACAACAACGGAAATCAGGAAAAAGGGCAGGACTCGCCATAATGGAAATGTAGCAGCAGCTACTAGCGCTAAAGGGATTTCGGTTTGCAGACAAAAGCAAGAATTTCCCAAATTAGAGCAAACGTGTGCTCGTCTTCGGAATACAAACGAAGCGGTCATAAACTATAAACATTCATAGAGATGTGACGCAGGTAGTCAATGTATCATTCAAGGACATCGATTTATTAAGGTTTACGCGTTTCCTCCTTTTGTATGGATGGCCTTGTTTTACCTGCATACATATGTACGAGACATAGTTAAGGGATTTGAATTAGATCAAGCGTTTAACCGACAACCAAATGAGATTTACGTAAATCCGGAGTGAGCGATTATGGCGAATTGACCTGAAAGTTCAATATCCGTTTACTGAATGAATAATAAGTATTTGAATGGTGTTACATACTACATGCTTATTCTTCTTCTTTTTTAGAAATCTTAAGATAATATTGTTCCCTTTGCTGTATTCTGGAGTATGTTACTCGTAAAAGTTAGTTAAGCTTACTCGCATTCGATTACGTCTGGTAAACCAGCGTATCCATATTTATTTGTTATTTACTTACTGCTTGGATGGTCGAAAGTCAATCCGTCTTTAGGTCTGTCTGTGTTTTACTTAGTCTGTCTGGTTATAGCTACATATGTATCTGATCTTCGGAAAGTCAAATAAATGGTAGATACACATAGATTTGTTGTAAGTTCAACAATGTTCAACATACATGAATAACGGGTGGCCCAAAGGCTGACTTTAGATATTCGCGGTACAAAATGCAACTCTGTAGGTTTGAACAGAATATAAATACACGTTTGATGTTAATGTTATTACATCATTCTCAAATGGATGCTGCAGTAGCGGAACCAGACAATTTTTTCCTGTTTTGAAATGAAAATTACACCTGTACATGCCTGTAAAGTTTTAAAATGTTAATGTTATTTACCTAGTAAACAATGAAGCATCCATCGTAGTAATGAAGCGTATTATTTTTTATCGCAGTAATGAAACATATTCACCGAAATAAAAAATATTCATCACAGTGACGAAGTTATTTCAATTAATGGAGCCATTTTCGTTGCAGCTACGAACAATTTTACAAGAGTGACGAAGCTTTTTCTTGCAGTGCATCTCCAGTGATGTCTGTATGGTGTGTATCCACATTTTATGCGCATTTATCATCGGGGTTGTATATCGGGGTTGGTTGCATCTATTACCGACTTGGGCTGAAGCAAATTGAAGTTTACCTCCGTTATCTTGAGAAGTGACATATGTCATCATTTACACTTTTTAGAAAGCTAACACTGCGTCACAATTGACACTCCAGCGTTTAGTTTCTTGAATATGATATCTTGCCGACCAAGGGGGAGGGCGTCCAAGAGAGTTTTTGATATTTGTTCTACTACCTACCTACTAAGGGGAATACCCTTCAAATAATTCGATTACCACAAAAATAAAATATGCGGGATAAACCAAAAAATATGCATTACTAGCGTATGTATGACCAACGTGAAAAAAATAAATAGTATCCCATTACATTCCATGACGGGCGAGAGCTTCTTACTATCAATGAGCTGTTGGCATTCTAATTTTACTCTTACTGATTGGAACCTGCAGAATTAAACCGATTCCGAGAAGCTTTTTCCTGGGTAAGTACTCGATAGTGTCGTCGTCACTAAGTGATATAACCGTCGTCGAATGAAATGCAAGGTGGTCAGAGCAGGGATCGAATCCACATTCTCATATACAAGAGCCGCCCACACTAACCATTCCACCACCGACGGCCACTTGATTGACATAATAATACTAGTGAGTCTCAGGATATCAAGTGACAGCTGTCACTGAAGGAAATAGACCAACATTACTGTTGAAAGGCGGATAACAAATAAAATAAAATCAGTATCCAGGTCCGATAAATCTGGATAAGTAGCTGTCCTCCAAAATTATAAATCTGGCATTACTGATATCCCGTTAATGCAACAACAACAATAACAGAAATACAGCATAAATTTGGTTGCGGATATGAATTTAGCAAAAGGCTACGACGTCTGACTAATGATGTTTAATTCCTAACACTTCAACTAAATTGGATCAAATGAGTGGCTATGAAGTCAACGAATACATGCTAACTTTTGAGGAACAGCTGTCGCATTACTAACCGTAATCATGACAATAAGGGGTGCATTGGCAAAAACAGACATGTTCATATTTGCGTTAGACAGTATATGAATCAAGTTACAGTTATGAATCAACTCTTGACTAACGAGTGATTGCAGAGCCTATACCCAGTAAATAGTAAATATCCAGTAACGGAGCCTGGCCTCTAGGTTCAACCCAGAGAGTAAATGGTTTATCATTACATCCCATGAAGGGACCGGGGAGAACTTCTCACAATCACTGAGCTGTGCTCTTTCCAGTTTTCACTCACTGATTGGGACCTACAATTTTACACCGATTCCGAACGGTATTTTGAGAAGCTTTATCATGGCTAGATACTCGATAGTGTCGCCGTCACTATGCGAGGTGACCGCCGCCGAAAGAAATTTTTTTTGAAGGTGGTCAGAGCAGGGTTCGAACCCAGGATCTCATGTACAAGAGCCGCGCACACTACCATTGCACCACCGACGGCCACAGGGCAGTTAATATTACGCCTAAAAGTATGTGTTTGCAACTAAATAGCAGCTCGTCAAATCAGTTTGATGAATAGGCTCCAATACCGATTAAATTCGGTTAAGATCTTCACTGGTTCTGGAATCGGATGGAAACCTCCAGATGACGAGTGTAAAGACAACGAAAGATATCGAATAGAGGAGATACTACCAGAATGATTTAGAGAGTCTGGTGTCAGGTAATTGAAGTGATATAAATGGCAGATGAGCAGCGTATAGGGGTTAGTCTGTTATTAAATGGTTAAAGATACAGTTTGTCGGCAATAGTGATATCAAGTAAACCTTCAAAACAAAGCAACGTTAAGTAATAGTAAAAAAATTACAGCAGACAGTTGTCCGAGGCCTTCGGCCACGGACTGTCCCTGCAGGCTGTGTCAGAGACACGGCCATTAAGTTTAACGTAGAATACGCCATCCGATAAGACAGAAAACATATATAACAATAAATTCATTTGCTTATATTATTTATCATTTATTGTTATATATGTTTTCTGTCTTATCGGATGGCGTATTCTACGTTAAACTTAATGGCCGTGTCTCTGACACAGCCTGCAGGGACAGTCCGTGGCCGAAGGCCTCGGACAACTGTCTGCTGTAATTTTTATATTTACCAACGGCATTTGATTCAAGTCCGTTTAAAAAAAAATATTATGTTAAATTTTTTTAAACTTAATTTAATTTATGTATTTTAATTAATATTTTTATTGAAATAAGTTCTGCGAATGTTGAGAGGGCCGCCCTAATATTAAAAAAGGTTCACCTTATCGAGTCTTCGCATTAGCATTCGGGCGTTGTGTGAAAGCTTTACGCTTTACAATTCAAAATTAATGTTACAACAGCTTTATTGAAGCTTTCGCAAAAAAGCTTTATTACGTTAGCTTACTGTTTCACTTTCTCTTCACTTCACTTTCTACTAGATACATGTTGCCATGTTCCTAAGCAATATTGAGCAACCAAAAACACTCAACCAAACACCACACATATGTTTGAGTGTATGTGTTTAAACAATTTTCATTTGAGAAATTTAAATATTAGGAAGATATCAACCAATATGAAATGTATATCAAACGAAAGATAACATCTTCATTTACCTACAAAAAAAATTTTAAAAAAATTCATCTAGCCGTTTCCTCAAATTCAATGAAATAAAGATTACAACAATAAAAACCTGACATGACTCCTCATACCGTAAGGTAAGACGTATTCTACGTCAAAAGGTTGAATGAAGACTCATTGCGAATGTTAAGATAGTATAAATAATGTGAACGGTTGTACCTATCGTAATTTAAAAAGGACCTGGTTTTATTAACGGGAAACAAAACAGCACTGAAAAGGACGATTAACAAATTCGTAACAATATATTCAACATCTTTAAAAATGTGAAATACTTCAACATTTCGTTATCTGGTGTACATGCCACGACGGCAGATGAATACACTGAGCGCCTAGGGGAAAAATGTAATTCCTGCTCCGGCCTTACCATTAAGATTATTCCAGGTTATTTTAATGCCAAAATTTCCAGGGGAAAGTGAGACTACATGCTAGTACTTCCGACAACAAAATAAGACTGATAAATTTCACAACAGCAAAAAACATGGTTATCAGTTGTACGTGATTCCAACGTAAAGACGTCCACAAGATAACTTCGATATCTCCTGATAAGAAAACAATGAACCAGGTCGATCACTTGCTCACTGATGGAAGGCATTTTCCAGTGTAATGAACGTACGTGTGAAGCGACGTTCTAATATCGCGAATTACCTGGTTCCAGCAAGGATCATACAGGAAGAGCAGAGCGAATATCGTAAGAAAATAGTACACCGGAAAGTTGCAATTACTCTAGTTAGCCAGCCACAACCTATTCAAATGAACTCGCTTAATTACTAATACTGAACGCACCATCCCGATGATTGGAAACACAAATCCGACTCTATTGACGCTGCTGCAAAAAACCAGTGTCGCATGGTAACGGATAAAATCAAAGTTGTTCGTACGGCATTGCTTCAGTCACTCGCAACGCTAGCTGAGACAGTGCGGTATAAGGCGTAAAGGGAGAGGTAAACTACCAATTTAAGCGAATCGACACCTTCCTGCTCTTTGCCTCCATAGCTTAGTCTATATCTGAGCCTACCACCCCGGCTAAACTGATGCGCCTCTGCAGAATGACTCGAAATCCTTACTGAAGACAGTCTGAATCGAACAGTCATGAGAGACGGTCGCTTTTCTCATAACTATTTTCATTCTGTTGTTTTTGTGAAGGTTCGAGCCGTCAATTCGTTGTTTATTCGAGTGCATACAAATTACAAGTGGCCAGTGAATAAAAACAGGAAAACAATCAAAGAATCATATTATTTGATTCAATAAAATGAGTGAGCATAACGCTCAAAACTCTAATTTATTGAACAGTAATAATAATTTTGTAGAAAATGAAAGAAAGCGAAAACGTGTAACCATGGAGAACAATTCTCAAAGTAAACAATTGAAAAACAATTATTACTCAATTCTGGCTGAGGATGACTTTCAATGCGATGAAGATTTACTCTCAAAATATGAGAAACATGTGCAAGTGCATTCGCAAATGCAAGTACAAATACACCGTAATCCAAGAGAAACGTCTAACTCAAATAATGTCACACACGAAGATTCCAGATCAGCTACATACTGCATACCAACAACAAGCAGACACTCCGCTCAGAGTGCAAGCAAACGGAACGTAAACAATAATCAGAACAAAAATGAAAAAGTGCCCCCAATAAATATATACAATGTGGAACCCAATGAACTTATTTCATTTATAAAAAATGGTCTACAAATTAATGATTTTGAAATCAAAGATTTAAACCACAAGAACAAGAAAATTACACTACACTTAAAGTCCATGGCTAATTTTGCACGGGTCAAAACTCATTTACAAAAAACACATACTAACTTTTATACATTTACTCCCAAATGTATCAAAAATAAGACGATGTTACTTAAAGGCCTTAGTGGCGCAACTGATACCGAATTAATTCTAGAAGAACTTCGCACATACGAAAATGAAAATTTAAAATTCGTGAAGATTGCTCAATTCTACACAAATAAATCTAAAAAAGAAAAATACTGTCTTCCGTCGTTCCTCGTACAATTAAGCCCAGAGAGTGACACCACTGAATTAAAGAATATAACAGGTATTCTACATCACCGGATAAAATGGGAGCCGCTCAAAAAACCCGAAATTCAACAATGTAGAAACTGCCAGGGTTTCTTCCACAGTGCAGCAAACTGCTTCTTACCCCCGAGATGCGTAAAATGTAATCAATCCCATGACAGTGGAAAGTGTGCTGTTTCTACAGTTGATACAAACGAACGTGACAAGCTATACTGTGTAGTCTGTAACAAATATGGTCACCCAGCGTCTTACAAAGGCTGCGAAAAATACCGTGAACTTCAAAAGAAAGTCAGATCTAGAAGAATCGTGTTAAAACAAAATACGAACATTAGCCCATCTAATATAAATCCCAACATAAGTTATGCCAACACATTAAAATCTGAAAATCCATTTATTCTAAATAACAAAACCCTTAATAATACTAACCTACCAAATAACTTCTTTGTAGATCTTAAAAATATGTTAACAAGCTTATCAAACCAAATGATTAATTTACAAAAACAACTGCAACTGCAATCTTCCAGAATTGATACTCTATTCTCATTTATGGACGTGTAATGGATCAAGTTTATAATCCATCAAATACAATTTCTAAAATATTAAATATTATACACATTAACGTTAATTCTCTAGTAAAGCTAAATAGAAGATACGAATTAACCAACTTATTAAGAATCCATAAACCAGATATAGTTCTTCTGAATGAAACTAAACTAAATCCTAAACACAAACTCGTGTTTGAAAATTATGAAATTGTTAGAAAAGACAGAGTGCAGGCCAGGTGCGGAGGTGGTACAGGTATACTAATCAAAAATGGAATCAAATACAAAACATTCACTAATCGTACAATAGAATCCTTTAAGTATCTAGAAACATGCATTGTCACAATACCAATAGATACCAATAATATACTCTTTATAATATCGGCTTATTATCCATCAGGTAATAATGATACCTATTTTAAAGATGAATTACACAATCTTTTTCAATCTTTAAAGCTGGATAATCCAGACCACTTTTACATATTAGCAGGAGATCTAAACTGTAAACATACAGATTGGGGAAATATGGCAGATAACCACAAGGGAAACTTAATTAAAGATTGGTTATGGAACAATGAAATTAGGTTCAGATGTAACTTTTATGCATCCAGTTCTCCATCCTACCCCCGATGTAACTCTTACTTAGATATATGCTTAGCAGACCACCGTATACATATTCAAAGAACAAATCCCAGTTTAAATTGTCTAGAAACTTTATCATATGATAGTGATCATAATGCGATAAAAATAGTAGCTTCTAGGGACATAAACAAAACACCATTTCTCATCGAAAAACGTGAGGAAAATTTGAATTTCAATTACAAGAAAGCAAACTGGAAAAAATTTCAGAACAAGATCATAAATTCACTAGATATGTATGATTCTATCCCCAACAATACAAATCTCTCAAATTCTGAAATTGACTCTCATTTAGAAAAGCTAAATAACATTATTATTAATGCTATTGAGCATTCAGTTCCTTTTTTTCAAAATAGAGATCAAATGGAAATATTGATAACACCAATTATAAGAAAATTGCAAGCAGAGAAAAATAGAACACTCACTTATATTAAAAGACACAACAGATTACAACGTCTTCTCTCTGTAAGTCAGTTATCATTCTTTAAAGCTAAATTGAAACTACTAAGACAACTAATTCAGGAAAACTTAATATTCTCCTTCAACAAACATCATAAAGATAAATTATCTCATTTGAGTCCAAAGGATGCTTTAGGTATGTATACAGAAGCCAGAAAGCAATATAGAAGCTACGACTCCAATGTTCTTGAAACAGTAAAAATCGGAAACAATGAAGAATTTTTGCTCAGAAGAGCTAATATCGATCCCGATACAGTTTTAATTGACACCAATTCGGGAAAATTTGTAATAAAAGACAAAATACAATTATTAGATGTTGTCGGCGCGTACCTGGAAACAGTTTATGGCCCAAAAGAAATCGACATGAGTAATAACCTACACCAGGAGGTAAATATTGGGTTTACCAGATTTTTAGAACTAAAATCCGGATTTGATGAGAACCCTACCCAAATAATAAACTTCTCGAACACAATTAGGGCTGATGAAATACCAAATTCTGCAGAATTCGAAGATTTTGTTTCTCAGGAAAAGATTATGTACATTTTCAAAAATCTCACGGGAAAATTTTCATCTGGCGTGGACAACATTCCCAATATAGCCCTTAAAAAGGCTCCACCAAAGCTAATTCTGCAGTATTGTATCTTATTTAATAATATGTTCAATAACTCTTACTTTCCCTCGTCGTGGAAACTAGGTAAAGTTGTTACACTCCCTAAGAAAAATAAAGACCTAAGTCATCCCGAAAACCTTAGAGCCATAACATTGCTTCCTAATATAAGTAAAATATTCGAGAGTTGCATTAACTCGAGAATAATTCGTATACTGAATAGCCACAACTTAATAAATGAAAACCAATTTGGGTTTAAATATAAGCACTCTACAATACACGCGACCAACCTTTTGGTGTCAAATATTAACTGGAATTGGAACAGGAAATTATATACAGGGGCATGTTTGATAGATTTCCAAAAAGCCTTCGATAATATCTGGATTCAAGGATTAATCTTCAAAATGTTGAATCATAAGTTCCCCCTTAGATTTGTAATACTACTCTACAATATGATCAATGAGAGACATTTCGTTGTAAGTAGCCGCGGTACTGTAAGTTCCCAACAATTCTACATTATGAATGGCCTCCAACAGGGCACAGTCAATGCACCGATTTTATTTAATTTATACATATACGAGTTATTAAATCTTCTACCTGAATCTATTGGATTCGCAGATGACCTAATTGTATATCACGCCGATAATAGAGTAGATAAAATTACAGAAAAATTACAGGAAAAGTTTAATAAGGTCGTCAAATATGCGAAGGATTGGAATATGAACATAAATTATAACAAATGTGAGACCATTCTCTTTCGTCCCCCAGTAGACAAATGCAACTATAATATCAGAAAATATTGGAAAACATTTGGTATATACTCTCCACTCTCTGGTATAAAGATACCAAATAAAGAGGTAGTAAAATACTTAGGTATCCATCTAGATAAATTTCTCTACTTCAATACTCATGTTAACACACAAATAACAAAGGCTAGACATGCTTTTTCAGATACAAAACTCTTTTCTTTTCTAAACATGTCAAACAGAAAGTAAAAATACTTTTGTATCAGGCTTTAATACGCCCTATCATAACATATGGATGTCCGATATGGTTCAATATTTCCCCGTCTTATATGGAACGTATACGTAAATTCGAAAGAAAATGCCTCCGCGCCTGTACATCTTTGTATAGATCTAGAAACAGCAATTTCACAAAATATATTTCCAACAAAAGACTATACAACAAAGCTGAGATAAACAGATTTGACAATTTCATAATTAAATTAATAAGAAAACACATTGTTAAAACTACACAATGTGTGTCAAATAATCTAATCATGGCTCCTTACTACACAAGCGATCTATATATACATAATACGTTAGTATCAGGTTTCGTACCACCTGAGGCCTTTCTTTACCTTGATAAAAATGGCTTCATGCAAAAGTCTGATGGTACTCCAATTTTTTACCATTTACATAGAAGGGCTAACTCAAAAGCTGTTGACAATAATTTAGTCATAAACAACGATATTAGATTTGATACTAGCGTATCTATTAGAGACCGTGTGGAAAGGAGCAAATTGAATAAAGATGTATATTGGTGGATTACAGTCTAAATTTAAACTTTTTTAACATTCTGACTTTTTTTTATCTTTTTCACAATATTTAAGTAATGTTTTTGTGTAATTTTTTCATTACAATATGTGAATTTATTTAAACATAAGTTTATACGTTATGTAATAATTCCCAAAATTGTAAGCATAAAAAGTCTGAGTGGGAATACCCTACCCATATTAAGTATACTTGAGTTCCCGTTGAAGGGCGTTGTATCACTATATTATATTGTATCTTTTTGTTTATTTATAGTATCTAATTGAATATATAAATTGAATAAAATAAACACTTAAAAAAAAAAAAAAAAAAAAAATCCTTACTGAAGAAGTTAGCTAAACATCATAGCGAACCATCTGATATCAGGTGAGGCCTCAGAAAAGGCGACACTCTATCGAGCGATCTCTTCAATATCTTAATATAGTTTACAATGAGAAAAGCTGCAGTTATCACGAATAAAACCAACACCCGCTAATGCCGCATGCTGCTCGTCTATGCTAGAAATATGGATATCATTTGGCGAACTGTGCGAGAAGATAGTGCGGTATTTTCGAAAATCGAGAAAGAATCAGCAAAAGGTGGTTGGCAGTAAGCGAGGACAAGACAAAGCTAATAGTTTCAACGAGGAGAACTTCCACTTGTTTGGAGAAAATCGTGAACGTTGATAACTGCTATAACTTCGAGGTAGGGGACGATCTTATTTATTTCGGTTCTGCCATAAACAAAAACTATGGCGTCAACTATGAGATCAAGAGGAGGATTGTTGTTTGCTAATAGGTGTTCTTTCATTCGTTTGGAGAAATATATTATATTCGTTTTGTTAGGCTCTTACCCACTGGGTTGTTAGCCTAATCACATTGGAATCTCTACTTTGATATTGATAAATGGTGATCAATGAACTAGATTTTTTTATGAAAGACAGCCGATGGCCTGCCCTTTGTAGGAGCATATGAGCTTCTTGTTGTGGTTGTTGCTGTTGATGTTTTTTTTGGAATGTTTTGTTGACTTTTCTCATTTTCACATCATTTGATTTGTGGATGGCTACATTGCCATTGACCAAAGTTTATAAAATAACATGAAGAAATCATGAACAAAAACTGAGGAAAAGAAACAAACAAATACATTTCACGAACAAGAAGGCGAAGAAGAAGAAGGCCAAGAAAACACCGATACGCCGCTTTTGAAGAAGGCTTTCAAAAATGTACACAGCAATAAATTATAAAGTTCGGTCAGCTACGAAAATGCTTAATAGTCTTTAACTAAAATCTAAGCTATAACTTTTACTTTAATTCACTAACAAACCAAAATATCTTGAAGTTTGTATTAATTTTTGTGTTTCTTTTACCAATTCTTTTTACAATTACCAATCACTTTAATGTAAATCATCGTTTATTGTGATGTCAATTAATATTCAACTCTATTTAGCAGTCAACATCGTAAAACTGAATGATCAGCGGCTTCAACTTGTACTTAGCCATAATGAATAGGACAAATATTTTTTGTGCAAGCCACGATTGGATCACCGTGGTCGCAGCAAATAGTGGTAAGTGTTTTTCAATGGAAATCGTCAAGCCACTCCGATTCCAGCCACCATTGAAGCGCAACGTATCCAACGTCAGAAGATGAATTTCATTTTTAAAAACATTCTCCGTCAATTTGTCATTGTTGTTGTTCCTCGTACTGGTCAGAAAGTAGTTAACAAACAAAAACGAATTATAAGCAAAACTGTTGGGAGACGAGAGAGAGAAAAAAACGGGTCGTTTCTGTACCTGGTGTTTACATATCATATGACGGTAGTAGAAGATGTCGTAAGGACACGGTGAGAAATGCTATTAGGATTTGTAAAGTGTCTTAAGTTTAGTTAAAAAAAATATTCCGGCACGATAGAAATTAGTTATTAATTTATAAATTATAAATTTTAAATTAGTTTAAATACATGTTACAATGTTCGTCGAAGGCCAGTTTCAGTAGAACGGAGGAACAAAGTGACAGTTAAAGGGTAATGAAAGACACTGAATAATATAAACTTAAAATCAGTAGTGAAACCTGTTACCTCAAGTGTCTGTAATATAATGTTTTTAGAATTTTTGTAAAATAAATGCATTACTTGATCGTTTTTGAAATAATAAAGAAATGATTGACCAGTTTGATGTAAAGTAAGTCTTTTTTAATTATATTTATTGGAAAGATTGTTGTCCACTGGAAAGATTGTTACCCATTATAGAAATTTGTTAACCATATACGATATTAGTACTCGGTTATGACAATGAAGAAAATAATGAAATATTAAAGCCCTTTGGATACATTTTCTCTAGTCGCTGAAGCCAGATGAAGCTGTAAGAAATCTATTTCTAAGATATACACAACACTGTTGAAGACCCGGGCAGGGCAAATCTCTCGCAGCCCCTACAACACCTCATCTTAACTTTAAAGTATGTGCCGTGATTTTATCGATAAAACAGTGTACCATTGGAAGTCCTATTAATTTAATTTAACTCCTTTTTCCCAAAATATGTAAACTTCAGTCGGTATAAAATAATTATGTGCTTTTGTCAAGTCAATTGGAGATTTTAAACTATAAATCGGTAAAATTCTGAAATGTATTTGTATGTCAATAGGGTTTCTTTAAACCGTTGAACCGCCGTAATTGGAAGATAGATAATGATACTTTAGCTGGCTCAGAATTCTAACGGGCCAAGAGTATTGATCGGGCCGGTTTTTGGTTTGTTTGAAAAGTCATTTTGTTGAAAAGCCGGCTTTCGGTTTCACAGAATTGATAAAAAAAAATGGTTTCCCATTACATTCCATGAAGGAATCGGGGAGAGCTTCTCACAACCAGTGAACTGTGCGCTTTCTACTTTTTATACTCATTGATTGGGACCAGGGTTTTACCGAGAAGCTTTTTCATGGCTAGATACTCGATAGCGTCGCCGTCACTATGCGAGGTGACCGCCGTCGAAAGAAGTTTAAGGTGGTCAGAGTAGGGAAATTTTAATTCTCAACACTAAACCGCTTAACCGGATAACCGGCGTGAAAAGTCCGGGGTTTCGGTTATTCGAAAAAATAAGATTTTTAAAAAATTGTCTGTTATTAGTATAGAAACCGATTAAGCGGTTTCTCGGGTTTCGTTTTTGAACACCCTTATGAATATCTAATATATTTGCTACTAAAAAAGTACATCGCAATTCTAGTTCCAAATGTAGAACAACAACTGTTATGTATTTCCAAACTGGACGCAATGTGCGATTTGAAATGTTTGCTTCTTTTCTTCTATTGGGGCTTTGTAATGCCAGGCGGCTGAAGGTTTGCCTAAAGTTTTTTCTTTGGCTTAAACAATAAATTGTTAACAATTTTCGTTAAGATCAGATCACGGTTTTAGCGTATACTTTTACCAGACCGATGTACTTTGACCCGAACGTCGTACATAGACCAGAACATTGTCGGAAGCTATAATATCGTCTTCAGCCTGGTTTTGAGTATAACATAAGGAATTCAGGGTACATACTTTTTACGAATACATCAAACTATTAGTTAGTAATTTGGTAATTTGGCAATGAAAATCTTCCCAGAATACCGTTCGGCATCGGTAGAAAACTATAGATCCAAATCAGTGGGTGTACAACTAGAAAGCGAACAGCTCTTTGATTGTGAGAAGCTCCCCCAGTCCTTTCATGTGATGTTAAGGGGAGCTATACATTTATTTATCTGATTACAACTTCTCTCACCATGTTTCCCGTGGCAGTATTAGTTTTAAACCTCCGTGCAGGGTGTCGCAACTGTATAACTTATTTTGCCTAAAAAGTATAGTAAATGACTCTTTTTAATTTAACTTCAATGCTGGGCCTATGAATGCTTATAATCGTAGATTTATTTCTCTCAATGTACTTTCGGTAATGCAGAGACGAGGCCAATATTCATCACAATATCTACCTGTTGTTGCCAAGCTATTTGATCGGTAGGCAAACGAGCAATGACTAAAACCAAACTGAGTTAAAATGGTCGAGCGTTTAAGCTGAATAGAATACAACACCAACAATATGGTTTCTTACCTGATTGTGACGAGTCCGATCGGCAGACACACCAACAACACCACACCATAGCATACACCAAAGCCCAAACCTAAAACCCATGGAATCCAATATAAGGCGGGGCTTGCCTAAGGTGCGATAAAGACAAATATATAACCACTTAATGTAATGGATTGAAAGAGATGCGAAAGAGTTGAGAAGGTGAGCAAACGGCTGCCAACTCACACGGGCAAGCGGGGTTTTGGGCTTGTGAATGATGTTCCAGAGGAGATGAAGAAAAAACGACAACTTTTGTGATGGCTGAACAAATTAACACCGATCATTAGCTCCGGAGTACGCAAACGGGTGTGAACGCGCTATTTGATGACGGCGACAAATATTAAAGAAATAACTGCTTAAATCAGTGTCAGAGCAGAAAATAGATTTGATATTTTCCTCAAATCGATTTGTAATTGAATAATACATTTTGAATGTAAGTAGCAAAGAACACAGAAAACTGCTCGATTTGTGTAAAATAATAAGCAAAAGTTCAAAACTTCAAGTAATTTCTGTTATATTTTTGCAGCTTGAATTGCTTGAAACTGAATTAATACAGCCTAAAAAGTTTAACAAATATGCTAAAAATAAATTGACAGCTCTAAAAATAAATCGAAATATGTACATGAGAAAGTGATAAAAATACAATATTCTAGTCGCACGCCTTTGGGAAGCATACTATTTGACAAATGGATACTAATTAATTACAGTTTGTACAAAAATTTAGTACAGCTCAAATCAGCATCTCCAACAGCATCGCCAGCAGCACCAGATCATAAAGTGCGTTCGCTACCAATCGCGTTAACAGCCGTAAATCATTATTAACACTCTGCCACAAAATACAAAAAAAAACACACACACAAAATTAACAGTAATTTAATAATTTAACGCAAAAAAGGCGAAAAGTACCTAATTATCATAAACCAAAGGGGGATCCTCAATAAAAAGAAACACACACACATAACAGAAACTGTTAAAACTACCACTGGATGCAGCCGATTTGTGTTTATCAACACCACAGTTGACATTTAACAAGTTCCAGTTCCGATTGTCGAATCGATTTTAGTGGTGGCGCGTGACACATTTGACACGCAAGTGTTAAACGCTGTTTTTTATAAAAAAAAATACTCCCCCCCCCCCCAAAAAGTAATTATAAAGTGGAAAAACGCAATTATCAACAAATTCGAAGTCAATATAAATAAGAAATTTATGAATAAAGTGAAATGCCGACGCAAAAGTGAAATAGAAAAAATAAAATCTAAATCCTACCTAAAACAACAATAGAAAAAACACAAATAATTAAAGTCTCTTCTTCTTCACATTATTAATTAAATGAACGCAGCGTTTTACATTTAGAATTAAAAGTGTTAATCAAATTTAAAGCCGGCAGTCTAATTCAACTTGTGACTGAAACAAATATACATATTTACAAATACATACTATTAAAATCTCTATACTTTTCTGTGGAATACAACAAACCGTCCTATCATTATGCGTAAGTAGTAAATTCCTCAAAGAGGAAATATTTGTTTGAACCAAAAGAGTTAAGACACTAACATTGTGTATTGCAGCATTCAGTTTTGGTTTAAGACGAATGTTTAAATTGAATTAAATTCAATCAATACTTTGGACTTTCTCATTTCCAAATCATTTTAAATACAGTTTTTGATTTGAACAAATATAACCCAATTTGAACCACTTTGTATTTAATTCGGGCTTCCACCAACCTATTCAGGGAAAAGAAATGAGCATTCTTGCTTCTAAATCAAATGATAACTTCATCATTTGGATATGTCGACCACGTGGACTTAAACTGATGATTTGTGCGGAACTCGACATAAATAAATCCTCTGATCCAGATGAAATTCTACCACTTGTTTTAAAAACGTTCTTTTCGATGTTTTCGCGTCCACTGCGCAACCTTTCTAACCTCTCATTCCGTTCAGGTACCACCTCCCTTCGCGCTGGAAGCTAGCTAATGTTCAGTCTATCCCAAAAAATAAGCTGCTAACAATCCGGATAACTATCGACCGATTGCAATGTGCTATACGGTAATGAAGATAATGATTTCCTGCCATCTGACGAAATACCTGAAGTTCAATACATAGTTTACTTCGAAGAGATCGGCAGTATGGCTTCCGCAGAAACCGTTATAGACTGAGCGAAAGTTGTGTTATGGCCCTGGACATTTGCAGGGCATGTGATAGAGTCTGGTTTGACGCAATCGTAGTAAAGATTATTATATTTGGCTTACGTAGTAACTTCTCTGTTTTTATATAAAGTATAAAATTACAGGACCCTGTTATCTCTCCTTTTGCTAATTTTCATCATCGCCCTACTGCCAACCCTATATTATCCTTTGATCCTCATATCGTTGGCCTAAACTCAAATAACTAGCTGTTTGAAAAGAGTTTGTAGCAAGTGAAATGTAGTTGCCACAACCGAATTGAGTATATCGCTATCAAATTTAGGTTGTCCCCACAATTGAAATTCGTTTGGAGCAACCTCTAATTGGTGATGACAATCTCTAATGCGGGTGTGACAACCCCTAATTCGAATATTATGACATCTAATTTGGTTGTGACAACCTCCAAATTCAGTTATGGTTTCTGTGGGTGTAGCCTTTCCGATGGGCAAGGCAGAAGACAGGCGATGAAGGGTCACTCAATCGTGATGTGAATTAGGATATAGAATGGGGTCAGCAAATCGAGTCGAGTTTAATGCACTTCAAACCCAGTGTTGCGCATAATTATCTCCGCTCTGCCTTCAGTTTCCATGGAATGTGTATTTATTGAAGAATCGGTGCTCTTGATTTTCTTGGTATGAAAATATAGTGTGGGGACCGCTGTATTTAACGTGTCGAGAGAACCTTTCAAGCGTGTGGGATTTTTCAAGTATTGTCGGCCATTATTCACTTCACCTGATCCTCTCAATATCTTCATCACTCGACAACATATGGAATATAAGTTTCATGTTCATGATGGTGTTCCTAAATTCATTTTAAAGCTTCTGGAACATGATCAGAAGAGCGCAATGATGTAGGTGATAGCGGGGTATCCAACTCTGTTTGTCTCTTTGACCCATTCTCGGAATGTGGGCTGCATAACATTGTTTTATCGATATTTCAACATGATATGTTGAAGATGCTGCTGAGAAATAGAGGTATAGTAGCCAACGACTAACCAATTTGTGGTTCGCGAAATTTTCTAACCCCACTCCGCTTAATTCCTGAATTTACGTCACATCCAAAAAGAAGTAAGACCCTTTATAATGTAGCCTACTTACAAAAAAGGCGAAGCAGGAGCATATCAGATGTTCGAGGCTCTAATTCTCCTCTTCATCACCCCAGCTTCTGCAGTCATCATAATCCGAAATTCCAAGTGCATTCAGCCACTAGCGTAGAGATAATTTATCCAGGAGTGGATAATTAGTTTTCGAACTATTAAGGCCAGAACGTCACCATCCTGCTTCGGTAAAAGGTAAGGTAGTAGTTTGTAGTTTAGGTAGTTTTTATGTTGTATCAACCATCTTGGCAAATTAATAATGCATACCTTCAACAGAAGAACCCAATCGTGATAATTGGGTGTATAAAAAAAATCGTCCAAACCATATATTGATTGGTCAAAATGCTGATGAAATGATACCTCTTATAAGAAGTTTATCAGATACTATTTTATATATATGCATTGAAAGCCAACTATTAATTCTCGGTGGAAACGAAAGATTTAAGGCACAAACTTTCCGCGTGTGCTTAACATTTTAAATTGAACACTAAAACCATAGAGTAATTTATAAAGAGTTCTCAACCGTTATTGGTCTTTGCTGTCTGAAGTCGCCACAGTTTTGATTTGGCGTCGAATTTATTCGAACTGAAGTCTTTGTCAATTTATAATAAAAATTGTTTTTATCCTTTTTGTATTTGTTTATTTTGTTATGTCTTTTCTGAGACGCACAAAACCACAATTACATTATTTTCTTTACAATAAACTAATATCAGTTACGATATAATAATAAAATAGGATATAATAATATAATAATAAAAAAGTAGTACGAGTAATTAATTAATAAGTATAAAAGATTACTATTTTTGATAATCAATGTGCTATTCGGTGAGTGATACCGATTCCTAGTCAAGCGATTTGAAATTCTCAGATAGAAACACATTGTGGAAACATTTTTATAACTGCAAATTGCGAACATAATATGTTTGACGCGAATTAAAATATAAATATATTATGTTTGTTGCATACTATAATATATTTAATAAAGTTATAACAATTTTAGTTTAGTCTTTTTATTTTGTTTTTGTTTATTTGAAATATATTTTGTTATAAATTATTACACGAACACCAACAATTTTGGGGACTGAAGATTGAAGACTGGGAAACATAAACGTCTTATCGCTGCACTTATGCAAGTGTAAGTCATGTACATTTATGTTATTTGGTCGCACGTCTCTTGTATTGTTGGAAAATCAAAATGCTTACCTTAAAAAATTCGACCAAATCAAGAACTGACTTCTGAATTTGTAAACTGTTGTGACTTGATAAAATTCAGCCAGTCCGCGTAACACTGGGCCGCCGTTGGATCACACCATCCACACCCAGTAATGTTCATTTACTATCGTACATTTCTACAAAATTTCTAGAGAAACTACTTCAGTTTTTTATGCGTGGTTCTCGATAATTTTATGTAATCGAACTGAAACATATATTTTTGGAATCTTAATTTTAATTGATAAAAAGAATTTGGTAAGTATGCACGCGAAACTACTATCAGGTAACTATGTCATGCACGCTGAAAAATCTTTTTTTTTCTTGTATAGAAATATAACGTCTTTGTAGCTTGACGCAAATATAGTATAATTGTGTCCAAACACATTAAGTTTGCTATTCAGTATGAAATGCTGGACACACAGTGACTAATAGGTTGTAATATATGTTTTTGTGACCTAAATATGTTTTTGTGTCTGTTGAAAACTGCTTAAAACAAAAACGTGACATACAAGAAAGAAACAAGGAAGCTGCAGATCTTCAACTCATGAAAACAATGCTTGCAAACATGTACGTGCTTCCTGCAATATGTTGCTGGGGCGGTTTTTTACAGCGTGGGTATATCGAAGTGTGTTTGTGTAACTACAGAGAAAACATCAACTCAGTTCGCAAAATCGTCTAAGATGACGTAGTAGTCTAAGAGAAAACATTTTGATATTTGTCGCTCACGCCCGTTTTGCTTAAACTGCCTTTGATGACCTTGTAAGGGAAATTTTCGTTAACGACTAGCTGCATGGTAACAATGTATGCTCGTCGTGTATTAAACATTGTTGTTGACAAATTGAGCGACAACTTCGTATTATGTTACCCGTCGCACTCAATTAACGACATGATGAGCGATAATATCTTTTGGTTGTCCACCATCAGAAACAATTTGACGTTGGAGAAAGTGACAAAAACAACTACCGGGACGAAATATAAAAAACCTAACGGAGCACAATAACTTCCAAAAAACCGAGATGAAAACAATCGGTGCTTAAAATCATCAGTTGAACTTGAACGTCACAGGGAGAAGTTTATATTCAATTTCATTGTTAATATTTGAATTTGAAACTTACGTTATTATTTATGAAACCAATTTTTGATAACTGTACTCTCGGTTGCAACTATGTGAGTCGAAAATATCGTTCTTAATGTTTATTCCGAAGGTGATGATATACCTGAGTGTCGGCAACATTATCGAGCCTCTAAAACAAAAATTTTAATTACTGATCAGTGGACTGAAATGAAAATGAAATCTAAAAGTTATAATTTCTTGCCAGTCTACAGATCAGTTGTGTATAAAATTCGAAACAGTCCAAGTACGATTTAAACTCGCTTCAATAGATGATCGCTCCGATGTTTCTGAAACACAATTAAAGTCAATTCATTGCGCTACCGATCGACTGTTCAATTCGTTCACTAGCCGTAGTTTTGTTTCCGTGTCAAATGCTATTTCGTCATTACAAATACGTTTTAACTTTTAATCTCATTTGGACATTAAATTCTTAAAGAATTCATCTGTATTAAAGGACATTTGTATGTAAGAATCTGCTGAAGTATTTTGTTTAAAAATCATTAACCGGTTGGGAATACTGAGATGAAACAAGACTAATGTCAACTTAAGACATCCATTAAAAGCCGCATGATAGGTCTGTCTGACGTCAGGAATATTTTTACTTTTGCGAAGAAAAAAAAATATGATTTAAATTTCACATTTAATGGGTTGGATCAACGAAAAAACACAAATATTCAGATGAATATGAATACGAAAAGAAATACTTACATACATACATATATCGTACGTAGAAATATATAAATGTTTAAAAACGCGTTTGTCCAAAGTAAATATTGAAGTCACGATTTTGAAAAAAGCGAGCAAAGTTTAATCAATAGCAAATAAACAGAATAACTAAACATATAGGTGAAAAACAGAAAATAAAATTAAAAATAAAAACACAACAACAATAGCACTTTGGACAAGAATAACCCCACTCCCCTCCTCCACACTCCCGAATCAACCGATGGTGTTTTGAAATGTTTCTGCTTCTTTGCTGTTCCAAACCAAGACATTAAACAAAAGTCACCGCATTCAATACACAATCAATCACACAACTTGTGAAAACTACATTAAAGACATCTTTCTCTCTCTCTCCCTCCCTGTATCAAACAGTTGTGATTTTATGTGATAGCAGTAGCTTTTATTAATCATTGACTTGTCTCCTGTACACCAAAATAATACAAAGTAAAGCACCTTCAGCAGGGCGGCAAGGGCCCAATAAATTGATTGTTGTTTTACATTTCTTTCTTTAATATACAATTCAATTAATATCTTTTCGTAGACAGAGTATTTTCACCCCCAACTCTCTAGACTTCTAATAAATCTGTCTGAAATCGTCTATGTCATTTATGATTCCAAATAGAAAATAACAGATTTCAACCAAACACAAACACAAACCCAAATCCAAATCATTTCGTTTTATATAGACATCTCTTTATTTGGATACTTGAAAACATTTTTTCGACACTTCGTACAAATATTTCTGTGATGTTGGTGTCGTAAAACAGAAGGGTTCCCTCGCATTTATTACCCATCACCCATGGACAGGATCATTGCTTTGTTTTCTACCCAAACAGTCATGACACACCAAATGAATCGTCCCTTTGTCTGTCCGTAATATGAGCGTGGCTAAAATGTGCAATATAAGTTCAAAATGCCGCCGCAAGTAATTTAGACACAACACCAACCAGACAGACATTCTCAGAGATTCCATCGTCTTTGCCGCTGATTTGGGAATATAGAGAGTTTTATTGTATCAACATAATTCAGGCATTGCGGCTTTTTGGTCTTTGGTCGCCTCTCATGAATCTAATGGTTTCAAGAACTCTGTTCGCCGACGATATGAACTTAGTATTTGTATTGCCTGTGTAAATTAATAAAATTATGAACGCTTTTACAACACTCGCCTCATAAACGCCAGCCAGCCGGTCAGACCGCCAGCCAACAAGCTAGTCAGTCCATCACCAGCAAACAGAAATCATAATATATCAAGTTAACTGTTAAGAATTAATTGTTATTGATTCTTAAATACGTTTTGGGCGCAGAAGCTGAACAAAAAGCTTTTAATATCCTTTTGCACATGTTCGTTTCTTAAGTCTTTTGTTTTTATTTGTAAGTCAAGAGAATTTAAAGAATTTTCATAACACCTAACAACACTTTGGTCTCTTTGCAGAAGACATGTCAACATCTCACATTTTATCGGCGGTTGATCCTCATACCAGCGTCACATCCAATGGCACCCATTCGCCTCAACACATGCATGGTGAGGCCATGAGTAATCCCAATCACGGTTCCTTGGGCAGTAGGGGCAGTCCAAATGTTTTGGAGCGCAATCTGCATGTATCTCTGGATGATCGTGAACTGTGGCTGCGTTTTCAAAATCTTACCAATGAAATGATCGTAACCAAAAATGGCCGGTACGTAATATTTATTGTAGAGGAGTTTTAAGGCAGATTGTTATTATTTTAAACGTTTTGTTTGCACATCTAGAGGTGCTAAATGTTTACAAACGTAAGAATAAGAAAACAAAATGATTTTCCTTTGCAAATTAAATTTGAAGGTTTCGAAAAGTGTTCAAAGGTTTCCACATGGCTATGACTTAGTTACAATAATAAGCATCTAACGTTTTCTAATCTAAAATGTAAGAGACAAACAAATGGCTGTGGAAAGAGTTGCAGTGATGGAGCTGAATACTAACATACAAAGTGTTAATTGATGCAGTCATGGCTACAAAAATTACAAAAGTATATAACCAATGTAACTTTCTGCTTATTAAATTTTGTAGGCGCATGTTTCCGGTAGTTAAAATCAGTGCCTCCGGCTTGGATCCGGCGGCCATGTACACTGTTCTCTTGGAATTCGTGCAAGTGGACAGCCATCGCTGGAAATATGTTAATGGAGAATGGGTATGTTTGGTTCATATACTTTGTTCTGCACTCAAAATGCAATACATTTCTCTGCCCGTTTAGGTTCCTGGTGGTAAAGCTGAAGTACCTCCCTCCAATCCAATTTACGTTCATCCTGAGTCGCCTAATTTTGGCGCCCATTGGATGAAAGAGCCCATTTCATTTGCTAAAGTCAAACTGACCAACAAAACCAATGGCAATGGCCAAATTATGTTAAATTCTCTGCACAAATATGAACCTCGTGTCCATTTGGTACGCGTGGGTTCGGAACAACGACATGTGGTTACTTATCCCTTCCCTGAAACACAATTTATTGCTGTCACCGCCTATCAGAATGAAGAAGTCACATCATTGAAAATTAAGTACAATCCCTTTGCTAAAGCATTTTTGGATGCTAAGGTAAGTTTTGATATCTATATCCCGTGAAAACCCTTAACTAATAAAAACATTGTACCTTACACAAAGGAGCGCCCTGATACCTTATATTCCCATGATGCCCATTATGGCTGGCTTATACCACCACCTACTCATTACTCCACAGCTCCTGTTAATGCAGGCCCCTCATCACTCTCATTAGCCGAATCTTCTCTGGTGTCGGGCAACTGTGATCGCTACGGTCGATCCGTGTCAACGCGAGCGGTTTCATCTAATAGATCCACCACACCTTACTCAAGACCTCGCATAGTATCAGGCTCCGGATCAAATGGTAGCACAGGAAATGCCTCGCCACCGCAGCCACCTTCTGCTCCACAAACTCCCACCGGTTTGCATCCTACTTCATCAATGGGATCTACGCCGATTTCGGGAGGTTATACAAGTGCTTACTCGCAATCAGGATTTATGCCTGTTGAACCCACTCCTAGTACCACAATGTTCTCTTATCCGGGATCTTGGCAAACAAGCAATAACTACTGGAGTTCGACGACGGTTCCTGGTCCACTGCCTGTTAATACAGCCAGAGTCATGAGTAAGTGGCAATATTTAAATGATAAGAGCGACGCAGCTACTTTGTTTATGTTTTTCTTTTACAGCTTCACACAACTCCCCTTCTCCCACCAACAATGGATCACCCACCTACACTTCACCCTCACCCGGTTATACTATACACCATTTAACTCCTCATAGCCACGGACATCAATACAATACAATGCCTCAGGCCACAGCCACACACACGCCAGATATGTATCAAAGCGTATCTTCGGTCTCACCTACCCAATCATATGCAGCTCCTACGCACCAGGTTTACCATCCCACACCCACGTCACCCTCGTCCCACCAGCTGTACACCAATGTATTGAATGGTCCCAGTGCATTGTCGTATCCCGCAACATCGTGGCATAATGGCTCATCCGCCGCCGAGTACGGATTATATCAGAATCCAGCAGCCTACGCCTATCAGACGGAATATATACCATTGGTTTCGGAAATCGGGTAAGTTGCCATTATGCGAAGTTTCAAATAGGCTTTTCTAATAATACGTAGTTTAGTTATCAATGATTCTTCTTTTCATTATCAACAATCCAGCACGTATGCTCCTGCGGCACTAGAACCCGTTGAAATTACCAAAACTATGGACAATACACATAGCCCCATCTATCGTACCACGGAGGAAACCACAACTGTCTTAACCCTAGAATGTAATAGTCTTAAATCGGAGGCACCCCCTCAACATGTCGTGGACAACTCTGTTAAATTGGAATCAATGCCAACGGTAAATGGTCATTTGGGAATTCGTACCGCCGATGAGTCCGTCGTAGTGTCTGCATCGGTGGTAAGTGCTGGTACAGCCGGCAATTGGACACCCCTGACCCCACCTCAAAGTGCTTTACAATAGAATTTGTGGTATCGATTTAGATTTTTTAAATTTTTTTTATTTATTTTTTATTTAATAACTGATTTGAGCCTTTAGATGCAATCTTGATAACTATTCTGTATTTGAAGGGGAGAGTATTCAATTCGTTTTCGATGGATATCCCACTTCCCCTTTCTCCTTCTCTGTCTGAGTATAAACTTGTTTAAATGTTAGTGATTAGTTTTAATAGTTTTTTTATGTAATTATTATTTTTTAGAATCTTAAGTTAAGAGAATAAACAGCTTTTGCCTGAAAGAAAAGGTTCTCGTATTGAATTGAAAAGATAGAAAGGGTTCTAACAATATTTAAGGAAACCAATTGTCATTAAAATCCGAGTGCTAACATCTTTGGCGTGAACGATATTTTTACACTGCGACTACACGATTTTCAATTGAAATTTAAAAAATATCAAGTTAATTTTGAAAAATATCAATCAAATTATATTTGAAATTTAAAATACATCAGTTGACATTTTAAAAACATCAATTGAAATTTTTTCCTAAATTTGTTTGACATATCGCTCGTTTGCAACAAGATCCTTATAAGTCAAAACACATAGTTTGGAGTAAAACGATTGTGAAAATTTAAAGTTGTAAAGAATTGAATGCAAAATGTTGGTTTAAAAATACTCTCAGGCCGAATTTAAAAATAATTTTGATATTCGAATCAGTGTATCTGGTAGAACTCAACAAGGAGAACATTTTGTTTTATTCATTTTAAAAAAGATAAACTTTGAGTTATGGCGGTCTTGTCGCAAATGAGCGATATGTATTTTGATTTCCTAAATATTTTGAACAAGGTCAGGGGGTTCTGTGCGCCTCAGTCTGCACCGTAGACCAGTGCTATTGTTGAGATTTCTGGTTTCAGGATTCACATGCTCTCCATCCTTCTGTCGAGTTTCATGCAAAGTCCGGAATCTCTTCTCTCATTGTTTTAACGCCACGATCACGATGAAAGTCAGAATTATGAGTGGGGCATTTCACGTGAAGGTGACAGCCAAATTTTTTTTATTTTCTGAAATACGCTCATATTTGGCTTAACTATACCGCTAGTAGTTATGAACTAGAACACTAAATATTTTTTTGGATGGCGTTTATTTGTCAAGTTATGGAATTCTAAATCGTTGTCGTTACGTTTTGAACAAAAATAAAATTAAACAAAATGTTAACGTGAGCGATTGGTATAGAAATCTGTCTATTTTTTAGAAATAAAATCAAATAAAAAAATTAACTTTATATGCCAAACCGGAAGTGACCATTTCAAACCAAAATATTCGTAACTTCCACCGATTTTTTTATTGTTTTTTATTTAGAAATTCGCCTAAAGTATACCTATAATACACTGAAAGTTTTAATGTGGCATTCGCAGTAATTTCAAAGATACGTAAATTAATGTAGATGCATGTCGCACTGAGTATGATGTTAGTGGATTGATTCTGTAGGCTGGTTTATGAAATATCGCGTTAAAGCACTGTGATATTTGCCGAATAAGACCGCAATATTGAAATTATACTTAAAACCGCATTTTATTACCCACCAAATTCCAGTTATGCAAATATACAAAAATTATTTTTGAAAAAAGATAAATTGTAATTTTTTTTACAAAAATGCATTTGCATGAACTAGAAGAGCATTTTAACTATAACGGTATTTTAGCTGAAATTTGTACATTTCCAATTAGATATAACATGCCAAACCTTCTAAGCGATTTCACAAACCGGTGGAAGTTCAAAATATATTGGATTGAAATGGTCACTTCCGGTTTTGAACTTAAAGGTAGTTTATTTTTTATTTCTAAAACAAACAGATAGTTTTGCATACCAATCGCTCACCTAAATATTTAGTTTCATTTTTTTAGTTCGAAAAAATACTTTTAAGAAAACCATATTTCAAAAACTGCAGCACTTTAGAAACCCACAACTTGACAAATAAACGTCAGACAACAAATTTTGCGCGTTCATTGTCATACCTACAAGAAGAGCAGTTAAGCCAAATATGAACGTATTTCTACAAACAAATTGTACCATGGCGCGTTATCTATACTTCTTAATTCCTTATTCTGGAATCCTTGAATACAACCGATGTTGGTTGAGCTGCTACAGCCCCATAGCTCGACACCGATAGTTCACACAGACTTCAGAATTTGGTTGTATAATAGTACTTTATTTTCGATTGAAAGGCATAATTTTCTTCTAATTATTTATTTCAATTTCCTCCATTTTGTATTTAGTTCATCTCAATTCTTTTTTACGTGTTATTTTCATGGGCCCGCAAGTAGCTAGTGTTGTCGACTATATTTTGCACTGGTTTAAAGTTATTTTTACACTAAAATTCTCTTCTTTAGTGAGAAATTAAATGAGAGATGACAACATTGATAATTTCTTCCTTCAATTTGATTGGCCCTTAAATTTTTCTTAGAAAGTTTAAAATGTTGCTCGATACATGTTCCCTGATATTTCAAGTGAATATTCAAGCTGATATTTCAAGTGAACAACTTAGTATTACACTGGCCGAATTTGTTCGTCGATGTCGTGCTTTTGTTGTATTGAGATTTATAAACTTTCACTTGTAATGTTGATCTTAGTACGGGACTTAAATCATGAAGACTAGAACTGACAGTTTCTGTGTTATTGTTTTTGTCTATGTTATTGACTTTCTTTGTTGTATACCGTATTTAGCTACAATGGTTCTCCCAAAGATGTTGAAGAATGAAATCTCGAAAGATGTGGCGCAATGGGCCTCGAATATTATCATAAGACAGTGGACCAAACTTTGATTTTGTCAATTAATATTGAGATTGAGGTGTAAGTTTGTGTTATTGTATCTGTATGTCTCTTCACATACTTGTACCTAGATTTATTTTGATTTTATATTTTTTATTTACTTTTAAATTTCTTACCATTCTTTTTCCTTAAATGGAATCAAAACAAAAATAAGTATCACTTTGTCATGAAGATACGCGACAGAAGTAAAACTTCATGTGTTGCTGAAATTATATTTAGGTTTTTTATTCGATGACTGTAAACATTCGCTCGTATGTATACGAGTAGATGTAAAATCATAAATCCCGGCCAACACAGCCAAATATATTTTTTGTTTCCGTTTCAACTATTTTAACTATATCTTGGGACGGGAAAATCCGATCATGCCCACTATGATCTCAATGTTGAGACAACTTTACGTACCGTGTCGCCATCACTAAGCGAGGTGGCTGTTGTCGAAAGAGTGTAAGGTCAGAGCAGGGATCGAACCTACATTCTCTCGCACAAAATGAAAAGGAAATATTTATTAATTGTTAAAATCTAAATGTCTTTCGGTCAGTTTTGCCTAAATTTTTTTATCGGAGAAGTCAATTAATAATCGAATATCCTGGCAGTAGGTATAATGCAAAAACCCGGTGGGCTGGGTTTGCCTCCCGCCACCGTTCATAATGGCAGTGAAAATACAAAGACGAAACGGGAAACATGGACAACCCCTATTTGTTGACGACCCCCGCAAACGTTATAAGGACCACGATTTACGGATATGCACTTGGAATGTGAGGACTCTATATAGATCCGGTGCAAGTATCCAACTGGCAGATGTCCTCGAAAGTTATAAGGCTGACATTACCGCTATCCAGGAAATGCGATGGACAGGACATGGCTGCACAAGAAAAAGAAACTGCGATATATACTACAGTTGCCATGAAAAACAACATGAATTTGGTTGTGGATTTGTAGTTGGCAAAAGACTGCGACATCTAGTCTCTAGGTTCAATCCTGTGAGTGAACGAATAGCCACAATCCGCATAAAAGCGAAATATTTTTATATTTCCCTAATTTGTGTGCATGCCCCGACAGAAGAGAAAGATGATGATGCCAAAGACATATTCTATGAGCTCCTAGAGGAAACGTATGACCGCTGCCCTGGCCATGACATTAAGATTGTACTAGGAGATTTTAATGCCAAAGTAGGAAGGGAGAATGTGTTTAATCCAACTATTGGCAATTTCAGTCTTCATGCTGACAGTTCCGACAACGGTATGAGACTGATTGACTTTTCCGCGGCAAAAAACATGGTCATTGGTGGTACAAGATTCCAGCATAAAGACATCCACAAGGCTACTTGGGTATCCCCTGATCAAAGAACTAAGAACCAAATTGATCACGTGGTAATTGATGGAAGGCACTCATCCAGTGTAATGGACGTACGAGTGATCAGAGGAGCTAACATCGATTCTGATCACTACCTGGTAGCAGCAAAGGTTCGCACAAGATTAAGTAGAGCGAAAATCGTACGAAACCAGACGCAGAGGAAGCTGGACATCGGAAAGCTGCAATTACCAGAGGTAGCCACAGCCTACTCAAGGAAGCTCTCGCAACTTTTGGCACAGAACCCACCCCCTCCCGATGACGATCCTGATGCGCAGTGGAAACCCATTTCCGACTCTATAAAAACTGCCGCAACAACCGTACTTGGTTTCGAAAAACCGCTTCGCAATAAACCGTGGTACGATGAAGAGTGTCGCATAGCAAATGACGAAAAGAACGCTGCACGTATGGTAATGCTTCAGTCAATTGCAACGCGAGCTGCAACTGAGCGGTATTGGGAGAAGAGAAAGGAGGTAAACCGTCTCTGTAGGCGTAAGAAACGGCAGTGGAGAAAACGCGAGAGTGAGAAAATTGAGACATACAGAAGGAAGAACGAAGCCCGAAAATTCTACCAAAAAGTTAAAAACGGAACTAATGGACATTGTTCAGGGCCCCCCTTCTGTAAAGACAAAGACGGAAATCTCGTCGCAGATGTGCAGAGCATGTTGGGAATATGGAGAGAGCATTTCTCCGCGCTACTAGTACCTGAGATATCCGATGACGATGGGACAATCGATCACAATATGGACGACGACGTCGATTGCCCCCCTCCTAACCAAGACGAGGTCAGAACAGCTATTGCCCGGCTTAAGAACAACAAAGCCGCAGGAGCCGATGGATTACCGGCGGAGCTGTTTAAGGCTGGCGGCGATGAGCTGATAAGGTGCATGCATCAGCTCATTAGCAAAATTTGGTTAGATGAATGCATGCCCGGCGATTGGAGTCTCAGTGTACTATGTCCCATATTTAAAAAGGGTGACCCGAGTATTTGTGCCAACTACCGTGGAATAAGCCTTTTATCCATAGCATATAAGGTTCTATCAAGTATAATGTGCGAAAGACTAAAACCAATTATCGCTGACCTGATTGGACCATACCAGTGTGGCTTTAGGCCTGGAAAATCGACAACTGACCAGATTTTCACGCTACGCCAAATCCTGGAGAAGACACACGAAAAACAAATCGACACCAATCATCTATTTATCGATTATAAAGCGGCCTTCGATAGTCCGATACGGGAGAAGCTCTATGAAGCAATGTCTGAGCTTGGTATTCCTGCAAAGTTCATACGTCTTTGCAGGATGACCTTGACGAACACCAAATCCGCAGTGAAAGTTGGTAAGGATCTTACCGAACCTTTCGAAACTAAGCGAGGCCTCAGGCAAGGCGACACCCTATCGTGCGATCTCTTTAACATCTTAATGGAGATCATTATGAGAAAAGCTGCAGTCAATATGAATAAAACCATCAGCAGCAAAAGTCACATGCTGCTCGCGTATGCTGATGATATAGATATCATTGGGCGCACAATTAGAGAAGTTACTGCGGTTTTTTCGAGAATTGAGAAGGAGTCAGCAAAAGTGGGTCTGACGGTGAATGAGGACAAGACAAAATTAATGGTTTCAACGAACAGGGCCTCCACGCGATTAGACCAAAGCGTGAACGTTGATAACCGTTATAACTTCGAGGTAGTGGACGAATTTATATACCTCGGATCTGCCGTGAACAAAAACAACAACGTCAGCCTTGAGATCAGACGGAGAATTGTGCTTGCGAATAGATGTTATTTTGGGCTAAACAAGCACTTTAGAGATAAAGCCCTCTCTCGAGTAACAAAAGTCCAGCTGTACCAGACTCTCATTCAACCTGTCTTGCTTTATGGCGCAGAATCCTGGGTCCTATCGCAAGCAGACGAAACATTTGTAGGAGTCTTCGAGAGAAAAATACTCCGAAAAATTTATGGCCCTATAGTGCACAACGGCGAGTATCGGCGACGCATGAATCATGAGCTGTATGAGCTTTATCCTGACATTGACATAGTTAAGCGGATCAAGATAACGCGATTGCGCTGGCTAGGCCATGTCAGTAGAATGGATGAAGATGAACCAGCGCGAAGGCTTTTCGAAACCGAACTCGAAGGAAGACGAAAAATAGGAAGACCAAGACTCCGCTGGAGGGATCAGGTTGACGAATCCCTGCGTACACTTGGTATTGCCAACTGGAGAGATAAAGCAAAAGATCGAACTGGTTGGCGAAATATGTTATCTTCGTTTTGTAAGGTCCCTGACCCCCCGGGGTTGTCCGAGACCGGATAAGTAAGTAAGCAATTAATGTACATGTTAACCATATTAAATGATCAGTTTTAAAAATCATTTATTTAACTAAATTTTATGCATATTGTATACTAACAAACATAACTAATTTTAGCTTGTTGTGTATATAAAAAAAATATTCCTTTTTATCTAGATGATGCGTGGTACATCTTCACTACCAAGTTTCAATAACTTCTGAAATTAAATAGCAAAGTCGAGGGCTTGTGGGTTAAACGTACCACTGAGAATGTGTGCTTGTTCTATTTGACGGCTTCATAGATGAGGGTCTACTTTTTCTTGCTGTGGCTGTCACTCATTTCCATTGTTGATGTTGTAATGAAATCGGTTCATTCGTCTTGTACAGTGAGTGTGTATACATTTGGTACGTTGGTGATTAATTTATAGCTACCTTTTTCAGAATAATGGTAAAAGTCAAATTTTATCTGGTAATTTTTATTATTATTTCTTTCAAATGTTTGTAGTGTTGGCTTACAATGCCTCAATCGTAGCCGGCTTACCCAAGTAGACTTTGGAATTTTCGCAGCCCCAAAGGAAAAAGTATACCGGTGCCGGACACCCGTCAGCGGTCCGAAGCGGAAAACTAACCATTTAGTGAATTCTTCTCGCAATAATGACCTGGTTTCGCGGTCTGTGAGAATGTAGCGCCGTCTTGTTGGAGCCAATTGTCATCGAGATCACGGTCTTCATCATCATCATCATAGTTCATCATCACTAGAAAAAGTTCCTGCACATGAATCACCCGTTATTAGTGTACGCAGCTGGTTTTGTATTGCCTCAACATTTTTGATGGGTTTAGTATATTTTTGACATGAATACATTTTTCGGCCTAAATATTTGTTGTACATTTGTGTACACTTTTTGTGCGTATGTGTACATATTATGAGCTGTAGTCTAAGCGTGTGTTCTTTCGTGTACATTTTCATAATTTCGTGTGCACTTTTTATACTTTGCATACATTTTTGTCATTTTGTTACATTTCCTATGCTATTGTGTACAATTATCTACAATTGTTGTACTTTTTTGTTCATATTTTGTACTTGTGTGTACACTTTTTTACTTTGGTGTAACGCGATCCTTATTTTCAATAACGTTAACATCCCCGAAAATATTGCCGATCCAGATAAAAAGGGTACCTTCCAAAATTACGTAGCTTTTTAAATGAAACATGGTCGTATGTAAATTCCGGTTTGTATTTGATTAAGACAACTTAGAATTCTAAATTATATTTCTTAATTCAGCGACAGATTTACAAAATATATCTTGTGTTTAATTAAATGTAGTACCTACTGTAATATTGAACATTAAACTATAAAAAAACGTATTCAAATGATGTTTGTCCTTTCAATTTGAAGTGAATTACAACGATTTGTACACCGTGCAAAGGGGCGTAACCCATTTGCATCCTTCATGTGCAGAGGGGCGTGGTTTGGACCTTAAAAATATTCACTGTATTTTAGTTTTTGCCAACCACCACGTTGCCTCTTTAAGTCTCTAATGCTATTTGGAAGGCCATAAAGCAAATATATTGCCAAACCTAAAGGATGAAGATAAGTAAAGGAATTAATAAGAAATCTGGGACTAGTAACTGTTGGTTAGTTAAGGACTATGGTTTATGGTATGCATTGTGTGCTTAAGTAGAAGTTGTGGTGATATACTGGAGTGGTAACTAAATACTTGCGTCTATACTAGGATAAAATAATATTATAAGTTGGGTTTCTGTTTAACGGATCTTAGGGTTTTGCGGGCTTCCTCGATGATGTTAGCGGGGGGTATGTTGAGATTACTTTGGGATTTTGTTAAATTTTGTCTGTCTACTGTCTGTTTCTTAATCTGGTGGGGCTCCATTGATTTCGGTCGCCTTACTTCAATATTTGGTCTTATTTGTGATTTGTGGGAAGGTCCCCGTTTAAGGATGGCCTCTAGTTTCTCTTTAAAAGGCACTTCGCTTTCGTGCAATTCCGCTTCCTTGACCTCAACTAAAATCGCCGGCTTCGATAGTTTATCATTTTTTAACAGTCTATCCAAACTAGGTCTTTCTTTGGGCCTGCCTAAGCTGTTTATGGTTTTGTACAACACAGGATCAAATTTAGGTGGTTTGGGAATTATTTGCATGTTGCTGCCAGATGCGTCTGGAATACCATCTGTATCAATGTTGCAGCCTTCAGTAGCCTTTAGCACCAAGTGATGGACGTCGGGTTCACTCTTTGAATGCTTCAATTTGTGACGTTGTACATTTGTGACCTTGGCTGCAGCAATTTCCTTGGAAGGCTTAACATCTGGCGGTTTCATTATTAACTGTGAAAGTTTATAACGAAAATTTTCCGAGTGTAGAGGATCCTCAACGGATGCGGCTGACAATATAGATTCTACGGACTGAGCTCGATTTATTTTATCTAAAGATTTATCGGTATTAGATGACAGTACAGAATCGGTATTGGATTTTAAGGTGTCCGTGGCATGGGCTTCTGGAATTCCATCCTTTTGCCTTTGTCGATGCTCTTCCAAAGCCTGCCACAGTTGGGGACTATTCAAGATGTCCTCTACCAAATCATTGGCTACTTTGTGCTTTTCTTGAACATTTTCAATGCCTGAATCCACACTTTTGGGGGTTAAATTATCTTCATTGGTTTCGTTTAATTCGTTTTCCGAATTACTAGTACTGTGGACAGTGGCCACTGTGGTACTCCGCGTAACACTAGGAACCATTTCGGAATCGACGCTTATTTTGCGGTCGTAGTTGGGCAGCAAGTGCGTCTCATTTAGACCATCGTCCTCAGTTTGTAAGACATCATCCAACATGGCTATGACGGATTTCTCTTCTTCGCTTGTATCCGATTTGTTTGACGACGGAGCATTCACATATTCGGCAACTTCTTTGGGCGCACAAGAGTTGTGCGATTTATTACTTCTGGTGTCTTCCACATAACAAATTTGACCATTTGGATGTTTTACTTCCATAAGTTCGTCGCTGACCTCATTCATATCCATAATTTCGTCTAAGCTCTTGACAGAACGTTCATTCTGTTGCATGACAATGGTTGTTGCAGCGGAAGTGTGGGAGTTCCCCGTCACCTTAGCGGTAATACCCGGAAATTGGGGTATTTGTTTCGCTGACGCTTTTAGCAATTGCTCGAGCTCCACCCTGTCTGGATGTCTTTTAGCTGGATTTTTTATATCATACATGCACCAACATGCAATAAACATGGGTATACCTAGTAACAATAATGTTTCCATGATTAGTAGACTACGGGATATCAAACGTGCAACATGAAAGATTAGTTCCAAAGGAAGTCATGCATTAGAAATGGATGGTCTTATCAACACCAGTGGGTTAAGCTTTGAACGAATGTTTGTGGGGTACTTACCAATGACCATCCAAATGCCAAATCGGATCCAAGTCATGACATCAAGCTGCAGCATGAGGTAAATATTGAGGAAAATACTTATTGCTGGAACGATGGGCACCAAGGGTACCCGGAACACACGTGAAAAGTCCTCACGAGGCTGCAAGCAGATTAGGAGTAAGACCACAGTAGTGAGTATAACCAAGATAATCAGCAGGACCAACACCCAGAGCTGATTGTTTATAAGCGCGTCAAAGGCCTGCATGAATATCAAACCAATGCCCATTGAGAGGAAGCCTGGAATGGTAGGGACAATAAATTGGTAATTTCAAAGGATGGGCGCAAATTCTAACTTACAAAAGACGGTTATAAGGCTGCCGACAATTCTTGTCGACAGTTCGTTGGGTACTTGGACTCTTTTCAGGTTAAACAATTGACGAAGAACAATTTTGAAAGTGACACGATCACCTCTGGATGTCAGAAGAGAGCTTTCCGAGAGGTTGTAACCATTTCCATTTGAATGGGTGTGGTTGCCGTTGCCATTTCCATTGACATGACCATTTTCTGCTACAGTTCCTTGAGTTCCTAATGTATCCGAATTATCCATATAGCGCAGAATAGTAACGGAAATAGCCACAACGCTGTATGCCAATAGAGTACCAATTGACAAAAGATTCACCAACTGGGCCAAGTCGAACAAACCAGCAATCAAAGCTAAAAATATATTACACGCTAGTATACATCGTTTTATCTACCCTTAGTTCACTCATACCGGTTATCATTGCGGAAAAAATGGAGCCTACAACTGGCACTCTGTATCTCGGATGAATTCTGCCTAAAAACCTGAACATTAAACCATCTTGGGCCATGGAATACATTACTCTTGGTAGCGGAAATAAAGCACCAAGCAAACTGGCCAACAATCCTACCAAACCACCAATCGACACTATCCACATGGCAAAAGTCCATCCAACTGCTTTAAAGGCACTTGGCAGGGGCGCGTTTACGTCTTGCAAGTAATAGGGCACCATTAAAGTCAAAACTGTGGATACTCCGCAATAGCACAGAAAGATCACCAACAGGGACAAGAGAATGGATCGGGGTATGTTCTTACGAGGATTACGCACTTCCTCCCCGGTTGTTGCAATGCAATCGAAACCCACGAATCCAAAAAAACAGGTGGCAGCGCCCTTTAGAGTGCCCGAGAATCCAAAGGGAAAGAAGCCACCAGCACCCAATTGTGTACCATCTGGTATATTTGTGGTATTGGAAGCGTCAATGAACCAGTTGTCGAAGTTCGCTACAATACAAAATAGATTCTAGAGTCTCCACGATGCTTGCACCAGCAGGATTTGCAACTCACCTTTTATAGCTCCTGCTATGATAACGAATAATAAAATGGACAAATTGACGATGGTACAGAAATTGTTTGCCATCGCTGATGTCTCCACTCCAAACGCCAAAGCCACTAATTGGGGGGAAAACAAATTAAAATACAACAATTTACCATCTTCGGCAAATGAGGAAGATATTGGGGTTACCTCCAAACACAGCCACCAAGCCAAAGGCGAAGAAATCAAAATAACTGCCCAAGAATGAGACATTCATGGGAGCCACCTCGGAGAAGGTAGTCTTCAGTGTATCATTGATCAACGTGTCCAAGTATAAACTAATGCCTCGACACACACTCGCAGTACCGATCATATACTCCAGTATGAGATTCCAGCCAATGACAAAAGCCGCAAATTCCCCGATACACACATAGCTATAGACATAAGCCGAACCTGCTTTGGGTACTCGAGCTCCAAATTCCGCATAGCAGACACCTTGTTTTGGAAAAGGTTCGTTAGAAATTGACAAACATCACCTGTAGTTCTTACACTTACCTGCTAGTAAGGAGGCCAAAGCCGCTATGGCGAACGAAATCATTACTGAGGGTCCCGCTTGAACTTTGGCTATTTCTCCAGCCAACACATATACACCTGCACCCAATGTGGAGCCCACACCCAGAGCTGTCAGATCGTACAGACCCAAAACGCGATTCAGTTTACTATCGCCATCTCCACCCTCCTGAGACAAAGGTTTCCGGCGTGTTAAAACTTTCCAATATGAAGGTTGCTGGACCATTCTGATGATATGTTAATGTAGAACTGGAATAGGCAATACAGTTTAACATTTGACAGCAGGCAATAATGACGAAGCTTATGAGCAATTTACATATATATGTATAGGAAGCTACAGTCCCATACTGTGGTATAATCAGTATAGAGATTTGTTAATTTTCATTGGATTTTTATTCGTATTATCGTATCTGAGGGGAATGCAAGAGGAATTTCAATTGTTGGCAATTACAATTCAAAAGTTTTGAATTTAAATTTGCTCATGCATTGAAAATGTATGAAATATGGGAAAGCTTTTAAATTTTTGAATTTGTTTGTTCTCCAGTTTGCGATACGTACGCCTCAGCCGCGGCAGCCTCATGCCCGAAATCGTATTCAAACATTAATATGTACCATCATTTTCTCTTTTGAATAAAGACGCTTTAATGGAAATTAAAAACATTTTTTGTGTTTTATTTAAGTTTAAACAACACCGCCTCTAAAAAACCCTCTAAGCGAACCACAGTCTGATCATTTATGAGCATGAGCTTGGTCGATAACTTTTCATCTGGCTGATGAATTTGAAAAAATATTACTAAACAATTTTGTAAACATGATAGTTATGTTTGGTATTTGGTATCTAGACGGACGGTAAACCGACAATAAACATCAACGATAACTGATGTTCATGCTCAAGTCTGTGGTTTGCTTTACATTTCACAAATCAAAACTAACAGCCTTATCACGCAAGTCACATTCATTCCACATGCCATTTTCGATATCACATACCGTACTCGCCGTAAAGTCCATTGGTGGTGCAATGGTTAGCTTGAGTGACTCTTGGATATGATAACGCTGACCATTCTACATGACTTTCTATGACCACTCTACATGACCTAGCTTAGTGACGATGACACTTTCGAGTACTTAGGAATCCAAAGCGTCTCAATATACGGCTGTGAATCGGTGTAAAGCTGTAGACCCTAATCAGTGAGTGTACAAACTTGAAAGCGCACAGCTCACTGATTGTGAGAAGCTTCATTAGATGTAATAGGAATATATATAAGTATTATCCATGGTATGCCTATGCCAAAACTGTTATATTGGTTTTAGTCGTTTCTGACATAAGCAGTCATAAAAACTGTCTGAAAACTGTCGTTTGTAAATGTTATATTTTATCCATAGACTAATACATACCTATATAAACTTATTCTCTCATCTGACGTTTCATTTCACACTCTCATCGTAGGTTTGTGGAAATGAGAGCAATTAAATTTAAAATTATCTTACACCAGGTGGAGTTACAAAATATGTTCACTTAACTTTTTCTTGTCGTTTTAGTGTAGAACTGAAAAATTTAAATGTATTTTGCACTTTTTTATTGACTTTTATCGTTGGTATACATTTGTAATGTATTTAACACAACTAGTTTGCCACAAAAACACGAAATTCGGTTGTTGTTCCTATGTTGATCGCTGTATACTATTGCCACTATCTGGTA
Source organism: Phaonia tiefii (assembly GCA_963931995.1). Classification (NCBI taxonomy): domain Eukaryota; kingdom Metazoa; phylum Arthropoda; class Insecta; order Diptera; family Muscidae; genus Phaonia; species Phaonia tiefii. The sequence goes on along the minus strand of OZ008369.1, from coordinate 295,354,165 downwards.
TTATTGAACCCATATTTCTACAATCCAATGTTTACTTTCCATCGTACCTATGACGTTTACTTTATTGAGCACATAAAACCTTCTATGGTATGTGTTATTCTATGATTTTATCGTATAAATGTCAACCGTTTTTTTATTTCTTGACGAAGAAGAAGAAGATTTGTAGAAGATTTTGAACACCATGTTCTCTCATTAGTGGCTATACATCCATCAGTGAAATAAATTCAGAAGGTATAACAGTTTTATTTTTTATTTTTGTTATTATTTTTCTATACTTGCAAACTAGTGTAATTAAATTTGCATCTGCTTGTCCAGTGCACATTTTTTGAAATTCCAAAAATGTGGGTTCTCATTGTGAAACAAGCAAGTAGAGGTAGATTGCATTTGCAATGAGATACACTTTGATGACATTTCCTATGATGATTTCAGGAAGGTCAAAAAACCCATTAAAATTTGGAACACAAACAGTGAAAGCGGAAACATTCTAGCTGTGGACAACATGAGTTTAGCCAATTGCGAGGGGGGTTTCTGCTGAGGTGAAATAATTATGAATCAATAAAATGTTTAATAGGTTATTGCGTTTGTATTTGCAGTATTTAACCTCATTATCTGCATGAATCCTTTGTCAAATCGACTTCAAACCGGTTTTCATTGTATTGTTTTTTTATTATTATTTTTTTCCAATTCCCGGTTAAATAACTGCCGATGTCCAATGCCAATAATACAACTGCTTCAATAATTTTTTCAAATTGCGTTGTAAATTTGAGTCGTAAAAAGCCAATAATCTAATTCAAACGGTAATCTGAAATCGAATGCCTTTGAACGAATTCCACAGACTTTCTGCCCCAGTTTCTTGACTGAGACTCAGAACTGCATACGATTACGTTCATTTTTCTGTCTATTTACACCAAGTTATGCGTTCTAAAAGGGGCTCAATTAAAATGCGTTTTGAAGTCACTTATATTGTTATACGAGTATGTACGTAATTTGTGCCTGGTACTCATATATGGCTAAGAATAAACATCAATGTAACAGCGAGTAGATACGTATTTCAATTGCTCTGTCCATCTGGGAAATGTTGACCGCTGAATTGAGTTTTATTGAACCTGTGCTGGTGGTTCTTATCGCCCTGCCAGCCAGCAGCATATGCCAAAGTCCAAAGATTCCTGTTTTTATTTCACTGAAAACAGGAATATTCTAGAGAAATCATGAAGTGATGAAGGATCTCGTCTATTTTTGGATTGGAGGCCAGTAGTTTTTCCAAATGTGACTCATTTTAATCAGTTTCACAAAAGTGGGGGTATGTTGATAACACAGCACTCGAGCTGATTCCATTGATATTTCTGTTTGATTCTATTAACTGAACATCAGAAATTGTTACATGATACGAGTTTATATAAACTTTTTTTGTTTTTTTTTGTCTTTTTTAATCTTTAAAAATGCTCAGCTATTTTTTACATCGAATATAATAGATATTTTGTTGAAATGATAAGAAATATATGTCTAGGTGAAGTTATGTACCCAAAAATATGTTGAACCTGATAATACTCGCAAGGGCGTACACGATTGCAGGGTTAATAAAATCGTGGCAGAACCCAATGTTTTGAGATGATCCGTTTCTAGAACCGAATTTTCGGAAGTACTATAGGCAGAGTACAATTTCCTCACAGTAGCCGAGTTAGAAGCAGAAATTTCAAGATCTAGTTAACGAGTTTTGGCCAATTTAATATGCAGCTCCCAATTTTGTATTCGGTAAAGCAAATTAATCGCAAATTTAGTTTCCTTTTCATTCGCTTGGTACTCAGCACTGTGCGAAAATTTCGTGATCAAAATCAATTACAGGGTTGTTATGCCAAAGTTACGTCGTAGGAAGCAATTACTTGATAATTGTTTGGTTTCGAAATTTTGCCATATCTATTATTTTGAGAAACAAAAATAACAGCACATGCTTTAAACTTAAAATGGGTACGAACAGCAATTATTCATGAAAGGTAAAGAAGAGATAGGTGGCAACTCTCTGCAATAAACATTTCCCTTTAGCGATAAATGAGAAAATTTGTTACAAAATTATCGCAAGAGCTGAATACTGTGGTTAAAACCCCAACATGCAAATACGGTCAATAGTATTTTTTTATCAGAGTTCAATGACACTCAACGAAACATTTTCACACATTCAGTGTATGTAAGTGAATCGAGAGGAGTCAATTCTAATAGATTTTATGTTCACGGATAAGAATATGACAGCTAAATTTTGTAATTAACTGTTGATTTAATTGAACCATTAAATACACAGGCCAATAAATTTGTTAACCCTGAGACCAGAGTATACTTTTGTAAATGTTTGAATTGCGCTGAATCCGAATCTGCGCTGAATCTGAATCAAAATTCGCATCACATCAGGTTTTTGAGATATCTTAAACTAAAGTTACAAAAATTCTGGGTTTTTCGGTATATTACGGATGTTATAACATTGTATATTTTCGTGATAGTTTGAAGGTGAACGAAATTATTGAAAAGGAAACGTCAATAACTTTTGAAATCGTCAATATGCAATAAGCAACCTTACAATAATGATTGGTGTATAAAGAATTATGTAATATACTTTTGGTCGAAATCTGTGGTTAAATTCTCAATATATTATACAAAAACTAAATGCAAATTTTTTGAAAAATATACATCTTTGGTGCTCATCTCTTTTGATAATAGTATAAAGCTAATGGAGCAGCTTGAATATTTTTTTAAATAATGTATGTTTTAATATACTGACCGAATAACGAAACATTATCAAGGGAAAAGAGGAAAATACAACAACATGTTTTATGTCGAGTTTCATATTTAAAACATCAAACCACTACGAAAAATTACGGCAGTCCTGGATGAAATATCATGTTGTCTTGTAAGTTCTATAAATTTCTACTTAAGTGACTCGAGAAACAAACTCCGCGCTGCTACTGAAAATGGGTACTATTGCTGACCGTTTTGCATGTCACCACGACAATTCCCTTTAAATACAACCGATCATACTGAAGTTTGTCAAACGGCATTCAGCTTTTGAAAAGGTTGATTTTACCATGCCCTTCCTGGTACCAAAAATAATAAAAAAACATTATATTCTCTTGTTGTCCTACAATTTCGAAACATAAACTCAAATGAATGTAGGATCAACCAATTTAAAAAAAATGTATTTTATAATACACAGGTAGTCACTTCAAGTCACAGATTTTGGAATTTAATAAAGCGAGAACTTCTGTCAGTGACTATCGGCGTTTATTTCATTGTCATTCGAAATATTTACATTGTCATTCGAAAAACATATATTTTGTGCAGTTCACAGAAATCTGTACGAAGTCATTGCTGGACTACATTTGTATGTGAGTTATTTACACAATTTATTCGTTTCCGCATGGATACAGTTACAAATAAATTATTTATTCGACATTGTTGTCATCTATTGTCAGTGGCAATTGTCATTGAAACGCAGAATTTACAAAATTTACGTTTTTCAGCGTTACGATGAAGCCTCGTATTCAGTTGTATTCACGATGTGTTTAAGACTTGGAGATAAAAACCGAAAACGGTGGAAAATGGCTTTTACCTTCGAAATAACCGGTGGAACAGGGTTTTCAAAAATCCCATTTTCCGAAGCAACCGAAACCCGGTTTCTTGAATTGGTCGGTTTTCTGAATGCACTATCCGACGGGCAATAAATTAAAGTTGGGAGTGATACTCCCAGATGTTCTCAGATGTATAGTAGATATCTGCTCAGACGTCTTGAATGATCATTTAAGAAAATTTCTTTTTTCAAGACAAGTACTGTAGCGAAGTTGCAGCAACCAAGTACGTCAATATTCTGAAAAAAATTATTCGTGTACGTATGTGAAGCTGTAGAGCTGTAGAGTACAAGAGACAAAAGTCATAAGAAGAGACGTCATAAACAAAACAGTAGTTACTAAGAGCTTCCAATGCACAGAAAAGTATAATAAATTGATGTATTTTAAATTTCATTTGATGTATTTTAAATTTCAATTGATGTATTTTATATTTCAATTGATGTATTTGAAATTTCAATTCATGTTTTTTAAATTTCAATTGAAGTATTTCAAATTCCAAATAGAATAATTAAATTTCAATTGATTTTTTCCAAATATCAAATGGAAACGGTGTAGTAGTCATTTATTGAACGACAAATTATTCCAAAATAATTTGCTGAAGTTTTTCACTTTCTAAATTGTTTATATTAACTTCACCTGTCTGTCTGTATGCATGCATGCCGAAAAAACGTTGGATTGATTTTTAAGCCTTTTCCCGTGATCCAATCAACTAATGGCGATGACAAAAATGAACTATCAAAATATGGGTGAGATTGGACGAAGGGGCGTGGTGGGCGTCTCATACAAATCACAAATTAAAAATCCATGATTTCAGCTCCAGTTAACGGTATTTGAACATAATTGGGTGTGTTGGTTAGGTGTTCATATTCTAAGATCTGCTGCAAATATGGGTGGGATTATATAAATAATTTGTTTCTTTAATATAACTTTTGGAATATTTTTCAGAATGAAAAAATTTAAAAAATATTTTGAAAACAAAATAAAAAGTTATTGAGTGATATTCCCACAACACATAGAATAACACATACGTAGAAGGTTTTATTCGCTCAATAAATTAAACGTCATAAGTACGATGGAAATTACACAGTGGGGGGGGAAAATATGGGTTCAATAATACCAGATGGTGGCAATAGTATACAGCGATCCACAAAGGAACTACACCCGAATTTCGTGTTTTTGTGGCAAACTAGTTGTGTTAAATACAATACAAATGAATACCAACGTTAAAAGTCAACAAAAAAGTGCAAAATACATTTAAATTTTTCAGTTCTACACCAAAACGACAGGAAATAGTTAAGTGAACATATTTTGTAACTCCACCTGGTGTATGTAAACATTTCCACAGACCTACCGAGAGAGTGTGAAATGAAACGTCAGATGAGAGAATAAGTTCTTCTATAGTATGTGTTATTCTATGCCACAACATATATGTGGGCAATGTTTTGGGTGCGTGACTTTTGTGCATAAGAACGTGTTTTCGATCCCTGATCAATCCACCTTATATATATTTCGATTACCTCGCTTAACTAGTGACGGCGAAACTATCGAGTAATTCGCCATGAAAATGCTTATCAAAAAACTGTGCGGAACCGGTATAAAACTGTAGGTCCCAATCAGTGAGAGTAAAATGTTGAAATCGTATAGCTCACTGATTTCGAGAAGATCTCCGGTATCCCTTCATGGGGTGTATTGGGAAAATAATTATTTATTTATTTGTAGAAATATTCATACAAAATTGTTTTCTTTTTGATGATAAGGGAAATGCTGCCTGATTTTTTCAGTAGATAATTGAAAAATTTAAATCTGAGGCCCGAATTCATCGAACTTATGAAACGTCTAGTTACCAAAATTGCCATACAAATTATTGTAATCGTGTTATAACTATTACAAATCTCATCCTGACACTCTTGAGTATTACAGTTTTGCAGTTAAGGTGCGATATATTAAGAAACAGTTAATAGAATCAACTCGAATATTTAATTTCACTAAATTGTAAAATCAAAACCATTTAAGTTTTGCAAACGATAAGATGAAGCAAGCAAACAGTTAGTTAGTTTTCCACCTCTAAGGGGAAGCTCCTTTGAAAATTGTGAATGCTGGTAACCCCAACCCTTTTTGAACTTACGTATGAGTGAACGCGCCTCGCTCGATATAAATTTAATGCAATCTTGTGCCTATTTATAAGCAATAAAGATAAGATTTTAATTTTTTTTAATAACGCAATGAAATCTGGAGGAAATTATACCCAAACATCTTATAGTTCAAAATTCAAAACAAACAATGTGTGCGTGTGTGTAAAATTTAATATTGACTCACCTTAATGAATAACAATTACAATTAAAGTAAGAAAGTTAACTTTGGTTCGCTTTAGTTTAGTATTTTTTGAGATATTTTTTTTATAGAAAAACTATAAAAAATTTTCAAATATTTTCGTTTTATTTCAAATCGCCTATATTTTGTTTATTTTTTTAAATTTAAATTCAACGTATTTTTTTTCTGTGGTTTTCTGAGATTTATTTATTTTTTTGGCAAACACTCACGAACTTTCGTACTTAACCGCTTAGCTCGACGTTCACAGAGCGTTTAACTGCTATGACATCCACTAGATCAGCATTTTCTCCTAAGTAAAAGCCAAAAGGGAAAGACAGCAGAGCAGGCAACACATAAGTGAAGAACAATGAATTTATTTGCAAAACAACAACAAAAACAATAACATTAACACACACAGCCAGACAAATAAGCGTAGAATGAACCATCCCCATCGTCATCTAGAGGCAACAATTGTATCTCAATGATACTGATAAGAAAACGACACTCCGACCCGACAATAATAATAACGACGAGATCGACGCTTCTACTGTCTTTCTTTACACAAACTCGCATGTCATCTGTGTCGTAGCAGAGCAGGAGAGACTGTCGTCGTTGTCTATTGGGAGATTTGTGGGTGTCGGGGAATGACCGACTAACTGCCTCTGACTGTAGTCGGTTTGGATTTAAAATACTACACGCTTTCCTAGGTTTAGTTTCAACCAAGCGCCAATACCACCACCACCGAAACCTATTGCTGTTAATATAATGTAACATGTGTTTTTGGTGAATTGTCTGAATAACTTGGAGACACTATTATGCATTCAAACTTTGTCTCCGTACATTTCTATCACGTAATTACGAACTATGTAAGTACGTATGTATGTACTTTGTTCTAATTACAATTGTATGTTTTGTCGTAATTTTAGACGTTGCGTTTTGAATTTCTTTCTCAACTACGTTATTGCTATTGGAATGCAACTTGTTGTTGGCGAAATGCGTAGATAGAGAATTTGTGTATTTCTATTCGTTCTGAATGTACTATCGCTATGCACTTTCACTTGCATACAGCTGATAAATCAATTCCGATCGATCACTTGTTTGTTTTGGCAAATTACATGTACATATGTAGGTATGTAGTTGCGTTACGTTACGTTATCATTGTTGTTATGTTATGTTGTTAGGATCCTTCAGACACATGATGATGTTGTTGATAAGGATGCACCAATGTTTGGGCCACAATGAACTTGGTTGTTGTTGGTGGTGCCTTGTATTCCACTTTCTTTCATATCTCACACGCGCACGTAAACAAACACGTTGGAAGGGAAACAAGAAGAACTTTTGTGTTTATTTCATTTAATTTCATTCGTTCTCCCCTGCCCTTGCCTTGCCTTGCATTTATCTGGCTAACAGGTACTAACTGCGTGAGAGTACCTTCTACACCGGCAGCGATGGGCTACCGACTACGATCGTTCCAATTGTTTTGAATTCTGAAATAAGACTAATTGTACCCGGGGCAACAAGTACCTGAGATACTGGTGCTCTGTGCTGGGTACAATAACAACAGCAGCAGCTACAACAACAGCAGCACTACAGAATAACAAGTGCAAACAAACTGTCGTTCGGTCGCTCGTTCATTCGATACACGATAAGTGATTTGATACTACCGCTCATACCCAACACCCAAAAGTCTCCGGATGATATTGATACTCGTATTCTGTCAATTATTTTGTATTTAATGATTTGTTTTTATTAAACAACAACAAAATAAACCAACAAAATAAAAACAACTAAACTAATTTCCATTTATCGTTTTGGTGAATCGAATTTAAAAACAAAATTTTTTAAGTTTCTTGTGGACTGACTGACTCACTTTCGAACACCTTTCAGGGGTGCTTCGCTATATCTGAAGCAGTCGGAGATACATCAGTTGACAGGCTTCTTAGAGATAAGATATCTGTAGCCACTCTTCTTCTATCTTGTTATCTCTATCACCTGCATCGTTTAAATAAATTGTGTTAATGCGGTCAAATAAAAGTTTATAAATGGGAAATGTTTTGGAGAAATATTTGACAATATTTATTCAAATTCATTTACTATTTTAATACCCATTAAAATTAAACAATTTCAAATTCAATACCAACAGACAGCTCTAACTGTAGGATAACCTCTAATAATGATAATAGGCGTAAGCGTTATTATGCCAGGAAATGTTTTCAAAATTTGTGATGCTGTTTAAATCACTTGTACTAACAAATGTGGCAACTCTATTCTGGGAATGCCTAAAACTATGCAACATTATTAAGTATAGTATGATGTTACCTGAACAAAGCCGTACCGTAAAATTCAACAATTCGGTTGCAAAGGGTGACTTGTTAAGCGTTGGCCTTTTAATTTTCAAAAACCAAATACACAGAAATATTACAAAAATTTAAGAAATTTCTAATTGAGTCAAGTTACATTTTAAAGACTATTTCATGTTAATGTTCTCGCCGCTGCAGATTCTGTCGGCGCACGCGGGTGGAAATAAGCCGATTATAAAAAAGTGGTTATAATATCAGAACAGATCGATTAGTGATGTACTCGAGATTTGTAGAGGAGGAGTCGCGCTTTTAGGATATTCTCATTGTTATATTAGTCTTTTAGTCTCTTAGCATGTCTACCAATCAGACAGTGTCTCGTCAAAAATGAAACAAGCATTGACATCTTCGGCCTGGTTAAAGTTAAAAGCTTCATCAATCTTCCACTTGCCACTTGCACAGGAAAAAAATACCAAAAAAAACGTTCACTTTTATTGAAATACTCGTATCCTCTAGTTTTTGTATAATTTGTAAAGGGGTTTTTTAGTAGGGATGGGTAGATTCGTATAGTTCATGGCGGTTATGATGTTTTATTTTTCGTTAAATTTCCGATTTCAGCAAAAAAGTTATCTTCAGTGGCCCATTCTAGGATGAACGGGTACTTTAATAAGCTAAATTGCCGGATTTGTGATGATACGAATCTACACGAGGTGCACCAGGAGGCGATGCATCCTCAGAAAAGTAATGTTTGGAATGGATAGGGGACTGGTAGCATCATCGGTTCGCACTTCTTCGAAGACTATGATGGTATTCCTATAACCGTCAATTTGGCCACAATTGGATGATATGGATGGGAACGATATGTGGCTCCAACGGGATGGCGCAAAGTGTTGCAGAAGTGTAAGTGTTCAACACTCAACTGAATGATTCGAAAGCAATATCTGTATTGTATTCCAGAATATATTTTAAAAAGGAAAGTAATAAATAATACCATAGAATAACACATACTATAGAAGAACTTATTCTCTCATCTGACGTTTCATTTCACACTCTCTCGGTAGGTCTGTGGAAATGTTTACATACACCAGGTGGAGTTACAAAATATGTTCACTTAACTATTTCCTGTCGTTTTGGTGAAGAACTGAAAAATTTAAATGTATTTTGCACTTTTTTGTTGACTTTTAACGTTGGTATTCATTTGTATTGTATTTAACACAACTAGTTTGCCACAAAAGCACGAAATTCGGGTGTAGTTCCTTTGCGGATCGCTGTATACTATTGCCACCATCTGGTATTATTGAACCCATATTTTCCACCCTCCGCTGTGTAATTTCCATCGTACCTATGACGTTTAATTTATTGAGCGAATAAAACCTTCTACATATGTGTTATTCTATGAATAATACATTATGTTGTTAAGAACCTTGAGAAAAAGATTTTGAGTTAGGGTTATTGATTTGTGATTTGATGGAAAATGACACGGAGAAAGTTTTTCCATGAAATGAATGGTTATGCATTTAATACAAAACCAAAATGGAGCGTAATATTTCAAAATCCTCTTCTAACCTCTTCCGGATCCTCTTGTAACCTCAAAGTGAGGGTTTGGGTGATAGGGGAACTTATAGGGAAATATGCTCCGGGGGGGTGTGAAGTGCGGTTTTTATGCGGACTTTTTTACCAGCAATGATTTCGAAAAGTATGTCGTAATGGAGTTTGACTGCTCTTACAGTTTGTGTGATTAGTGAAGCATACTATCGGCAAGTACATAAGACGACAGCAACTGTCAATGAACTCACCACGAACGGTTGATGATTTTGCTAAGAACTATCTGGAATAATCGAGAACAGATGGCACCACTATATGTAGTATGATATGTCAGATCAAACCATTTTAAAGACAAATCAAAATTTAATTTTTCTACGAAAATAAATATAAATTTATTGTTTAGATTTACTTTGTATGCTAACTTAGATATAACTTAAGACTTTATACTAACATTATAAATTAAAATATAAAATATTCAAGTGCTTTTTATTATCCCAGGAATTTTATAGCGATTGCTTCAAAATTAAGTAACTGAGTTTTCACATTTTCAAGGCAATTGAACGGCGTTAATACACATGGAACGTTAATGATCCAGGACAAAAAATGAGATTGTGAACCTGCCAACTGAAATCTATTGATTTCCCATAAACTCTAGATGCCTCACGTTCGATATTAACTTGTATTCTGCATAACCATCAGCGGCACTTGTGTGCCGAATCGGTCATCATTTTGCAATGACACTGACTCGGAGTCAGCCAAATTCTTCAGCTCCTTGCGTCGCATGCGGCTATTGCGTATACTATAGGCAAAGAAGATGATGAGACCTATAGCAATCCATATGCTAAAACGAACCCAGGTCATTATGTCCAACTTGATCATTAGATATATATTAATGAGGAGCGAGAAGCCGGGAACCCAGGGAACAAATGGCACCTTAAAAGCCAAGGCAGAAGTCGAGACAGGTTGGCGGGATATGATGTACAAAGTCAATATGAGTGATAACGCAGTTACACTAAGTTTGACGATGTCAAGAACGCTGATTGAGGTGAAATTCTCTTCAAATGCTTTAAGCACATGCGTTAAAAGGATGCACTGCAGGACTGTAGAATGAAGAATGTGGAATGGAGTTTAAAATCTGAATGTTTGTAGTGGTTTACACAAACTTACCATAAAGCGAAATCATGATTGTTACCAGGCGAGCAGTTCTCTTGGTGGGTACAATGGATCGTGGTGTATTGAACAAATGTTTCAAAAAGCCGCAATCGACTTCATTATAGTCCACTAATATTCGGCCGTTGGCGAAATGGCGACTGTCGCGCCTTTCATCACATTCATAACGCAAAATCAACACACAAGCGGCGACCATGGAATAGGCCAGGAATGTACCGATGGACATCATATTCATCAACTGTTTCAAATTAAACATGGCGGCAAAAATACCCGTTAGGAATCCTGTCAACAGTGTACTGTTCAAAGGTGTCTTGTGCTTGGAACTAATTTCACCCATAAACTTGAAGAGCAGACCATCCGTGGCCATGGCATAGACAATTCGTGGCAAGGGAAACATGGAACCCATCAAACTGGTACACATGGCACAAATGGCGCCAATCGAAACAATATATTTGGCAGCGGTCCACCCATATATACTGAACACATGAACCAATGGAGCACTTTCGTCCTGCTCATAGTAGGGCAGCATCATAGTTAAAACAGTGGAAATGCCAAAGTAGGCCAAAAATACCATGGCCAAGGAAGTGATGACAGCAAATGGAATGGACTTCTTGGGATTCTTAGCCTCTTCACCAGCAGTGGCAATACAATCGAAGCCAATAAATCCATAAAAGCAAATGGCAGCTCCTCGTATGATACCTGCAAAGCCGTAGGGAGCAAAACCGCCCTCGCCATATCCTTCGGGCACTTCAGATTTTGGCAAAGCCCAATTTCTGGTGGAAACTAAAAGGAAGAGAAAATAAAGAAAACTAATTAATTGGGAATGCTTCCACAGCAAACATGTGTTCTCACCCTTAAAGAGACCTGCTATGATGACGAATAATACTACGCTGAGATTGAGCAGAGTGAAGGCGGTATTAAGGCGAGTGGACTCCTTGGCACCCATAGCAATGGCCCAGGCAAACAAGATGGTCACGCCGAATGCAAATATGTCGGGATACTGGTTAAGACCCTCTATGTTCATGGGCAAATGGGTGCTGAAGAACTTTTCCATGGCATGATCGCACAGATTATCCAAATAGGAACTTAAGCCCTTGACTACACTGGCAGACCCTGAAATAAATTGAATCGTTATAAAAAGTTTTGAAATATACATAGGGACAAAAATTGTAGATCTATTTTGTCGTAATTGTGCTTCTGTCCGCAAACAATAATGAAGGAGCGATGATGAAATTCAAAAGCAGCGGTTCTTAGCTAATCTGAAGTCTCTTGTTTAGGTCCGGCAATGAAATTCTTGAGTCTTTATTTTAAGACATTGCACGTCACTTGTCGGATTCATTGTGAATGTGATTAGAATTTTCTTGTCGATTTAAATATTATTTTGAATTGAATGGGAATTGAGTATCTGTACACCGAAACATCATCTTTACCGACTTTGAACTGGTCTGCCACAAATTGTCGAGTATTTCGCTTGTTGTTAACTTTTTTTTATGAGATCTCGTGTTGTTCTTATTGATTTTGTTTCTAAATATACCAAACGGTTGAAATATCAATTAATATTGTGTCCACAGTCAAATATAAATCAATCAACTCAATTAAGCGTTGATCGTCTATTAAGTCACAAGTAATTTAATCTTGTGCCTCGTTGTCTCTGTCATGCAACTGGTTTCTCTTCTCACCGCCCAGAGAAGGGGAGCAGAAGGTCTGATTCGTGGTGTAATGCACTACTTACCTATGGCATATTCTAGTATCAAGTTCCAGCCAATTATAAATGCAATGAACTCGCCAATCGTAACATAACTGTACACATAAGCTGAGCCAGCTCGAGGGACACGTGCTCCAAATTCAGCATAACATAGACCTGCAAATATCGAGGCTATCGCGGCTATAAGAAAACTGAAGATCACCGCAGGACCAGCATAAATCTTGGACACCTGACCAGCCAGCACATACACGCCCACACCCAATGTAGAGCCAATACCCAGAGTGGTCAAATCGAAGGCCGACAATACCTTGGCCAACTTGGATTCGCTGGAGTCCTCGATGGGCTTTTTACGACTTAACGTCTGATATATGCTCTTGAACCCGGGAAACGGCATCCTGAAGCGAAACAGGCAATGACAACAAAAACAAAACATTGTTATTAATCCATAACGGTTGTGTGAGGTTTTCTACAAATTTCTACAAAATTGACATATTATCACGTAGTTAATATGTTTCAGATGATTTCTATTAAGTGCACAGCGAACGGTTTCGTGTTGGATTGGGGTGCTAAGAGTTGTGGGTTCGATTGGAATAAGAGATCACAAGTTTTAATGACTTGAGACTCGAATTCATCATCATCGTCATCATCATCGATATCTTTGTACGGTAGTTTAATTACTTGTTTACAAGCGCAGCCGACGATTTAACAGAATTTTAAAATTTTGTTTAATTGACACTTTCTTGTTAATATGTGAACACGAAATGTGGCCAATGAGAAAAGTGAGTCAGCTCAATCAGTAGTGGTCTTTTGCATATTGGAGTTTTTACGTAGTTGTACGCCAATGTGACCCACATATCTGGGAGTATTTAAATGTGAATGGGAAAATTAACACTACACGAAGTTCTATTTCTAGGATGATTTTAAGCGAACTTTGTACAGGAACTATGTGTCGAAAGTCAATTTCGATCTATTCCATTTTGAATAACAAGTCCAACAAATGTTTCAAGTGAGCTACCCAGATGTCAATTGATCTAACTCCACATTTCAAAAATGTTGTGATTTTAATGCTTATAGAACGAAAATATCTTAGTTTGGTCGTGTTTGGAACCTCCTTGTTTACTAACATCAATCGGGCAATCAAGAGTTAATTTTAAGCCTCACATTAGTTTTATATTCAACAACTTCAACATTATTTTCCAATTACCTACACTTCTGATTTGTGGAGTTAGATCAATTGTCTTCTGAGCAGCTCGTATGTTGGTTCGTTTATAAATCCGTTGATTGTGTTAAAAAGTATCAATAAATTTATGCAAATTTTCAACAGAATATTTTTTATCAAACAAGGTTTTAAGGAAGATTTTATCTTAGAATTCGTTCTGATTATTATAATTCCCACTCATTGTCGGCAAAAAAAATAGACCCCATTCCATGGGTTACCCTTGGGTTTGTTTATATTATTCTAATTCAATAACATACTTTTTCGACCACTTTATCAGCCCCGTGTTATTGGATACCCATTTTAATATGCGCCCACCTTTGTATATCGCCACCTTAAATCTAAAATTACAAAATTGAGGTTTTGATTGTCTAAAATACACGATTTTACAAAATTGTACTTTTCTACGTTAAAAATTTAGAATTTATTAAACAGATTCAGGTTTTTTTATTTTTTACTACAATTTGCAATAGAATTTTAAACTGTACATATGTGTTCAATTGAATGAACTACATATCTGGAAAATGTTAGACCTCTAGTCAAAAATTTACATATTTATTGACAAAATTCGAATTTCATATCGAACCATTATTTGCACCCCTGTAAAGTGATGAAAATGTTGTAGGTAACAATATATCCTTGTAATAAAAACCAGGGATGTGGAGTTGGCGTTGGAGTTTAAGAGTTGGAGTTCAAGAATATTACCGGTAGTCTGAGTAGGAGCAGAGATTGGAGGGTAATTCGCTTTGTTATCGGGATATCTGGAATAGCAATTTTACATTCAATAAGTTTCTGAAGTAATGATTTACCCACTAAACCATTAAGCACCGGAGATATTAAGAGTAAAAGCTTTATGCGTGACCTGCCTTCAGGAGGGAGTAACAACACTAGTTTTGAGGCTTCGGCAGATGTATGGTTTAGGGATTTTCTCCTTCAGTATAGATTTCCATCACTTCAGGTATCCAATAGTATAAAAAACATAAATTTTCCTCAATGTCTACCCCCGATATCTCAATAGCTAAGTGAGTTATTGAAAAACGTTATTTAATTTGTGCGTCGTATTTCGGAGTGTGCTACCGAAAAACATGATTGGATCGTATGACCTTGGATAGCATACTTTCTCTAAGAAAACCGCCTATATAAAAACTTCAAGCCGATTTAAGCTTGCGCGCCGCCATCGCCAACCAACAATTTTCTCTTCCCTTACGTCAAAATAAATCGAGTATCAATATGTCTATTATTTAGAGTTTCCATATATTTTTCAACTTAGACGAACCAGTTTTTTGCACCTACGTTATTTGCGTTATGAATTTTTTGTAGTTAGTGTGCTATATATGTAATAGCTGCGGAACCTTACACAGTCAATCTAAAACATTTTTGAATTGTTGAGTTTAGGTTTTGTTATATTTTTTACACTTTCAAATCCATACGAAATATGTAAATATTTCTTTAAAATCGTATCAACATTTTAATATGTGGAACTTGAATTAATAAACAATAAATTTATAGCAATTTCCCACAGAATGTTTGACATTTTCCGTACATCTTTTCTACTTGGCCCTAAACAAACATATGCAGGATCAAATTCGAAGTAGCAGAAAGAACGTCAAACACCGATTTATTGGTACTTAAATGGCTATAACTCTGTTGATTATTAACGGATATTTATAAAAAATAGCTCAATTTATGCACTGCACCCATTAAAATGTTAAAGCAACCTTTAAATGCATAAAACATGAAACGAAAAGATTTTTACAAAATATTTTAACTCTTGTAAAAAATGTTACAATTTGCAGTCGAGCGATAAAATTTTAATTTACAGTCAATGGTTTTCAAAATGCAAACAATTTAAACATGTAGGAAAATGTATTAGCTGCAAAAAGTAAGACATTGTGGTCATCTTGAGGGAAAAATTTTAATATAAAAAATTTTTAATATTATTTTGGTGTCCGTATTCTATTCGACCTTTGTGAATAATTAAATCTTAATTATTACACAATTAGGCTCGAGGTTTTTTTTGTTGAATATATTTTCATTTATTTTTCAACATTTCCGCCTTTCGTCGAAGACATCCTCGGCATCGATTTGAAAATATATCCGACAAAATTGATCTCGAACTTAATTATTAAAAAATTAAGATCTAACAATTTTAATTAATTAAAACTGATTAACAAAAGCGAGCAGACATTTATTTTGTGGTTTTTTTAAAATATTTTGAAGACTTTTTGAAATTAAAATGTTTGAAAAATAGCAAAAAAAAATGTTGTGCCTTATTTTGCTGCTTAGTATCGTAGGTCGAATTTATTGTTTATCTCCTTTAAAAGGAATATCCAGATTTCGAAATCCTAGAAATTGAGACAAACATCTAGTGCACTAATTTTGTAGTTGAATAGACGGTCTTGTCGCCGAATTCAAGCTGTTGGAGAGGAAGTATCATAAACTTCGAAACCATACTCCGGCAATGTGAGTTCCAGTCCTACTTGCGACTGTTTCACACTTTGTTTAATTAAAGAAAAACTGATCTGATATAAACTCAAGTATAACAGAACTGAGTGGCCGTCGGTGGTGCAATGGTTAGTGTGCGCGACTCTTGTACATGAGATCCTGGGTTCAAACCCTGCTCTGACCACCTTCAAATTTCTTTCGGCGGCGGCGACACTATCGAGTATATAGCCATGAAAAAGCTTCTCAAAATACCGTTCGGAATCGGTGTAAAACTGTAGGTCCCAATCAGTAAGTGAAAACTGGAAAGCGCACAGCTCAGTGGTTTTGAGAAGTTCTCCCCGGTCCCTTCATGGGATGTAATGGAAAACCATTTTATAACAGAACTGAAGTATAAACTTATGTTAACACTTAAATTCCAAAGCTGTAGAGAGTCCAATTGTTGCCATGACCTACAAATATATTTCCAATGTAACTTCGCGTCTTTCCAACTTTGAATTTATTTATTTTTGTTTTTGTTTTTATCACAAATTTTATTAACATCACAAACGATCACGACATTCGTAATTTACTTCTCAAACTGATTACTTAGCGATATTTCTATATTTTATATTAAAATATAACCAATTTTAGTTGTAAGACATAAATCTAAAAAAAAACACACTTTATTGATTTTTTAAACCAACATTTTGTGTTCAATTTGCTATTTAATTGATAATATGTTATTAAATTGTTTTCTTCACACATTTTCACAATCACGGTCTTTATTTTACCTTTTTGAATTCTGTTTTTTAAATGTTTGGATATTTTTGTTTTGCGTGTAGTTTGCAGACTTTCTATGCGCACTGACTGACTTCTGATAGTAACTGGTTTAAAAATTTAGAAATGTTTTCTTTAAATACCCATGATATTCTTCAAACGAATTTTAGCAACGATTGGTGATGGACAATTGAGAGGTGAATTTCTTTCGATTAGTTATCGATATATTGAAGCTTAAAGCTGAGCTTTGATATAGTGTGGAATATGAAGGTTTTATAAATTTCCACCAGAGTGAGAAATGATCCAGGGCACGAAATTCGAATTTAGCATCTTAATATTAACGTTAGGCTTAAAAAGAATTTACACCGAAAACTTTAAAGAAAAATAATAAAAACAAACAAAAAAATTAATAAAAAACTACAAAAAATTCAAACACACACAGAAAAAATAGTCGTCGGTAATATGACCAATTTGGGGTTTTATATGAAGACAAGAAAATGTGGCATAATTTTCTAAATCAAAAGTACAAAACACACTACCAACACTACCAACAAAATTTGTGTAATTCGAAAAGTGTCTTTTGTTTTGGTTGAGTCTACTTAAACACTCGATCAATGGAAAAGTGTCGACATAGGCCCTTAGCCACCGAAAAGTTTTTAATAAGCGACGGGATTATAAATATCTTGCTAATTAGGAATGTGTGTCCAAATTTGATTTTAAAATGTTTGATAGTTTTATCAAATCTTTAATTACTTTTCTAATTATAAAATTAAGGAAATGTGATTGGCGATAAAGACAGAAACAAACCAAGGGTGCAACTATATTTTTCGAGCCTGGGAAATCATTATTAGAATTTTAGCGTGTGTTTAAATGTTATTACTTATATAGGAAATATTTTGAATGAATATTATAGGAATTTATTTTTGGTTTTGTCTGTGTCTTCTTTTTTCGTGGATATCGTCTTGAAATCGTTGCTGTACGGCTTGTACAGTGAGTGATTGCATATTGGTGTAGACAGTTAGTGTATTAGGGTACGTGTCGCTGGTTTAATGTAAGTGTATTTGATTGTTGGCTTCAATGTGTTTAATAGGCTTACCGCCTTATTCATAAAAAGTTAGGAGTGGTTTGACATACGATTTATCACCTCTCTCAAAACTCTCACAACTTTTTATGAATAAGCGGTTAGTATATATTTTCCACGAAATTATTACCCAGTTAACTGGACAAAATTGGAACGATTGCCACACCCATTCTGGTACCATAGAATCGGCGGCCGTCCGATTTGTCGATAACAGAAATAACGTTCTGAAGTTAAAGTAATTTGGTGGTTGGCTTAACTTTGTCTAAGACCGGTCTAACACTAAAACAAGGGTGATTTTGCCTCATTTTGGTACCCCCTATACAAAAATTGTGTGGTCGGCTGGTTGCTCGATAAGATAACCCCCATAAAATAGAACCGATCTTTATGATATTTGGTGTAGGCAATATTTAATCAAACGATACTCTGGCATGGAAAATGGGTAATTTTGCCACTCCCATTCTGGTACCTCCTATACAGAATATAGGCAAGGCAACTGTCCGGAAAATTGATGCGGTATATCCCCTAAATCCCAACCGATATTAGTGAAATATTATGCCGTACAAAATCACATGAGGTGTCAGGGGACACCCAGTTGGATCGAAGTTCCTTTCGCTATATATTTTGTACAAGTTAGTTCAAAAACGTCTAACGCGCCCGTTGAAAAATGTGATAATTTAAATTGATCCTTAAGAAATCTTTATTAGAAATGATAAACTTTTTTAAGAAATTTTTTTTATAGAATGTATTTTTTGAAAAAATGTATATAGTTAGATCCTTTTTGTAAGAATATTTTATGATATTTGCCCGAAAACGCGATTTTTTAAAGAGAGGTACTTATTTTATTAAAACCTAATGATTTAAAGAAAAGGTACTATTTTTAAGAAAAAACCATAAATTGACTTTTATTGGGTTCAAAACTACAATATATACTAAATATTGATTACAGGATCTACCTAGAAAACTTCCCATTAAACAAGAAATTTCCCGACATATTTGAGACATCTGATTAATTTCTTTATCTATGATCCAAGCCGTTAGTCTAGACACAAACCAAAGTAAAAGTAAACAATATAGTTGATAATAGTGATTTGTAGCATAATAGTGTTAAAACAAAAGTTGTTTAATTTTTTTTCATTTAGCCCCCCATCACGGAACGTGCGATAGGGAATTTCGTTCCAATAAAATTTTTTTAATGCAGTAACTAAAAATTACCAACTTTATCAAGCCTATTTTTGCACCTCCCATACAAAAGTTTGAGGGATATTCGGTATCCGACCATATATACCACAACCGATCCTAATGAAATTTGGTACTGGGCAGTATTTTGTCAAAAGCTTCAGTGCAATTAAAAATGGTTAACTTTGGCATGACCATTTTCGTTTCGAAAACAATTGTTGGATAATTGCTTGAGACCGGAAGAATGACATTTCGATAAATTTTACAAACAAAAGTGACACCACCGGCGTTAAAAATAAATGGGAGAGTGAAAAGAAATTATTATGAAATATTTGCAAGGTTAATCAGATAGGTGATAGCTCTCCGCAACAAAATTTTCCGTTTAGGCATAAATGACCAAATTTGTTACGAAAACTTCGCAAGAACTGAATACAGGCCTTTATGAAAGCGCCATATGGAATTGGAAATCAATAACTTTTGGTTAGTTCAATCAGGCAGGGTGAAAATGGTGTAAAGTCTACAAAGAGGCCGTTAAAAATTCAAAATACAGGCCGGAACACACCAAACATCTTCAAATAACAAAGCCGTTTTTAAGCTTATATGTATGTTTAGTAGGCTTATATATGTGTCACAACAGATGTGTCACAACTTCACTGTGGTGAGTAGCTTTTGAACGTTATAATGTGTAAAGGAAAGCTTTCCGGTGTACAGTTCACCAATTGGAATTTGAAGTTAACTTCTGTTCTCACGCTGTTGGTGAGTTAAGCTTTAGATGGGGGGGATTTTTTCGAGTATTGGTTTACCCAACACAGCCAGACATAGTACATTGTTCGTTTAACTATTAAGTAGATATGTTTGTGTGTATGTATTGTAAAAATACGGAAATTTGAAACTGAGGTTTGTGTTGTGCTCATAAAGTTTAGTCATTTTGATATTGTCACAAAATATAAATCTCAGTTTTCACAACGAATCGGCGAAATTGGAGATGACATTTATTGTCGCGCGCAAAATCAATTCGATCGATCAGAACACATTTGACTGACTAGACGTACGTACAGACATTCTAAACATTCCGCCGCAGAATGATTGCGGTTTTAAAGGAAATGTCAACTCAGTGGAATGACAATTTTACTTAGCGTTTGATGTCGTTTGCAAGAGAGTGTCATGATGGAAACTAATTTCACTGGCGACATTCACATGTTTACACTACTTTCTACGTCATCTCAAGTTAAATTCAATTACGAACGAGAGAAGTGTCAGTAACTGGTGGTTGTCGACGTATGTACGTACAATTGTAGAATATGACGAAGGGGGAAAAGCGTGCAGAACAAAACAAAAATGTTGCCGATAAAAATAAATTCATATTGAACTGAACACGCAGACTAAATTTAAACTAAAATCGCTGTATTGTTGTTGCTGTTTATGTCATTTGCTTAAAAATAAACAGATCAATTGGTGGGTAGGTAGATGTACATATGTATGTATGAATGAATGTCTTGTCTACACCACAGAATCATTTGTGCAATTTCACTGAAATAACAATCACAGCGGAAAATAACAAATTTCAAGTTACCAACAATAAACAATTAGCCGGAGGTTCTCCTATCACTTAATATAACTTACCCAATACTTTCCAAAAAATCCTCCATTCTCCTTAAGCCTCACGTGCATACATATATCCGCAATACCGCTTTGAACGTATTAAACTTGTGTGTCTTAATATTTCTTAATTATTATTTTATAATCAATGGATTTTCTTGTATTTCCACTAATTACTGTTAATAAACATGCGCCATTTAGTGCCGGTAAATGTGTAGTTGTTGGACTCTTGGAAGTTCTTGGTAGTGTGATGTCTTGGCATTCCTTAGGTTGCCGACAAACTAATATTTGGTATCTAAAAGATACACGTTGTTTCCGCAGCTGTTTGCCACTACGGGAGATTTGTTGTTGAAAAGAGCCAAACAAGAAACCAAATACTTTAATTGGCACAGCTGAGAGAGCGCATTTGGGAAAGAGAATTTTAAGAGTTGCCAAGGTGCGCTAATATGAACAATGCCAATACTGGACATTTTAAAATATTTTCTTTGGAATTGGTCTGTTAGCCAGGCTGATTTAAGTTGTTGCATAATTAACCCGAACAAATGGTTATGACCAAAAAGCGGGGCAGAATGGGTAAGAAATCGGAATTAAAAAATAAAACACAAATAGCTGTATTTAGTTAAAAGAAGACTAAATATGTGACATAAAACCTATCCTTTGGTTTATAATCATTTTTTTTACTGTCGTGAAAAGATACCAAAACGCGCGATAATCCCACCAAAAACGGGACGGCTGGTCGGGCTGGGCATAATAAATAAGTTGTGAATGAAATAGGAAATACCGGGGTAATCATATGAGACGTGTTTCGTTTGTATGGTTGTTAGAAACTTTTCGAAACCTGTCAAATCGGATTTCCTCTTAAAATGCAATATTTAGAATTTTTATTTTTACCGGAAACTCGCATTTTATAATATTTATTAATATTAGCTTGAAATATTATCTTTTATTTGCACTCGTTTGTTATAATTTATAGATTTATAGAGACACTTGTGAGACTAAAATTTGTTTATATATTTATTTTGACCATGCCTTTTTTGCAGGAAATGGTTTTGGGAACATATTTGGGGAAACACATTTTGGTATAGATGTGCAGTAATTGGAATTCCAAAAGAGTGCATATTAATCCGGTTGAGTGAGGTATAAAAACCGGTGTATTGAAAACCGGCTAATTCAGCCATCTGGCAGGGCGATGTTGACATGAAATTGGTTAATCGACTTTGGTTGTGAATTTCCTGGTATGACATAATATTGTCTCAAGCCAGAGATTTATATTCGTGCATTTGTGATATGTGTAACACCTTGTGCACATCTTTCGGGTTTAAGCCTGGTACTAAATTCCCGTCATATTTTTTTCGTAGCGTCATTGGCTAGCTACAAATCTAGAATGAGTGCCACATTGACTGTGTTTGTACAAATTTTTAACTAAAAAAATTTAATTTTTCGACAAATTGAATTAAAATTGATGTTCTTATTATTTTCGTCGACATTTCGCAAGCATTTTTATACCTTCACCATAGGATGGGGGTATATATCATTTAATACGTAAAAAATGTAACACATAGAAGGAACCAAATGAAACCCTTAGTATCTTTGGACGAAATTTGTTTTAAGACTTTTTAAGACGTTTGAGCCATGTGCGTCTGTCTGGTCAACACGATAACTGCCGTAAATCTTTACAGATGAGAATGAAACTTTGTCAGTGAGCATTATTTGCCAATATTGAGTTCGGGATTGAAAATGGGCGTTTTGACCACGCCCCTTCTGGTACCTCCCATTCAAATCGACACAAGCAGGACAAAATCATATTTCTTTCAAACCTTTCTTCTGGTAGATGAGATTAGCTCCAACCCTCACACAGGTTAATAATCTGTAAATGCCTACTTAACTGGAGAAAATGGCCGAGATTGTTACGCCCATTCTGGTACCTCCCATACAAAACAGGGTGTTCGACCGGATTGTCAATCCGATAAATCGCGAGAAACACTTCCGACCTTAATGAAATTAGGTATAAGGCTTCACGTTATCGAACTCTAATCACCAATTAAAACAAGGGTGATTTTGCCACGCCCATTGTGGTACCTCCCATACAAAAGTTGTTTGGGCGTCTGGTTGTTCGGCATGAGGAGTTCCGCAAAACCAGACCAATCTTTATGAAAGTTTGTACTAGTCAGTATTTAGCCAAATAAAGCTCTCCTATATAAAATGAGCTGTTTTGCCACACCCATTCTGGTACCTCCCATATACAAGTTGGGCGGATGACTGGTTGATCCACACGATAATTCTCATAAACAACAACCGATCTTAATAAAATTCGGTACTAGGCAATATTTTGCTAAAAGCTACTGTGTAACTAATAACTGCCTATTGTGTCACTCCAAGTTTCGTACATCCCATACAAAAGTTGGGCATATTTGGTGTTTGCCATCTCGATATCTCCAATAAATCATAACCGATCTTAATAGAATTTGGTACTGATCAAAATTTTGGCAATAACTTGCCATGCCCATTTTTGTACCTCACATATAAATATTGGGAGGAAAACTAACTAATCTGGGTATTCAATAATATTTAGCGCAATGTCGTCAATCTGCTCTTGAATATGGTCACTTTTGGCGTTTTTTAACAGAACTCCCACGCAACGGATGAGGTACGGTATGGTGAGGGTATGATTAAGTCGGTTCATCCGACTGGAACTTATGTACTGGTTTTGTATGGAGTTTCACATGAAAAGTTAATCCTAGTACAGGCCTTTAGTGGGAATTTGTGACGGGAAAAGTAAACATAACATCAACTTTAGACTTTTCATTACTTCCTTTCTACTTGAAACGTAATCTACTTATCTTTACCGATAAATTGGAAGGTGTGCAGTGAGTCACTTTGCAAACTAATAGACATCCAGTGTAGGTCGTATTTCTCGGATTATCGATAATGCCATTATCGGATCTCGACAGCTTGGTAATATTCGCCCTGTCTACCAAACCATACCAGTAACAAATCGAAAGTCTACGTATTTTAAGTAACTGGGACATCGGCTAATGTGGAAGCCCTAGACTTTCGCATTATTTTTTTGGTCTGGCAACAAGAATTGGATCTACATTTGTAATTGGTCACATGTGAATAATGTTTTCTGCTGATCGTATTACCTTGTTGGACTATAGGCCCACCTTTGCCTTCTTTGGTACACGTTCACCCGGAGTCCTCTGCTTTGAGTGTTTGTCTTTGTTGCACATGTAAACAAAAAAGCGTTCTAGATAAATTTCCCAGAGAAAATGTCAAAGTTTTCAGAATTTGGTATTTTTTTCAATGTTCTGGAAAATTTACAATGTTTAATCAATTCTCGTGCAATTTTTTTAAGCTGATTAAATTCAATTAAATTCAAATTCAAACCTACTCCAAGGATTTCAAACCTGAGTAGGGAAAGAAGTCAATTTTGAAAAAGTCCAATTTTAAATATTTCAGTTTATTTTACAAAAATTGAATTCAGGTAAAATTTAAGACGATATTTAATAATTTATATAATATAATATTCAATAAGGTGCCACATACCAGGATTTCTCAACGCTATCATAGACAGGTGGTGGGTCAAATGTGGTTGCCTCGAGGAAAAACGGTCAGGACGTCCTCATATGAGTGCTGGATCATTAATAAGGCAAAATGTGAGTGAGAGGAAAAAATCAGTCGATTTAGACCTCTTCCTTGGGGAAGATTTTTGTCACTTAATTCACCAATGATGCTTTTTAAATTATTGTTCCATTATCATTTCTCATGACGTATGAACATGTAATTTTAATTCTTTGAAAAAGTGATAATCCTAATGTCCGCTTCTAAAAAAATTTCCACAAACATAATCTAATCAATAATGAAATGGTAGCTATTGTGTAAATGTTTGGAAAGTATATAACCGAAGTATCTTACTTAATATTCCTCAATTTATAACTTATATTCTTCATTTTACGAGTTCCATTTTTCCTAAACAATCCTAATGAAGCTGGCAACCCTGTACGAAATAGGCTCTCTTAAGGGTGAGTTGCGTTTGGCAAATGTATTTATCGCAGGGAACTCTTTGAAGTGTCGGAGCATTATTTGTTTAAATGATGAGAAATTTTTCTTAAATTGCATCAGAAAGTAGACACGAGCATGGGGTTCTTAAGAAGAACTGTAGGTAGGAAAATAATTTCTTGCACATGTAGTTGCCACATTTAAACAAATGTTTGCGTTAGGGAAAATTGAAGAATTATCGGGGGATGGAATTCACATTGAATATGAACATAAATTTAACACTAATAAAGTGATAATAATAATAATGATAGAAATAATAATATTTATAATAATAAATAATGCATTACAATTATTATGCTTTATTTTTCGGTTTTAAAATAACCCAATTTATTTGAAAAGTCTCTACGATTTCCATCAATATTTCATTGCAAATGCTGTTGGGTTGCAGTAATATTCCTGTGATGTTAATTAATAAAACATTGAAATCACTGCAAATTACAGACACATTTGTATTTCAATATATACAATGTAAGTACTTATACTGGTGATCCGATTGTTAAGTTCAATTAACTATTCGTATGTTCATTCATAATTGGTTTTATTCACATTCACATTCTCAATCAAAAATCCATTGATTTAATTCAATTAAAGGCCTAAAAATATAAATATTCACGTATGCACATACATACATATGTACATAATGTATGTAATACTACAGACAAAAAAGAAATAAAGTTTTTCAATGTTATTTTGTTTCAAATGTGTACGAAAGAAAAAATAACAAATTTCACACGACCAAAAACATGCACACAAACACTTCCACTTTCGTATCTGTACAAATAAACACAGCAACACAGTCACACTTATTTGCCGGTGTGTGTGAAAATATGTGTACCTAAGTGTGTGTGTGTGTGTGTGTGTGTGTGTGTACGCATACAAATAACAAAACATTGTCATAATTAAATTAAAATACGGATACACACACATATACCAAACAATGCGTATGATTGTTGTTCACGCAACAAGATAACTTTTCCGAGTCTCCCTCCCCGCCCTGCTTTCATTCGTTGAATGAATGTTATTTGAATTTTGTTAATAAACAACATCAAAACCACACAAAGCCCTCCTTCATTCCTTCCGCGATGACCCTGTAACCGGACATTTTACTACAATCCTTCACATAAAAACTGCGCATATTTAAAATTATTGCTATAAATTATTTCATGTTTTTTTAGTGCAACACCACGGCAACAGCAGCAACAGCAACAACAAAAAAAATCTCAATTGAAAAATGCCAATTGAAAGAGGCGTGAGAAAAAATGTGATGCTCGCTTTTAGGCGCTTTTAAATCAAAAACTAACACATTGAAACAAAAACGTGTTCATAACACTTGCCCACACACACAGGCATATCCACACTGCGGTTACACAGTTGGTGATGGTGTTGCTGGTAGCGTCGTCGTAGGCGTCGTCGCTGTTACTGTTGTTTTTGCTGGTGTTTGTATTGGTCTGTCGGTTGGTTGTTTAGTTGCTCTTTCAGTCGGTCGATATGTTTGGCGTGTTGATTTTATTTGTTGTCCAAGTATCATTTATTTCGTTGTTTAGTTTATTTAGAGTTTTATTCGAAAACCACAGAGGATTCATGTGCCTGAATGCATAAGGCGGAATCTGATGGAATGTGGCATGGAATTAAAAGGCCCTCCCTGTACAATCTGTCTAAAAAATTAAACTAATTAATATGAGAATTTACCTCAATCCAACATTTGTTGTTTAGACAAACTTGGAAAGAAAGTCTTATTTAAGATTTTTTAATCTCCAACAAAAGTTGTCCATAATTTCGTTGGGACATATAAGGGTGCCTTATTTAGAGGTACTTTTCTAGTAGGGATTTTATGACAGATCAAACTGTCAAACAATCACTGTATATTTTGACATATCATAATGTAAAAACGCAGCCTAGCATAGCAAATTACACAAATTTAAGTATACAGCCGTATTACGAAAATCAGCATTCCTAGATTTGCCATGCGCTTAGAGAAGCGTACAGTTCACAAAATCGGCCTACTGTCCGGACAATTCGCTATACCATTGAACAATTTGAAACACAATTTTCATTATTAAATAATGGGCGACCAAATAGGGCACATCCAGCCCATAGTGAAGAAAATATAGTGGCGATAGCCAATAGATTGAGAGTCGTTCTCAACAACTTGGCTTAACATATTCAACAACTTCTCGAAATTTAAGGTGGTCAGATCAGGGATCGAACCCACGTTCTCATGCACAAGAGCCGCACACACTAGCCATTGCACCACCTTGGCCACCTCGATCATATAATATGACGCTGCTTGACTTTTTTACTTTAGGCCACTTAAAGTCTGAAATTGGTAGCCTACATTACTCGCATCATTCGCCATGAAAACTGAATATTTTCTGCCTGAAATTTAAGTCCGTGATCTCGACGCCATTTGGATCCCACATTTGATTATAATTCCCCAAATTTCATAATTTTAAGATGATTTGTTTGGTCAATATAATCATTTCTCTAGCTTAGTGCCACACCCATTTATACCGTCCTAATTTAGATTTCAAGAATTGCTGAATCTATTTGTTGTTATCTAAGAGGAACATCCTCACCAAATTCCATAATCCTACAATTCAAAACACAAATTTCTATGATTTATTGCCACGCCCATTTCCACTGGCCCTAAATCAAATTTATGAAAATCCTTTCTTAGCTGGTGTCTACTCCATAAGGGAAAGGCCAACCTCAAAAGAGTACACAAATGACCAATAATTCCACACAAGAGTACAAAAAGCATACACAAGCATCGTACTCAAAAGTACGAAAAATGTACTCATAAGTATAAGTACAAGTACATAAGTACGCAAAAGTATAAGTACAACAAGTCTACACAAAAATTCCAAAAGCCAACAATAATACAGAAAAGTGCACCCAAAGGTACAAAGAGTGCACACAAAATTACAAAAAGTGTTGACAAAATTAAAAAAAAAGTGTACAGAATAGTACAATATGTGTACATAAATGTAGAAAAAGTCTTAACAAACTATCAACAAAAGTACAAAACCCCTACACAAGATCCCAAGACATTGAGATGAAGGCACTTACATAAAACAAGTATACACTCCAGTATAGTTACTGCTTACACACATACTCCACCGATCAATGTACAAGACGCACCGCAACTATATCATTACGACAACAGCGTGTTTATGTGTATGTTGTATGTGTACATAAATGTAGAAAAAGTATGCACAAAAGTACCAAAAATTTTACACAAAAGTACAAAACCCCTACACAAGGTCCCGTGACATTGAGATGAACGCACTTACATAAATCACGTATACACTCCAGTACATTAACTGCTTACACACTTACTCAACCGATCACTGTACAAGACGCACGACAACTATTTCATTACGACATCAACGAAAAAACCTGGAGACAGACACAGTCAGGAAAAAATAAAATGTTATCTAAGAAAACGTCAAATGTACACACTAGAGTGACATTATTTTTGTTGAAATTCGAGGAGCACCTTTCAGAATATCATAATACTTGATGCAAAAATGTAATGCTGAAAATTTGGGAAAACTTTATTTTATGAAACATGGTAAAAATGTGAAACTGTGATTACTAGTTGCCTGTCGGACATATGCAGTAAATCGGACGGTGTTAACTTGTTGAAATTTAAGTCAAAATCAGATTTGTTGGAAATAGATAATTTGCAAAATATTTAACTTTGAGGTTGATATGCTACGTGTTAATGTTGTCCGATTTTTTCATGAAACTCCATTGAAAAGTTAGAAATTTTTTATAAGTTGTTTTTCAAAAATATATGATAAATGATAAATATATTTAAAATTTTAACTCGAAGCTTAAAGTTATTAAATTTTCCCCAAATTTTCAGTGGAACATTTTTACATCAACTGACAAAATATGCCTCTCCATGAATTTTAAAAATAAAGGAAACAATTCGGCTCTATTCTATACATACGATCATAGAGCAATAATAAAGAGCCTCCATTACTCTCTTCGATGCCTCTTCATGATGACGAGGTAGTAGACCATTTCATCGATTTCGAGTAGTTTTGGTAATTTACTCTTTGGTTGACATAATACGGACAAAAATAGAAGGGAATGCATATTTTCGTTCGATGCAAACATAATTTAGCTGTCATTAGTATCAATCAAACACTTTTAAACTTAGTTTGCTGCATGGTCTGTGTGTCTTCTTTGGTCTCTCATTCTACATCATTTCCATAGTGGCTTTTCGATCAGCTGTACCATAGAAACCCCCTGATTCGATCGAATACTCACAGTCATCGGACAAAAAAGCAAAATAAAATTGTATTTTCCAATCCACTCTCTTCTATCAACTGTCTCTTCTGTAAACTGGCTTTGTAGCACACAGATAGTTTTTAAGAAATGAGTTCCAAATGAGTCCTATTTGAGGATTAAACTCCACTAAGAAAGTCACACGTCAGTTATCTCTAGCCAATTTTCTTTATAGAAAACTATCTATTCCTTCACACGTCGTCCTTTGGTTTCACAGTTGCAATTAAGAGCATGTTATAAAGCAAACCGGTATATGTCGGACATAGTACGAAATTATACCCGACATATGGTGAAGATATGGGATCAATCGCATTAGTGTATCAACACTAGTGATTTAAACAGTAACTTGGCATAGAACTTGAAACACTTAACTTGAAAAATTCATTTCACGCGTGCAATGTAAATTTGGTTTTTATAACGTCCCTTCAAAAATATTAACGAACAAAAAATCATTTAAAAAAATTGAAACTTTAAATTAAAAAATTCCTGCCACTTATGTTTACGCCATTACAATTTAATATATTCTTAATAAAAAATATATCAATATATTTAGTAGCGACATAATTACTGTTTCAAACATTTTATGCTATAAAATTAAAAATAATGAATGTTTTAAGACCAATTTTGTTTTATATACTATAAGTATTTATTGATATACAGGGTGATTCAGGAAGATCCGGAAAAATTTCTCCAGCGTTTTCCTTGGCTCATTTCATGAAGAAAAGTCCACTAGGACCATGTCCGAAAATGCAAGGGTGCGAACTGGCACGTGTTCAAAATTTTCGGATTGGGGGTCGGAGGGTAGTAGGGTAAAGTTGCTAACTTCTGAGCCAGTGGTCGGATTTTTTTGTTTTTGGACTTGTTGGAAAGGTCTTCATATGATTGAACGGTGTTTTTTTGTTTCCAATGTGGCATTTACTAATGTGTTCATAGAAGTCGAATAGGTACCGTGTAAAAAAGGTGTTAACACGTCGCCCGTGAGTTCGAACACTCATTGAATTTTTTGTTTATGATAACACGTTTCGATTGGTTCCATATTTTTGAGAAATGAACTAAATATTAATTGGGCAGCGGCTTATAATCTCATAATTAATTCTATTGAATATAGAGGGAAATCCCCTGAACTGGCAACATTTATGGTAACGGATGTTTTATTATTCGCGAGATTTCTGCAAATGTCTTGCTTATGATTACATATTTCATTGTTTACAACAGCATTCGGACGAAACACAAAAAACTAAAATATATGTAATAAAAAACGATAAATACATATTATTAATTAAAATAATATTAAAAAAAAAATAGAAAAATATAACAAAATAACAACATAAAATATGACACTGAGAGTATTGTAACAGAACCATGCGATTTAACGACACCCATGATCACACGGTGTCCACACAACACACCAGCTCAACATAAAACTGTGTGTTTGCACACATGTTCCGCACAATTAGGTGTTTGTTTTGGTGTCAGCTCAATACTGAGAGAGCAAGACAACGGTGCGCGTGGTATCAGTTCATAAACTTCCTTAGATGACCGTGTATACCTTTGTCATTTCGTCAGCTGAGTACTATAAAGCTTCATATGCCACTAACTTAGTTTCGAGAAAAATAACATTTAAAAGCCAATAGTCGATGACAAAGTGGATTATAGAGCATCATTGACACTGGGTATCTTAGCAGCGGAGTGAGATAGCGAAATTCTGAAGACAGCGTTCGAAAGAGCAACATTTCCAACCTCTGTTTTTAACCTTATCTTCAAAAAATGAAATTGGCGTATGGAGCTTTATAGTACTCAACTTGTTAAATTTTTCCTGCACGGTAAACATTTTTTCATCGGTGAACACGATGTTTCTGTGCAAGTTATGGGCGTGCTTCTCCAAAAGACGTTTACATTTTTCTATCCTATTTTCTTAAAGATGCAGTCAACAAATCTGCGGTACGGCCTTTGAAAGCCCCAAGTCCCAAGTCGTTTTTTAACATTCGACTCATGGACTTTAATAACTTGCGGCGTTCGAACTGCGCGTGGACGGCCTGGTCTTTGACATCTTCAGTCTCCTCAAACAGTTTTATGCGCCGAACGGGCGGAGCGTTTTAAAACTATCGTCTTTTTCATTTCACACTTAGAAAGCAATATAACAGCGATCCTTATCTGACCACTCCGTGGTGAAAGCTGAAACAATTTTGAATTCCAGTTACAGACTAATCGCTTTATTCCTAAAAAGTTAGGAGAGGTTTGAGAGACGATTTATCATACAAAAAACGTCTCTCAATCCTCTTACAACTTTTTATGAATAAGGCCATAGTGGTTAGCTTTGATAAACAATGAGGTAATAATAGGGTATGTCCAATTCTACTATTGGAATGGGTGTATTCAATGTTGTTGTAGTATTTATGTGCCTACTAAAGGCCGTGTTATTACGTTTTAATGCTGTCGGATTTATTCGTCCTTTCGTTTTGAAAAACCACACAGTGTATCCCAATATACAACATACCGTTAAATATTGAATTGGATATACAGTTTTATGTGTGACATTTTTGGAAGTGCTTTAAGATATTTCCTTCAACGGATACTTCCTTAAGCTTAAGGGCCCCTTGTCATTTTATCGTTGTATATAAACAAAACACGTAGCAACCCTTGCATCCACCCCTGGGATGTGCAACACTATGTAGGGGTGGGCGTGGTGGGTTGGGCTTTGGCTAGTTATAAATATGTGGACCATATTTTTCCGTCCATTTGTAGATAGAATCAAATGGCAACAAAACCCAACCAAAACAAAATATGGTTTGTAGATGATACAATGTATATTGTTGTTGCTGTTGTAGTAGTTGTTCTTATTGTGGGCCAATTGTTTTTGGTGTGTTGATGTTGTTGTTGCTGTATGCCGTTGTCGTTGTTGTTGCCGGTTAGAGTAATAAATATTTTTGTTAACCATAAAAACCAAATTGTTTTGTTTAATACTGGCTCAAACAGAAACAAGACAAATATTTATTTTTATTGACAAAAATTCAACAAGATTCCACTTTTAATCCTTAACAAATCTATAGCTACAATTTATAACTTCCCTCTCCACCCTTCTTTCCGATATTATTTAATGGGTTTTTGCAATTTACGTCCAAATAACAAACGACCGTTCCTACTGACATGTTCGGCTAGAGGCAACGATTCAAAATCTTCATCCACAATTTCAGGAGATGTATTCACATCTTTATCAACTGCAGCGTCCGTGGGACTGTCGTCTTTCAACGGAGTTGGTTGATTGAGTTCAATTTCCTCATAGGCCAATGTTGGGGATACGCCCAATTGAGTTCCAGCGTTTGTTTGTGACTCTGTGGGCAATTCAAACAATATATCCGGTTTAAAACCTGCTGCAGGATATGGTGCCATTTCTAATCTTAATAATTTTCTATTGACAGTTTTTCTTAAATTTAAGGCATCCACAGTGCAAAATACAAAGACGATCATCGACAAAACTTTAATCCAATTATTGGTCATTTCTACTCGTTCTAGCTTTTGTGTGGTTTCACAGCTTTACTCTTTGGCCTTTGCTTTGTAACAACTTATTTGGTAATAGTGACTTAATCCGTTTTCGTTCCATCTTTTATAACTATTTTCGTTTGCATTTGTGCTCGTTGTCCAAGCATAATCTTAAGATTGGCTAAAACATATTCCATATTATGTCAGTTAAAATTTGTTAGGCAAAACTCTAACCCGTATTAAAACTTCTTCATTCTTTCAACCCCAAACTATTTTGTCACAGATTCCGTTGTGCACACCAATGTCGGGGAGTGAGTGGTCTGTATGTCCGTCGTCGTTTTGAATGTCGTTGGGAATTTGTAAGTGCGTTGGTGTGGACGGACTCAGTCATATGAGTCCATGTTTGGCCTTTAATAGTTTAAATGCCGTCTAATTCATACAAATCATTATATTTCATGCAATTTTTATTAGATACTTTATTGTTCGATTCGATAAAACATACAATTTGTGGTGGATTATTTGGTCGGGCTTCAAGAACTGTTGACAGACAGACGACACTCACGTTTCATAATTGTCACTTTTTTTATGTAGTCGGTTAAACAGACACATGTACATATGTAGAATGTACATATGCATGTAGTTGTGGGTTTGAATTTATTGCATTTATAGTTTTTTTTTGTTTTTGATTTAAATTATACATTCATACTTGTATTTTTATTTTTATTTGTTGTCTTGTCAATGTGAACAATCACATCAACGTGAATTATTGTTTATAATTGAAGTGATTATACAAATTAAATGGCGTTTTAAACTGATATTCAACACAAGTTGATAAAGGACATTGGATTTGATCGCCTGGGAATAAATATGAATCTTCCATACAACACAAATTGATTGCTGAAAATTGACAAATGTTCATTTACATCTTTGTGCTTACATATGTGGTATCACACATAAAATTAAATCTAAGCACTACGATTTTTGCACTTCTGTATCAGTGAGTCGACTCAACACTGAGGAAACTAAATCGTCACTTCGACCACTAATTTCATCAAAAGTAAGACAACGCACACAATTCATCGCCACAACGTAAAACATGCATTTCAGCAATGTAAATCAACAATCAAATAAAACCAATCTATACTTCCCATTACATCCCGTGGAGGTACTGGGACCTAAAGTTTTACACCGTTTCCGAACGTGTTTTTGAGAAGCTTTTCCATGACTAATTAATCCATAGTATCAACGTCACTAAGCGAGGTGACCGTCGTCGAATGAAATATAAGGTAGTGAGAGCGGGGATCAAATCCACCTTGTGTTGATGAATTTATACGTCAGCTCAGTTTGATGAAACTTTCTTTTCTAGTCGAAGGTCTTCCGATTTTATATATTTATTTGTGCTATTCACTTTGCATTGAATAGACTTAGAGCAGCAAGATAATCGCTGTATTGTAAAACGATGATGTAATTGGTCATTTGTCAGCATGAATGGTTTAAATATTATCACGAGCAGAGTTCTACACTTGAAATCCTATTATATTACTAACGAAGGAGTGGATACAGAGCAAACCTTTTGTAAATTCCATGAAAGGTTAGAAGAAGAAAATGAAAACAAACGACTTGTACGCTTTCTATTTTTGAGATCCATCGACGCACCCTCCTCTGGTACACACGAAAGCGTGTTCAATATCCGTCCTAAATACACGAGGGCGGATCAATAAGTCCGTGACTTTTCGAACTTCCCTTGTAGTTATATGATATGCAACACTGCTCCCATCAAGTACCACCTGTTAATAGACTACTGTCAAATTTTGAGCAATTTCCGTCATTTGCTTTGCGTTTAACAGCTGTTCAAAACATACAACCTCGTGCATTTTTTTAAAAATGGAAAAAAGTGAATTTCGATCATTAAACATTATTTTTTGCGAAAAAGTACAGTCAATCAAACCAAGGAAAAGCTTCGTAAATACTATTTCAATGGTAAAAAAGTAGTTTACTGACTTTCGTTGTGGTCGCACAAGTACAAATGAGGTCAATACACCCGAAAATGTCGAAAAAATCCACGATCGATTTTGGCCGATCGAAGAGTACAAGTGCGTGAGATTGTTGATGCAATAGGCATTTCATATGGCAGTGTGGTTTCGATTTTAAATGATTAGTTGGGTTTAAGAAAGCTGCCTGCAAGATGGGTGCCGCGTTTGCTCTCAATTGACTATAAACGTACTGGTGCACACGTGTGTAGTATTATTATATTCTCCAGATTTTGCCGCCAGTGACTATTTTCTAGCTCCAATCTAGCTAGATTTAGCTCCAAAGATGACATTATTGATCAAACAAATGCCTATTTTATAGACCGCGAAAAATCCGATTTTTTTTGGAAGGGATACAAAAATTGGAGAAATGTTGGACTAAGGGTATTGAGCTAAAAAAACTGTGTTTTACTCAAAAAGTCACGGACTTATTGATCCGCCCTCTAGTACAGTTCAATTCACTAACGCCAAACAAAACATGAAGTAAATTGTCACGAAGATTCTAATTGTCCGTCTTAGCGCTGATTTATTTCCCGTTAATACAATAATTTTTTTTTTTAAATTACGATAAATACAACAGTTATCTTTATTTTGCTTGTGCAGTACAAACTTATCATTTGACAACAATCCTTTACCCAATAACACTATTACTCGACGATACATACATACATATGTATATACTTTTAAGCGTTTGAAATCCGACTACCTTATGATTCGCTTCAAATTGGTTATTTATATAAGTAACTACTACTACAGGATGGGCCAAAAGCAACCATGGGGTTTACAAATTTAATAACTTTGTAATTTTTTATTTATTTTTTATTTTTATTTTAAAGATTCTAAAAATAACACCTGGAGAATAAATAATGGCGACATTCACAACTGAACAGAGAACCAGAATAATAAAATTTTTTTATTTAAATCAGCGATTTAAGGCAAAGAGCATGTCGTCGACATTTTAACGTCAGAATTTCGCCCTCTGAACCAATAGTCGTGTTTTGGTTACAAGCAAGCGATTACCGCTTGCTAAGTTGCAAAGAAAACGGCTTTTTAGCGAGATGTCATTTTATTCAAAAATATGAAAAATGGTTAAAAACGGTAAAAGATGTAAAAATTTTTTTGTTTTAAACTTAGCGAAAATAAATCTCGTCGCTAAGTTCTCGCTAAGTCTTCGCTAAGTGCTTCATACAAAACAAGCGAATATATAAGCCAGCGGTGTAACCAAAACACGCTTAATGATTCGTTGCTTAGTTCATCGTCACCACCAACATGGCCTCGAACCGGTAGACCACATTTAATTCGCACTACGGAAAATATTGAACGTGTAAGAGCAAAGTGTTAACGAAACACCAGAAACATCTAGCAGAAGGCGTTCTGCTCAGCTAGGAATGTCTGGTGTTATTCCCATATAAGGTTCAATTGGTGAGAGAATTAAAACACGCAGAGAATTGAAACCCGCAACGTCTAAATTCTGCAGTTAAATTTCAGCAGTTGGCCAGATATGAAATCAACTTTATTGAACATTTGAGTGCTGTAACTTAAATGGAGAGCGGTATCGGTTTATGATTGAACATTTGTTACGTCCAGCTCTTGAAAACAGATCTGAGCAGTAGTTTCAGCAGGATGGAGCCACTGTCCACACTGCCCGAGACACAACGACATTCTTATATCAAATTTTTGGAGAGCGTCAGATTGCGTCAGCACCCGACTATTTTCTTTGGGGTTATTTGAAGGAGCGAGTATATGTGAACAAGCTCGAGACAATCCGTGAACTCAAGGCCAACATTATAGCAGAAATTCAAACGCAACAGCCACAAATATTGAAATATGGTATGGAAAATGCTCTAACACGAGACCAGTATCCATTTTGTATATTTTATAATCTGAAAAAAAAAAACAAAATAAAAAAAATATATAAACACAAAAGTTATTACATTTTTAAACCCCATGATGACTTTTGCCCCAACATTCGTAGTGAGTTGGTATGTGGTAGTGGTAGTAACATTAGGAGACCCAGCGGACCAAAACTTCGTATACGATATCGCATACGAGAGTTACGCGAAACTTTTGTGGGTAAAAGTCTCGAAAACAGATCCGAAAACGATCGGAAAATGAATCATCAGTCGCTCAGTTTGTGGCAGTAAAAGTTTCGTTTACGATGTCTTGCAAGAGATTCGTTTGCGAGACTTTTGCAACATCTTTTGCGAGAACAACACGAAAAATAAAACAAAATGCAATAGTCAAAACTTTGTTGTTGTGTCGTGTGCCTGCACGTGTGTGCCTCTGTTTGGCGCACGACACAACGACAACAATGTTTCTCTCTTTTCGTCCGTTTAGCACCCGTTTTTAAACCAGTTTGGGGAATATTTGGCCGAGTTTAATTTTTCCCCCGGTTTTGGTTCGGTAAATACTCGCTTCTGAGCCCGTTTGCGAGCATTTACCGTAACACTCGCTAAGGCTCGGTTTTTTGCCCGCTGGGAACAATCAAGCTACAATTTACACCACCATCGGTTAGTTGACATTCTAATGTTATTTTGGGATTAACTTAACTGCAGTTATTAAGGTTGGTTAAGCCAAAAATTTTACGCAATTTTGTCACAACAATACTCTCAAAGCATAAACGTTGCGAATGAGTGTAAATCTGCAAGTCGCCATTAGTGAGTATAAGAAAAAAATGTGCTCCATAGTCCACTGATTTGGAGTCACTTTCCTTAATTCCGTCATGGGATTTCATTGAAAACTAAGATTTTTCTATTTTCAGCTGCCGATAAATTATTGTCTCGCCCAAACGTAATAGGTTACCACCCATCAAAGAGTTACCCCATACATAGCGCCGTGGGGAATAATGAGTAACGATCGGTAACGTATTACACATTGGGAGTGGGTAGCAGGATTTACACATTACCCACTGCAGGATTTACACATTACCCGGCGGCGGCGCGGCAAAAAACTAAAAAAAACGAAAGCGGCGGCGGCGTGGCTCGGCGGCATAAAGGTCTAGTTCGAAGGAACGATATAGACACACCAAATTGTTGTGATAGAGTTTTCCAGATCATTGCTGGGCTAGCTTTCACCTTAATGATGCCATTATTTTAGGGTAATAATGTCCAACTGCAGAGGGCTTACAATTTACATGTTGTTGTGTCTACACTGGTTGATATTGGATGTGAAATTGGTTTGGAAATGAAGGCTATTCAAGTTGAGTTATGGCTCAGCCCTCATTATATAATCACGTCGATGTTTTGATTCTAATACTACAACTGTATTGTTAGCAATCTTCCAGGAATGACCAGCAACATATCAAATTTATTTGGTATAATTTGTGTTTATTTTATAAATTTCTACATTTGGGTGGATGAATTGGAAAAGATAACAATTTGTATAACACATATACATACATATCTATACACTAAATTAAGTTATTCGGTTCTACAATTTCTTCTACGACACTTTTTTTAATTCAAAGTGTAAACGAGAACCGGCTCAGATCGAATTATCTCCACGAATCTGCCTCTTGGTTGTGCGGTGCGCACTCGCAGTGGCGCTGAACGTGAACGACTGCGCACGAGTTTTTGTCTGGGTTGAATTATGTTTTGTGATACTACTTCTGCGTCGGGGGGTGGTACTTCTTCGGTGGCTGCCTCTTCAATTGCTGGCTGGTCATCTTCGGGAGGACCATAGGTGCTATCGGGGGGTCCATATGTTTGGTCGGGTGTTGCTTCAGGAGGGCCATAGGTTTGATCTGGCGTTGGTTCGGGTGGTCCATAGGTTTCATCCGGAGTGGGTTCAGGTGGACCGTAGGTTTGATCGGGCTCCGTGGGCAAATCGAATGGAATTTCAGGTGTTACACCAGCAGCCGGGTAGGGCGCAACGGCTGGTGCTGCTGCTTCTT
Organism: Phaonia tiefii; assembly: GCA_963931995.1. NCBI lineage: Eukaryota > Metazoa > Arthropoda > Insecta > Diptera > Muscidae > Phaonia > Phaonia tiefii. Next base: position 295,315,494 of record OZ008369.1, on the reverse strand, counting down.
GTCTTGCGAATTTTCGATTGTTCCGCAGCCTCAAAGCAGCAAAACGTCTTGTTTGCCTAAAGCGTGGAGGCTCAGCGGCTATCAACGCCAATGATACGGCAATAATTGCCACGATTGTGTAGAATTTGGCCATTTGAATGAATGCAATGATACTACGAGTACTACTGCTTGCAACTTGTGCTCTGATGTTCGGTTCTGGGAGATTGTAAGTGGTGGTATGATGATGTCTTTGTCGATTCACTTGGCTTTTATAGTTCTCGATGATTGTTTTGACATTAACTTTGTTCATTTGTTGTCTTACTTTCGTGCCGCTAAGAGTCAATGTCAAATGAATTTGGCTATAATAGCGAGACGACACCGGGGCATAGCATTTGTAGCCGCTTACCCTATTTGGCTGCCACTTAAAAGTGAACAGAAATTATTATTGTTTCGTTTACCTTTAAATTGTTTTTCTTATGGGGTTTACGTGACCATACGTTTTGGGTTGGAAATCACAAAAAACTCAATAACCACTGTGGCCATTATCAAGGGCTGTTTGGGAGCTTTATAACATGATTTGCAGGTTAATGGCTGCCAGTAGTGGCGAAGAATGAACTCAAATGTTCTGGAACACATTAAGATGTGGCTATTTAGCAGTTTCCCACCATAACCCCGAATAGGACGTTCGCATGAGGTCTGTTGCACGACTCGTCGCTACAAGCTACCAGCATTTCAACGCAATAATCCCTCTAATGATTAGTTCTCCGACATGTTGCTGTTGTGCTCTGTTGTTCTTGTTATCAATATTCCATGTGGTGAATTAATTACATTTTGGTTTTCGAATTCTGTCTCATTTGGCGCTAAGCAAACGCGGTCTTAACACAAAGCCATGGCGGGTAATCAACGTCAACGCCAGTGTCAGTCACTTCCACCTGTTCCAGGCAACTCGACAGTGGCTCATTTGTATTCGCCGAGCAGCCAAAATGAAACCAAAGTGTCGCACTACATAATTTAATGGCATAATTAATTTTCGTCGAATTATTATGAACGTAGCGAAGAAGAGCGCATAATTGTATTGAACTAACATTGAAATTTGCAATAAATATGTGCGTAGTATTGATTAAATGTTCCCTTAAATGCTGACTACACCAATCACAAACAGCCGAAGGTAGGTGGAATTGTGGGCCATATAAAAGCCTCGACGACTTTGATGAATTATATCATTTCGCAATTTGAAGCAGCATAAGAAGTAACTGAATCAACAACAACAACAATAACAAAATGGCAAAAATTGCTCTCCTACTCCTGGCTTTGGCTATTGTTGCCTGCAGTGCGCAATCACCCAGACATCGTCAAATTCGAAAATTCCAACAGCTGAAGCGAAGACCTTTACGTTTGCAGCCTGTGCGGAAATTTGCTAAACAACAAGAACCGGTAACGCCCTATCCCAATGCTGACGAATTGATTCCAGAAGTTCCATTTGAAGAGGGAAATGTCCCCGATGAAGTGTATGGTCCTCCCGACGAAACTTATGGTCTACCAGAAGAAGAACAAGCTACAGCAGATCAGTTGCCCTCTGAAGAGGATCCCCAGGAGTTTGCTCCCAATCCAGAAGTCGAAGAATTCCAAACTACGGAAATCGAAGAAACCCCGCAGGCCGAACAGATTTCCCGCCTCACAAGTCGCAGAAAAAGCAACAGCAAGAGGATTGTTGTTCCCTCACGCTTGGTGCAAAAGAAGAAAGAACAAAAATCTCAGCGTTTGGCAGTAGCACCCGCCCTATCCACCCCCGTTATTGAAGCTGCCACGCTGCCCATTGCCGCTCCATTCTCTGGAGTAGCCCAGCAGTACTTTGTGGTTAACCAACAACCCTTTGCCTACTCAGCTCAATATCAAGTTTGGTGAATTCCAAATAAGAATGAGGATAAGAATGAGAAGGACAACAAGGAAGGAGTAGACGGTGATTAGTGGAAATTGTTATGTTAGTCAGTTTGTCCGCAGTTTACTGGTTAAAATATTGAAGAAATCCCTTTTCCGCTGTATAAGAACGCAAGCAAAGAAGAGGACAAAGGAGAAGTTGTTAATAAATCTTGAGAGAAAACGAATTAAATACGAATTCTTGTGTTTTGCCCATTTATATTTATTACACCATCATTATTCTTTTTTTCCCTGTGTGTATGAGTGTGTGTGTTTGTGTGTGGGCAACAGTTGTTGCAGCATCCATCTAGTGTCACGACCATGATGAGTATCATCATCACATTCATCTAGTGATACGAACACACACCGATTTTGCTATCCTGGGCCAGCAAAGTCATCATCATCATCATCGTCACCTTCATCATGTTCATCATCAGTATCACTAGCTAACATCTCACAAACGAGAACTCGCATTGGTTTGGTACTGTGCTATATCTCGTTGTCCACCTCCCTTTCTGCCATTCATTTGCATTGCCCTCTGGCAATGTTCTTTCCCTTTATTGCATGTTTTATATCACGATGTTGCTGTTGTGTTCCTTGGCTCTTTTTCTTTTACCTTTTCTTTTGCTGTGTTTTCCCATTGTCCTTATATGCTAGGTAATATCCTGGATCAGGAATTGCAGGTGCTTCTAGGTGCTCTAGCTAGATACATGTGGGGAATGGAGTCGAGTGGGTTGAGGTTTCAGGTATATAGTGTCCCTCTCGTTATAGTCTTGTTGGCTGTGACTTGGAACTTGTGGCAGTTCATGCGAAACATCACAAGGTATATTGTTTTTTATTGCTCGCGCCAAACGACAATAATCACTTCTTTAGATTAATGTTTTTCTGCAACGTTTCATTGCATTAGTTTAGCAAAATATTAGCGATGGAAAACAATCGATTATTTAAGTTGTGTGATAATTTAAATCGAATCAGTGGTACAAATATTGAGTCAAATCAAGAGAATATAACGGGATAAATTTTGGAAAGTTGGGGAGTGCAGAGATCCTTTTGAAATGGATCCTTTTCGGCTTTCTTAAGAAAACTTTCTCAACGTTCTTGGTGAAACTGACAATCTCAAAGCCGATGTTGCAACGACCCCTTCCGAACCCCTTTGATTGTCATGTTAATATGTTATTTAAATTAAGTATCGATTAGAAGTCACCCCAAGGTTAGAAAATGGCCGTTTGCTCCGCGCTTCTAAGTTTTGCTGGGCATAGAGATTGTCGAGAGTCACGTGATTGCCGAGAATCACGCGTGAATGTGAGCCGGATGAAAATTTCATCAACTGATCGTAAGTGGTCGTGAGTGGCGAAAAAATCTTCGAGCGTGAGTGACCGTCATACTTTTGCGAGCGGGTGTGAACCCGAGCCAACACTTACTCAAGTGCCCATCTCTAGGCGGGCGAATCTAATTGTTCAGGGAATTATAGGGTTCTGTTTCCCAAGTAAGACATCTGCCTGGGGTTTTCCGCAAAATTTGTCAATGCAAATTTTTTTCTGCAAACATGTACTGTCGATGTAATTGGAAGTCAGATCAAGACCCTTTTATTATATTGTTGGCACCAAAAATGACAACAATTACAATTAGTTCTGTGATCAATAAACAAAAGACTTTTACTAAAATGAGATGTTAGTTAATATGACTACGATATCTTCTATAAATTGTCTTTAAGAAAACTAATCTCAGGATCAGAATCAGGATACTTCAAAGGTATTTTATTAATTTAATATTCATATGTTTTAAAAGTCACAAGATACTTCCAATAAACAGTCAAACATTCTATATTGGATAAAATTAATTTAAAAAAAATCGAATACATTTGACCACTAAGCTTCTCTGTGTCCTTCGAAGGTTCGAGTGGCATCAGAGAACTTTTACCTCTGCAACAATAGTTTATTGGTGTCTGTCTAACTTCCACTTGGTGCAGCTCGTTGGGTTTTGTTTTTATATTTCTGCCAAACATTCAAGAGTGACGATTCTGCAGATCCTAATGCCAGCAACTCTGGTGATGCGCCGTTGTCGTTGTTGCCACCATAGTAGTTTGTGACGGTGACTGATAGTTCTCCATATATTTTGCCACTTGTCACCTGGATGGGTTGCAAATTTTTGATGCATATTTGTGTTGTTGGCCAAATACTTGTTTGTCTACGATGACGACAATGAGGACGGCAACTGCAAATGTAATGATATCCCCAGAAATTCATATAACATTCATTCCCACAAAAATGGAATCTTTAAGTTCCTTCCTCCGCTTCATCCTATGTGGTTATAGTCAACCAGATTTCGTTATGTGTTGTTCCTTTTTTTAAATAATGTCACTTCTATCCTTAGCTATGACAACGAGTAGTGGGATGATTATTAGAGAACACTGACGGTTTCCACCGTTTTACCTTGTTGATATTTGAAATGAATTAAAGCATGCATTTGAATAAAATTCAAACTGTTGTATCCTAGGTATGAGTACCATGCGAGCTAATACGTTTTCATTTAACGTTTTGCAAGAGTGAGCTATTCTCATGGATGGGGATTTTTATATACGTTTTAATTAAATTCTTCAGTGAATAGTACATTACTAATTAAATACCCCAGCCATTAATAGTTAAAGAAAATTAGGGCATTTAAGAAACATAGATATGGTCTATCAAAATTACTCTATACACAGAGAAATATTAATACTCAAATCAAACACAAAATTTGTCACTTCAAATACATTTATATTTGAATCTGAGCTAATGAAGAACTCGGTTGATAATTGCATATATTTCAATTAAATTTAGGAAAAAGTATCCACGAATTTTTTTTATCTTTTCGGAGTTAATTGAGATTTAATATTTTATTTCAATTACATACATCTACTTAACATTAGATTGTCAACAAACAGTAATATTGCAGATTGATTGCCTAAGTTAATTACACTTAAAAATATGCCGTCGTAGCAAGTTGTAAACCTGCCTCATACCAGCTCACCACGAATGTTTGATGATATCGCAAGAACAATCTGAAACAATCGAGAATTGATGGCATATAACCACTAATCATCAAGTTGCACAACCCACGCGTACATTTTAGAGAAACGAACCCAATCACGAGTTGTTTTACTGCTCGTTTTTCGAAAGATAGTCAAGATCACATGCGTTTAAAATTAAGACTGTGCCGCCAAGTAACTACATACTTATGAGCCACATACATATTTCCCTTCCTCCTTGGAGTGTGACGGGGTTTTCGCTTGCATTTGCGATGTCTGATCAAAACAGTAATAAACATGTTCTAATGAATAAAATTCGGAAATCTTATAAAATCAGATGAAAAATTAAAAGTTTTCTTTACAGTTGGGTTTAGTTCATGTGTGGAGAAATTTTGTTTCCTCTGTACGAATTATATTCATTTTCAATACCCAACTCTCTTTTATTATAAGACATATTTCTTGAGAATTCGTTGTTGGAGGGTATTCAAATGTTTGTCTATACGCGGCTTTGAACCTGTGCCACTCGATAGCACCTGCTAGCACCTAGTCGGATATGCTACAGTAGTAGCAAATTTTTGTTTCTAATTTTGTTTTCTAAAATTTCGTTTGTGACCAGCGACATTTTTCTTTGCGTGTATCGAAATATAAAACAATTACTTTAGGTAATGTTTTTTAAAATGGGTAAAACTCAAGGTGTTTGTGGACAATTTAAAAGCAAAAGTCGGTCAATACATTGTGATATTTAATACTATCTTACGGTTATATTTGTATGTATTTATACAGACAAAAAACGTACGTACCAGTTCTCTAAAAAACGATTTAAAAATGGTATTGAAATGTGTCTATTTAAAATGTACATATATTGTCTTATAATGGGCATGTATTATTTTTGCGTCGCAAAACTAAATTTTAGATTATTGTGCTCTTTAAAACAGCAATATTTGTATGTGAATACCAATATTGATTATCCTTCTTTTCAAACTCGTTTAAAAAATAAAAGTCAGTTAAAAAAAACAACTGAGTTAGGCGTTCATAAGTATAAGTACTCGCCCCAAAACCGTTTTCATCACAGTAACTCACAATTTGAAGGGTGTTGCTGAAATGTTCAAAGCTGATTTGTGATGTACTCAGAAAGGCCTATAACGTGCACTAAAGGGAAATAACCTACACTGTTTCGAGCAAAGCGCTATTTATCTATTGTGCTGGCTTGGATACCAGATTTAATAAAATTCATCATCCATGGAGATGTTAGAACATTTTTTGACATCTTTTACCGTTTTCAACTTTTTTTCATATTTTTGAATATAATTACAAATCGCAAAATAACCATTTTCTTTGCATCTTAACAAGCGATAATCTCTAGCTTGTAACCAAAACACGACTATTGAAAATACACTGGAGTGAATTTTGTTTCTTCGGTCTGTTATTTTAGAAGTGATAATTTTAATTTATTACTCAAGATCAAGACCATTCAACATCGTTATTAATATTGTCAGATTTTAAATTTTTGCTTAAACATATGGCGAATCTCTTGAGTAATATATAAAGAGTGTGCATGAGTGTTTTATTGAAGTTATTGTCTTTATAGTTAACAATTATTATTTTATGTAACAATCATGTTAGTTTTGGAATATGCGTTTGAACATGTCTTGATTGTTCAGTCGTTTTTACTCTTTAATAAAAGTTTTTTGAACTTAATAGGTTATGGGCCTATCAAAGCTCTGAAAATATTTTCAAAAAAAAAAAAAAATACATATAAATTTTTGAAAATTAGGAAAAGAATTAAATAGAATATATTCAAGAACAGCAAGATCCTGTTGAAGCACTATTCAAGATTCTGGTATTTTAAGATTGAACAATATTCAACAGTTCAGGAACAAGAGTAATAAAGTATTTTCAAGATTCAAGAAAGGAACAGCGAGAAATAACACCATGGAATTTTGTAAGAGCGTCAAGCCATTATCAGGTGAGTCAGATTGGCCAATAAGGAAGAGAAAAATTCGAGGCATTCTGGATTTCTACGAGGGAGCCCTTGATGTGATAGACAAGAAGATCACAATGCCGGGACCTCTGCCACAAGGAGCAACAGAGTCGGTAATCCAACAGTACAAAAAGTGTGCAGAATTTTACACAAAAGCCAATTCGTATGCCAAAACTATTATACCTAGTTGTATATCTGACTCTGTCTATGTTAAAGTCATGGATAAGGAGAACGCTTTAGAGACGTGGGAAGCACTCAAAAATATTTATGAAGCTTCATCAAAGGACCAGCTCTTCAAAATATGCACGGATTTATTTTCTTTTCAATAGAAAGAAGATGACGACGTTTCAGCACATATAGCAAGGCTGAAAACATTATGGGATGAATTAAACAATGGCCTTAGATCAAAAGGAGAACACAACTTGCCAGATATGTTATTCATTTGCAAGGTTCTACATATATTGCCAAAAAGATTTGAGATGTTCCGTTCCAATTGGATGATGATGACAGGTGAGAATGATAAGACAGTCGACGAACTCACTATGCAGCTGTGTATGTTCGAGAGAAAGTTTAAACAAGGTGAAGTGTTTAAGAAATCGGAAAATCTAGAGGTTTTGAAAGCAGATGCGAAGAGGTTTCCAAAATGCAGAAGTTACAAAAACGACGATGTCTGCAATTACTGCAAGAAGAAAGGACATTGGGTAAAGGACTGCAGAAAATGGATTGCTGACGGAAGACCCACTAAGAATAAATCCTACACTACTGGTAAAGTTCATAACACGTCAGTGGCTCTTCATGCGATTTGTGGCGAAGTCAATGTGATTAAAGAAAACGTTGATTGGTGGATAGATAACGGTGCAACGAGACACGTTACAAACTGTTTTGAAATTTTTACCGAATTTAAACGTTTTGAGCAACCACATTCAATTCAGGCTGCTGGTAAAGAATTTTTAAAGGCAATTGGTAAAGGTGTTGTACCAGTGATGTCCACAGTTAGAGGACAAAAGTTGCAAATGCAACTTGAGGATGTTTGGTATGTTCCTGGAGTTTCACGAAATCTCTTCTCAGTACTAGCCGCTCATGATCGAAATCCGAGAAGCAAATTTCATTCAACAGCAACAAAATGTTGGCTTAGGGTTGATAATCAAGAAGTTGTTTGTGGGTATAGACCTGTGAATGGATCTCTCTATAAGGCAAATTTGAAATTGCTTAGGAACAGTCAAGATGTCAACATTTCCGTCAATGATTGTTCACAGTTACAGTTATTTCATGAAAGATGGGGTCACCAGGACAAACGTCATGTAAAGGACAAGATGCTAAAAGAATTTAACATCAAGGTAAAAATAGAAAATGATTTGTGCGAGTCCTGCATATATGGCAAGACAAATAGAATACCATTTGGAAGACGTCAACCAACTACCGCTCCGAGAGAGCTAATTTCTAGTGATGTGTGTGGGCCTTTCCCTCCGTCGTTTCAGGGATTTAAATATATGATTGTATTTAAAGATGATTATACGAAGTACAGGTATGGTTATATTGTTAAACATAAATCAGATGTCAAACACGCTCTTGAAGAAATGCTAGCACATTCAAAGCAATTGGGTCACAAGATAAAAACTTTTTTAAGTGACAACGGGGGAGAATTTGATAATGCTGAGGTAAAGACAATTCTAACGACCAATGGTATTACTCAAAAATTTACAGCCCCATACACGCCAGAACAAATTGGTGCTGCAGAAAGGGAAAACAGGGCCATTGTGGAAATGGCTCGGACATTCAAATACTCAATCAAAGAAGTAGAATTTCCAGTGTCCTTGTGGGCTGAATTCGTAAAGTCATCAATTTACATTCTAAATAGAACGGGAAGGACTTTAGTCCCCAATGTAAGTCCGTATGAATTATGACATGGTAAGAAACCTAGAATCCGTCACTTACGAATCATTGGGTCTACCTGTTACGCTCACATTCCAAAACAAAGACGTGAAAAGATGGACAAGAAAGCTATTAAGGGATATCTAGTTGGATATGATGGAGACGAAAGATACCGAATTTATATTAAGGAAGAAAGGAAAGTCATTGTGTCCAGGGATGTAAAGTTTCATGAAAGGTATTCCGAATGTAGTTCCGAAAGTCAATATGCGAATGAGAAAAAGGACGGAAATGATGGGCAAATTACAATAAAATTTAAAGTTGTAGAAAAGGGTCAGAATAAATCGGAAGAAGACAACACGGAAGAAGAAGACAACATAGAAGAAGACAACACGGAAGAAGAAGACAACATGAAACAACATGTAAGAAGATGACAACACGCAGGAAGAAGACTTCGAAGGGTTTGAAAATAATTTTCAAGACGCCGAAGATGATGCCAAGTTTCAAAGAGTAAAACGCCGTAGAGAAGATTCTGACGAAGAAGAGCCCATTAGCAAAAGACTGCGAGATAGAACTATATTGAACAATTCAAATTATGATGATTTCTTGATGATATCTCAGGAATTGCTAACCCCGTCTACTTATAATGAGGCTATAAACAGTGATCAAAGAAATGAATGGGTAATTGCCATGGAATCCGAAATAAAGTCATTGAGAGAAAGTAAAACTTGGATTTTAACAATGTTGCCAAAGGGTTCAAGAGCACTTTCGGGAAGATGGGTGTACAGAATCAAAACCAATCCAGATGGAAGCATTGACAAGTACAAAGCAAGGGTTGTTATAAAAGGGTTCAGCCAAAAGAAAGGAGTGGACTATGAAGAAACCTTCAGCCCAGTAGCAAGAATGGCAACAATTCGTTCAATCTTAAGTATCGCCGCAAGTGAAGATTTTCATCTAGCCCAGTTTGACGTCTCAACTGCCTTTTTATATGGTGAACTAGATGAAATTATCTACATGAAGCAACCAGAAGGGTTTGACGATAAATCTGGCAGAGTTTGTCAACTTAAAAGGAGTTTGTACGGGTTGAAGCAAGCTCCCAGGTGTTGGAATAAAAGAGTGGGTAGGTTTTTAGTTGAATAACTTGGTTTGAAGGCAAGTAACGCTGAGCCCTGCCTATACATAAGAGAAAGAGATGGCAAGAAGCTAATATTAGGACTTTATGTCGATGATGGGCTAGTTGCTGCCAGTGATAAAAAGGAACTGGACGAATTTTTAAATGAGCTAAAAAATGAATTTAAAATTACGGTAAAGGATGTAAGTTTTTCCTTGGCTTAGAAATCAAAATCGAAGAAAATGGAATCAAAATTAGTCCAAAAGCTTATGCATTAAAAGTTCTTCAGAAATTCAATTTTTCCGAATGCAAACCCGTATTGACGCCAATGGATAAAGTAACAGAAACTAATAAATCAGGGAAAGAAAACATTGAGTTGCCCTACAGGTAAGCAGTTCGAGCGCTGATGTATTTGATGCTTGGTTCCAGACCAGACTTGGCATACGTGGTTGTTTTTTTTATCGAGGTCTTTGGAAAAGCCCACTCAAGAAGACGTACAAAGAGTAAAGCGTGTGTTAAGGTATATTGCTGGAACGTTAGATGTTGGCATTACGTACAACAAGAAAGGTTCAAAAACATTGGGATGCTTTAGTGATGCTGATTTTGGTGGATGCCTTAGGACCGGAAGGTCTACTACTGGAGTTGTTGTGACATACGCTGGTGGGGCTATTTCCTGGATAAGCCAAAGACAACAAACAGTAGCTACGTCTAGTACTGAAGCAGAAATAGTTGCTGCAAGTGAAGCTGCGAAGGAAGTCATTTGGCTCAAGAGACTTTATCAGGACATTGTGAATCTTAACGATATACCAGTCATTCAAATAGATAACACCGCTGCACTACGTTTGGCAGAAAATCCAGAATTTCATAGGAGATCTAAACATATAGCAAATAAACATTTTTTCATCCGAGAAAAAGTTACTGAAGGTCAACTAAAAGTTTATCAAGTTTCAGCTGAAGATCAAAACGCAGATTTGATGACAAAACCGCTGTCTCAAACACGTTTAAAATATTTATGTAATCGTTCTAATATTTATTAACTATCATACAAGGGAAAGTATTGAAGTTATTATCTTTATAGTTAACAATTATTATTTTATGTAACAATCATGTTAGTTTTGGAATATGCGTTTGAACATGTCTTGATTGTTCAGTCGTTTTTACTCTTTAATAAAAGTTTTTTGAACTTAATATGTTTCAGTTCCACCAAATTCTTGTCGAAAATCACTGGGTCAACAATTTTATTTACGCCAGAAAAATTAAAAGAAAATTGTTGTCTTCGTTCAAATCAAAACAAATTTTTTGCCAATAAAGCAATTTTAATAGTCATAGGTGCCAATAAAATCAAATTTCAAGTCACTGTTTTCAATACGCCAATTGCTCATCCTCCTTCACATTCTGTCCTGTATCAAATTTGCAGCTAGGAGGTAGAACAGCTGTTTCATCGAAACACCCTGAGGTGATTCAAAGAAAAAAGGATTACAGCAAAACAAATATTAATTTCAATCAAATATATAAGTACAACAAAAAAAGTCTCATAATATTGTTTTCAAATATCAGGAAAAAATTGATTTTAGAGTTGTGGAAAACATTATTTTTGTAATTTGTAGTTTCATATTTATAAGTTGTTCCCTCTTTTGCAAAGGTAACAGTGCGTACATATCATAGACTAATACATACCTAGATAAACTTATTCTCTCATCTGACGTTTCATTTCACACTCTTCGTGATGCGGTCGGTGTGATCGGGTCGGTTTAAACTTTTTTATTGACTGTTATTGTTAGCATACATTTGTGTTGTATTTAACACAATAATTTTAACACACAAAACGAAATGCCGTTGTTGTTATTTTGTTCGTTGTTTTGAACCATTGCCTCTATCTGGTATTAGTAAAGCAATTCTTTTCAACATCAAACGTATACATCACACGAGGACAAATGTCAGAAATTTGGTGAGTGAAAGATTTTCTCTACCCATATTTACTCTATGGTACATATAGTAATGACGTATTGAGCTGTCATTGTTCTCTTCTGACATTTCCATTCACACTATTCGTGGTGCGGTCGGTGCGATAGAGAGTTATTTGACGTAAATTGACTTACACCAGGTGGAACTACAAAAGTTATTGACTTAAATTTTTCATGTGATTTTGATGAAAAACTGTGAAACTTAAACGTATTTTGGACTTTTTTTTGATATTTTTTATTGTTAGTATATATTTATGGTGTATTTACAAATCGAAATGCCTTCGCTGATTTATTGTTGGATGGTTTGAGCCATTGCCTCTATCTGGTATTATTAAAGCAATACTTTCCAACATCCAACCGCCTATCTGCAACAAACCAAATCTCATCAATTTACTGAGGGAGTTGGCGTCTCTATACGTCATTACTCTATGAGTGCGTTCTTTGGTTATGAAAAAAAAATTATAGGGAGTTTAAGAATTTATTTTTATATTCTTTTGCAATAAAAACTTCACAAAATTGGGGACATTTTCCCAAAAAAACTGGTGCTTTAACGCATTTCAAAAACGACAGATTTTCCCAGTTTTACGAGCGTAGAACTACTTTAATAGAAATTGAAAAAAATTTTAATTTATATGAACATATTTTTTATAATTGACATTTAAAACTTGTACATCTTTCGGAAAGACTTAAAATATTAAAATATTATAGAGTAAATTTGTAAAACCAATTTCGCATTCTGAGTATATTTAAAGGTATATTTTTTATTATTTTTTATTAATAATTATTACTTTATTATTAATTAACTCCCACGGTTGAAAAGTTACTAAAGAAAAAATCTGGGAGTTTGAAATAAATATAAATTTTTGACATTTAAATTTGCATTTTTATGAAATAAATGCACAGAAATTTGTTGAATTCAGACGTTTAATTTATTATATTTGATTTTGGAGGGATAAATGTGGCGGAATTCTATTTTCTGACCACATAGAATACAAGTTGGACTGGCAGACAATTAAAAAGCGCTCATTTAAATTATCATATCTTTTTCTATACTCCATGAAACTGTTGCAAATTTTAAATTTTAAACGAATTTTATATAATTTCACAATTTTCATAGTTATTTTCAGTGCTATAATTAACATATTATTTTCCCCTTATTCCTAATGGAGTATTTTAACAACCACCATAAATATTAAATATTACGCTAAAAACAATCAAATTCAGCGCCCTCTCGTGGCGCCCAAACAAATTAAATTCAAGGAAGATTTTTACATTTGTATGAGAAATATTGTTAGCTTTTGAAATATATTAAAATTATCAAGATTTATTTAACATATTGTAGAACATATTTGTGTCAAATGTAGTTTAATCAGATATATTTGTTTCCTAAATTGTTGCCAATTTTTTCGCGAGTTTGCCGCACTGTGCTATGCCATGAGCAGGTAGGTGTACATTAACAACGCCCATTTAACCCAACTTCTGACTGAGGAATGAGCAGTTTCAGTTCACCCCGACAGAAATTTCTGTATAGCTTTCGATGGTCGAGCACAGGCAAAGAGTCATTATGTGAAGAGTATATTGGTAATCTGTATTCTAGGCCAATTAGTCTCAGCTCTCTACGAAACAGATAAGAGTTAATCTCGATGTTAAAGGTCAGAAAATATATACGAGTACGAGAGTTGTTTGTCGTTGTGGCTGTTTTATTTTAACAAAAACATTTGATTACTTATTTAAAGTCTTCTTATGTGGTAGATAATAGTACAAATAAATAAAATCATTTTTAAAATGATTTTTACTGCGTTTCACTTTCTATTCACTCGGGGTGAATCACAACAAATTGTGCTTAACCTAAAACGAGTCATAACATATTCAACCAAAGAATGATCCTCTGGGTGCTTGAGCTCCTGCGAAATTTGTGTTGCTGCCATTGCGTAGCGCCTCGATGGCCTGGTAGTTAATGAACCAGAAAGGTCTTTTGTCTATGGGAAGTTTGTTCAGTTGATCAATCAATTGTTGGTCACCATGTGCATCGAAGGGATGTCCAGGCGCTGGGGATATTATGGGTGTGACGGGACTCGAGGATATGACATTTGTGCCGGTATCACCGAAACGATCTGCAAATGATACTGTGTTGTCTGCTGCTTCCAATTTAACAAAGTTACTTTCCGGCGTTACAACGACACCAACTGGGGGTTTCTGTGACTGGCCAAAAGGTATTGGATTGCTGATTGGAATGTCGGATGAACCAAAACGATTTTGTATATTTGCAGTTGATGCCCCAGCGGCACTAGTGATGAGATATTTATCCTTTTGATTTAAGCCATCTGCCGGGCGGCTGCCTGCAAATGGTGCTCTTTGGCCTGAGACCGCCTGCATCACAATTAAGTTTATAATTACACTGATGACGATACAACGTTTGTCACTAATTATTGTCATTGTTTGTCGAGTTAATTAATGATTGTCAATTAATTACTTAGAAGTAGTAACAATTACTCTCGTGATCTAATGTGTTTATACTAGTCTAGCTTTAAACTTTTTGGTTTTATTTTGTCGGCGATCGTTCGATTAACGCAAACTTGTTTCTCAAATCTATTTTAACGTAACGTTTAGTTGGATTGAAATAAATTTTTGGTTGTTGTGTCTTGATGCCACTTTCACGTCTTGTATGGTACTACAGTGTTTTGCAGTGATCTGGTGTTTATAAATGGAAATCTCTGAAAACCGTCGCCGGCTGGCTAACTGTCTTCATTTCGTCACGGTGCCGATGTCTGTCCAAGATGTATTTATTATAGGTGACAGCAGGAGGTGTTGTTGTACTTGTAAGCAACAACAACAGGCATATGGTTTCTGTTTTGAATAGGCTTTCAGCCAATTGAACACATACAGATATATACCAACAGTAAAGGTAAACGACAATGTACAAACAAAATCAAAATCCATATGGTTTTGACAGCTGGTAAGGGGTTTCTGTTGAATTCTTTCTATTTCCCCTTCACTAGGGAAGAACAATGACAACACTTCGTTTTGTAAATTTGGGATGCTATTTGTAGATGTTTTTTGTTCAGTGCAATTTGTCATACGGTGTGTAAAATACAAAAATTAAATTTAACAATTTAAATGTAGCATTCAAATATTGTATAAGAAGATATTTAAGATTTCCTGAATCAAAAAATTATCTAATAACAAAAGAATTCTTTTAATTGATTTCACTAATGTGGCATAACAATTGACATTGACGGACTAACATCTATAAGTAAAGGGTTTTTCAACAGAGACGCTACAAAAGTAAATCGATAGGGACAGCAAACGACGCCATATTTTTTCCCGCTCTTTTGACATTTCTCTTCTGTAAGGTTTGCCATTTCATCATGGAAAGATATACGAGCCAACAACGAGTCGAAATTATTAAAATTTACTACCGAAATTTGGAGTCAGTGGCCTCAACTTTAAGAGGCCAACTTTAAGAGGCCTCAACAATCAGCGATGAGACTCATTTCTGGCTGAATGGATTCGTCAATAAGCAAAATATGCGTTATTGGTCAGACAGCAATCCACACGTAATCCATGAGTCATCATTGCATCCCGAAAAAATTACGGTTTGGTGCGGTTTATGGGCCGGCGGCGTCATTGGGCCGTACTTCTTCCGTGATGATCAAGACCGGCACATTACTGAGAATGCGAATCGCTACCATTCAATGATAACCGGCGCCACAAGCCACACAGCGAATGCCACAATCAATTTATTGGAAACCAAGTTTGGTGAACGTGTTATCTCACGAAATGGCCCAGTCGATTGGCCGCCTTCTTGAAAAACCCGTTATAAGCTTATAAACAAAAATGAGTTCCCCATCGATTGTCATGTTTGTTTACGTTTTTGAAGAGTGTAATACATAGATACTTGTCTCGAACTCGTTCATATAAGATGCCCAGACGAACTTACTCGCCATATCGAACATGTACATTATGTTCGTGACGGTCTGGTCACCCTAAATGAACTATCCAACTCTAGTTATACATTCTCATATAATCTTTGCAGTTGGAATGAACGACGGCATATGAATGGTTGAATTGTTCTTATAACACAACCTCTAGTAGTTCAATAATATGTCGGTTGTTACTCATCGATCCTCAAGACACAAACGCTTGTGGAGGAGATAAAGTTTTAGCCCTTGTTTTGCTTTATTTTATTTTTCGCTTGACTCGCCTGTTTTGTTTTGTTTTTATTTTATTTTTAAACAAAACAACAACTTGTTTATATTGTTTATCTTACGAGTTTCAGATGAATTTTAGTTACCCTACCATATAAACCTTTGAGGGGTGATCCGATATGCAACACATTCAGATGTAATGGGAGGTATACATTTTTATTTTTCATTGTTTGGGAACTACTTACGATGGTACCACGTAATTTGAACACCCATAAACAGTGTGAATTATTAGAGGGCGAAATCGTTTAGCCCACTTGGTAACTTATCATCAAAATGACCACCTTGTTTAAGAAACTATGGATGCTGTTCCAAAGACGGTGGCGTCAAGTGGTTTAACTAACTTAATTCAAATCTAAATATGTAGTTACATATTTGTGATAATCGAAAATGAAATAAAATAAAAATTTAAAAACAAAAATTAAATAATCTTGCACTATTAAGGCCATTATGTTAGACTATCAGTGCAAAAAGAACGATTCTCGGATAGAGAATTGGAATGAAACTGTGTTTCATTTCAAATAAGTCGTACGATCTTTCGTGCTTTATGTTAATACTACGAGTATCAGTTTTGGAGAATACAAAAATTCATACGAAACCCACAAATAAGTGTTTTTGTTTATTCCCGATTTGTATTTAGGGTCAACAAAAACATTGTCTCTTTAATTTGAAAAGTCACCTATGCCTGTCAGTTTTGCAGCTACATAGCATCCCATTTTAATTAGCCAATTCAGCCGAAAAATGTTTTGCACTAAAGATATTGCGAAAAAAAAAAAACTGCCGGTGACTTGTTTGGTTTTTCTTGTGGTTTTGGGTTATTCCCAACAAACCGCTTCAACAATAACAACAGCTCCAACACCTAAGATAAGATTCAGTACTTGACCATGATGATCATGACTAAAATTCTCTGTATTTACAAATGCAAAAGCGTGCGCGGTTCCCACAGAGAGAACTGACGCGCTCCCTACCATTTAAGGTAAATACAAATGACACTGTCGAAGATGACGATTATTATTTTTGAGTATTTCCATACTTGATGACGTCCATATGTTAATGAACACGGAAATTACGCAGAGTAACTAAGAGAAAAGATCCCCCGTTCAATTCACTCTATATGTATTTGGTTTAAAGTACAACTACTCACAAATGTCTCTCTCTCTCTCCCAAGATCTCATCATTAGTATGTTGAGTTAAATGCTCGTATGTAGTTTCGCTTACAATTTATTTACTACACATCACCATAGATTTCCATATAATCGTAAAACATCTCAGAGATGGTTTCAATGACTCTTTGAGAGCTGACAATCACGCCCTCTTCACCCCTTGAAAAGTTCAACAAATATACGATGTTTGTGTATACACGTGCATACACACATTCATACACACCACTCGAGAGTGTGTATTTCTATCTTATCAATATTTGCCAGTTCAGTGAACTAAATTTCCACAGTCGGAAATATGTAGTTACGCTCGATTCGCACTCAATGTAAGAAATCACATGTAACTACAAACATACACACACACACACACTCCTACTCGCAAACTCAAAAAGCGGGTGGTCCAGATACAGGTATCTTTTTAAATCATATCGCACCCGAACTTTAAAAGTGCAGCCAGCAACTCAAAATTTCAGCAGAAGAAAAAAACTGGGTTTGCTAAGTTGAAAAATGTATGAAAATCCTCAATAATCGACAAATTCATAAGGAATTGTTGAAATTTATTAAAGGGAAGAGAAAATGATGCCTGCTTTTTACAGGGGATAGAAATGTTCCTTGGTAATTATTTTGACACAAAAATATTAAATCCGAACATTTTGAGTTGTTACGCTTCTGAAGTTGGGGTGCGTTATGTTATTTTGACTAACAGTCAATATTGGCTAACAGTCAGTATCGTACCTCCGCGAACCAAAATGAGTCGCTTTACGCTTGAACTAGAGTTGGGAATTTTAGTTCATTCAAATGAGCGCTCATTTTAATTCAGCTCAACAGAATGAACTTGTTCATTCACTTAGTTCACTAGTTCATTGTATCATTGCAGCTTAACAGTTCATATGAGCTGTAAACTAAAGAGCTCATATTAGTTCAACTTGTAGTTTTAGTTAATTTGGACCGAATAACCGCGAAAATTATCTGATTTTTCCAGATTTCTAAAGTGTTTTGGATACTGTGATATTTATTTATACTAAATCACCCTATTGAAGATCGACTTAACGATTGGGTTATTACGTTTCTAAAATATGAGTGTTTCCGTATTGTTTTTATATTTGTTAATAAACGTGGTGATTAGCGCTATAGTTGTTGTGTAAAATTCGGGTGCATATACATTCCACAAATATTGCAACATTAGGCACGTTTGTGCAAACTGAGTGAGACAAAGAGAGTATGAACTAGAAAATGGCGGAGAGACTTGCACAATTGAAATACAAAAAGCTGCTGAAACAAGTGAACTATTGAAACAAAAGAGCGGAACATTGTGAACTAGTTCATCTAGTTCACAAGAGTGAATCGTTCATTTGAACTAGTTCGTTCGTGAACTACACAACTCTAGCTTGAACGCCGTTGGGACAGTTTGCAAACTTATTTCCAAAGTGAGTGCTGGTACCAAAAAGTGTGCGTTTGTTGAAAATATGTTTTGGCCGAAATGAAGCACGCAAGTTTGTGTGTTGGTGGACAACAATCATGGTATCGAGAAGCCAATGCATCCACAGAGAGTAACAGTTTGGTATGCATTTTTGGAGTGGTGGCATTATTGGCTCATTTTTTCGAAAATGCTGCTGTAAACGTTATTTCAAACAACGGCGTGCCCTACAAGGCCATAACTACATACTTTTATGTGCTGAAATGGAAGATATAAACTTGGATAATCTTGGTTTCAGCAGGATGGCGCACTATATCACACAGCTCATCTAAGAATCGATATTTTGCGCACTAATTTCGGGAATTGTCAGCCGTCTTGGCGATGCTAATTCTTAGACTTTTTCTTGTAGGGTGCTCTTAAAGACAGATGATATGCGAATAATCCAGAGACGATCCACACCCTTACGACTAATATAGTTGGAGCCAGACAGAACCAGAAACCGTCATACAAAGACTTGAAAAATTGGACTGACAGGACGAGCTTCTGCAAAGCCTGCGGCGGCAGCTACATGAATGAAATCGCATTCCATAAATAATGGAAATATTTGTTACTTCTAATAAAGCCATAATATACCAAAAAAAAATTACTTTCGTTAATTTTAATTAATTTTTAAAAATATACTTGTATTTGGACCACCCTATATATGTATGTTTGCGTATACATATGAATGTGTACATATAAAATGAAAATTCAACACATTCATGGAATAATAAACACACAGAAAGATACACTCGCATGCAATGCAATAAGACTTGAAAGTTAACAACCAGACAATTGAATTACTTTCTCAGTAAGTAACCCAGTGAACTGATGGGGTATGAATGACCTGGCCAACTGCTTTTGATCGTATAGCGGAATATAATTTTTTATTTTCCACTTATACTTTTGACCAACACTCATATTATGCCCCCTATGAATGCAAGGTATTATATTGGACTTGGATAGTCGGGATAGGAGTAAAAGGATAGATGAAATAAAATCATGTGTATTGGGAACCGATGGGCCACTCGACATCTAAACAATTTTTGCGAATATTTTTCGAACACTTGCATTGTAAGGAATTCGCACTCAGTTTTGATGAATTTTTCAATAGCATCTTTCCAAACAACCGCTGATTAAGATCTGAGGCTAGATCTGAAATATCTATACGGTTTGCAAGGAATCATGAGGACAAGGGCATAGCCAGGATCTGGGTTAGGGTGGTGTAAAGTATAGTACACAGAAAGAAATTTTGGACACTAAAAGTTGTTGCACTTTTAAGTCTTTCTGTGGGCTATGTAAGTCAAATGAACGACACAAACTGTAAACGACAAAGATGGATAGGCGGTAATTTGAAATCAACCAAAACCGACAGTATAATACTCTACAGTACCTTGTGTCCGTAACCTGATTATAAGAAAAGTCGATACTATTAAGCACTGTATGTCAGCTACATAAAACCGTGAAACGATATATCAAAAGCGATAACTCTTGGTCTTAACTAATGCAACAAATCTCTTTGAAATCTGTAGAGGAGCCGATAGTACCAATCATGGTACGATAGTACATACCAAGGTACAACTAGCATTGGGACTATACAAAACGTGGACCGATAACCTAAATAATTAGCCTTGGTCTTAGAAAAGCTTATACATTAAAATTTCTTGAAATTGATTAATATTTATTACCTCTAAACCCACTAGTATCAAGCTTGGTTGGTAAAGTTTGTGTGGCGGTTATATACAAACGTGGGCCGATATGGCTCTTTCTCACAAACGATTATCGTGGTTTTTTAACAAAATCTGTTTGTGTACGTTTTCCTTCATAACATGAACCGATGTGGCCTTTTTCAGAATCTTTCATCGATTGTATGAAGCTTTAAAATCAAAGCCGTTATCGTTTCTGACGGAAGCGGCTTGAACTTGTCACAAAGCTTTATATTCAGGTTCCCCACGAGCTTCATAAGGTACCCTTCACGGTTACGAAGCGACCAAAAAACTCCTTCGGGTTGCGGTTGAACGTCGCCAAACACTCATTTGAAGTGTTCCAACTGCTGCGCTAATAGTCGAGTGTGAGTAATCGCGGCGCCCATCGCGCGGTTGCCTTTTTCATGTCCAAATATTCAAGAAAAAAGTGAGTCTCAGCCACTTCACACGCTTTCATTCTCCGGTCGTCCAATATCATTCCATGCATTTTATCGACAATTTCTGGCGTGACGACCTCTTTTGGCCGACCTGAATGTTCGGCTTCCCTTGTGCCTGTACGACCGCAACGAAATCCAGTAAACCACTAATTAAACCATTGACTCCGTAGAATTTATCAAGCCTTTCCTTGGTTTAGGAGATGGGGTTTTTACGCAAAAATAACACGAAATTCACTATTTCCATTTTCCATTTTCTTTGGAACTCACGAGTTTGGATGTCACACAAAAACTAAATGGAACAGCTTGCTTAAAATTTTACAGTAGTCTACTAACAGATGGTAGTCGACAGGAGTAGTGTTGATTTTCGATTAACTACGACGGCAGTTCAAAATGGCACGGAGGTTTCAAACCGCCCTCGTATGTGTACAAACTAATATGGAATCTTAGATATTCGTACCCTAATTACAACTCACATATAAAAGCCAATTATTTCCAACACAAGAACATAAAGCTTTTATAAGTTTTGTGTAATTAATTCATTATGAGGAAACCGTGCTTTCTTATAAGTATATCTCATAAATTTATGTAGCGCCTTCGAAATTGGAACTTTTTTAAAAACTAAATTAATCTTTGACCAATAATACTAGTAACCCAACTTGCAGGTTGTCTGACCATTAGTTTAACCTTGTTATAAAATCTGCACGTTCAATTATTTTATTTAATTGCTGTAAATTATTGTGCTTATTTTGGGAATTCTGGAATTTGCTTTAGTACCATTCAAATAAGTATTAGAACGTAGACTATTGTTTGAAAATCCCATACGTGGCCGCGTCCTTCGACTTACTGTCTCAAGGAGCAGTTTCCCCACTCGGACATTTGTATTCCAAATTTGTGGTCCATTCTGAAGGGCTGCTTCACATTTCCATCTTTTCCCGCGTCCCAAGGTTTCCCAAGGTCGTATAGTGTTCCAAAGATAGATATTGATATATTTGTCTGCTTCTTCGCGAATTTTATAATACGTTTTAGAACGTTTATTCATTATATTTACTTGCACAGCAAGTTAACTTATAGCAGGTGGAGTTACAAAAGCTTTTGATTTATCTTTTTCGTATCGTTTAGGTGGAGAACTGGAATTTAAATGTATTTTGTATTATTTCTGTTTAATTATATTGTTGCCATACATTTGTGTTGAATTTGAGATAACTATCCTACACAAATATGATAAGCCGTCAATGTTACCTGGTTGGATGTTCTGTACTAGTGCTTTCCTGGTATAATTGAAGCCATCTTAAAACAAAACGCCTCTGTATCTTAGTCACTCTATGGTTTTTACCATAGTAGAATTATATGCTAGGTACCAAGCATTTGAAATTCCGTGGTTTATTTATCAAAATTAGCTGATCAAGGAAAAACACTATGTACACAACATTGAAAAATGTAACAGCTTGACTTACTTGATACAACAACTGTGCTTTAAATTGCATGTTTTTTAAAATTCTTTTAATTTTATCAACAAACCAAATGTTTACAAAAGAAACAAAACCAAATTTGACAGCTTGTCCACGGAAAAGACGATAAAATCACATATCAGCTGGGCTGACGCTGTCACCTTGTAAATAATTTCACCATGGTTTTTGCATCACACAACTTCAATTCGATTGTGTCAACCTCAATTCGGTAGCAAGAGCTGAGTTACTGAATTTAACAAGATGATTTCAGCCGAATTTCAGTGGTAGCATCAAATTCAGTTGTGGCAACCTTAATTCCTTTGTGGCGACCTCAATTCATTTGTGCCAATCTGGTATATTCAGTGACAACAGACGAATTTGCAAATTTCTACAAACCCTTTTTAAACAAATTATTCTGTGATCACTGCCTACACATTCTAATACAAATTTGCATTTGCCATTATCTCTGCACAACCAACTGTCAAATTCTATACATTTCCAAACTACTTGTTACACAGTTGTTTGTTGGGTTTCCATGATTTCCTTTTGCCTGAGAAATCCTTGCTCGCTCTTCCACGCTATTGTGTGTGGAAGGGATTCACTTTTGAGATGAGATGACATTCAATAGAGTGCATTTTTCATGTAGCTTGCAAAGGAATAAATTCCATTCAATTTCTCTGGCGCTTTGAACGGAATGCAATTCAGGATAATAAACCGCCATAAGAATTGCATTAGCAACGAAACAACACAATGACATTCTTTAAGAAAAGTTCAATATATTTGCGAAAATTCGTTTAAATTATAATTAAATCAGTTGTTGTTGTGGTTTTTTTTTTGTTTGATTCAGTGTTTCAATTTCGTAGTATTTTTGTTTCATTTTTATCAGTAGCAGCGGTCGGCAATAGTGTTCAAATCTACTATATTGGAGGAGTGAAAATTTTGTTAAACTTCTTAGGAAATGAAGTAAAGAAATTTTCTATGTTATCAGCTCTTTAGACCTTGGTTTTCTTAACAACACGCAATTTAGCCAATTTGGCTTGACGATAGGCAGCTTGACGACGTGCTTGCACCAAACGGGCTTTTTGTACCTTTTGGGCTCTTTGACGGGCGAAAGCAACATCAGCGGGCAAGGCGTTTACATCGACTTCGGGTGGGCCATAGACCTCATCGGGGGTGTTGTAAAGGATGGCAACTTCGGGAGGACCATAGACTTCATCGGGAATGGCTGCATCGGGAATGGGTTCACTTCCTGCGGGAACAACTTCATCTACTACAACGGGTACGTCGGCGGGGAAAGATTCCTCGAAAGGCACCTCAGGTTTCAACTCATCGGCCGATGGGTATGGTGTCACAGGTTCTTCGGCTTCTTGGCGGGCCAATTTGCGATTGCGTTGGATGAGACGCACAGGACGACCTTTTGGCCTTTGGGCTTCACAGCCCAAAACAGCGAAAGCGACGAAAAGTAAAACAAGTGCAAATTGGAATCTGGCCATTTCGATTGATAATCTAAAGAGCTAGATAGGTCGTTGTGTGTGAGTGAGTGAGTGTAAGTTGTGTGTTTTACTTTGGCTAAGCCTTGAGAAACTGATAGCATTTCTAAAGTCTGCCACAACATTTATACCCAACTGAATGTTGGTGGCTGGCTCGTCATGGCTAGGATCCTTATTTGTGTGGAACGTGTGCATTACCTTGAAAGGCGGGCATGGACATATATATATAGAGACGCCATACGTGTGCAAATGCAAGAGAGCGACAAGCACCTGCTGACAATAAAAGTTATGCTGATTTTATGTGTCCAACGTGACCAAAATGTTCCACTCACATATTGTACCCGTTTAGAATGGAATGCACAAATAATGAAGAATCTACACAGATTCACTACTTTTGGCGGTATGCATAGTATGATGTGTGTGTGTGTGTGTGTGTGTGTGTGTGTTTGTGTTACGCATATGGATAGATATTCTTAAATCATTCACAAAAATTTCGAACACTTCAGTGGCTAATAATCGCACATCACGTTAAGAATTTCGAATGCAGTGTCAGAATATTTTAATTAAGAATCTAAACAGACAATATATGGTCGATTTTGGTGCTGATTTGAACATTTCAAACTAACCGGAAATCAAAGCGACGGATGGTTTTACCAAATTCTCAAAATAAAAAAAACAAACAAAAATCTGTTTAAAACAATTGTCATTCCAATGTCCTCTTTCAATTCATTTATAGTTCATACAAGCAAAATATGTTCATACGTTAGGGTGAGTGGCTTAAAATGGGCAAATCTGGAATTTGGAGTTACGTATATGTCATTAAACATTTTTTGCAATTCCAGTAGCAGTGGTATACAAAAATTAAAATCAGAAAAAATCACTGGTTGTGAGAAGCTATCCCTAATCCCTTCATGGGATGTAATGGGAAACGGGGGCTTTTTGTTTTGTATACAAATAATTACATGATTTTATCTACACTCAACAGTAAAATTAAGCAGCAACAGCAAATTAAGCTTAAAAGTGGGTTTGCAACAATCGGATTGAGGTTGGCACCACTGTTTTTAATCCCCACAACTGAAATTTACTTGAATTAACATCTAATAGGTTGTGACAATCTCTAATGCGGTTGTGATAATTTCTAATTCAGATGTGATGACATCTAATGTGGTTGTGACAACGGTGACGGGTAATTCGGTTGTTTTGTAGTCCCCACAATTGAAATTCGGTTGAAACAACTTCGTGTCATAAGTGCGTTGGGTGTGGTAACTTAATTTCCAGTTATATTCGGTCTATTAACAACCTTGTTAATAATTTCAGTTGAAACAGACAAATTTGAAATCAGTTCGGTTGCAACATCCGAATTTGGCATTAATTTGGTTGCAACAAATGCATTTATTATAAAAACTGGGGTTGTTGCAGCCGATTTTCTCATGAATTCTCATGAAAAAACCTTGTAAGAGGAGTAGGGGAAATTGGATTTATTTTTCTTTTAGTTTTTCCTGCGTTATATGATAAAGTCTCGCTTTATTCTGTATAAGTAAATTAAGTATTCAATATATTTGTCCGAGGAAATTAAAAAGTTTGCTGTTTCAGTCACCCTAACAGACTAGTGGCCATATGTGTGTACGTACATATGCATAATGAGAAAGGGTAAATGAATATCGTTTAGACGAAAATATAGACTCCAACCGTATAGACGGGGCAAACAGTCACGGGCTTAAGCATTTGCAGTTTCAGTGAATGCAAAGTGTTTTGACCAACCAGCCCAGATACTTCCAAACTATACTGCAACCACCCATCAGCATCAGCTGTAGCTGCCATGGACTGAGATTTAAGCGAATTTAACACATCACCAGCAAAACAATAGCGTTTGCCATCCTCACTGTCCCACCCTTTCCGTTTCATCCCATCCGCACATGTTCTTTCTGCCAGCACATGCAACTACAACGAGCATTCCACGCCAACAATACTAGGACAATCGGGCATCCGCCATCTAGCGGCAGCATCAGCACCATATGATGCTGAACGTGTTGAGCGTTGGGGCACTGTTGACAATTACATGCCTCGTGCTACGTAGTACGTGGAACGTGCAACACTCAGCATTACCGAGAGAGTCTGGAATTAGCGCTTAAAATATGTGTGCGTGCAAGTTAATTTCTCCCATATAGCATTACATGTAAGCTGGAATGTGTATGTGTGTGGAACTTTGTGCGTGACTCATGCCACATGCCACATGGTGCATACGGGACTCAGCATTCCGGATTCCTCATCAACAACGTCATCATCATTTTTCCACACTATTGACATTTGAACCGCACTCTGCGTCACAATGGGTATGGCATGTTGTAGTGAATTCGTACGACCGAGTTTGTTTGTTTGTTTGTTGTCCCATTATTCCTAACTTCATACGATGACTGCTGTTATTCCACTCCAAATCCTCGAGTACATGTATGAGTTTTATTTGCCCAGTTTATGTCCACGCTATACAAGATGGGGAACAGCCATCTCCTCATTATTGTTGTTTTATCGTTGCCAATGGCCGATAATGTTTGGACTGCTGTGGCAAATTGCACTTCAGCGGGAGACAGTGGCCCAGCCGAAAATGGCAGTGGGGAAAATGTGCATATGTATGTACATATGCGGCTTTAGTAGCCTCATTGATGTCCATATGCTGTCCTTTCAAATTTAGCCATTGACAATTGTTAAGACCATCCTCGGGTTTATCCCGTTTGCAGCGCAATATGCATCGATTATCGGGACAACAAAGGAAGCGGTTTTATGTGGATGCTTATGCTGGTGAATGTCAATTGTGCAACACAATTGTGTAAAATATTAAAACTTTATTAAATAAAGAAGAGTTCCAAATTGATATTTTATGAATTTAAAATCAATTACACTGTGACTAAGGCCAAACTATCCTCGTGAAATGACCTAGTGTATGTTGTGGGATTGAATATATGTATTTCCCCAACGTCAATACTCTATTAAAAAATCCGAGTACTGACAACAAACACGCGCCCCCATATGGGCTTAACTAATACATATTTACATCGTAGTGAGATTTGAGACGGCAATAAAATTTAAAAAAGAATTAGAGTTACAAACTGGCGGAGAGTTTTTCGTAAGCACCCAAATAATTTTCCATTTCCCAAATTAGTTCCCCATCAAATATGTATTTTCCCTGACTAGGAAGAATGCCATACATCTTAGCCTGTAGTTTGAAATAGTTATAAATGAATTTAACTCCGAACGACCGTTTCGACGAAGATTGGCCTTCCAGGGTTGAGAAAAACATTAGAAAAACTGTGCAGTTAAAGTACAAAAATTTTGGGGAAAAATAAAAAATCCTTTTTTTTCTTAAAAATCTCCCAAAACATAGTGTAAATTTTTCTATTTTAGAGAATTACTTTATTAAGGAGTCGAAAATTGGCCCAGTGAACCATTTTTATCAATATTCTGTGTTTAAATTAGAGGTGTACGCGTGAGTGAATTTTCATTCGCGATCACGAGTTCAAAAAATTTTCACGCACCTCTAGCTTAAACCTTAACCATCTACATCGTTGCAACTCTGTCAGTAACCGGAAGAAGATTTGCGATTTTAATCATCTCACAATAGGTTATGTGAGGATAACTGCGGTACGTTTTTGTGTGTAGTAGAGCCAGAAAAGATTAAGGCGTTTCTCTAACAAAAAACAGTGTGTCACGAAAACACGAAACTTGCTCTGTGTACTTAAAAATATTTCAGCATTTCGCTGTAGTGGCCGATGATTGTGAATATTCGAGCGTATTGATGTTTGCGAATGGATATTTAAACATGTCTTTATTTTTTGTTGTATCTGTATCTCGGTTTATTTGTTGATATCGCAATGAAACCGTTGTCGTGCGTTTTGTACGTGAGTGACTGCGTTGTGTGTTTATATGTCGGTTTCTTCGTTGACCTCGTAATGAAATCGTTGTCATTCGTCTTGTACAGTTAGTGTCTGTGTATATGTGTAAACAGTTACTATGATGAAGTGTAGTGGTGTACGTTTACCCAGGTTTAAGTGTGTGTTTGTTTGCCTGGCTCAATGTGCTTAATGGACTTAGTATATTTCGGCCGGTTGGAGACACATGTTATCCTCATTTTGTAAGGCCGTTGACCCCGCTGGGTTGTTTGAGGCCACATTAGTAAATATGTCTATTTTTGCCATGCATTTTATTCGGCCTGTCCATTATTTGTACATTTATGTACTATTGTTGTGCATTGAGTGCACAAAGTACTCTTTTTGTACTTTATGATTGTTTTTACTTTTGTACTTTTGTTTATACTTGTTATACTTTTGTGTTTAAATTTTTTTACTTTTGTATAATTTTTCTCGTATTTTTATGACATATTTTTAAATTTGTGTACACTTTTAGGTCTTATTTATGTATATACATTCTGTACTTTAGTGTACACTTATTAATGCTAATGCCTAATGCTATTTCTGGCAAGGACATGCAACTCTTACTATATTTCCGTCACAGAAAATGTTGCCAAGCCGGATTTCAATGCCCTCCCATAAGAAATTAAGTTTCAAAAGAGTTATCAAAGTTTTGTCAGTATGAATGCAGAAATAAGTAAATTATACCAATATTTGGCAGTTGTGTCGAAATTTGGGTGATATCCTTTAAATAAACAGTTGATATCCTTTAAATAAACAATTTCCTTTTACATCCCACTAAGGGACAGGAGAGAGCTGCTCACAATCAGTGGGCTTTACGATCTCTAGTTTTACACTCACTGTTTGGGCCTACAGTTTTGCACCGGCTCCGAAAGATTTCATGTTTAATTACTCGATTTTATCACCGTCACAAATCGAGGGGACCGTTGTCGAAAGAAAATGTAAAGTGGTCTGAGCAGGGATCGAACCCACGTTCTCATTTACAAGAGTTGCCCTCACCAGCCATTGCAACACCGACGGCCATTTTACCTCCACCACGTTATCTCCATGAATGACGTGGGTTGCAAATTCTTTGCTCTATGATTTCAAAGAAATTTATATGATTCCACAATTTTTTCGGAGAAGCTCTTCCCTGTCCCTTCATGGGGTGTAACAGGAAAAATATTTATTTAACTTAATTTTATGAGAAGAATTGTACTCCAAAATAAAAGTACTCATTAACATACGCTTTTCATTAAAGATTAAAAAAATAAATAATTAAAAACATTAAACACAACTAACTACCTTATGTCGATTTAAACTTTTTCATATCTCAGTTTATTTGCAAAATTTCGTTATTTATTTATTCGTCATTTTATCAATTGTTCATACTTAAAACCTATTTCAGAGAGTGTGTGAGGGGCGGGGGGATATGGTACAACAGCAGCAGTAATGTCATTAAAGAATTTCAATTGTTAAAGTGAAAACGTTTTAAACAAAATCATTTTTCCACCTCACCAAGTTATTAATTGAATTTTTTCTTGAGAAGATGCAATTTACCAAATTTACCCAATTTTCCCAGTTTGGCCAGCTTTATCAATTTTGCGAATTTAGACAATTGGGTCAATTTGCCCAGCTTGGCTTGATGCAATGCTGCAGCTTTACGGCGAAGTTGCAGCAAACGGGCTTTCCGTACACGTTGGAAGGCAAAGAAATCTTCAGTGGGCAAGGCATTTTCATCGAGTTCGGGAGGGCCATAAATTTCATCGGGAGTGTAGACCACTGCAACATCGGGGGGGCCATAGACTTCATCGGGAATGTGTTCACCGCCATCAGGTCCAAATTCGTCGCCAATAGGTGGGTCAGCGGGAATACCATCAGCGAAGGGAATTTCCGGTATCAGTTCATCGGCTGTTGGGTAGGGTGTAACAGGTTCGGCTTCTTGGCGCGAGAACTGGCGATGACGTTGAACGAGACGCAAAGGACGAGCCTTGTGCCGGTAGGCATCACCACCAAACACGGCGAAGATGACGAGTAGTAAAACAAATCCAAACTGAAATTTGAACATTTTCGTTAAGAATCGTATTAGTAGTGTGAGTGAATTGAGTTGGACGACTAATGTCTATTAGAATTGCTACCGCAACATTTATACTCTGCCGGCAGTTGACGGCGGTTTGATACGTGAGATCTCGATATGAACAGATCGCCGGCAACACCTAGAATGGTCATCCTAGACATATTTGAAAACAACAACAGGTGGCGACTATTAAATCAATGTTGTTTTAATGTGCTAACGTGATCAACATATTATTGCATTCACTTTCATTTCATTTGAAGTTGAGTGGAATTTTTAGATAATGAAGAATATCACAGCACACAAAATTCTAACTTTAGATTTACTTGGAATCACTTGTGTAGGAAATGGAGCTGATGTCCTTGGTTCTAGTTTAAACGAAGCTACATATCTCTTATTAGTTCTAATCGTAGGATAATGACCTCGATATTATGCATACATACCCAACAACGAACAAAGTTTTATCATAGGAATCACATTTTAATTAGCATAACTAGTGAAGAACTTCTTTAAAAAACGTTCACAATTGTTAATTAAATAAAAGCAGGGCTGTGGAGTCGGTCCATAATTGGGCGACTCCGACTCAGGCATTTTGAAAACCCACGACTCCACTCCCACCGCAGCCCTTGGAGATGACACGACTCAACGCCGACTGCAGGATTCCATAAAAGTACGACTGCGACTTCAAATTTAAAATGATTATTTAGGAAATGGATATTGACGGTCGTAGGTTGAAACCCGCAATTAACACATCAGTTTTTCAAGAGCCGAAGAGTATATCTACAACTTTTCTAAATATCAACTCCGATATACATTTTAATCGCTGCTAGTCTATTTTCTTTTCCGAATGTAACAACAAACAAATACGATAAAGCGAGTTGTTTTTGTCTTCTCAAAAAAGTATTATACATATACTTATATGTTGTCCCAATAAAAGTGCGCGATTTCGGAAATTGGTTTCTCCTGTGCAAGTGACAGCTGTGATATTTGACAGCTGTTGTCTACGACTGTTCCGATTATTAAAAATGGAGCACTAGAAAAAGGAAGAACCAGACATCTCTCTGAAACCGTAGTACACAAGTGTGGAAAGATTCGCTGAGACCGCTCACAAACTTCGTAGTGTGCATCTAATGTCGTAACAATTCGAAGATTGATCAATAAATTTGAACAACCTTGGTCGATTATTGACAGTAAATTTCTTGTGCGTCCACATGCCGGCCGGTGTCCCGAAAACATTGCTGCTGTAAACGAGTGTGTCTCCGAAAATCCGGGAACATCAATTCGGCATCGTTCACAACTTAAAATTTCGAGAAGCAAGGGCCTTCGGTCAGCTGCCAGGATGCCATTTGCCGTATATTTTATTCAGTACACTAAAACTATAATCGATCAAAAAGTATGCGTTTTATTTTACACTAAATGTTATGCCAAAGTACACTTCCAAATGCCGAGAGTACACTAAAGAACGCTTTAAGTGTCATTTTAGTACTAAAACTGGAAAAAAAGTGGTAACAGAAAAAGGATTATTATGCAATATAGTGCTAAAAGTGTACTTTAAAGAGTGCTAAAAGTGGTGCAACGGTTAACGTGTGCGACCCTTGTACATAAGATCATGGGTTCGATTCCCTGCTCTGGCCACATTAAATTTCTTTCGGCGGCGGTCACCTCGCATAGTGACGGCGACACTATCAAGTATTTAGCCATGAAAAAGCTCGGAACCGGTGTAAAAAATGTAGGCCATAATCAGTGAGTATAAAACTAGAAAGCGCACAGCTCTCTGGTTGTGAGAAGCTCTCCCCAATTCCTTCATGGGGTGTAATGGGGAACCATTCTATTATAGGACCATATATTTTTCGGACCATTTTTCTCTCGAAGACTGCCAGTGACATTTCATCAGCATGCGATATGACCCAGGATTCTGCGCCATAAAGCAAGACAGGTTGTATGAGAGTCTGATATAGTGAGATCTTCATTTCTCGAGAGATGGTCGTATCTCTGAAGTGCTTGCTTAGCCCGAAATAATCCATGTTTGCTAGCAGAATTCTCCGTTTGATTCGTAGGCTGATGTTATTGCTTCTTTTCCCGGCATATCCGAGGTAAATAAATTTCTCCACTACCTCGAAATTATAAAGGTTGTCAAGAGTTACACTTTCGTCCAATCGGGTGGATGTTCTGCTTGTCGAAATCATTAATTTTGTCTTGTTCTCGTTTACTGCCAAACTCACTTTTGCTGATTTCTTCTAAATTGTTGAAAATACTGCAATATCTTCTCGCAGATTTCGCCCAATGATATCTAAAACCATCAGCATCAGTGTGTTTTGCTGCTGACAGTTTTATTCGTTTTCACTGTAGCTTTTCCCCGATGATCTCAATTAACATGTTGAAGAGATCGCATGATACGGTGTCGCCCTGCCTTTGGCCTCGCCTCGTACTAATTGGTTCGGTGAGAGTTTTACCAATATTTACTGAGGATTCAGTGCCAGTCAAGGTCATTGTAGAAAAGCGTGTCAGCTTAGCAGGAACACCAAGCTCCGACGTAGCTTGGTAGAATTTACCCCGAATTTTGAAAACAGGACATAGTATGCTAAGACCCCAATCGTGGGGCATGTATTCGTCTAACCAGATTTTGCAAGTGACCTAATGGATGCCCCTTTCAAACTCATAGCAGCCAGCCTTAAAGAGCTCAGCCGGTAGCCCATCAGCACCAACGGCTTTGCTGTTCTTAAGCCGGGAAATGGCAATTCTAACTTCGCTTCGGCTAGGAGAGGGCAGTCTACCCCATCGTCCTGTATTTGCTCAACACCCTCATGTATATTTGCCTTCTTGGACAAGTAAAGCGGAGAAGTGATCTCTCCATATTCCCAACATACCCTGCTCATCTGTAACAAGATGTATCCCTGCAAAAGGGGGCCCTGACCCATTTGCGTTGGTTTGGCTTTGTACTTTCTGTAGAATTTCCGGGCCGCATTCTTCCTTCTGTAAGATTCAATTTTCTCACTTTCCTGCTTTCTCCACAGCAGTTTTTTCTTCCTAATTAAACAGCTTTCCTCTCTTTTCTTCTCCTTATACAGCACTGTCGCGGCTTGCGTTGCAACTGACTGAAGCATAGTCATACGTGCAGCGTTCTTTTCATCACTTTCCATTCGACACTCATTGCATCTCCTGGATAGCAGTAATGTCAGCCTTATAATTCTCGAGGACATCTATCGTATCAGTATAGTGTTCTAACAGTTCAAGTGCATATCCGTGAATCGTGGTTCTTATAACGTTTGCGGAGGTCGTCAACAAATATGGGGTTTCATGTTCCTTATTCTCGTCTTTGGCCGTCGGTGGTGCAATGGTAGTGTGCGCGGCTCTTATGCATGAGAACGTGTGCTCGATCCTTGCCCTAAATTTCTTTCGACTTCGGTCACCTCGCTTAGCGACGGCGACACTATCGAGTACTTATCCATGAAAAAGCTTCTCAAAATACCGTTCGGAACCGGTGTAAAATTTTAGGTCCCAATCAGTGAGTGTAAAACTAGAGCGCGCACAGCTCACTGGTTTGTGAGAAGCTCTCCCTAATCCCTTCATGGGATGTAATGGGAAACCATTTATTTTTTATTTTTATTCTCGATTTCTATTTTCATTTTACCTACTGCCAGGATGATTATATTTCAGCCGCCCAGTATGGATCAGACGCTGACCATACTGCAGTGTGCCGTAACTGCATTTTTGTTTCTTTACTGTTGATCCCCGGTTGACCAGTAGTGTTGGCTAATCCGTCTTCAAAGGGCAAACGAATATGTCTGCTAGTTCGAAGAGCTTCAGTGACAGGGTCACCTATTTAACCGGGGAAGCATCTGTGATCACATAATCAATCATTCGTTTCGTTCATTCGTTTCGCCTTCTCACTCTAGCTAGCTAACGGAGGGTTCCGATAAAACTATTGCCCGGGACATATTTCTAGGAAGTAGTGAGCTTCATTGACTCATCTATAAAGGAATCATTTCTGGCCACTCCCAACTGAGTGGATATCAGTAAGTTTCCTCCGCGTTCAGTGCCATGTCCCAGGTTCGTCAGTTACAGTTCGCAATCCATCATTTTCAGCAATCGGGCACATTTTCATCGTCTTGGTATCGATAATCGCCAAAATTGTTGTATGAGTATTTACTTAGGGTTCAGAAAATCTATGAGTGATTGTTGAGAAACAAATGCATCTCATAGTTTCACTGTTTGGGACGAATCACCGAGACATCACCGGATCATTGTTATTTTTTAATGGGGCTGATCCGGCAATAATAGTTAATTATGCTCGATATCGCGACATGATAATCGAGATTTTTGTGCTAAAATTGCAAGATACAGATGTTAACGACGGCGCCACATGCCATACAGTCCGAGAAGAAGGTAAATTACTGGATGACTCATTTCCTGGTGGTATAATTTTCAGTTTTTTTTCTTTAAGTCGAAGTTGTTTGCCGACAAAACCACGATCATCCCTGCCTTGAAGGAGGAAATTGAGCGCTGTGTCTACGAATTTCAGCCGCATTTAACATTTACTTTATGAATCATTTCAAAATTTAACTTTTTCAATTCAAACCCTGTGTTTTCCATTAAATTAACTCCTTGCGAATATATTGAGACACCCTTTGCTACATCCAAAGCATATGCGTAGTTCATTGGCTTTTACTTCCCGGAATAAATGTTGGCATGCAGCTTCCTACTAGGTGTGGGTTTATGTGCGATAATTCGGAAAAAATGCTTTCATTTTAAATCGAAAAATGAAACAACTCTAAAAATGTTGTTGATCAGAAATGTATTCTAGGCCTCTGCCAAAAAACGTGAAAGTAATGTCCAAAGTATATAGAAATTTGAAACTTTCTCCGCTGCGTGAATGCGTCAATTGTGGTAGCTTTATATGAATCTCCTACAATCAATACATTCCGTGCGGGTGACAAGCGCCGATTTTGGTTAAGGCCTTAGAGCTTTTACTCGTGTTCGGTGCTCTTGCAGTTGGCGATTCTGTGTATTAAGAATATTCTTAATAAAAATCTAGCAGGCACTTTAATTATAAATAATTATTTTATTTAAAATTGAAACTTGTTTCTTCTTCTTTTCCTTTTTTGCAGACAAACAGCTGTTCTATGCCAGGCAAAACGGATTTCGAAAACAATGTCGAAAAACGCAAAGAAACCCGTCTCCTGTAAAATATACTTTTTGGCACTTATGATAATTGCGCTCATAAATAAAAGTATCAAAGTATTAAAAGTTTCTACTTGTATTTTTTAATGCTATTTTATTTGCATTTTACATTATTAATTCGTTTACATTATTAATTTATTATTGTATCTGGAGGGTCCAGTTCGAGGAAAGGTAATTCTGTCAAATATCAGCAGCAGTATTGTCAATATCAAATCATGTGCTATTTTGTCTCTACGGCACCAGCTCTTTATGCGGAAGTCTTCTTAGCGGCACGCAACTTAGCCGCTTTAGCTTGGCGGTAAGCAGCCTGGCGACGAGCTTGAACCAAACGAGCCTTTTGTGCCCTTTGACGGGCCAGGTAAACATCAGCGGGCACAGCACTCGCATCGATTTCAGGTGGACCATAGACTTCATCAACAGCATTGTAAACAATAGCAACTTCTGGAGTTATGAAGACTTCATCAGGAATAGGCTCACTGGCTTCAGGAACAACTTCTTCCACACCGGTGGGTACATCGGCTGGTACAGCTTCCTCAAATGGAACTTCAGGCCTCAATTCATCGGCCGAGGGATAAGGTGTAACAGGAACCTCAACTTCTTGACGTGCCAATTTGCGGTTGCCAGGACGAACCTTTTGTCGTTGGGCGTCACAACCCAAAGCGGCAAAAGCGACAAGAAGTAAAACAAATGCAAATTGAAATTTGGTCATTTTTGTTTGTGAGTGTTAAAGAGCTGGATATGTCGAGAGCAAGAGATTGAGGGTATTTTGCTTTGGCTAAGCCTTCAACAACTGACACCATTTCGTTGTTCGGCTGTAACATTTATACTGAACCAACGTTGTAGGGGACGTGTTGCTTAGATCCGTATCTGGTTAGATCGCATGTGTTGATTTGAATGATAAATATGAAATCATTTATGCAAAATCGAATCGATGCATTGGAAAGGTATACTGATTTAATGGGCTAACATGACCAAATTCCTAGTACTTATTGTGCATAATGCAAAGCATTTGTCGGTAATTCTTAATAAGTCCCATTGAGATAATTTTATAGCTTAGAGACAAAAAAAGTATATACCTTCACCTTTTCGTACGAGAATTTGGTAAAAGATTCTTCAATCGAAGGAATATCACGTTCATACTACAAGCTTTCAAGGTCTGATACATTTTTCTAAGTTGACAGCTCCTAGTATGAATTTCTCGTACATTAACATTTAAAACTAACGAAAATAAGGTCATCACGAAAAATTCAAACTTAACTGACACTATCCCAGTCATGCGATAATCTATTTCACACAGAAATGCAACTGTGTTTTGTAGATAAACTAACAACTGTGAACCCTTCGTGAATGTAAGAG
Source organism: Phaonia tiefii (assembly GCA_963931995.1). Classification (NCBI taxonomy): domain Eukaryota; kingdom Metazoa; phylum Arthropoda; class Insecta; order Diptera; family Muscidae; genus Phaonia; species Phaonia tiefii. Next base: position 295,279,251 of record OZ008369.1, on the reverse strand, counting down.
GAAAAGGGAACTTGTAGGAAAAAAGCCTTCTGCTATTGTTGTCGGAATAATTGACTTTCAGATGAGGGATTTTCGATCGATATGCAAATTGCATATAATAGGGCGTTTCCATGCAGATCGACTCCATAATATAATTTTTTCATAATTTTTCTCATAAATTAGTTGTTCCCAAGATCGAGTAAATTTACCTCGATAAAGTTATTGTGAAGTCACAAATCAATGCAACCACAGAGTTATAGACATACTTACGTATGATACTATGTGAACAGGAAATGGAAATGTAAATGTAAAGGAAATGTACTTCACTGTACTTAATGCACATATTAATGACACCACATACTGACATGATTAATATAAGAGCTTGTGTTATAAGAACAGCTGATTTTATTTTCATTCTATATTTTTAAAAATACATAAGAAAATTTCAAGAAATTCTAAATAAATTCCACTTTGAAATTTCGTTAATTAAATAAAAAGTTAGTTTTTCAAATAATGAAAGAAAGAAGTAGAAAAATGTACTGATTTTGACAGAATTGTAGCCACTAATCCATTCAAATCCTCCTGCAATCACATGGTATATGAAATACAAATTGCATCATGAAATACAAAAATACAAAAATGTCAAAACGAATCGTGTAAAAATGCATGCGAAGAACTTTTTGCTGCAGAATGATATTCAGAACATTATCATGATAAAAGAGTGAATTTAAACGCTCCATAAAGTTGGTATATATACGTTTGATGATCTTGCCAATGATAACAATTCAGGCACAATGAGTAGGCATCTGATGATGAACTTGTCACGAAGTTCAAGTGAGTGTGCTTTCTTCAATTATCTATTATTCCAACGAAAACGAACCATTTTCACGAACCATTTCACTTAGAATAGTGTAGCATTTTCACTTAGAATAGTGTAGCAGACCTTGAAAGGTTGTAGTCGGAACTTCTCACACAATAACATAAAAAAGACCTACAGCTTTAAACCGGTTCCGAACCGTATTTTGAGAAGCTATGAAGGCTAAGTACTCAATAGTATCGCCATAACTAATCGAGGTGGCCGTCGTCGAAAGAAATGTAAGGTGGTCAGATCATTGATCGAACTCACGTTATCATGTGCAAGTGCCGCCCACACTAACCATTGCGCCACCGACGGCCACTTCTTATGTTTATTTTGACACATTTCGACGTAGTTGCTCATAACGCGAAGAAAAAGTTCAAAATTTCTTCAATTTACAAAACTTCCACTTTTTTCAAATTTTGAAAATTTCAAAAATTTTAACTAAAAAACGTTTTATTATAAAACCTAAAAAGTTATGTTGGTTTTGGACTATTGTTTTTTTTTTAAATATTTTTTTTATAAATATTTCCTACAACCAATCCAAAAGTTAGACATCGTTCAATAACTCTAAAACTGTTCAAGAAAGTCGAAAAAAAAAACAAATCAATTTTTTCCAATTTTAAGACTTGAAAAAGTGAACAATCGTGAAACGAAAAAGTAATTAAATTTGTGTGCGAGTAATGAACAATTACGTCAAAATATGTCAAAACCCATAACAAGAGAAATATAAAATTTATGTTTTCTTTAAAATCGAAAAATAAATCAACTTTAGGTTAATTTAAATTTCTAGTCCGATTATCTGGAATAATATTATTTTATAATTATTCTTGATTCCTTACCGACAATCGGATTGTCACAGAAATGCTATTGAAGTTATTAAATATATATAACGACTGTGCGTCGGTCATGTCGCATAAGGCCTATACAGATTAAACAATCTGCGCGTTCAACTCACATAAACTGTAGACGAAATTTAAAATAAATTTCCGGGCCTGGATGTTGTTCCTCTCGGAACAGTGAAGTACATCTGTACACACACTGGATGAAAGAAAAGTTGTGTGCGTGGATATGTCCAAGGCGTGTAATGGAGTTTACCATGGTATTAAAACTTTGGCTTAGGTAGTAACTTCTCGTAATTTATTGCTAGCTTTCTCAGAGATTCTCCTTTGCAGATGACTGCTATATATGCCTTTTATATAAGTTTGGTTGTCGAAAAAGTCCTTCGGATGTGAATTTGGTTGCTAGATGGGGTCAGGCAAATCGAGTCGAGTTTAATGTACTTAAAACGTACCAGGTGTTGCGTATTTCCACACATGCGCACAATTGGCTCGACTCTGCCTTTAGTTTCTATGGATAATGTAGATATTGAAGAATCGTATGCTCTTGATGTTCTGGGTATGAAAATACAGTGTGATGTCCGCGGGAATAAAGAAGTATTTGATGAATCGAAAGATGGTTTCAAGTATTTGAGCTTTTTAAAACCGTGTAGGAGATTCTACAATGAAATGTATGTAACTCTCATGTTTTGATTGATACCTCTAAATCCACCTTGAAGCTTCTGGACCGAGTCCAAAAGATGTCAATGATGTTAGTCGGTCATAGTGACGTATACAGCTCTCTTATCTTCTTGAAACATGGTCGGAATGTGGGCTGTGTAACTTTGTCCTGTCGCTATTTCCATTGGAAGTGTTCTTTTGGAATACGAGCTAAGAGTATTCAACCGTTGTCCAGAGATTCACAGTCGTTTGTTGTCACTGAGGCAGTGGATCTGACGATACATTACAGAGAAAATTCGTTCTGCAGACGAATATACCATATGTGGAATAATCTTCTGGTGAATATATTCCCTAAGATCAACAAGCAGGAATCCTTATACTCCTACCCCTATTTTCGTGACCCAATACAATACAATTACGTGCTTTATCTGATTTTCCTTTAGTGATGAAGGAAATTAGTCATAAACGATTTTCTCAAATCATAATCCTATTAATATATAAACGGAACATTGGCGTTTATAATAAAAATTGAAATGTTGTCTATGTTCTGACCTTTGTGGTATGTCAGTTGGGTAAATATATATATTTCCATTAGTAAATTATTAATTAATAATTATTAAATAAATTATTTAGTATTACAATTAAATAAATAAATTGGTATTACATTTATCAAGATAGAAACTGTTGTATTTTGGGAGTTTTTTCCAAAATCTTTTCTACGATGACAGTGTAAAATATTGGGGCATACGAATTTCATTTGCGTGCATCAATCTTTTCAAGGGAGACAAAAGGTATTACGTTTTAAGGTTGAAAATTTAGCAAAAATCTCAAATCTTTGTATGGTTTCCCATACTCTGCTGGGGTCTTAATAGTAGTTCACTATTTCTGAACTGCGGACAATTTTTCCCGCTGAAAACCAGTTAGAAAGCCATTAGTTGCGGTAAGGATCAATATTTGTGATTGATGTGGATTTTAGCATCGGATTTTTGCCAACATTTTTTTTATTTTTATTCAAAACCCGAGTGTGAACCAAACAAGTATTAGCGAGTAACGAGGCTAAGCCAATTAAAATGTGAAAAACTAACGTTTATTCTCTATTTAGGAAAAACTATTGTGGCATTAGCCTTAGCTTTAAATAATCCAGTTAGATTCTTTGTTATTGTTTAAACAAAGTACTAGAAAGGACACAGCTCACTGGTTGCGAGAAGCTCTCCCCAATCCCTTCATGGGATGTAATGGTAAACCATTTTTTTAAAATATTTTTTTTGTAACATAAGAACAAAAATTATAAAAATATTATTTTCTTTGGAATCGAAAAGAAGAAAACTAGTCATCTTTGGGTTAATCTCTAAAACACTTATATACACCAATGCCCGATTTTATGTAATGTTATTTCAAAATATTCCTTGCCCCCCCTTGCCTGTAATTGTGGTTTCATAGAACTCAAAAATATTTACTAGGTCAAAAGATATTGACTTTTGGTCGATTACCAATTTGAAACTGCTAACGCTACATGGAAATTAACATCTTAGAATTTCACCAGCCAAATCTTGAGGTATGTGATTAGTTAATGTGTGGTCAAATACGAAGTCAGTCTGACTTCGGATAAATATTAAGTATTTTCATATACGCTGATATTGCAAAGTCAATTAATAGGTATCCAGGGTTGTCAAATTCTTTTATCAAATTCAAAAGAAGATCTATCTGTGTACGTTACGAAACAACTGGAAGTCAACTTCTGTGGAATTGAATGATGACGCCGACAACTTACCTGAAAGCAAATAAATTGGTTATAACGGGGCTATATTTATTCCTATAGTTTGAATTCAGCGTATTATTATAACTTGTCTGTTGACACATGTTATAGTGTGATTGTTAATAAATATGGCAACGCTACGTACATACTGACATGTATAATCAGCATAGACGAAATTAGAATAGGCAATCCATTTCCCACATCTGACGTTTCATTTCACACACTTCGTCATAGGTTTTTGCAAATGAGAGAATCGACGATAATTAACTTACACCAGGTGGAGTTTCAGGAACTGTTGACTTAACTTTTTCGTGGCGTTTTGGTGTAGAATTGTGAAATTGAAATGTATTTTGTTGACTTTTATCGTAGTTATTTACTTTTATTGTATTTAACACAACTATTTTGCCATACAAACAAGAAATCCGGTTGTTGTTGCTTTGTTGGAGGTTAGTACCGTTGCCTCTATCTGGTATTATTGAAGATCTTCTATCTGGTACTACTGCCTTGAAACATCCAACGTTTACATGCAACCAAACCAATGAATTTAAAATTATTGAGAGAATAAAGCTCTCTATTCTAATTTCCTCTATAATAAACAGTGGTCATTGACAATCTTGATGGCGCAATTCAGAATTTTGAGATTTATGAAAATGTCATTGAAATTATTTGATGATAACTCAGCAAAGGTAGATTACAAAACGTGTTCTAACTTATAAACTTTAATCGAAATGTTGTTTAGTTTTCAACGAGGAACATTCTTGTCAAAGTTTCCATTCCACAATTTATCTATGACTTTTTATATGTTGATATTCCTTCGGACATCTAATTTTAATAATCAGCTACGGGGCCTTTAAATTTCATTCTCTGAAGTCGATCATATATGTATTTCTAAGTCGTTCGCTTCAAATTCACTCTCTCAAGATCTCACACCAAATTTGTGGCCAAATATCTCAAAATGTTTACGCAATTGGAAAAAGTGGAAACGCCATTTGATTCAGCGTATCAAAATCAAAATCTGGCGGGCACACAGTTGTCAACAATAAAGTTTAATTTTAAGAATTAATTAATTATGTTTTTCTAAAACTACACCCTAAAACAAAAGGCCCAGCAACATATTGCAGGAACCATGTATATGTTTGCAAACCTTTTCTTCTCAAGGTGACATTTCAGGAGGGCAAAAGTTACCCTGACGAAATTGAAAACATTCATTAAAAGCTTTCGAACCAAAATAGCGATGTTCGTCGGAGGTATATTTTTTCAAAAATATTATTTTTTGAAATATTTACTACAAGCAAACAATGTTTGACACAAGTAAAAGTTAGACATCGCGCAATTGCTCTAAAACTGTATGAGATACAGTTCCACGAAGTCAAAAATGAAATCAAAGGTTTTCAATTTTCAAAATTTGGAAAAAGGGACAAATTTTAAAAGGAAGAAATAAATATTTGTGCTCATTAAGGATAGTTTGAAAGCCCAGTGACTGTCTTAACATCCCACGCAGTTAATTAAAAATCAACAGTGCTCGTATCAACAACCATGTGTTAATACACTACTGCAAAGCAAGCAGCGTTCACAGTACAAATACAATGGCAAACCCAGTACGACAACAACTACAACAATGCAAAAACAACAGGCATATCGTTGTTGCTCAGTATCCGTATTGTGTCAAAGTCAGCTAATTGAAAAATATCAAAAATTTAAACCAAATTGGAAAAGGTGCCATTTAGAAATTGAATGTCTTTTGTTCGATATTTTATAATTGTTTAACTGTGGAAACTAAAACGTTTCTGTGTGATTTTTACAGAGAAATTTTTCCAAAAACAGCAGTTGTTGGCGTACGGGGGTTGAAGACACAAAAATGTAAACAATCTTTGACATAGTCTTCGGATGATTCCGAAATATCTAATTTATTTTCTGATTTTTTTCAACGAACATATTTGTCTACTTCATTTAATACCGATTATCCCTACGAACTCCCAATGTAAGTATGAGGCATTCACTAATTTAACTGTTAGTGAAGATGATGTATTAAATGGTCTGAGAAGATTGAAGTATTCTAATTCGCCTGGAGACGATGGCGTCCCTGCGTCGGTGCTAATAGTATGTGCTGATGAATTATGCATTCCTCTCATGAATATTTTTAATAAGTCCCTTCGTTTAGGTTATTTCCCATCTTTATGGAAGAGGAGCTATATCATTCCGTTATATAAGAACGGTAATGTGTTGATAATTACAGGGAATAGCTAAATTAAGTGTTATTCCAAAGTTGTTTGAATATTTAGTAACTCAGAAGATTATTCGATCGGTTTGCGCTGTCATTTCACCCTACCAACATGGTTTTATTAAGAATAGGTCGACTAGTACAAATTTATTGGAATTAACGTCCCATGTTTTTAAGGTTTTTTCCAATCGTTGTCAGACTGATGTCATTTATACTGACTTTAGTAAAGCGTTTGACACTGTTGTTCATGATCTCCTCATATTTAAATTAGATAAGTTAGAATTTCCTCCAGGTCTATTGAAGTGGATATCTTCGTATTTTACAGATCGTACACAGCGAGTTATGTTTAGTGGTTGTTTGTCTAAAAACATATTTGTTACATCTGGCGTTCCCCGGGGAAGTCATTTAGGGCCCCTTCTGTTTGTTTTATATTTAAATGATTTACCTTCAGCTATTTCGTTCTCGAAGATTTTAATGTACGCTGATGACGTTAAACTGTTCTTGTCATTTAAAAACTTGGATGACACCAATCGATTACAGTCTGACCTTTCCAGCTTGGTCAAATGGTGTACTATTAATGGTATGTCCTTGAACTTGAAAAAAATGTAAAAAACTGTCTTTCTCTCGAACATCTATAATGCCTTGTGAGTATACTGTTGGATCTTACATTTTGGAAGGAGTAAACTCTTTCATGGTCTTGGGTGTAGTATTAGATCAGAGACTTCGATTTCATCTCCACATTGATAGTATTATTAATAAAGCCTTATCTATTTTGGGATTCATCAAAAGGTGGTCTAAGGAGTTTGCTGACCCATATATAACGAAAAGTCTTTTTGTTGGTCTAGTTAGGCCCTCCCTTGAGTATTCATGCGTAGTTTGGAGCCCATACTATAACGTGTATATAGATAGAATTGAGTCAATCCAGAAAAAATTTCTCTTATTTGCTTTGCGTGGTTTAGGCTGGAATCAATCGGAAAATTTACCACCTTATGAAAACCGATTAAAACTTATTGACCTTCCTACACTTGAACGAAGGAGATATGTATATGTTAAGATCTATGTTTATTATAAAATTGATAAACGGTCAAGTTGATTCAAAATTGTTGCTCAGTAAAATTCGTTTTAATATACCATCTCGCGTTACTAGAAATTTTCGTCCTTTAAAATTGTCTGTCTCAAGATTTTATTACGATTATTATAACCCGGTCCGCACTCTATTTCTTCTTTATAATGATCTTTATATTTATCTACCGTTTTTTGAACCATTAGCCAGGGTGAAAAAGTATATTATTTACGAATTTACACATGCTATGGTTGCCAGTTCATATCATTCGAATCGTTAAATCAATGTAACGCTTGTAATGCCGTTAGGATTGAATAAAGTCGTTGCATTTTATTACCTCAATTCTTTTGCCTGCTAGAATCATTTCTCCGACGATTCTTGCGGTCTATATGCTGATATATATATGTTCCTGGTTGCTGAGAATTTCTTCTACTGATGATGTCGTGTCCAATTATTGCTGCTCCTTATTCCTGTTTCCCTGTTGAGTTGATAGCACAGCGTCTTCTAATTACATTTATTTGGTGTTGTTCCTGGTTTCTTGATATTTTTCCTGCTTCGTAACTCTGGTGTTTCAATGTATGTTTCTGGTTCCTGGGCTGATGATGTCGCGTCTAATTATTGCTGTTGCTTATTCCTGTATCCCGTATTTCTACCGATCCTGTCCCGTTAAATTATTTGCTGTTGTTTATTGATTTCATAGTTTGCTGGTTTCCTGTATAATGTCAACTCGATATCATGGCGTCTTTTTATTTCGTCTATTTGGTATTGTTCCTGGTTGTATTGGTGTTATTTGTCCTGATCCGTAACTCTGATGTCTTAACTTATGCTCCTGGTTCCTGATTTCCTGCTGCCTGTCTTCACATTTATTCCTGATTTTATTGGTGTTGCTTTTCCTGCTTTGTAACTCGGATGTTTTAACTATTATTTATTCTGCCAACTCAACATCATATCCCATATGACGTATTTGCTGTTAATCAATGTATCTCGAATGCTGGTTCCTGTTTTCTTCCGCTTGTATTTGTATTTTTGTTCCTGATTTCGAATTCTTCTCCTTCATCTTGCTCCCGGTTCCTGCTTCCTGATTTTGCTGTTTCCTTATTTTAAGTTTTTATTATATTAATTTTGTTTTGTTTTTAATTTCGCTATTCATATGTATTTGCTGTTTCTTGTTTCCTAATTTTAAATTTTTATTATATAAATTTTGTTATTTTTTAATTTTTTTTTTTTATGCTAAACAATACATTTTTTTCCTGCTCAATGTTTAAAATTTTATTTAAATTTTTTTTTTTTTTCTTTGTATTTTATTGTATTTATAAGATATTTATTGTATTTATATATTGTATTTAGAAGATATTTTTATTTTGTAAATTTTAGTTTAAGATGAATTTTGAAAAAATTATTCCATCTCCAGCTGGACTTATTTGTAGCGGAGTTAATAAATAAACAAACATAAAAAAACAAACAAACATAATAGAAAAATTCACTTATATTCACTAAAGAAAAAAGTTCAAATCAGCTGGGCAAGTGCTTCTACCATTATTTTTGTACCATGACTGCAACATTAAACTTTATATTTGACATCCATCGAAACCAGACAACCTCGTGAATTTTTACGAAAATAGACAAAAATCAATTTCAATAGTGGTATACTGAATTCCGTCACATGAAAAATAGTCGATAAAATCCATGGAACGATATTGGACGACTGGAGAATGAAAGTGTATCAGGTTGTTGAAGCTGTAGGCATCTCAAATAACTGGATACATTATATTTTACACGAATATTTAGGCATGTAAAAGCTATCAGCGCGATGGATGCCGCGATTACTCACACTCGATCACAAGTGCAACCACGTGACCACTTCATAGGACTGTTTGGCGGTGTTCAACCGCAATTTGTCTGAGTTTTTGTCACGTTTCGTAACCGTGGGCAAAACAGGGATCCATCACAGCTCACGAATGGCTAAGGAACTGTCAAAGCAATGGACATCTCCTGGTGGACGTGTACCAAAGAAGCAATGGAGTTCTCCGGGTGAACGTGTACCAAAGAAGGCCAAGATAGATCTGTCTGCCAACAAGGTCATGGCGACAGTTTCATTCACATCGATTACTTTGAAAATTATAAAACGATCACTTGCGAATTCTCAGCTGTTGGACAGATTCGACATTGATTTGAAATAAACTCCCCCGCACCTGCACACAGGTGTATAGTTGACATGATAAAAATCCATAAATTGGGCTACGAATTGTTAACTCACCCGCCATATTCTCCGGACTTACGTCTCAATGACTGCTTTCTATTTCCAAACCTAAAGAAATGGCTCGGCAGCAAGAGATCTAGTAAATATTTCTGAGTTCTGTGCGATAAAACCAAAGCTGAATTTCAAGTCAAACACAATGGATAGGATCAGTAGAGCAAATTCAGCAAATCCGTCTGGAACATTCTTCGCAATGGATCACCAATCCATATGGCCATGGGTCAATATAAACAGTAAAAGTCAACTACATGACATGCAATTCAACATTTGAGAGAAACCTCTCCACTCATATCCCGTACAGACAGGCTGGAAGGAACGCATACTAGGTTATTGAAAGTATTTGCGCTTCTACAGAGACGGTTTCAAACTTGATGGCATGGTAGGGTTTGTGGTCTATTCTAAAGAGCTAGGTCTAGACCTTGCACAAAGACCGTTGTAGTGTCTTTCAGGCAGAAGCCATGGCAAGCGGAGAAGTTACCGTCTGGCTGGGATGACACGTCATCACCACCTTTGGTATCAACATTTACTCCGACAATCCGGCTGCTATAAAATCCCTGTAATCTGTATTCCCGATTTCAAAAACTAGCCACAACTGCCGCACAACTCTAAGCAGTCCGATATTTACATTATATGGGAGCCGCACGGTGAAAAATAATATCGGCCCCAGCAACATTTTTCAGGAAACAGGTACATGTTTGCAAGCACTATTGTCACTTTTTTTGTTTCTTTGTTGTCTGTCTCGTATTTCTTTTTAGTGGTTATCAGCAAAAAAAAGTCATATTTGGGTCTAAGATACAAACACGTTATATTTGCATCCAAATAACAAAAAAATACAGATTTTTCAGCGTGCGGGGCACAAGAACATTCCAGGAACCCATACAACAGATGAGCTGGAAAGATTAGGAACTACCTTACTCGTTGCACTGGATATGAAGCATGTAGCATGCAAGCATATGCTTAAAACCGAAGCTCTCAGACATGCGAATGGTATCGTGCCACAATTTTCAGTATCACCAGGCAAGTATGGCCAAGTTCTGACCAAAATCATACGCTAAACCTGATATCCATTCCTAGACAAGGACACTGTTTCATAGGCCGTCCCGCGTGTAGACTTGGGATCTCAACTCATGAGTACTGCAAAAGCTGTGGGAATGAAGATGAGGACGAGAGCGTCTATCATCTCATTTGCTACTGCCCGGCCTTTTGTATGAGTAGTAGAAAATATCGAGGAACATTTAATCATAAAATATCACGGCATTCAGAAAGTAAGCTGAAGGAACTTAGGAACTTTCTGATGAGTAGTGATTGGTTCGCCAGCGACCAACGACGTCTTTTCTTCAAGTCATCAGGCATAAGGCATCATATGGTTTGAACGCTCCTAAACCATACACTGAAAGAAAAACGCTTCGTCGCATGGAAGAAATATGTTTTACGTTTCTGTAATGAAAAATCTCGTACATCTGACAATTTGGTTCTTGCTGCACAAGGAAAATAAAAACGCGAAAGATGAAAAAACGACAGACAAGCCAGAGATAGAGATTAAACAAAGTGTTGCAAGTAAATTTGAAGAAACTTAAATAAAACCTACACAATTCGATTAATGTAAACCAAGGTGATCAATTTAAGAAAATGCTTACAGAGCGATCGCTGGCTCAATGACGAGTAGAATTGGAATTAAAGAAACTTCAACATAACCACAAATTATGATTTCAAGAATACATTTGGTGTGGTTTTGTGCAAAACGAAGTTCTGAGTACATATACATTCTTGGCAAGTACATATACATATGTATATCTACTTATCGTCAATCATATATTTGTTTTTATTTGTAGGACCCGAAAACTACGACCACATAAACGCACAAACCGTCAAATACCACAAACTTCTTCGAGACGATTATTTCAACATGGGTTGTATATTACATATTAAGCAAACTAAATAAATATTTCACGAAACAAATAAGTTTACCAAATCATTAAAGAATTATTACTAAAGATATTATAAAAAATACATAATTCCGTTTACCACCAATGTAATATTTAATTACCAATAAATGAATAATTTCAAACACACTACAAACATTCATTGCTGCAACGAAACGGAATGAAACCAAATCATTGCACCAACGAATCAAATCCACTGCAACAATGAAACAAAGTTATTGCAGCAACGAAACAAATTCATTGAATTCATTCATTCATTCAATTTTAACCTAAAATATTTGGGTCGAATGAGGAGGTTATCACTGAAACGCCCTGAGAAAACTTATTATTTGAAGGAATGCATAAATTGGAAAAGCGATGTCCTAATTGTATTGAGCTAAACGAAGACTTTGTTGTGAACTGCTATTAACGTACAGAATTCAGAAATGTTTACTGGATCAAAATTAATTGAATTTTGGTCGATGGAAATCGATTCTGAATTACTGTGAGCAGTTGAAAGATATCAAAGGGCGTAACCAGTGCTGTGGAGTCGGAGTCTAGGACAATTTCTTGTTTCAAGTAGAGCTTTTTACGACTATCATCATATTTCCTTTTTTTTACTTTTAGCAAGGAAATCTTTTTAGCAGTAGCGGCGGTTCTAATCTATAGCACCAAAAAAGAGTTATTTTAATTAAAGTGTTAGGTTACGTAAAGTGTTATGCTAATTACGGGCGTCAACTTAAACCATCGACATCCATTTCAAAAATAAATATTTAGTATTTGATATCGGTGTCGTGATTTTATGAATAGCTGGAGGCGGAGACTGATTGAAGTCGTGCCTTTTTAAAATGCTGAATTTGAGGAAGGAGTGAAATCAGAATGGAGTCGTGCCTCTTCAAAATGATGGAGTCAGAGTCGCAGCGAAGTTGTGCATTATTCAAATGATGGTGTGGGAGTCATCCAATATTG